>JBCNJP010000025.1:39689579-40082672 GCA_039602395.1 Deinandra increscens subsp. villosa
TCCAAACAAAATTGTTTTGATGAATATGTCTGATACATATGTCTTGTCTTTCTCAGATGGCAGAAGAGATGCTTATCGAAGATATAAAATATGAACAGGATCACTGTATGCCGGCGTATCTGGAAGACCCGCCAGAAAAACATATGGAGTTATTCTACTCTCTGGTGGCCGGGATGAACACATGTAAAATCAACCATGCCCTGAGGACGAATGTACTCATTGATGAGATGCTGGTCAGGGAATTTTGGGGTACTGCTAGGGCAAATTCCGACAAGACAAGGATTACCGCAACGGTCCAGAACAGACAAATAGTGATTGAGGAAGAAGATATCAGACAAGGTCTGAACATTACTGATGATGCTTCTCATCCTATCAAGTATCCGAAGGAGGTAGTTCTAGCGGGTGCGCAATCAATGGGGTATGAAGGAAAATTTCCGCCCATCTTTAAGAAGCTTCTGCCGCACTACTGGAGGTGCCTGGCGCATTACATGCAGAAATCTTTCCTTGGCAAGAGAACGAGCTTCGATCAGTTAAACCAACTTCATGGAACTGCCTTCGTAGCATTGGCCTTAGATTGGGACTTTAACTTCTCAAAGATGATGCTGATTGATTGGATAGGCAATGCAGAACTGAGTGCCAGAGAACAGTTTTTAATGACACCAAGGTTCGTTCAAATGGTGGTAATGAAGAAATACCCAATGATAGAAGAGAGGGTAGAGAAGCTGGATGTGAAGGTGATGGATATTGGGGTATTTGGCCTGCAAACCCAAGATAGACCGGGTAAGAAAAATTTTCAAGGTAGACTGGAGTGGGCTAAGAGGGGTGCGTTCCCAGAGGTTGCAAGGGAACAAGTGATGGATGATTCTGAACCAGAAGCTGACGTGCCCAATGTCAATGCATCCATTGCTGAAGATCAAGACTTAACAGCAACTCCGGCGGTTAATGTGCAAGAAGAGGATGTTGTTATACCCTCCGATGAAGAAAATGTGATGGATGATATTCTTGCCGGCCAGGACATCACTGATGATGATATCTATGGGAATCTGGGGCCCCTTAACCTTAAAAGGTCAAGGGATGACATGATCGGATCATCAGGCAGTGATACAACCCCTCCTGAGCTGAATCTGGATGCTGAAGATGTTCTTGAAGAACCAATTCCAGCACGTGAACCTTCACCAAGAAAGAGGTCAGATCCAAGAAGCATCAGATTCAAGCTTTCAAAGACCAGCTCAAGCATTTTGTTAGTACATCCAGCTGGGCCCAGTTCTGAGGGTCCCAGTGCACAAGAAGAAACAGCTGCTGAAAATGTACAAGCTCAACCTGCTGCTGCTCAGACTGAAACACCACTTCTAACTGAACGTAGCCCAGTTCGGGAAGAAAGTCAATTCATAGAGGTTGATCACACATTCGATGTTCCAAGCCCGGTGAGAGTGAGCGCCGCTCCTGTCATTATTCAGCCAACTGCAGCACCAAGTTTTAGACCATTTCAAGCAGCGGAGCTTCCAATAGATATGAGGATAAGTGCTGATCCTCAGATCAATTTCCTGATCTCTCAAAACAGATTTAGAGAGAATGAGATCAAGGCTCTTCAAGCAGAAAACAAGTATATGAGAGAGAAGGAGGTGGCGGACAAAGACCGAATGAAATATCTGTACAACATGCTGGTGGACCTGAGGAAGAAGTTCGATGAATTGAAGGATGTTGTGGGGTCCAACTCCTCAGGTGCCCCAGGTCAAGGTTCGTCACAGGGGGTGCAAGCTGCAGATGTTATGGAGACAGATGAAGGAGATGAGAACATTGATATGCCTGATTACGCCCGCAGTGGCAGAATCATCTCCAAGGCACCAAGATGCCACGAAAACTGGTTCAGGGAGTTCTTCCAGGGACCAGCCCCCACTCAATACACCATTGATGTGGGTGAGAGCTCAATTGACAAACGTGGGAGTCGTGAGACCATCTTGTGTTGGCATTATGACACCGAGAAGAAACTCTTTGCCGTGATCCGTGACGGCTACAGTCCTGTGGAGTATTATCAAACGCGTGGTCAATTCCACTCCTGGACTGAGCCTGAGATCAGAAGCCTTTTGAGAGCTCCCTTCATAAACAGGTGGAATGGACCTGAAGGAAATCTTATCCGCAACAACCTGCTGAGCCATCAAGAAAACGACTTTGCAGAGTTTGAGTTGAAAGAGGTCAGATGGATAGAGACAGGGACTGACCCAGTGACAGGGCAGCCCATTGGTGAAGCTAGGAGGCCACCCACTAAGCGTACAAGAGTCATTAACATGTTGGACGAGATCGAAGATGGCACACTGGTCAGAAATTTTGATTGCTGGTGTTACGATCCGACAACTCATGAAGTGGTGGTGCTCTGCAAGCCGATGAGGCAATTCCGATTCTACGATCCAGTGGACTTGCTAAGATTTGGAGAGCGAGACATCAAGCTCCTAGCCACCCAACCCATACTTGGAGATGAAAACGACATGGAGAATGCTATAAGGGTTGGTATCTTTGATGGAACTGCAAAGCGGATCGTAGAGAACGGATGGTGGTCCAACAACGTACAAAGCACATTCAGGTTTGATCTGCTGCTGCCGTAAGTGATCTAATGATTCATGCCTAGGGGAAGATTATAGGGCTATATTTATGTAAGGCATGAACATTAGTGTTGGGCTTAGTTTTGGGCTTAGTTTAGCTTGTTTAATAGGCCATGTGGGCCATTTAATTAGTTTATGATTGCGCCTAATCATGTTTATGATTGGCCATGTTCTTGTAATGAGGTGGTATAAATACCACCTCATATTCTCGATTAATCCAAGCTTTTCAATACAAATTCCAAGTTTACGAGTTTACGATTCTGTGTTCTTCTTGTTTACGATCAGCTTCCAAGTGGTGTTTCTCATTCAAGATTCAATCTTTATCTTAGATTGAATCTATTTCATCTACTTGTTTCTTGAATCAATCGTATTTGAGGATTCCGCACTCATTTACGATCATATATCGTGTAGGTGGTTTGATCTCGGACCTACACAAGATTAGTAAAATTTGAACCAAATATGAATGTGAGGTTCGGTGCCTAGGATTTAGATATGAAAACAGTTTGAAGAAATTCTGGGATAACAGTAGAATTCCATGGACAAACAACTAAAATCCTTGGTAAAAAGTTAGGTTTGTTTATGAAATCCGTTAAGAAGCTTAGCAACACAAATGTAACCAGAAATGCAAGTAGGAACACCGAGAATTTTACTAGGGAAAAGCCCTTAGCCCTTAGATGTCTCTAAGGCGCCGCCGGCATAAAAACCCCGGGTAGCGATAACACACGCTACCAATTTATTGATCACGTAAAAAGCTTGAATACAATGAGTTCGCAGAGAATTAGGTACGAGAATACAATGAGTAGAGCTCGAGTGAGCTGAAAACTAAGTCTGAGTGTCCTATATATACTCCTAGATCTTCAACAACTTAACCGATATTCCAGGGATCTCCTCTTCAACGTCTCTTTCAGTTGGTTGACCGAGTTTCCAGCTAACTGACTTTGACCACGTGCGAAATAAGTCTTTAGCTTGTTTTATGCGACCGTTAGTAGACTTAGTCAACCTGTCCTTAATCAGATATAGACACACAAACCGTTAGTAACAATGCCCTAGCATGCAGGGTCATTTCCACATGCTGGGTCATCTATAAAATAAGGGTAACCCTGGATTATGCACATTTTAGATCATATTAATATAGAATAAAATGAATGTAAACTTCCCTGAATAAAGTGGACATCCTGGGTCATCACTTCACTATGGACACATTCAGGGTCACCGATCATTACCTGCCAAATTCAGGGTCATACGATTCCTGAGTCATACCTGCCCCTGGTCTAAACCTGTACCCTGGATTACTAGCCTAAGATTTAGGGTATAACATTTTTCAATTGGAATCCAAGAATCAACATCTTGAGAAAATTTGTATGATTCAAATCGTTTCTTCCAATCTGAGCAACTTAGGAACCTTTTGAGTTGATCCTATCTCGTTATCATAATTCATCATTGCTTGCAACGAAGTTTGAGCAGCTGAAAATGCGTGAAAATCACTCATCTTGAAGTTAAAAATCCAACGTCAAAACTTCGAACTAAAAAACAAAGGTCTTCCAAGCGGATTTTAGGGGTCAAACCAGAGGGTACTAGCCGTTAAGCAAGTAAAGTGTAGATCTCGTCGAGAAGAAAATTTTAGCTAGTATTAGCTCCCGTGACTCTTAACGGAACTCAAGTTACGCCAGTTTTAGTGAAGACTACTTTTCTGCCAGTGTACCAAACCGTCGACTTCCGTACCAATGAGATTCAACGTACCACCAGCGGACCAAACAAGTCAGCGTACTAAAACCCGGACTAGAAAAGCGTACCACCAACCTCAGCGTACCAAACACTCAGCGTACCAACTTGGTACGGCGTAACTGCCAGCGTACCAGAAAATAACCGTCGCGAACCACGGATAAAGATTTCCTTCCGTACCAACGAGCAGTGTACCAAAAATTTACGAAGATTGCCTAGCGTACCAAGACATTCATTCGGCGTACCAAGACATTCATCGAGCGTACCAGTAGCGTACCAAACTGAATTCGACTGATTTTTTGAATTTTTGATTTTTTTTGGACTGGAATTTGGAACAGTGAGGTAGGAAAACACACTAGGAAGCTTTAGAAATAATTTTTGACCTCGGAATCACTCAGATTAGAGAAAAAATGATGAAAAATGACTCAAACCCAAACTTTCTCTCACTAGGATTTTGAAAATGGCCAAATCACAGCAGTAGAGCAACATGGATTGCTCTGATACCACTTGTAAGTACCTCGGAGGGATCTTACTACTGCATGATTCGGTAAATTGATAACAACGTATGTAAATAAAGCTTAGCTTTATTGATTCACAAAGAGATTACAATGTAGAGAGAGAAACACCTTAGAAAACACACAGTTAAGAATGACTAAACTCTCAGAACTCTAATGAACACTTTCTAACATGATCTATTTATAGTCTTACCATACAGGCTGGCCTACCAACGGCAATGGTTAAGTTATCAAGGCTAGTCCTTGGAGAAGACACCTAAGGACTATCTGGTTAATCTAGATATATCATAAGATCATCTTGATCAAGAGACACTGAAGTCTCATCATCATCTTCATCATCTAGTAGTGGATTGTAGCTTTCATCTGATGTAGATTGTTGCATCTGGGTTGTAGAGGGCCTGGAAAATTCTCTAGTCCTCTGTCTCTTATGAGGATGAACACCTTCAGGTTGTTCAGGACTATCATTAGAGTCCGAGGAGTCAGATTCATCTTTATCATCCTTATCATCTCCCTCTTCTTCTTCTGATAAGTCCACATTCACATGAATTGAAGATCGTTCAACATGCTCTGAGGATTGAGCAGTAGTACCTTGGAGATTCCCAAGGCCTTCAGCAACTATAGAATTAGGAATAACATGTGCATGCAGATCCAAAGAATCATGAATATGAGCAGCTTCAGTAGTTTCAACTTAGGCTTCAACAGCAGCAGCTTCAATTCAAGCAATCATCTCGGAGAAAAATGGAACAAGGTCTCCTTGATACTTTCCTTGTTGGTACTTCTGGTATGAAGCAACATTCATTGAACTAGTAGAGAACGTCTCTCCTTCTTTGGTCAGATTTGGGTAATAATGGTCCAGTATGGCCTGTACAAACCGAGGGTACATCACAAACTTTTTGGCCCTTCTAGCTGGATGTAGGTTGCCAATCATCGATTTGAGTAGTTGATTAGAGAGGTTGAAACCCACACCAGTGGCAAACCCATGTAAGGCACAAGCAGTCTCCTCGACAAAGTCATCAGGAGCAGCCTTTTTATGAGAGAAGGCCGCAATGAGAAAGCTTATAATAAACCTCCAGTTGGCCGAGAAAAGAGTATTGAAGATTTTGTTACTGACATCCATAGAAACTTCACCAGTATACCCCATTCTTCTAATGGTTGATTACCACTGATTCTTGGCAAAAGTCTTAGGCAAATTAGCATCTTGTAGGTCAAGAGCAATTCTAATCTTTTCTTCAGTAATTTCAACATCAATATTCTGAATTCTTGTCCTTAGAACACTGGAACCATAATCTAGCTCTGCAAATTGTGCATTGTCCCAAAAGGATTCAATAATACCCTTGTAGATAGTGGGGTTTATTTGCATTGTGGTTACCTAGGTAGACTGTTGAAGTAGATGAATTGCTTGCTCTTTAGCAGCTTCCCAACTTTTGTTAAATACACATCTTCCATTGTGCAATCGAACATACTCTAAAGCTTCGGCAGCTTTTGTTAGAGAATATTCTTATGCTATAATATTTCTCGTGTATTGTATCTAGATCAGAGCATTATTGTGTGAGTCTTAGGGTCTACGTACCATGGGTCGTAACAGTTGGTACGTAGCCAACGTACCAATGGTACATTGGATGGTACGCTGACTTAAGTGGTTGGTATAAATAGTTCGTGTTAGAGAGAGTTCATTATTTCGGTCATTCTCATCATCTTAAATGTGTATTTGAGTGTTCTCTCTCTCTCTCTAGAACTCTTGTAATCTCTAAGTGAATCAATAAAGCAAAGCTTAATTTTTTGCTTTATTTTTTGCTTTATTTACATCCGTGTTCATTGCGTTTGATCAAATCATGCAGTAGTAAGATCCGTCCAGGTACTTACAAGTGGTATCAGAGCAATACAGGTTGCTCTACTGCTGTGATTTGGTTCATTTTCGAAATCCTAGTGAGAGAAAGTTGTATTTTGGTCTTTTTCATTATTTTTTCTTAATTCGGAGTGATTATGAGGTCAAAAATGATTCCTAAAGCTTCCTAGAGTGTTTTCGCACCTCACTGTTGCAATTTCTAGTTCAAAAAGTCAAAAATTACAAAAATCAGTCAATTTTTGTTTGGTACGTCATTGGTATGTTCGATGAAGATGATGGTACGCCGTATGATCCACTGGTACGCAAGGCAATCTTCATAATTCGGTTAGTACGCTGCTAGTTGGTACGGAAGGCTATCTTCAAAGTTGGTACGCGACGGTTATTCTCTGGTATGCAGACAGTTATGCCGTACCAAGTTGGTACGCTGCTTGGTCTGATACGCCGATTATTCTGGTCCGGTTGTGGGTACGCTGAATTTACTGGTACGCTGGTGGTCCGTTGAACATCATTGGTACGGAAGTCATTATTTGGGTACGCTGATCTAAGTATTGGTACGCTGAGTCAAATTTGCTCAAAATTCAAAATGAGCGATTTTCAAGTATATTCAGCTGTTCAAGCTTCAAACCAAATCATGATGAATTATGATAATGAAATAGGAACAACTCATATAGTTCCTAAGTTGCTACGATTTGAAGATTACCATAATTGGAGGAGTCGATTTGAATCTTGCATATTTTCTCAAGATGTTGATTGTTGGATTCCAATTGAAAAAGAATATCAATATCCGATGCCAATTCCTAACAAGCCAAAGATGATTAGTAGTTTTGATGCGGAGGAACGAAAATTCTTTGCAAGAGAGAGGAAAACGTATAGCTATCTTACAATGGCATTACCAAAAGATCTAATGCATCAATTTAAGCAATATACTACGGCTAAAGAATTATGGGATGCTATTGCAGAAAGGTGTGAGGGTAATGAGCAATATAAGAAAACCCGAAAAAAAGTGTTGAAGAAAGAATTTGATAATTTTGGCCATTGTGATAAGGAGAAAGTGTCAAACTTGATTGCAAGGTTTTCACACTTGATAAATGAACTTGAAGTTGTAGGTGTCAAGAAGGAGAATGATGAATTGAAAGAGAAATTTCTGGAAGCGTTACCTGATAAGTGGGAAAATTATGTTATGATGTTGAGTAATGATCCGAGTTATGCATTATGGGCATTCAATCAATTAACGAGTAAGTTACAAGCTCGTGAAATGGAAATGATTGTGAAGAAGCCAGCACGTCCGTCTGTTCAAATTCCTGAATTATATTTTGGACAAAATGCTGCTACCATGAATGCTAAAGCTATGTCAATTCCTAATTCAAGCTTTAATCCAGCTCCAACAGCATTGCTTGCTGGAAGGTCTGAAAATTCTGGTTATTCACCAGGTTGTGGTTTTACTCTTCCGGATAAATCAACCAACAATTCGATCCATGTTCAAACAGCTGAAGATTTAACTGCATTATTCACTGCATTCCTATTAACGTTTTCTGGATCAAATTTTAGTAAATTGGTAAATCTGATTTGTATGGAGACGACCTTAATCAGTTGGATGATGATCAATTGAACAAGTTAGATTTGGATTGGCAGTTTGCTATGGTGGTTGAAAGAGGAAATAGATTCAGAAAGAAACAAGGAAAGAAATCTTTTATACCAGGAGACAAACTTGGTTTGGATAAGTCGAAGCTTAAATGTTACAAATATTCCAAGATAGTACATTTTTCTCGTGAGTGCAAACAATCGTCATCTGAAAAGGGTAATTAGATAAGCATGTTCACAATAAAGAAGAAAACGCTATGGTGGCTCAAGAAGGTTATGATTGGTCAAAGATTTTCCAGATGAATCTGCTTTTATAGCCACTGTGCAAGTTGATTCAAGTGATTCTGATTCTGAAGTTAGTGGGTATGAATCAAATTGTGAATTTTGTACTCAAAAGGATAAAAAGATTCGAGAATTGGTTCAAGAAAAGGAAGTGTTGATTGTTGAAAGGAAGAAGTAGGAAGAAGAGTTAGATGGTTACAAAAAGAAGTGTGTAGTTTCTGATGAGATTTTCAAGACAAATTAAAAGTTGTTAAAGGAAAAGAATGTTTTAATGGAAGAGTTTGTAGAGCTTCAGAAAAGGTTGGATGAGATGGTTGTTATGAATAAAGAGCAAATTTTGAAGTTACAAAATGAAAATGCAGAGTTAGTAAAAATGCGGAAAAGTGGGAGACTGAAGCAAAAGATGTTATTGAAGATTTTGATGCTTTGTTTAACAAGTCAAAAAACAAACTAGACTCGCTTCAACAATCATATAGCAATCATATGATGAACTTCAGAAAGCTCATGATGAAGTTATTTCTATGGAATATGATCGTCAAGTGGAACATTCAAAATTACTAGATAAAGTCACAAGCTTGCCACATGACAACACATTGTTGACAAGGAATGTTGAGATTTATAAAGGGCAGGTGGATAAAGTGACTCAAGAAGTGTATGATGCACATGATCAGATGAGACAAGAAAAGTTTTTGTTCAACAGAGCCCCGGAGCAATTAATTGATTCAGAATAGGCGTTGGGTGAAGCACAGAAGCAAATATCTGATTTAAATGTTGAGGTTTTGGATCTTAAAAGACAGTTGAATAATCTGAAGAATTCACATTCATTCACAAGCTACTTGTGCAATGATGAGAATTTCAAGAAAGTGTTTGGAAGCAAATAATACAATCAGATTCCACATCCAGTTATTCAATCTGATCCTCTAGCTAATGTTAATTCTTCTGATGTCAATGGTGATTATTCTGAATTTGCTTTTGAGAAGTCCGAAAAACATATCAAAGTTTGTCTCTGGTGGAACTGGTGTCCATGATAAAGAAGTTTATGATGAGAAGTTGGTGGAGAAAGATGAAAAGTTAGCATCTGAGGAAAAAGTTTCTGCTGAATTGCTAGAAACGAATAACTTAAAGGGTATTAAAGCTATATTTACCCAGGTTGCTCAAGTTGGTTCTTCTAAATCTCAAGTGGAAGTGTCAAAGTTACCCGGTTACAAACGATCTGGTTTGGGTAATAACAATCAGAGCCTTGAGAAGAAGGCCAAGAAGCACATGCCCAAGAAGACTCCAAAGGAGAAGAAAGATACCAATCTCGAACAAATCTATCATCTGGCCAAGGTATTCATTTCTACCATGGAGAAAGGATTCGGAGGAAAACAAAAGAAGAAGGATTCATATGAAAGTTCTCCGAAAGAATTTTCATCGTCTGGATCGAATTCTACACCTCGAAGTCCTACTTCCAAATGAGTTCATGCGAATAGGTTTCAAGTTTTTGATGATTATTCTGATAGTTATTAGTCTGATGATATGTGTCATCCAGTTCAAGACAAACGAATACCAAAACGATCATATCGTTTGTGCTATCAATGTCGCCGAAAGGGACACATGGCACATGATTGTCTTGAAATTGTCAAAAGAACATTTTCTACCAAATATGCCACATTCATTGATGAATCAGACAGAATGTTTACTAAGTCAACACCTTCCAAAACTAAATCTAAAAAGAAACAATTTTTCAAATTTGATTCAAGTGTTGGTGGTTCATCACAGGATGATGACTCAGTTCAAACTGAGAAAGCTAAAGTGCAGTGGCGACCTAAGTCGGTCAGCAAGGTTGCAAATGATTTTGTTAAAGACACTAGTCGACCAGAAGCTGTGTGCTTCGGGTCTTTTGAATACCAATCATTAAATCCAGTGTGCAGGTACTTCAACAAGACCTGTCGGTGATTGTGAAGTTCAAGCTTCAAGCAGTTACTAATAGTGGAGTTTCCTGCGTAATTTTAATTCAATTATTCATCTTACAAAACGGAAAGTTTTTATGAAAGCTTAAACTAAAAGGTATCAGTATCGAACAGTCAATTTTCTTTCTTTTACATTTCGTATGTAGTTTAGGGGGAGAAAATTGAAAAATCAAAAATAGTGTCTTTGTGTTTTTGTTAAAATGAAAAATTCAAAAATAGAGTTTTTATTTAAGGGGGAGAAAAACAGAAAAATACGAAAACATTGACAAATGAGAAATTGTGTCCGACATAATTGGGAAATGATGGTACATTGTCTTACGTGTCTGGCTCATGGATAAAATAGATGAAAAAGCCATAAGATCATTGTTTGATGTGCTTGGTAGGCTCGGTATTAAATCAGAAAGTATTCAGATGTGATATACACTAAATACTAATGCTTGACCAAGTGGACAACATCTTGATTCATATCTCAAGATATTGAAAAGATGTGTGAAAAAGAAAAATGAAAAGTCACTAAGTATACATTGTTTATTTTGCAAAGAATTAAACTTGTTTGATTTTCTTTATTTTGTCAAACGATCAGACTTTCTCTGCGTATCGAAAGATCGACCTGATTGTTGTTCGTTTGACGGTCTGCTTTATTTTCTTTGGTTTTTCATATAACTCATCGGACTATCTCTGCGTGTACGGGAGTACCGACCTGATTGTTGTTGGGTTATATAATTTCAATTTGTTTTTATTTTCTTATTTTGTTAAATCCGAGGCCTTATCTGCGTATTGAAAGATCGACCTTAAGTTAGACGATTTAACATTCTTATTTCTCTATGCATGGAACATAGTTGACGATATCATGAATACAATCACTATGTGTTAAATCACAAGTGTAATCACAAAGTGTGATGAGCAAATACATATTTGAGTATGCCTGATAGTGTAGGGGTACACTGGTCAAAGCAATCAATACAATAACATATCTAGATGTTATGAGTATGATTTTGCCTGAGTTTAAGATGGACAAATTATACCAATAATCTAGTTAACTTGTGTGCTGAAGTAATTGAAATTGAAGTCTAGTTCAACATGTTATGTTCAATATGATCCCAAGTTGTGATCTTTCTCGCAAAAGACAAAAATAGTGTCTGATTCAGTATTGCATTTATATTTCATATCTGAAAAATCCAAAAAGATTTTAGGTGTGTTTTAGCATAAATTTAGCAAAATCAAAAAGTTTCCGGTGGTTTTGATTTAAAGTTTCAAAAAGTCAAAAAGATTTTGTTTCTTATTTGTTTTCGACCGATCGATATAAGATAGAAAATTATGATTTCAAAACTATATCTTGGATTCTCGAAGAGAAGTTTTGGGCCAAAATTAAATTAATTTTCAAAAGAAAAGAAAGCCGATTTTCTGTCTTCTAAATTTGCAGGTTCCGTGTGATAAGACTCAGTCATGGTGAAAGGGGGAGTTTGTAGAATCTTTCACAAATGGATCTTGAAGTTTAAAGATTATTTAAGAGTGATCCAGCCATGCAAGTTCTATTTCTGACAAGATTTCAAGTTAAAGATCGGATGCAGGAATGCTGAAGATTGAAGACTGAAGTTTAATTAGCATAGATACGCTACACGTTAAGGTGGAGTTTGTTAGAGCATATTCCCTATGCTACAATGTGTCTCGTGTATTGTATCTAGATCAGAACATTATTGTGTGAGTCTTAGGGTCCACATACCATGAGCCGTACCAGTTGGTACGTAGCCAACGTACCAATGGTACGTTGGATGGTACGCCGACGTAAGTGGTTAGTATAAATAAATCGTGTTAGAGAGAGTTCATTAGGTCTGTCATTCCCATCATCTTAAATGTGTGTATTTGAGTGTGTTCTCTCTCTCTCTCTTTCTCTAGAACTCTTGTAATCTCCAAGTGAATCAATAAAGCAATGCTTTATTTACATCTGTGTTCATTGCGTTTGATCGAATCATGCAGTAGTAAGATCCGTCCAAGTACTTACAGCTTTTCTGGGAGGCATCTGCACATATAAAATTACAAAATTATATCTAATTTGAAATTAGATGAATGTCATGTCACACTAGACTCGTGATAGTGGTAGAGCTTTTCATATGAATATCATTGACATTAAATGAATCAGATAGTGCATATCCCCAAAATGATCAAATGCGACTAGAATCTATGATCAACAATATTCAAGAATTTTGGATCACAAGTCCATTTTGCGTGTTATTTCAAAATATGGAAAAGAGGGAGCCAGACCTAAATCTCCATTATTCAAAAGTTTGAAATCAGAGTCAAACCTAAACCTCACTTATTTATGTTGACTGAAAGTTTTGCATAAAAACAAAAATTACCCAAAAATTCTATCTAAACCAATTTTGTCAAAAGTTGTTGTCAGCCAAGGAGACATTTGTGAGAATATCTGCAACTTAGAGTCATCAACAGACTGATGTACCAAATTAGGGAAGTCTTAGCAATCTAGGATCAATAACACAGACTTTAAGTTCATTTTGCACAAAATAAAGGTTTTATGATTCCAATTTCCCAAACTTGTCCAGGTAGAATCAAGTGGGACTTGATTCCACCTAAACTTATGAATTCCATGATTAGATAGATCAAGATTGATAACAAGCACAATTTAGACAAAATTAACCCTTTTTTATACAGAAAATCAAGTTAAGATATTTAACAAGATAAAGCTATATCAGAGATAGAGCATACGCATAAGAAAAGTGAAACAGTGAAGCATTTTGCAATTAGTACAATCCTAGCATATCAGAAGTTCAAATACATATCCTAACACTAAGAAGACACTACAGAGTGTCTAGATCACATATAAACAACATCAAGGCTCAGCTAGAAGCAATAGATTCACATTAGCATAATCGATCATGCAAACGGCTCTTAAAGGGTCAAATGGGTCATTTTAAGCATTATATGAGAGAATATGGTGATTTGTAGCTTAATTGATCACATAGCCATTTAACAGGTTCAATTCAATCCAAATAAACCAGATTATGCATGTAAGGACCGAGAAAAGTAAATCATCAAGTAACGAAGATCATATTAGTGTAAGAAACACACATAAGTCACATAAAGTAATTTCATGCAAAAATTTGGCTTAAGAAAGTCAAAATGATCATGTTTATGTTCAAACAGAGCCTAACTACCAAAGATAGTTCATATGACCATAAAGGCACCATAGATCACATCCTTAGCAATTTATGCCCACTTTTGACACCTAGATGATCAAGTCGACTTTGATGAACCAAAGCAGTCAACAGGTTGCTAAATTGTGTTTAGTGGGTTCAAGATCCATTCACTTGACTTATGAACAAGTTTTAGACCCAAAAGGATCCTAACCTGACTAAACCACCAGTGTTGGGCTCAACTGAATGTCCACTAGCACAAAGAAAATCAAAAATTTGCAAAAAAGAACAAGTAATGATGATGTTTTACCTGAAGGAGAATATGAATGCAAGAATTGAGGATACGTACCTTTATGAAGATCTAAAAATGGCTAAGATCTAATATAAGATGTTGTACTTCTCAATAACTCACAGAAGAATCTGTTAGGATCAAGCAATTCATATTAAAATTCAGACAAGTAAAGACAGATAAATATAAAGAAAAATTAGCCCTTGTGTAGCTAAGTTGAATTTTTATCTCACGTTGCCAAAAGTCAAGACAACATACCTCTTTGGTGACCTAAAAGGAGCTAAGATTAAAAGAATGAGATGAAATGATCTTGAATTTTATCTGAACAGTATCTGTTATGAGATCAGGGAACATAAATTAAAAACTCTTAGAACATGAGAATACACAGTCAAAGGGTCAATTAACTAAACAAAAATTAAAACTTTTGACTTGTTTTGACTAGTAAAAGTCAAGGGTGCAATTTTGTGAGATCAACACATCATATATAACCTTAAGGTCGATTTCTAAACCACAAAGTAGTTCACATGCATGTTCACATGGGTTATCACCAATTGGATCAAACAAAACAGTAATTGCACCAAGTCAAAACACAATTTAGGATCTTATATAGAGTTAAGCAGAAATTGGCATTGATAGCTTAAGAGATACATAAATTGGGTCTAAGGGGACCAAACATAAACTTATATCATCAAAGCAGTCAATTTCATGTCAAACCTCGTTTATAGATCCAAATATGAAGCAAAGGACTCACAATGACAAACTAGATGTGGACACATAGCATAGATATTACATTCAGAGGAACACACTGTTTGGGACAAGAGAATCTCAAACAGATATGTAACCGACAATGTCAATCTAAACTTGCACACAATAAAGAAAATTTGGAGATATTTGTGATACATGGTTGTAAATTCAGAATACATGTGCACATCTACTCATTATGTTCTAAAGTTAAGTAAACAAGTCAGTAGTAGCATCAACTAGTCTTAATTCACATCTGGGTTCACAGATTTCATATATACCAAAAAAAATTCATAACACTTAACAAACACAATGGTAATAGTGCATAGGAGTGATTCAAATAACAATAAATAAATTACAATTTTCAAATCATTCACTAACTAAAGCAATACCAACTGTTGTGAAGAGGAAAAGAAAATAAATTCACACATACACCATACACACTCGTAGCCCCTGTACTCAATCCAACTTGGATTCACAAGAAAATTGAAGAAATTTAGATTCACTTACCTCCTTCATGTTCACAGATGAATAAGAAGGAATAAGAGAGATGATGAATCTATATAACCATCAATACAAATTGTTAGAACCCTAATTTTGAGTTTTTTCAACCCATGGCTCAAGAGCACCCAACCAAACCCAATGTAATCAAAATTAACCTAATAAGAGCTTGAAATGAAACCTATACTATCAAGAGGAGTGAGCGAATCAACCCAATGGAGAAGAAAGTAACAAATTCGAGATCGAAAGAAGGAGATTCGATCGAACAGTGGTGATTATCGAGCGTCGGTTCAAGAGAGAGGTGGGTGTGCGTGAGAGTTTGAAAGGAAGTAAATGAGAAAATAAATCTTGACATATATATATATATATGTGTGTGTGTGTGTGTGTGTGTGTTTAGAGGACTGACTAAAAAAAATCAAGCGAGAAAGCAAGTCCGCTAAGCGTAACATAAAGTTCGCTAAGAGGACTAGAAGTACGCTAAAGAAAAATATGCAGGTTAAGTTTGCTAAGGTCTCAAGAAGTAAGCTAAACCCAAAGTGAAGTTTGCTAAAGCCAAGGCAAGTGCGCTAAGGCCAAGGCAAGTGCACTAAGGCCAAGCTAAGTTCGCTAAGGGTAAAGCGACAAAGAGATAAAAAAACTGGTCAAAAAAATTTCTAAGTATAAGCAGAAGTTCGCTACGAAAGAAAGAAGTTCGCAAGGACCAACTGCTCTTAGCGGACTTCAGAATAAGGAAAATAACTCTAAGTTAAAGAGAAGTACGCTAAGACTAAGGTTGTTCTTAGCGAACTTCATTCAAAAACTAAAAAAATTCTAAGTAAAAATTATAAGTTCGCTAAGAGGAACTCCTTTTAGCGAACTTAAAAATGTGATTAGTGATAACGGTTTGTCGAGACCGTTACAAATCTCCAACTTATTTGAGTTTGTTAGTAGTGGAAGTTAGGGTATCAAACCAAGGGAATTGGTGGTTACTTGCTAATTGATTAAACTACGAGCTAAATTAAACTTAATTAACTTAACCTAAATTGCGAAAACGGAAAAGTGCCTCTTTTAGCTGTAAATTTTGGGTTGGTTGATTTGAAACTAAATTACTAAAACTAAATTAATGCTAACAAATGCTTGGATTTTACTTATATAAACTAAAGGTAACCACTTTAAGATCTGGCCTAGTGAATTACTGATTTCGCACGTCGGGAATCTAACCTAGAAACCACATAGACATGGTTCTGCTAACATTCATTCAACCTAACCAACCGATTATTATGAACGTACTTAGTATAGTCCAAGAGCTATGTAATTAAGGTAGTCCGGAAGCGGGGGGTACGGACACGACAAACAATCAGATACAATTGAACAAATAAACATTGAATAAATGATTGTCACGAGTCAAGAATTCATCCAATGTCACAAACCCTAGTTTGAAATAAGAAAATCACTAACCTTCACTAAAAGTGATTACAATAAAATTAGCCAGACATGGAAAACATAAAAAAAAAAACAGTAATTGAAGAAACTGCCATCAATTCTGAGTCGAATGCTTGAGAAACCTTCACCGAATGCTTGGAAATCGCTTAAAAATCGTAACCAGCACTCCAAAATCGTCCAAGAAGGCAGAAGAAGCGAACTGATGGCATCACATTGGCTTAAATAGCCAAACCCTAAATTTTGGCCAACTTTAACCCCGTCGTGTGTCGCAACGGTCTTCTCTACTAAGCCTCGCGCCACGATCTCGCAAAAATAGTCGGGGCCTTCATCTTCAACACGCGTCGTGTCGCGAGGGGCAAGGCTCAACCCTCGCGACACAATCTGACCTTGAATCCAGAAATCTTCATAACTTCACACTCCAATTCAACCGATTTGTCACGTTAATGTATCAACCCGCGATATACAAAATTGAAACATGTGATGTGTTTCCAACCAGATATAAATCGTAAAAACAGGGAATTACGACTGATAACACACTACAAATTACTAACACATCACATCCCCACACTTGTCTTTTTCCGTCTCGGATAAACTGCCATGGAATCATAATTGGGAAATCAATCTCAAAATCATTAAAAATTTTAATTTATCCACCAAGTCAATTCTACAAACCATAATGTAATCACATGGACTAACTGTGATTGCCAGTATTTAGGTCCGACTAAACCCAACCACTGACCTTTTGTTTCGCCTCCAAAGTGTTTACAATTTACCGAATATAGTGTACCAGTCTGCCTATGTGTCCCACATTCAGAAAGTTCAAGTTCAACCTAATCCCGAATCAAATTCAGTCAAAGTAAAGGGTACTTAAGATTATATTTTTGAATTTTCCCCACCCTCCTTTAAATCAGATACTCAGATGTCCAAAGAATAGTGGAATAAATGGATAATGAAATTTTTGAGCATTTATTTCTCTAATCTACTATTTTTCTCTTTTTCCCTTTTTTTTCTTTCATTTTTCTCTTTTTTTCCTAATCATTTTTTAATGATTACCAACAGGCATCATCAGAGGTACTTTTTGCGAGATGCTATCCCCAAAATCGTACGTGAGTATTTTGCCCGGGAATTCTAGCACATCATCAGAGGCACTTACCACGGGATACTATGATTAGTTTGTACATGAGTATTTTGTCCCTTCACTCCTATAGTTATTAATCACTTTATTACCTAATATGCCCAAAGATGGAAAGATGGGGCGCCATTATTTCTCGGATTTGCTTTCGCAAACGAATCATAATGTGCCAACTTATTCTAAGGACATATAAGTCTCTAATTTAAAGTGGTCCTTTTCCTCCTAATTATCAGTTTCAATCTCCCTATCATCCCTAAAATGGGAACCCACTAACAAACTGATTTAATTACATATTTATACAACAATAAACACAAATGGATTATTAAGCTATTCCTAAGTCAGTTAGGCCTACCGACACATCACAGATTAGTCATGAATTACATTCTCTCCTTTTCTACCACTTTTTCCTTTCTTTCTTTATTCTTGAAAACAAATCCCCAATTGTACTATCATTTTCCATGTTTTGCAAGTTATCCCAAAGACAGATTCGACCCAAAGACACTAAAACTAAAAATGACTACAAATGAAAAACTTTTTGGATTTTTATGTTTTTAAATTTTTTTTTGGATTTTTTATATTTTTGAAAATAACACAAACTACCTAAAAACTTAAAAACTGACGTCCTGTCCCCCTCCCCACACTTAAGATCGACATTGCCCTCAATGTGATAGAAGAACACGCACAAAACGAATATACAGACACGAACGATAAAATAAAATAAAATAAAATAAAATACAATGCGACAATAAAGAAAAAGACAAAATAAAAAGATAAAAATGCAAAAGTTGGAATAGACTCCCCTGATATCATTGTGAAAGCTCCTCAGAAGTCGTGCCAACGCCCTCTCATGCAGACAAATAATGTGACTCAGCGCATTCCGACCAACGCATGGGCAAATATAAACCCTGATCGACTATAACATATTCTAATTATCACAGACAAACTCATCATATCATCATATATATCAAAGTAATCACAACCACCCCAATCGGTATATGTACCCCTAATATAATATAATATTAAGTACAGACCAGTATCATAAAAACAAAACAACCAAAAAGTACAAGGGAAGAAAGTAAACCGATCGGGTGATGTGTCGGCAATCTCGAATCTGCCTCCTCATCTCCAGCACCTGTCATCTCCTCGTCATGTGTCCTAGAACTACCAGCTCCATCCCCAGTCTCTGCAAAACCAGCCTCAGTACCTGCATCTCTAAAACCACCAGCACCAGACCCAGTATCAACCTCCTCTCGAACCCTCTCTCTATACAACTCTAGAATCTCAATACCCTGATGAATCATCTGTAACCTCAACATCCCCTCAAGCCTATCAAACCTCTCGTCAATCCTTTGATCAATATGATCCATTAATTGATCCCGCAACACCAGTAGTATCATCGACTCTAGCCGCGGTTCTCTCCTCGGATGAATCAAATGAGGGCGATCCACACTGAAAGTAACTCTCTGTCTGTGTGGTGGAACGGCCCTCTGCATCGCCTCCGCGGCCTCGGTACCAGTCAGAGGATGCTCAAGAAAACCCTCCCTCCTCGGCATCCATGTCGGAGGGTCCTATAGCGAAACCATGCCTGCATCCCTCAAATCAGTCAAACCAAAACCAACAGTCGGTGGCCCCCTCGTCAAATGTGTAGCATGATATCTCTGAAAAACTCCCAAATGATCAGCTATCCTCGTAATGTATGGCCCCATATCAACCCTGGAAGCCAAACCTCCACAACAAACCATCTGAAAAGAAAGCAACATAAGATAAGCCAAGATGAGGTCATGGGGCCCCAAAATCGGTCTCATACAGGTCAAATCCAGTCGGTTACACTTGTCGGTCCTAGACTTACGTCCTACAAGTGTGCAAGCAATAACCCTCTGTAGATAACGGATAACAGGGTCTCGAATAAAGGAAGCTGGAACAGACGTAGAATAATCAAAATCAGCAATCGTCCTCCAGAACGCTGTTATCTACCCACCAGTAATGCCCTGGGGTGAGGTCTTTGAAAATGACCCCTAGGCGCAGACTCAAAGGCTAGCAACTCCACCTCAGCCTGAGAATAGAAACCCATACCCACTGCAAATTGCTGGATACTCAGCTCGTACACCAGTCTCCCAAGTGAAAATGTCACCGCGTACGACTCGAAAAACGACCAGACTCCAATCGAAACGTCGAATGAAACTCCAATGTCAACTCCCTATACTACCTATCTACACAAGCCAATACATGCCTACATCTATGCGTCAACCAGGCCTCAATCCTCCGTCTCCCTCCTAATTGATCTAGCAGAACCCAATCACACGTCCTGCACTACAACATCTCAGTGTCTAGCAACCTCTCACACTGCACGTACTCGGGCGTCCCCTCAGCAAACTGTAGTAACGTGTGCTCTCCCAATACTCTCTCGTCCTCTGGAATGGGATCAACAGTGTGATCAGGCACCACCTCCTCGTGGCGATAATCGATCGTCCTCGCCCGACGCTGAATAATAACCGGGGCATCCGGTGCCCCAAGCAGCCGCTTGAGCGGCCCTCGGGATCCACTACCCGATGGACGATCAGCCATCTCTGCAAAACAAATGTTACAAATACAGAATAACAATAATCGCAGATCATGGCTCAAAAATCGATGAATCAATCAATTTTTTTTCAAAGCAGGGGACACATCGTGGCACGGGGAGGAATCCTCAACCCTCGTGACACGACGCCCAAATCATACCTCAAACCCCTAATTTCATACACGAATCGTGGCGCGAGGGTCACGAGCAAGGGCTCGTGACACGATCCCTGAACCAACGGCCAAAAATAAAAATCGGTGTTCTCCCGACCCTTTTCTCTTCTTCTTAACCAAAAACCGGCATTCCCGAGAACACATACTCACCTATTGTTCAATTTCTATCTAAATTATATTCGGGTTTCACTACTTTACACTAAGATAACAAAACCAAACAAAGAAATTAACCTAAA
This sequence comes from Deinandra increscens subsp. villosa, assembly GCA_039602395.1. Lineage (NCBI taxonomy): Eukaryota > Viridiplantae > Streptophyta > Magnoliopsida > Asterales > Asteraceae > Deinandra > Deinandra increscens. The sequence continues at coordinate 39,710,278 of JBCNJP010000025.1, forward strand.
CTAACGATTTCGGAAAAATAACGATGCTCGAGAGGGAATATGTACCAGGTATGCAGAAAGCACAAGAAAATAACCGTGGTGATGTGCGCGGTGGTGTTGTGGCGGTAATAGTGATGTTGAACGGTGATGACGATGGTGGTGTGTGTTGGTTGCAGGGAGTGGTGTCGCGACAGGGGTGAACGGTGATGGTGACGATTGTAGCGGTGGTGGGTTGTGGGGTTACGATGGTAGCGGTGGTGGGTTGTGGGGTTAGGTCAAATGACCGACACCCCTGTTTAAAGATATATATATATTTTTTAAATATCTAACACGCATTGTGGCGCAAGGCTTTCTATGGCATATTGTCGCCCCAAGATCCCCAATTTGGGTATCCTTAATCGAACAAGACATGCGTCATGGCGCGAGGAATAATTCTCAACCCTCGCATCACGATACGACTACAATGGTAGGAGATTTTGACAACTTTTGTATACTTGACCACTTCGTGCGTTTTTTGTTCACACCACCACCGACACTTAGGTTCTGGTTAATTTTATCCTAAACATACTTGGAGTGTCTCTGTTCTGCTGCCACTAGCTTCTCCATGCCTCTCGAACTCCTAAAAATTGCAACTAATTAAAGGAAACAAAGAAAAATAACAAAACAAAACACAAAACCCGAGTTGCCTCCAGTTTAGCGCTAAGTTTAACGTCTTCAGCCAGACGGTACTACTCATCACCCTTTCTCAAATCCTGGATATGAGTATGGAGGTGCTAGGAAATAATCATCCTTGCCCACCTTCCCATGAATATCTGCGGAATCCACGTAAGGCTTCAATCGATGTCCATTCACGACTTGTCTTAGATGATCGTCAAGGTCTTCAATCTCCACATTACCATAATCTCCCACTCTAATCACCACATACGGGCCTGTCCATTTACTCTTTAACTTACTAGGAAACAACTTCAATCAAGAATTATATAACCATACTTTTCGTCCTGGCTTGAACTCCGTCAACCTCAACTTTGCATCATGATATTTCTTCATTCTTTCTTTGTAGGCCGATGCAGAGTCACACGCTTTAGCCTGCAACTCCTATAATTCACACAAATTCAACTTCCTTTGTCTTCATGCTTCATCATAATTTAAATTCAGTTCCTCGAATGCCCAATATGCTCTATGAGAAATCTCCACCGGTAGATGACATCCATTTCCAAAGACCAATCGATACGGAGTCATCCCAATAGGCGTCTTGTATGCCGTGCGATATGCCCATAAAGTGTCATCCAACTTGATTGCCCAATCCTTTCGGTCTAGTCGCACTGTTTTCTGCAGAATCTCTTTAATCTGCCTATTGGAGACTTCAACTTGCCCGCTCGTTTGCGGATGATAACGCATTGCGATTCTATGATCCAATCCGTACCGCTTGAGAAGTTTGTTGAACCAAAAATTCTTAAAGTGTGATCCCCCATCACTGAAAAATTCTTAAAGTGTGACTCCAAACCTCACAAAAATGTTAGACTGAACAAACTTACATACCACCTTGCTATCATTGGTCTTGATTGCGATTGCTTCCACCCACTTCGAGACATAATCCACAGCTACCAGAATATACACAAACCCATGAGAATTTGGGAAGGGACCCATGAAATCATTCCCCCAAACATCAAATAAATCCACTATCAAAATCGGCTGCATGGGCATTTCATTACGCTTTGAGACACTTCCCATTTGTTGACACCGATTACAGACCCTAGCAAACTCATGTGCATCCTTAAAAACCGTTAGCCAATACAAACCTGAGGATAATACCCGACGTCCCGTTTTCTGACCGCTGATGTGTCCTCCACATGCTCACTCGTCAAGTAAGCTAAGAACACTCGGCACCTCCTCACTCGGTACACATCTCCATTCATTATCTTATCGGGACCTATCTTGAACAAATCTGGCTGGTCCCACACATAGTGTCTCGCCTGAGCCTTAAACTACATCTTCTGTTTGGATGACCAATGTTCTGGTAGTGTACCTGCAGCCAAAAAATTAACAATATGAGTATACCAAGTTAATATCGAAACAGAAAGTAAATGCCCATTGGGGAATATTTCATTAATCCCCATGCTATCTCCCTCTTCAATGTGTGGAAATCTAGGCAGATGATCCGCCACCACATTCTCTGTTCCTTTCTTGTCTCTAATCTCCAAATTGAACTCTTGTAGCAACAGAATCCACCGGATTAGTCTCGGTTTAGCGTCCTTCTTCTCCATCTAGTATCTGACCGCACTATGGTCTGAATACACAATCACCTTGATCCCCCAAATATAAGACCTGAATTTATCAAGAGCAAAAACAACTGCAAGCAACTCTTTTTCAGCTTTAGTATAATTCAATTGCTCCCCATCTAGAGTTTTACTCGCATAATAAATTTACCACCGGTTTCTTGTCTACCCGTTGACCCAAAACTACCCCGACCGCGAAATCACTCGCATCACACATAATTTAAAAAGGACGTGACCAATCGGGTGCTTGCAAAATTGTTGCTTCAATTAGATTATTTTTCAAAGTGTTGAAAGCATTTAGACACTCATCATTAAAATCAAAAGGTTCATCTTTTAGCAACAATTTGCAAAGAGGTTTTGTAATTTTACTGAAATCTTTGATAAACCTCCTATGGAAACCGGTGTGTCCCAAAAAAGCCCTTATTCCCTTAACATTTTTCGGGGGTGGCAAAGTCGAAATAACTTTAATTTTTGCCCGGTCCACTTCCATCCCCCGACTCGACACAACATGGCCCAAAACAATACCCTCTCTGACCATAAAGTGACTCTTCTCCCAACTCAAAACCAAATTTGTTTCAATGCATCCATCTAAAACTTTGGTCAATTGGTCTAAACAAGTTTCAAAAGATGTGCCAAAAATCGAGAAATCTTCCATAAAAATTTCCAAAGAATCCCCGACCATATCTGAAAATATTGCCATCATACATCTTTGAAAAGTGGCCGGGGCATTGCACATCCCAAATGGCATTCCCCTAAAAGCAAAAGTACCATAAGGGCATGTGAAGGTGGTCTTTTGTTGGTCCTCGGGGTGATTGGCAATTTGGTTGTACCCCGAGTAACTACTAAAAAACAATAATATTCCTGACCAGACAATTTCTCAATGATTTGATCAATAAAAGGCAACAGAAAATGGTCCTTAGAAGTTATGGTATTCAACTTTCTATAATCAATGCAAATTTTCCACCCGGTTACCGGTCGGATGGCTATTTCCTCACCTTTTTCGTTTCCGATGTTCTGAATGCATGCTTTCTTCGGGACAGTTTGAGTTGGACTTATCCATGCACTATCTGAAATCAGAAGAAGGCATATGGTACTTTGACCATGGCATTACCTAAGGAGTTGTTACATCAATTTTCTACTAACTATACATCAAAAAGCTTATGGGATGCTTTGCAGAAAAGATGTGAGGGTAATGACCAATACAAGAAAAGTCGACAAAAGGTCTTGAAAAAGGAATTTGATAGCTTCAACATTATCAGAATGAATCAATCTCAAATTTGATTGCAATATTTGTACATTTGATGAGTGAAATGAGTTTGGCGAGTCTTACAAAGGAAGATGGTTATTTAAAAGAAAAGATTTTGGAGGCATTACCCGAGAAATGGGAAAATATGTCATGATGATTACCCATGATAAAGATTATCCGGGCTTGTCATTCAATGATTTGATTCAAAGAATACAAACAAGGGATATGGAGTTGACTGTGAATAAGTCACTGCCTATACAAATCCAGAATCCTGCTGTGTATCATGGTGAAAATGATACTACCATTCGTGCTGTAAAGGCAAATGTTTTAAATTCCGCACCTTCTACAACATTCTTCGCCAGTAAATCTGAAAATTCTAGTTATTCTTCTGGTTGTACTATTTCAATTCCTAGTTCATCAACACAAAATGCCTTATCTGTTAAGACTACTGGTGATTATATGGCATTAATGTCTGCATTGGTATCTTCATATTTTGGAGTTATTACTGGTTCAGTGAGTAATGCAGAATTGACAGAGGAGTATTATGATCAGATTGATTATGATCATCTGGAAGAGATGGATTTGAATTGGCAGTATGCAATGCTGGTTAGACGAACAAAGAAATTATTTAGCAGAACCGGGAAGAAGAGGTTGTATCAAGATGGAAAGACCGAGTTAGACAAATCAAAGGTTAAATGTTTCAAATGTTCAATATATGGACATTTTTCTCGTGAATGCCCAAAGTTAATTGACAATAAATTGTAGAATGGTTAACATGCTCACTTGGTTATCAATTCCACAAGCAAATCTACTCCAAATCAATAAGCATTTGTTTCTGTGGATGAAAGAATGGCAGAAATTTTTTGGCATCCAAATGAATTTGCCTGGAAAGATGATTCTAAATGTAAAAGGAATTCTAATTGTGATTTCAACTTTAGTGAAGCTAATACGGATAATGAAGCGGTTATGTTAACAACTCGACATTTAAATGATAGCATTCTGACTGATTCTGAAACAAGTTCCAAAGAAACAACGGTTGAAGAGGTTCAGACAAAGGTGACCAATAGTCAAAAGGATGGAGAATCTAAATATTCTAGATGTGTGAGTTTACGTAACAAGAATGCAAGTTTCGAAAGAGATTCCTAGTTATCAACTGACGAAATTGTGGTGCTAAAGCAAGAATTGGAAGATTTTCAGAAGAAGTATTATGAGTTAGTTCATGTTAATAAATATTGGATGAAAGAAAAGAGTGAGTTAGTTGAAGAATGTGAAAAAGCCAAAGCTGAAGCTAAAGAAGTGGCTGAAGATTTTGAAATCTTTGTTTGAGAAAACCTATCCAGTTTAACAAAAATATGAAAAAGCAAATGCACTTGCTTTTAAATCTGCTGAAAGAATTCTAAAGCTTCAAGAAGAATTATCTACACTTCGTGATGCAAATGTACTTCTCAGAGATAAGAATGAAGTGATGACAAAAGATGTTGACATTTTTAAAAGGAAATGGTAGAAAGTTGCCAAAGAAGTATTGGCTGAATGTGAAATTAGGAAGCAGCAGAAGTATGAGTATATTGTTCTGAACGAATAATTCATTAAGTCTCAAAAGGATCTGTTTGCTTCTCACAAGAAATTTTTTGAATTGAAATGGGAGATTTTGGAGTTTCAAAGGAAAATCAAGAATTGCAATTTATCACCAACATTGCTGAATTTCTTGTATAAGAAGGACAAAAGTGAAGATAGTGCAAAAGAGAATGATATTCACAAGGGTTACTGCTCCAGTTGATTTATCTGAGTTTACATCTGCTCTTCTTGATCCTAAAGCTGAATTGCATGATTATTCCATGTTTGCAACACCAACAAAGAAGAAGAAGTCTAAGTCAGCAAAGAAGAAAGAAAACTTTGGTGAAGATCCAAAGTTTGATTCAAGTTCATCATTTTTGGAAGATGAAAACATTTTTGCTAAATTTGAGAAAATCTACAAGTCCTTCATCTGAAGAAGAAGCAATTAAGTCTTTGGTGTGTGAGAACAAGCTGAAGGATATTAAAGATAAATTTACTAGAGAAGCCAAAGGGAAAGATGCTTCTGGTTCTCAATCTGGATCTTCAAAGATTCCAGGTTATAAGCACAAAGGTTTGGGATTTGAGATTAAAGAGTTGCCCATTCAAGTTCAAAGGCAAAGAAGACATAAAATGTGTTGAAAGTCAAGAATCAAAAGAAATCACAACCTTCAACAAAACAATGTTTTTATTCTTCTGGAGGTTCTTCATTTGAACCTAAGGTTTCTTCGCAGAGTCAATCTCCGAGGTATGATTCCTATGATGAGTTCTTTGATAATTTTGGTTCTGATTATTCCTCATTTTCTCAACATTCAAAGAAATTTTCAAATGATTTTAAACTTCGTGAAAAAATTTGTTATGCATGTCGTCAACCTGGACATTTAGCTGCAAATTGTCCAACGACTGCAAATATCTACAACACTGCCAAATATGTGGATAACAATGATCAAAGTTTTGATGAACCATGGTCCCCAAAGGTAAAATCAACTCGTAAGCTTTTTTTGTCCAAACCAAATACGCCCGTTGAAACTGATTCTAGTTCTGATTCAAAACTTCATCATCTTTGATTTGGAAACCAAAGATTGTTTCCAAGGCCAACAACAAAGACTATGTGGAAGACACCGGGTGACCCGATGTTGATGAATCGGATCGATCCCAATGCAACTAACGTTTTATTTGGTGTCAATAGGTATTTAAGGAAGACCTATCGGTAATTGAACAGTTGCATACTGGAATATATGTGTTTAACTTAAACTGAATTTGCACATCAAATTCTGTGTTTTCAAAATGCTAAATTGCAAGTATTCATGTTGGTTGATCAATTTTCTTTCGTTTTTCACTTCGTCTCAATTTGGAGGGGAGTTTGTTTCTTTGAAAACTACAAAAATAGCGTGTCGTTTTGAATCGGTAAAAATGAAAATCTAAAAAAATAGAGTTTGTCATTTTTAGGGGAGAAAATTGAAAATTTTAAAAAATTAAAAAATACATTGAAAAAAATGAGAAATTGTATCCGACATGATTGGGAAATGATGGTACGTTGGCTAACGTTGTCTGACTCATGGATAGACTAGATGAAAAAGCCATAAGACCATTGATTGATGTGCTAGGAAGGCTCGGTAAATCACAAAGTATACAAATGTGATATACATTAAAATCTAATGCTTGACCTAGTGGACATCTTGATGCGTATCTCAAGATATATCAAGGAAAAGATACGTGAAAAGAAAAATGAGAAGTCACTGTGTATACATGTGTTCATTTTGCAAAGATTTAAACTTGTTTTATTTTCTTTATTTTCTTAAATGATTGGACTATCTCTGCGTGTCCACAAGACCGACCTGATAGTTGTTCATTTAAGGTTCTGCTTTATTTTCTTGGTGTTTCGTATAACTCACCGGACTTTCTCTGCGTGTACGGGAGTACCGACCTGATTTTTGTTGAGTTATACAATTTCAACTTGTTTTTATTTTCTTATTTTGTTAAATCTGAGGTGTTATATGCGTATCGAAAGATCGACCTTAAGGTAGACGATTTAATGTTCTTGTTTCTTTTTGCATGGAACACAATTGACTATATCATGGATTCAATCACTATGTGTTAAATCACAAGTGAAATCACAAAGTGTGATAAGCAAAGAATATCTGAGTATGTCTGATAGTGTGGGGGTACACTGGTTGTAGAAGCATATTCTTATGCTACGTTGTGTCTCGTGTATTGTATCTATGTGAGAGCATATGTGTGTGTGACTATAAGGGCAACAGACCAGTTGGTCCTGCGTACCAAATGGTCCCCCCGGACCAGATGGTCCGGATGTGGTCCGCAGCTCATTTAGTCGTACCTATAAATAGGTATCATGTGTAGAGAGTTAAGAACTTCTTGCCATATTCTAACTTTCTGTGTGTGTTTCTGTGTATGTGCTCTCAAGACTTATTAATACAAATTCCATTTGTATTTACTTGTTTGATCTCGTCTTCATCTCGTTATCACGTGATTAGCAAACGATCCATCGCTCCTTGCGTCTACAAGTGGTATCAGAGCTATCTGGTTCCATTTGCTGATCATATTCTGTGATTTTGGAGATTTTTAGAGAGACAAAAGTTTGGGTTTTCTTCATTTTTCATCAAATTTCCGCAATTCCGAGTGTTTCAACAATGGAAAATGATTTCTGAGTGTTGCTGGACTGTTTTCGCATCATACTAAAGCAATTTCCAGCTCCAAACGTCAAATTTCACGAAAATCAGTGAAATCAGCCTCGAAATCAGTTGGTCCGCCGGACGAATTTCTGGTCCGCCGGATGAATTTTCTGGTCCGCTGGTTGGTCCGCCAGTGTATCTTCATCAGCATTCTGGTCCGCTAATCTGGTCCGCGTAGGCAATCTTCATATTTTTATCCGTGGCAGTTTAAGCGTACCATCTGATCTGCGGCAGTTATTTCAGCGTATCATCTGGTCCGCCGTATGAAATCTGGTCCGCCGGACGAAATCGGATCCGGATTTGGTCTGCAGGTACAAATCTGATCCGCTGGTAGTATTTTGGTCCGCTGAAAGTGTTTTGGTCCGCTGGCAGAAAAGTGTTCATCACTAAAACTGACGTAACTTGAGAACCGTAAAGAGTTACGGATCCCAATACCAGTCAAAACGTTCGTCTCGACGAGATCTAGGACTTGTACCTGCCTACGGCCAGTACCGTCCAGTTTTGACCCACTAAATCCGCTTGGAAGACCTCTGTTTTTGAGTTCGAAGTTTTTGAGGTGTCATATTTCGGAAAATATGTCGGAACAAGTTAGAAAGTTCCGAAATTGCTCAGATTGGACGATTATCATAGTTGGGTGAAGCGATTCAATGCATATGTTGGTGCTAATGATGTTGATTTTTGGATATCTTACAATAATCTATACGAGTATCCAACATGAACAAATGGAAGGCCAGTTTTGCAACAAAGTCTTACTGGTGAGCAAAAGTAGGCATATCAAGCAGAACAAAAAGCTTATGGTGCTTTAACAATGGCACTACCTTCTGACTTATTACATCAATTTTCTGCATATACTTCTGCAAAAGAGTTGTGGGATGCAATTCAGAAACGATGTGAGGGTAATGATCAATTCAAGAAAAGCAAACAAAAGGTTCTAAGAAAAGAGTTCGACAATTTCAAGCATTATCCAAATGAGAATATTTCAGAGCTTATTACTCGTTTTTCACATTTATTAAGTTAAATGGCTTTAGTTGGCATCAAAAAGGAAGAAGCTGATATGAAAGAGAAGATACTAGAGGCATTACCTGAAAAATGGGAAAACTATGTAATGATGATTACTCATGATAAAGAATTTTCAGGGTTGTCATTCATCAATTTGATTGAGCAGATACAAGCAAGAGATATGGAGTTGAGTGTCAACAAATCCATGCCTGCACAAGTACAGAATCCAGCTGCATATCGTGGTGAAAATGATTCTACCATAAATGCTAAAAAGTCAAACATTTTCAGTGAAGGTCCTCCTACTGCATTTCTTGCTGGAAAAACTGAGAGTTATGGTTATTCTCCAGGTTGTACTTTTACAAGTCCAAATCAATCATCAAAGCCTACAATTCCTGACAAGGCAAATGAGGATTTAGCTTCATTGCTATCTGCCTTTATATCATCGTCAAATGGTTCAATTTTTGGGAAACTGGGAGAAGTTGATTTGGTTGCAAATGACTTAAGTGAGTTTGATGATGATCATTTAAATGAGTTAGATTTACATTGGCAATTTGCTATGACTATTGAAAGAGGTAAGAGATACATGAAGAAGCATGGTAAACAATGTTTTCTTCCAGGAGGAAAACTTCGATTGGATAAGTCCAAAGTTAGATGTTTCAAATGTTCACAAATTGGACATTTTGCTTGTGAATGTAAAAATCCGAAAACATCCGTATCTTCGTCCTCAACAAACAATTCAAACTCGCAAGCCTTGATTTCACAAATGGATGAAGGTTATGATTGGAATAAGGATATTGAAATAATGGAAGAGAGACAGAAACAGTTGGCATTAAATGCTCTCCACAATCTAGAAAGTTCCACTTTTAAGTCTGATTCTATTTCAGCTTCTCTTTCCAAACCTGCTTTGGTTTATGATAGTTCTCTAAATAAGTATGTCGAGTGGTATCCTGATGAATCTGCATTTCTTGCTGAAGTTGTAAGGAAGGAGGTAAGTGATTCTAATTCAGAAACAAGTTCATGTGAAACAGTACTGGAAGATGGAGTTGCTGAACTTACAAAAGATTTACAAGAGAAATGTGAAGCTTGTGGTGTTGCTAATGATAAATTTGAATCATTGCTAAACGATATCAGTTTGCTAACTAAAGAATTCATAGTTGTGAAAGTTGCTTTGGAGTGTTTACAACAAAGATGTGATGATTTAGAAAAAGTTAATTCAGAGTTGGTAACAGAAAAGGATAAATGGATTGCTGACTTTGAGAAAGAAAAGGCTGCTCATCTTGATGCAGTTCAAGATTTTGAGAATCTATTTGAAAAGAGTTATCCTGTTCAACAAAGGTATGAAAAAGCAAATGCGATTGCTGTTGAAGCTGCAGATAAAGTTTTAGAACTTCAAGAAGAACTTTCAAAGCTTCGAGATGAAAATGTTCAGATGCATGAAAAGAATGACATTTTAACAAAAGATGTTGCTTATTTTACTAAGAAGTGGGAGAAGGTTCATGCTGAGCTAATGGAGTTATGTGATACCAAAAGGCAACTGAAGGCTGAATACAATGAATTATCAGATGACTTTATTGGTACTCAGAAAGATTTGTTGGCTGCTCAAGTCAAAATATCTGAGTTAAAAGTTGAGATTCTCGCTCTTCAAAAGCAAGTAAAGAATTCAGCTATGTCTCCTACATTACTGAATTACATTTACAATCAGGAAAAGAGTGACAAAAGTGTGAAAGAAGAGGAATTACATTCTGTTCCAGCTCCAGTGGTTATATTAAATCCTCCATCTGTGTCACTTGATCCAAGAGCTGAATTGCAAGATTATTCTAAATTTGCAACTCCAGCAAAGAAGAAGAAAAACAAATCTGAGAAAAGGGAGAAGAAATTAGGTGAAACTCCAAAGTTTGTGTCAATTTCAAAGGCTTTGGAAGATGAAAAGCTTTGTGAGAAAATTGACTCTGGTTCTTCATCTGTCCATGAAGAAGAAAAAGCTTTGATTCAAAATAACAAATTGAAAGCTATTAAAGCTAAATTTACCAGTACAGCTAAAGGCAGAGCAGTTCCAACGGTTTTTTCAAATTCTTCAAAAGTCCAGGGATACAAGCATAAAGGTCTTGGTTATGGTTCTAAGGAAGCAGTAGTTTTTCAAACACAACGACCAAAGAAAGTTGTTGGTTTAACTCAAAAGAACAAATCACAACAGCAGAAACGACATGTTGTCAAATCAAAGAATGATCATTATTATTCTGGAGGGTCTTCTTATAGTTCTGGTTCTTCTCAACGAAGTCCATCTCCAAGGTATGATACTTCTGATGATTTCTTTGATTCATTCAGTTCAGAAAATATTTTTAGTTATCATGATGTGTTCAAACAGGACAAGAGAAATCTAAAGAATTTTGTTGATAAAAAACAAATTTTTGAATCAAATCTGGGTAGCAGCTCCCTTAATGTTTTTCAAAGGAAGTGTTATGCATGTCGTAAACCAGGGCATCTTGCTGCACAATGTCCTACGAATGCGAGCATTCACTCCTATGTGCACAAAACTGCTAAATATGTGGATTTAAATGGTCATATTTTTGATGAACCACAATCATTCAGGTCCCAATCAGCTAGTAAGCCGTCTTGGGCAAGAACACAAGTTGATACTTTTGTGGATTCATTGAAAAATTTTCAATCGCCCAAGATCTGGAAACCCCGAGTTGTTTCCCCGGGTGTAAAAGACCATGTTGAAGACACCGGGCGACCCGAGGCTGTTAACTCGGGACGATCCCAAAACCACTAATGTTTTATCTGGTGTCTGCAGGTTTCTTCAAGAAGACCTTTCATGCGTGTGTTGCTGATAGTGAAGAACTTGCCTAATTTAGTGTTTCAACGACATATTATTTTCAAATGTTTTTCAACCGTTTTTTCCAAAACTAAAATGCAAAGTGTCAGTGTTGGTCGATCAATTTTCTTTCTTGTTCATATGTTTACATTTTGTAGTTGTATATATTTTTAGGGGGAGAAAATTGAAAATTAAAAAAATAGTGTTTGTTTGAATTTTAGGGGGAGAAATTGGAAAATATACAAAAAAAATGAAAAATTGAGAAATTGATTTGACAGAAACGAGAAATGATAGTACATCAGCATATACGTTATCTGCCATGGATAGATTAAGTCTAAAGGCTGTAGGTACTTGCATAATCTGTGAATGTGCATGACTAATCTGATATCTGCGAGTAAGATATAAACATAAAGCTTGCCTGATGATCTTTGGTTATTTGCTTCTTGATGAATGCTGTGTGATGATTCCAAAAATAGAATAAAGAGATATCTTGATGAATGCATGTTTTCATTTTGCAAAAATTTCAACTTGTTTGATTTTCTTTATTTTGTCAAACGATCGGCCTTTCTCTGCGTATCGAAAGATCGACCTGATTGGTGTTCGTTTGACGTTCTGGTTTATTTTCTTTGGTGTTTCGTATAATCCATCGGACTTTCTCTGCGTGTACGGGAGTACCGACCTGATTGTTGTTGGATTATACAATTTCTGCTTTATTTTTATATTTCTTATTTTCCTAAACAATCGGACTTTCTCTGCGTCCTCACAAGGTCGACCTGATTGTTGTTTGTTTAGGGTTCTGCTTTATTTTTGCATGACTCATCAAGGATGATTAAATCTCTAAGAAAGTTGGTTTTATATGATAAATATAATGATTTGCCAGTATTTACTGATAGATTGGAGGCCGAGTTATCAGTGCATGATAAAATTACCTTAAGCATATCTGAAAACGATAAAAAATGATTGGTGCATGCTGAAATAAACATAAATGTTGTATTTGCGATTATCTTGGCTTGCATGCTGATTAAGACTGAAATTGAAATGTGCTAGATACGTTATGTCTGATATGATCTCATGTCGTGATCTTTCTCGCAAAATACCAAAAATAGAGAGTAATTTTGTATTGCATTTATATTTCCATTTTAGTAAAATTCAAAAAGATTTTTGGTGTGTTTTAGCATAACTTTGAAAAATCAAAAAGATTTTAGGTGTGTTTTGATCTAAAATTTCTAAAAGCCAAAAAGATTTTATTTCTTAGTTGTTTTCGATTGATCAACACTTGATACAAAATCAAAATTTCAAAATCAATATCTTGGATTCTCAAAGAGAAGTTTTTCACCAAGATTAAATTATTTTTGGAAATTCAAAGAAAATCCGCACTTTTGTCTTCTAAAGTTGCATGTTTTTGTGTGTCAAGACTCAAGCATAGTGAAAGGGGGAGTTCGTTATATCTTTCACAAGTGGATCTTGAAGGTCAAAGATTTATTCAAGAATGATCCAGCCATGCAAGCTCTATTTCTGACAAGATTTCAAGTTGACGATCGGATGCAACATTGTTGAAGATTGAAGACTAGAGATTTAGTTAGAAAAGATACACTACACGTTAAGGGGGAGTTTGTAGAAGCATATTCTTATGCTACGTTGTGTCTCTTGTATTGTATCTATGTGAGAGCATATGTGTGTGTGACTATGAGGGCAACGGACCAGTTGTTCCTGCGTACCAAATGGTCCGCCCGGACCAGATGGTCCGGATGTGGTCCGCAGCTCATTTAGTCGTACCTATACATGGGTATCATGTGTAGAGAGTTAAGAACTTCATGCCATATTCTAACTTTCTGTGTGTGTTTCTGTGTGTGTGCTCTCAAGACTTATTAATACAAATTCCATTTGTATTTACTTGTTTGATCTCGTCTTCATCTTGTTATCACGTGATTAGCAAACGATCCATCGCTCCTTGCGTCTACATTGGTCAATGCAAATTAATCAATACCTTAACATATGCAAATGTTATGAGTATGATTCTCCCTGAGTTTAAAGTTGCACAAATTATATCTGCAATCGACATGGCTTACGTGCTACGATAATCGAAATTAAAGTGTAGTTCAGCATGTTATAACCAATATGATCCCAAGTTGTGATCTTTCTCGCAAAAGATAAAAATAGTGTCTGATTCTGTTATGCATTTACTTTTCAATATTAGAAAATACTAAAAGGATTTTAGGTGTGTTTTGAAATATAATTTTAAAAAATTAAAAAGATTTTATTTCTTATTTTGTTTTCGATTGATCAACACTGGAATACAAAATCAATTTCAAAATCAATATATCTTGGAGTCTCGAAGAGACGGTTTGTGCCAAGATTATTTATGTTGGCAGTTTCTAAGTGGACAGAGAAAATCAAATTTCAAGTCTTCTGAAGCTGTTGATAAAGAGATTATACGTGCTGCAATGTCAAGTATTCAAGATCAGCCTAACCGTCAAGTTTAGGGAGAATTTGATTGAAGATACGAGTTTATATGAAATTGGATAATGCACAGATACTGCACATGCCGAGGGGGAGTTTGTTGATACATGTTCCGGTTCATCGTGTGAAGTATCGAGTACAAGACAAGAGCTTAAAGTGTGATGTTGTCTGAAGTGAACCGAACTGGCAGTTCGGGTTACACGAACTAGATCAAACTGACAGTTCGGTGACAGTTAGTTCGCAAAGATTTGTTCATCTATAAATAGCTTCTTCTTGTATAGAATAAGAACTTCTGGTCAGATCTTAAGTGTGTGTAATCTGTGTGTTTCTCTTTGTGGTCATAATACAAATCTCATTGTATTTACATCATCGTGTTCATCTTTTATTCTCGTTTTACATGGATTTCATATCGACCAAGTAGACGATCCACCGCTCACTCAATTACAAGGGACATGAATCATAAGTTTTAATTACGACAAAGGTCCCGTCGCGTAGTTAAATAAATATGTATGTTCACCTAAAAGCAAGACACACTAAACGAGTTGTAAACTTTTTTGTTCTTTTGTTTAATGTTTTCTTAAATAGTCACCAACGTTCAGGATTGACTCATGTATGAATGTTCGTGTAGTGAGCGACACATCTAGCTACTCTAACCAGAAGTAATGCATGCATGCACGTTTGTTTGAAAATCATGTACGTGGTGTTAATGTTTGCTTGTAACGTTGTATGTTGTGTTAGCCAGGATTAACCTTAAAATGCTGGGTGTCACATCATCCCCTTGTTGAAGGAATTTTCTCCCCGAAAATTAAGATCGTTGCTCGTATGTTGGACGTAAAGAAATGAATTTTTTTCAGTTGTCACATTATCCCCTTGTTTAAGGAAATTTCGCCCCTGAAAGTTTAAGTGTTACATTCATTGGTCGGCGTTTGTCCGTTTGATTAATTGAGGATGCTTCGCATTATTTGATTGACACATTTCCATGTGAACTCCAATCCATGACTCAAATTTCCAACGAACCTCGAAGATTGATACATTTATGTATACATGTTGTTTTCCCCATTCGGCTCCCGCTCGTTCTTCAGCGGACTACAATTGTTCATCGAGTTTCATCTCTTTGAGTGAAACAATGAGTGTTTCATCTAATAGACACCTTTCAGGTTAGATGCACGAAACACGTTGTGTGTACCATTAAATTTTTCTAATTGATTCAACTCATATGCTAGAGAACCAATTCTATCTACAACCGCTAATGGTCTTATTTATTGTGCGTTTTGTTTGTCCCATTTCCTCAAAACGGGTCACGCTTACCAAGGTGAGACTTTCAATAGAATGTTTGCTAGCATAAATATTTTGATGATTGCGAGACGCTGCCCTACGGTCCCGAGTTTGCAAGATCCTCTTTAGTGCCTCATGCATAGTTCAGGATCTGTGAGCTGACTATCACCAACCTCCGCCCAACAAGTGGGTCCTGTGTTTTTTTCGTAAATGCATGAAACGGTGTTATCTAAATAAGTGTGATAACTATTTGTTGCAGAAGACTCTACCAGGCGTTAGATACGTTTCTTCGCTATTGTTGGAATCCCTGACATATGCCCTAAGCATGTTTCCTAATAGCTTGAGTAGTCTGTTTTCTTTGTCTATCGGTTTGAGAATGATATGCGGTGCTCATGTCCAGGCGTGCTCTCAATACATTTGGTAAAGTACTTACCCTCCAGAATGGAGTGTAAATTGAGTGTATCCACCGATATGATTTAAATAGCACCTCGTTCCATGAGACGATCTCCTTCCTGAAGATCCGAGATAATTCTTTGTTCTACCCATCTCTTAATTGATAGGAAACGTGCGGGTCTGTTGAATTGATCAATGATCACCCCATTCATATCACATTTTCTTGATATTTGATGTAATTTGGTGCTAGCTTCCATAGAGGTTTGTCTCCACTTCACATAGGAAAGTTCAGGTTGGTAGTAGTAGTCTGGATGGTTCCTGATATACGGTCTTAACCATAGATCAAGTTAGGTACTTGCTTTCATGGGTTTCACATTTCGGCTTTCGAGTTCACTCGTAAGTAGAGTACTTTCAAATGTTTATATCTTGTATCCAAACCAAGATGAGCAGATCATCAAGAACTGTTAGCCTTATCCCTTACCGGCTCTCTTAAATTCCCTTACTAGGGTGCCTTGATTTGAGAGTCTCATGCATGCTTTGGTAGTCTAATGTGTATAGTAGCTTGAAATGCTCAAGCTCGATTGAGCTTAGGGGTTTCCTTTCTGCATCAACTACAATGCTAGCCTTTCCAAAATGCTAACTAGGACTAGTTCTTGGTATGACTCCGAGTCCCACCTCTAGAGCGCCATTTGTTTATATATAAGGTGTATCGCAGCTAACCCACCACACCTTTGGTATTCCTAAAGTGTACTAGTCATCCACTAG
Source organism: Deinandra increscens subsp. villosa (assembly GCA_039602395.1). Taxonomy (NCBI): domain Eukaryota; kingdom Viridiplantae; phylum Streptophyta; class Magnoliopsida; order Asterales; family Asteraceae; genus Deinandra; species Deinandra increscens. The sequence continues at coordinate 39,726,730 of JBCNJP010000025.1, forward strand.
AACCACCTTGCCTCTTGTTGGTAAGTAGACGAGCTTTTGAGATATGACAAGGCTTATGATAGTAGTTACACCACAAGGTTCCATACCACACCATTGTTCTTGCACATCCACGCTCACGTTGTGCTTTCTAAAATCGTGTAATCTATGTAGCTAATGTTCCTGGTACCTGTTGATGCATGAACCTTGTGTGGCCGTTACTGTTCGAATTGTCAAACAGACTGTTTTGTCGAAGACATGAACTGAGGTCCGAACCTCAGCCGAACTCTAGGTTCGGTGTTGGCCGAACCTAGATGGCCGAACTCCAGGTTCGGACAGAGTTCGGAGGTGCCGAGTTCGGACCTTATGAAGAAGTATAAATAGATTCGTCTTTGTATTTCTTTGTAAGTTTTCTGTCTTGTTTCTGTGTGTTGAGAGGGGAGGTTCTGTCCGACCTTCCCCAGAGCTTAATTGTTGTATACTCCTTCGTTATGTAATCATTCAACATGATTCAATGACAAAACTTCCGTCTCATCCATAGAAACGATCTGTATACGGTTTTTCAGTTGGTATCAGAGTTGTTGGCTCTTTCTATGGTGGAAATCTATTGTTTTTCTTCATTTTGAGACGTTAAACCTTCGGTTAGGGGTGATTGGAAGTGTTTCGGTTTGGTTTTTAATCAATCGAGTCTTCCTGAGTCATGTTTTTACCTAACAGAAGCATCTGGATGTTCAAATTCGATCAAATTCTGAATCTAGTGAGTTTTTCCGAAAATTTTTGGTTTTTCGCGTTCGGCCGAACTCCACGTTCGGTGTAACCGCTCCGAACTCCAGGTTCGGAGTACACTCGGAATAACCGCTCCGAACTCCAGGTTCGGCCGGTCCGAAGGTCAGGTTCGGAGATGGCTCTGAAGGTCAGGTTCGGACTAGGTCCGAAGGTCATTTTCGGAGAGGGTTCGGAGGATCGGGTTCGGAGGTAGATCGGAGGTTCGGACAAGGATCGGAGGTAGATCGGAGGTTCGGACAAGCTCGATCCCAGCCAGGGGCTCTGCCCCTTGGACCCCGCCAGGGGCTGCCGCCCCTTGGACCCCGCTTCTCAGGGGCGCTGCCCCCGAACCCCCGTTAGGTGGGAATTTTACAGAAGCGGATCAGTTATCGAGTTTACCCTTGATTTGGTAGCTGTGGGGTGTTATGTTTGAAGAAAATCCAGATTCCGATACTTGTTACGAGTTAGTGATCGAATTTCAAGAAATGTGTTTGTGAGTAGTCATTGTTCTTGATGATGGACAGAGATTCAAGAACGCGTGTTTCTGATGATGGACAGAGATTCTGAAACATGGTTATGATTATTTGGAACGTTTGTCGGAGATTATCTTTCTACACAAACTGAAGATTAATGAGATTAAAGATTCCGTTGCGGGCCACTTGAGTTTATCATTCCACTACAAGAATGCGGGGTTTGGAATCATAAGAAATTGAAGATTTGAATATGTCACTGATACCACTTGAAAACGCTGGAGCGTGTGGATCGGTTCAGTTCGACATCAATTACGTGTATGAAAACAAGAACAATCGGTGTAAATAAACGACTCAATCTCTCATTCACAACTATCACAGTTACAAGAGATTCAGAGTACAAAACACACACTAGTTCTCACACATAAGCTCTCTCAAAAACTAGTAAATTACAAGACAAAACAACCTATTTATAAGCTGTCAAAACACGGCCTCCGAACCTGGTGTTCGGCCAGAGTTCGGAGCCACCGAACCTTGGGTTCGGCCAAGGTTCGGCCAACACAAAACTAGGTTGAAACATTTGTCTTCAAAACTCTATCTGATCCAGCCCGTTGCCACATATCATGTACCAACAAACTCCCCCTTGGCAACAGCTGGACCGTTTGTCATTATCCTTGAACATCAGCAGCAGCCTCATCTCTTTTCCGAATCAATTCATGATTATTTCCTGCATAAATGTTGAAGGCAAAACAGATCCTTATCACCCTCTGGAACTTCAAAGCCTGTTCCATGTAATCAGGATGATACAGAATTGGATTGTCGTACAGCACTTCAATATCAGCCTTGGACAGATTAATCAGCCACATCGGATCATAAATCCGAACAACCCTGTTCTCATTCTCCAGCACAATCACAGCTTCTCCAGTTCTCTCATTATAATACCACCAACGCAGATCTTTGATAAAATCAAGATCCATTGGCATGAGAGGAATCTTCTTCATCACAACTGGTTTCTTCTTGAACACCAAAATAATCAGTTTCTTACCAGTTCATTCATGGATTCTTGTACGAGATCGACGCCTTTTGGGTTTCTGAGGATTCAAAAACTGAAACCCTTCTCTGCATTCTCTTTCTAATAACTTCTTGAAGTGAAAACCCAAATCATCATTCTCATAGTTACAAAATGGCTTCCTAGACAGCTCTCGAATATCCCACACTGGAAGACTACTGAAATCTCTGGCACACTTAAAATACTGAATTCCATTTTGGCGTTTAATCCCATAACACCTTAACCTTGAAGAATACATCCAACTGATAATATCACCTGAGACTTGACCCTTGAATTTAAAATCTGGTCTTTGAATAATTGGCTTTGCAGGAGGAACATAGTTGGCATGGAACTTTTTCATGTATTCATCCATAACCCAACGTTGCTTCTGTTCTTTAAACTCCTTAACCGTTGGATCTTCAGGCTTTTCTGATTCTGACTTTTTCAATCTTTCTTCAGCTTCAGTACCTTTATCTTTAGGAAATACCTCAAAATCATCACCAGACTGATTGTTGTTGACATTTGAATACATTTCAGGGTATTCTTCTTCAGTAATGTCTTCAACTTCAATTTCTTCTTCAAAGATCCCTTCAATATCTTCATCAGACTCTGGATCAGATGATTCATACTTCTTAGGTTCAGCTTCAGAAACTTTTCTCAATTCTTCATCATTCAAATCAAATACCGCTTGAAGCTGTTCAGCTGTTAATTTACCAGCAATCTCCCCTTCTTCTAAATTCTCAATGATATGCTGGAATTCACTCAGACTAGTACCAGCTTGATTGGATGGGATTGACGAAATCAGCACCGCTTCTCTGGAATCTTTCTCCCCCTGGGATGTAGAAGTCCTAGCACCCGAACTAACATTACCAGTTGGGCCTGATCCTCCACCAACATTCCCTTGATCATCTTGATCGGGATCATCATTCAAATAATCCATAAAATCTTCACGACATCCAGATCCATCACCAATCTCCCCCTGAGCTTTAAATTCTCCAGTAAGAACTTTATTTGCTCACTCATGGAAGCAAGCATGGCATTCTGAGTCTCACTTGCTAAACTCAACCGTTGAATTTGTTTATCTTTAATCAAATCTTGTGCCTTCAATTCCTCATTACTGGCCTGTAACTCACCAACTCTAGCCTTTAAGCTATCAATCTGTTGTTTTTGATCATTAAGAGCACTTTGAAGAATACTGGCCTGAGAGAATGACACTGAACCTTGCTCAAAGTTGAAATTAATTTCAGGAGATGCATTTGTAGCAGTAGCTGTAGAGAACACTGGAGTTGTGGGTGTGGAACCCATAGACTGATGTACAAACTGCGCACCAGTACTTGCTGAAGGTGATGTGCTAACAGTTGTTGATCTGGTGGCATTCATCAACTCTTGCAAGAAAGCAGACTGAACATCAGACACTGAAGTCTGAACAGTCGTTGTAACATCCGTCAAAGAAACTGTATGAATTTCAGAAGAAGAAGATACACCTGAACGAGGTTGCAGAATGTACTTCTGAGACTTCCTCCTCTTACTTTTACCACCAGCTGAAATTTACTTCACTCTTCTTTTGGAACCAGCAACTGGTTGCTTTCCTTTGCCATGTACAAGATCAGCAGAAGGATCATACTCTTTATCAGATTCAGATGAGGCCACTGTAGCATATACCCGACCCTGATATCGGTCGTTGCTCTTGTTCACACTGAGACGGTATGCTAGATGAGCATCACTACCCTTCTTCAATTTCACATACTTAAAATTGATCAAGACACGTACAAACGGATCGTTTGTATCAGATATGTCTTCAGAATCAGCCCCCACATTCAGAAAATCATCATCATCTTCAGATTCATCAGATTCATCAATTACGGTATTCACCGCCGATGTCTCAGTCACACTGACAGTTACAGGAACTTCTTGTGTTGTGACCACTGGTTCAGAAACAACTGGCTGAGACACAGTCGGTTGAGATACAGCAGGTTGAGATACGGCAGGTTCTAAAACGACCGGAACTTGTCTCTTTGGTCTTTTCACTTTGCCTTGTTGTGGGTTTTGGTTTTGTTCTACAATCCAACTATAATCTAACTCTTCTGAATCACTGTCTTGGCTATGACGAGGAGCACCCTGTGCTGGTGCAACATAAGCAGGATTTGCCAAATGACCAATCAGACGTTTAAATTTCGGCTTCAATTCAGGTGCCATCTTCTGATAAGATGCCAAAGCACCCACACTGGCTTCAGTCATATGTTTCAAGATCATCTTCTGGTTCTCATTCTTCACCAAATTCGGATACAAATCATTCAAGATCATCTGAATAAATCTTGGATAAATGGCTGCCTTCTTCTGCCTCTGAGTAAGATTATCTCTCATGTAATGAAATATCATCCCAGAAATATTGTAAGGACGATTCAGCACCAAGGCATTCCGCAAAGAGATGATTATCTGAGGAACTTCATCAAATCCAGAAATCCTGTGTCCCAGACACACTAGCAGCACATGCACTAAATATTTGTAAGGCACGCTCAGTGATGATTTGTAAACCCATTCTTTACTTGGATCATCTGAATACCAAATCCGCTTCAGAAACGCTACATTATCTTCATGCGGAAATGTTAATGGTGCACCGATTGTATCAGACTCCAATTGTAAAACCCTTCTAATGTCAGCTTCAGTAAATTCTACAGTCTGAGCTTGAACTGTTGCTGAAATTTTGATTGGATCGTCAGTAATCGTTCGTGCAGTGCTCCAGAACTCCAAGATAATATCCCGATACACATCACACGTTGCTGTAATGGCATAATGAATTCTTGAACGTCTAAGAAAATCAAAGATTCCATTGCCTCCAAATTGATCAAGCTTGGATATACCAACACCAAGATGTGCAACCACATTGTGTTTATCACCAACTTTCAAATTCACAGCCATATCTGAAAACACATAACATGAAATGTTCATTAAACGTCATATTATTAACAGATATAATCGCCAATTTCATCAAAACATCATCATTTGCATAAAACAACAACTTTTGACACAAAAATTCCATTTGGCCGATCTCTGTCCGAGCCTGCTCCGAACCACTAGTTCGGAGCCTCCGAACCCCGGTTTCGGAGCTCGAACGTCGCCGACGATTTTGAATTTGGAGATTAACGATTCCGGCCAAATCAAGTCAAACCAACAACCACCCATGGTCGGTTTATAGCGACAAGCACAAAGAAGCCAAGTTTTCCCATTTAAACACCTGTTTTAAGTGGTTAATTTCAGAACTTTCAAAACTTTCAAAGTTTTATAATTGAAAAAGTGAATATTCAAAAGCAATCAGTTCAGGGATGATGGTGGTTTTTGATATTCATGGAAATGTGGTATATTCTGATGTTCGTGCGAACCCATATGTCAAAGTTTTCAATTATGGTTTGGAACTTTCTGTCATATGCCCGATACTTTCTTGAGTTGTCGAAAGACTTGGTCAGATTCCAGTCTGCAACGAGATATACGTTTACCGGAGTAATATATTGGGATGGATTTGATGCTGAGGGGGAATTTCCGTGATTGAAGATGCTGATCGTGTCTGTTTTCATAAAGATCAGAATGTGTTACAATTCGGTGAAGATTGAAGATTATTATCAAGATGCAGTGATGTTCGTGTGTCTTTATAATTTCCGGATACTACTTATGAAGTAAACCATTATCATACATGCCGGTTCCAATTGGATGGTTGTGCTTGAAGCTAGGGGGAATTTTATTGGTTGTGGATATTGTACAAGATTCGAATTGTTTCCTGCATACCTGATGATTCGGTCAAGGGGAGTTTGCTAAGATAGAGATGTTTGCAGCAAGCTGACTGAAGATTGCTAGAAGATCAATGTCTGGATTCGACAGTAACGTCCAAGGGGGAATTTGTTGATGCATGAACCTTGTGTGGCCGTTACTGTTCGAATTGTCAAACAGACTGTTTTGTCGAAGACATGAACTGAGGTCCGAACCTCAGCCGAACTCTAGGTTCGGTGTTGGCCGAACCTAGATGGCCGAACTCCAGGTTCGGAGGGAGTTCGGACAGAGTTCGGAGGTGCCGAGTTCGGACCTTATGAAGAAGTATAAATAGATTCGTCTTTGTATTTCTTTGTAAGTTTTCTGTCTTGTTTCTGTGTGTTGAGAGGGGAGGTTCTGTCCGACCTTCCCCAGAGCTTAATTGTTGTATACTCCTTCGTTATGTAATCATTCAACATGATTCAATGACAAAACTTCCGTCTCATCCATAGAAACGATCCGTATACGGTTTTTCAGTACCATACAGATAATATCTTTAAACCTTCAATATGAACACCATTTCACCCATTCCTAAGTCATGGGTGGTGTAGTCCTGCTCGTGTATCTTCAACTGACATGAGGCATAAATAACAGTCTTCTCGTGTTTCATACGCACACAACCGAGACCTTGCCAAAAGGTATTGCAACATGCCATGAAGTCTTTGGTTCCCTTGTATACGATAAAATCAGTGCACTGCGAAGCTTCTACTAAAGCTTTTGAAAGGTCGTGATGTGGTTATCTCAGTATATGAAACTCTTTTATGGTCCAGGGAGTAGAGAATTGGGCGGTCATAGAGGTTCCCTTAATAAATCGTCGATAGCAATCTGCAAAACAATGAAACGGACGTCACCCATGTTCGTGTTGTTGGAGCTGGCCAATCCTCAATGGCCTTCATTGTAGATTGTGTTGATGCAAATATGGTAAGATGCTGGATTAGGAAGAAGATTATATAAGAATCAAAGTTTGTGAAGAAAACCTAGACTAGCCGAACTACACCCGAACCATGGACGAATTGGCAACCAAAGTGCCAGTTTGGGCAAGGTCCAGTTCGGGTAATCAGGTAATTATATATAGCAGAATTTGGCTAGAATTTTATAACGGTTGTCATTAAGTGTGTGAAACTTAAGGTGTTTAGCTCTGAGTCTTTCTATTATCTGTCTCGGTTATTGAATGAAAGATTGAGTTTATTTACCTTGTGAGTATTCGTTTCGATAAATGATTTGAGATGACACGATCCACCGCTACACGCTCTTTCAAGTGGTATCAGAGTATTTCGGTTGCTGCTCAGCACGATATCAGTCATTTATGTTGTTAAACGAAGCATTTTTGGAGTTTTCATCTAGTCTTTCATCTAAAAAACGTTCATTCTTGAAAATCCGATCATTTGTACGTATGTTGCACGTCAAAATGTTCATTTTCGATTCCTCCTGGTTCGTTTGATCAGTTGGTTGCACGAAAAGTCCATTTTTTCAGAGTTCGTGAGGCTGAGAAATAACCGTCGCCCAAACCACCAGTTCGCCTGAATAACCGCTCCGAACCACCAGTCGTTTGAGTTCGTACACTAGTTCGTATCAAGTTCGGTCAAGAGCTCTTGTTCGGATCAAGTTCGGATTGTGTTCGGATGGAGTTCGTCTGAAGTTCGGATCAAGTTCGGATAGAATTTGAATAGACTTGTGACTAGTCAGTTCGTTTACAGTTCGAACAAGTTCGGTTAAGATTCAGTTTGGACGTAGTTCGGTTGAGGTTTGGAAGCTCTCTGTTCGCACTCAGTTCGGTTGTAGTTCGTTTGATTTGTGAGTTCGTCTCCGGTTCGGCATAAGTTCATTTTCAGTTCGGATAACCAGAAATTCAAGATTTTCAAAATGTCAGAATTATAAGCTTTTGCGGCGATCCAATCGCAGATGCAAACACTGTTGAATTACGATAATGAAATCGGAACAAGCCAAAAGGTTCCTAAACTTTTCAAGCTTGAAGACTATCACAACTGGAAAAAGCGGTTTGAAGCATATGTCGGTACTACGGATTGTGATCTTTGGATTGCAATGGACGCACTGTATGTCTATCCGGTTGAAAACAATAATGTACCTATCATGCAAAGGAATCTAAATTTGACACAAAAGCTGACTACACACGTGAACAAAAAGCTTATGGAGTTCTTACTCATGCTTTGCCGAAGGAACTGCTACATCAATTTAAAACGTGCAAACATTCTCATGATTTGTGGACAGCTTTGAAAGAACGATGCAAAGGGAATGATCAATATAAAAAGATAAAAAAGAAGGCTATGAGAAAAAGTAATTTGATAATTTCAAACACTTTGATGGTGAGGGTGTGCCAGAGTTGATTTCAAGATTTTGCGATCATCACTCTGAAATGGATAATGTTGATATCAGCAAGGAAGATGAAGAAGTAAAAGAAAAATTACTCGACGCACATCCACCAAAGTGGGAACCCTATGTCTTAATGCTTACAAATGATAAAAAAAATATTCAACTTTGACTTTCTTGAAGTTGTTGGGAAAATTGCAAGGTCATGATTTAGAGATGAAAATGTAAACACTACTCCTGCTGAGGTTCAGAATCCTGATGTATATTATGGTTCACATGCTGCAACAATATCAGGAAAATCTGGGAAACATGCAAATACTGCACCAGCAACAGCTTTTGTGGTTGGTGGTGTCTCTCAATCTGCAAATGTATCAAATTCTTAAAGCTATGAGTCACACTTTGCAATGTTTCAATACCAGCAAGCAACACAATGAATGCTAGTAAAATGGCTCGTTCTGTTAACACAACAGAAGACTATATGGCATTGGTGTCTACTTTGATATCAACATATTATGGGGTCATTACGGGAAAAGTTAGTAACGCTGAACTAATTGGAGAAGATTACGATCAAGTTTACCGGGATGATTTGGAGCTTATGGATATCAATGGTTATCATTAAGTGTGTGAAACCTAAGGTATTTAGCTCTTAGTCTTTCTACAATCTGTCTTGGTTATTGAATGAAAGATTAAGTTTATTTACCTTGCGATTGTTCGTTTTGTTTACATAAATGATTTGAGTTGACACGATCCACCGCTACACGCTCTTTCAAGTGGTATCAGAGCATTTCGGTTGCTGCTCAGCTCGATATCAGTCATTTGTGTTGTTTAAAGAAGCATTTTTGGAGTTTTCATCTAATCTTTCATCTCAAAAACGTTCATTTTCAAAAAAAAATTGATCATTTCTACGTATGTTTCACGTTAAAATGTTCATTTTCGAGTCCCCCTGGTACGTTTGATCATTTCGTTGCACGAAAAGTCCATTTTTTGAGAGTTCGTGAGGCAGAGAAATAACCATCGCCCGAACCACCAGTTCCCCTGAATAACCGCTCCGAACCACCAGTTCGTTTGAGTTCGTACACCAGTTCGTATCAAGTTCGGTCAAAATCTCTTGTTTAGATAAAGTTTGGATTGTGTTCGGATGGAGTTCGTCTGAAGTTCGGATCAAGTTCGGATAGTGTTTGGATAGACTTGTGACTAGTCAGTTCGTTTATAATTCGGACAAGTTCGGTTAATATTCAGTTTGGACGTAGTTTGGTTGAGGTTTGGAAGCTCTATGTTCGCACTCTATTCAGTTGTAGTTCGTTTGATTTATGAGTTCGTCTCCGGTTCGGCTTAAGTTCAGAAGCACTTCCACCAAAGTGGGATCCCTATGTCTTGATGCTTACAAATTATAAAGAATATTCAACTTTAACTTTCTTGAAGTTGTTGGGAAAATTGCAAGCTCGGGATTTAGAGATGAAAAAAGTAAACACTACTCCTGCTGAGGTTCAAAATCCTGATGTATATTATGGTTCAAATGCTGCATCAATATCAGGAAAATCTAGGAACATGCAAATACTGCACCAGCAACTGCTTTTGTGGCTGGTGGTGTCTCTCATTCTATAAATGTATCAGATTCTGAAAGTTATGAGTCATATGGTTGCAATGTTTCAATACCAGCAAGCAACACTGTGAATGCTAGTAAAATGGCTCTTTCTGTTAACACAACAGAAGACTATATGGCATTAGTTTCTGCTTTGATTTCATCATATTATGGGGTTATTACTGGAAACGTTACTAACGCTAAACTGACTGAAGAAGATTACGATCAAGTTGACCCGGATGATTTAGAGCTTATGGATATCAACTAGTAGTTTGCCATGTTAGCTCGATGGCTGAAGAGATTTCTCAAGAAAACCAGAGGAAAAGATCTAAGTTCTGGTGGTCGCATTCGCTTTATTAAATCGAAAGTTAGGTGTTACAACTGCTCAAATTTTGGCCATTTTGCGAGGGAATGTTCTCAACCCAAGAACTGAAGATTAACGAAGGTCCGAACTACACCCGAATTGGATACGAAATGGTATGCGAAGTGGGGCGAACTGGAAATGATATATATATATATATATATATATGTGTGTGTGTGTGTTTTCAGTTCGGGTGAAAGTAAGAAATCTAGTAACCGTTTTTCCGAGTCCAATTTCTAAGAGGGGGAGTTTTACATCTCGAATCTTTGAGAGTTATGTGTTTAGGATCATGATTAGAGACTAGAAACGAGTTGATTACATGTAATCGTTGATCAATTTGAGTTGTGAACCGAGTTTTATTTACGTTTTTGTGTTCTTCGTTTCAGTGTTCTTTCGATCTCAATTTCGGTGTACAAATCACTAGATCAGAACGAATTGGTTTTACAATTATTTTTCTTTGGTTCATTACTTCCTATAAGAAGGATGTATATGTTCCATCACATTCAAACACCACTAAAAGAAAAATCTGCTCTTGATCTCGAAGTTGATGATCTATTTTACAATGTGTCTGATTTTGACAAAATTGATGATTTGATTTCCGATAACGAACCTGAGTTTTTCAAAACTGTTTCCGACAACACTTAGGATGAGCTTATTTCTAAATACAAATCCTGGGAAATTAAAACTTAACTTACAAAATTGAGTGCATATGAGCAGAACAAGATGTTAGAGCATTTTGTGTTGTCTAGTGCTAGGTCTTGATAGTTTGAATATGTAAACTTATATGTTTGTGTTTTATAGATCCAGCGGATCAGTGGCGGATCAGGTGGTACGCCGGACCACCTGATACGCTAGTAAGTTGGTCCGCTGGTCAGTCTCTATATATAGGTTTCAGTTTGATTCAGAGAGTGTGAGTGAGGTCTGAGCTTTCTTAAGTGTGTGTTTTACATAGTGTAACCTGAATACTCTCTGTACTCTCTGTTTACAAGCTGTGATCAATATAAAGAAGATTATTTACCTTGTGTGTCCGAATCCGAATGTAATAATGCACTAGCAAGATCGATTACGCGTTTTACAAGTGGTATCAGAGCAGGTTTGCTCAGTTGCTGCGAGTTACAGTTCGGTTTTGGGTTTTGGAGAGAAAAACTTCGGTTTTGGTAAGATTTTGATCGATTCTTCTCAGTTCTTCGTCAATTCAGTATGTTTTCTTCATTCAGATTGTTTCTAGTTCATTTTCGCTGAGTTGTACATCGAATTCAAGCATTAAAAGTCAGAAATTATGGAAATTATGCGTTTTGGTTCTGATCCGCTGGTGATCCGCTGGTGATCCGCTGGTTGAAGATTCTGATCCGCTAGTATAAATTCATAGATTCAGTGATCCGCTGAATTTGGTCCGCCAAGCAATCTTCAAACACTGATCCGTGGCGGTTATTGTTTGATACGCGGCAGTTCCAGCGTATCAGAGTAGCAGCGTATCAGATTAACAGCGTATCAGATTAAGCAGCGTATCAGTTAGCAGCGTATCAGTTTGATCCGCGGGTTGTTTTTGATCCGGTAGAAGAATTTTGTTCCGCAGGTTGAATTTTGATCCGGGGAATTTGTTTTCTGATCCGTTCACCTAAAATTTGATCCGGAGGTTTAGGTTTGATCCGGGGTTCGATATTCTGATCCGCTGACTACAGAATTGAGGTTTTGTTAATCATGGATCCGTTTCAGGCGTTTGCTGCTATGTCTACGACTGTTCAAGCGTTGTTGAACTACGATAATGAAATAGGAACTACAAATAAAGTTCCTAAACTGATGAGATTTGAAGATTTTCATAATTGGAAAACTCGGTATGAGTCGTATATCGGTGTGACCGATGTTAGTGTTTGGACTCCTATGCTTGATGGGTATGAGATTCCAAAATTCACAACTGGGGAGTTTATTGGTCAAGAGAAGCCGTTCAACAAGATGAACGATGCTGAGAAAGAGGCATTCAAACTTGAAAGAAAAGCATATTCCAATTTATCAATGGCTTTACCTAAGGATATTTTGCATCAATTTAAAATGCATACAACATCTAAGAAATTGTGGGATGCTTTATGTCATCGATGTGAAGGTAATGCACAATACAAGAAGAGCAAGAAGAAAGTGTTGTTGCGAGAGTATGATAATTTTGCTCATGTTCCAAATGAAACCATTAATGATCTCATTTCAAGGTTGTCTCATTTGGTCAGTGAACTTGATATTGTTGGAGTAAAAATTGAAGCTGGAGAATTGAAAGAAAAGCTATTAGATGCTTTGCCCGAGAAATGGGAAGGTTACATTTTGTTGCTGACTCATGATAAAAGCTTTGATGATCTCACCTATGATGAACTTACAAGGAATTTACTAGCAAGGGAACTGGATATGATGCGTGTGAAAACTTTACCATCTCAAGTTCAGAATCCCGATGTCTACTTTGGTGAAAATGCTTCTACCATGCATGCTAAGGCAAAGGCTAGCACAAATCCACCATCTACTGCGTTTTATGTAGAAAATACTTCAAGTGGTCATGCAAACATGTCTAGAGGTTCTTCAAGTGGAAGTTATGCTAGTAAAGCTGCTGTAACATATCCTGTGTATTCGCATCAGTCGTCTTCTGTTCCAACTCACAATCAGAGTGCTTTTTCAGCAAAGACTACAAATGACTTTATGGCTTTATTTTCAGCAATGGTTTCGTCTTATGATGGAGTTGTTGCAGGAAAGTTAACTAGTGCTGAGTTAACTGATGAAGACTATGAACAGATTGATCCTGATGACTTAGAATTGATGGATATTAACTGGTCCATGGCAATGCTTGTTCGCAGAGGCAAAAAGTATATGCAAAGAACGGGTCGGAAGGATTTAAATCCTGAAGGAAAACTTGGATTTGATAAGTCTAAGGTTCGTTGCTACAATTGTCAGAATTATGGGCATTTTGCCAAGGAGTGTACCAAGGGAAAGCAGCAAGAAACTTCAAAGTTGTATCAAAAGTATGCTGCACAGAGTAACAAGCCATCAGGGAGCAATACTAATTCTTCAAGTTCAAATGCAAATGCTAGTGGCTCAAATTCAGACAATAAAGCGTTGGTTTCACAAACTGGTGAAGGATATGATTGGGCTGCTGATTTTCCAGATGAATCTGCTTTCCTGTGTACTGAGGAGCAGAGTGTAAAGATTGAAGATGATCCTGATCTTCCTGGTGAAGATTTCTTTGCTGAAGGTCAACATGCATTTATGGCCAACATTCAGGTTGTTTCTAATTCTTGTGAACTTTGTCTTAATTCTGCTAATCAGTTGAAGGAACTTTCTGTTGAGAAAACCATGTATTTTGACAAATACTCTATAGCAGAAGAGAATGTCAAAATTTACAAACAAAGGTGGGAAGCTGTTAAAGCTGAACTGAAAAGTGAACATGCTGTGGTTCTGAGCACAAAAATTGAGCTTAATAACAAAACGGAAGATTATATTTTTAGTGAAAAGAAACTTGCTGAAGCAAATTCTAAAATTTCCGAATTAAACATTGAAATTTTGGATCTTAAAAGGCAACTTGAAAATTTCAAAAATTCATCTTCCTTTGCAAGTTTTCTTTGCAAAGATGAACATTTAAAAGATTTGCTCAAAGAATCCGGGTGTAACTCAGTTCCTCCACCCATTGTTCATGGTTTAGGTCCAAAGGAATCTGAAACCAAAGCTGGTGTTGTGTTTGATTATTCAATGTTTACTGAGGGATCATCTGATAAATCCAAAAGCACTGATAAGAAGAAATCAGGCAAAAATGTGTCCAAACCTAAGGTTGAGGTGTCCAAACAGTCTGAATCCAGTGATTCTAAGGTTGAACAACCTGTCACTGAGGTTAAGCCTCAAAGTGTCAAACTGACACCATTAGAGGCTGCTCAGAAAATACTTGAAACTGCAAAAACAATGAAAACATTTGAAAATTCACAATTTGCTAAAGGTCCAGATTTGTTTTTTGAAAGAGATGTTGTTTCTGTAAGTAACACAAGTACACCTGATGTCAATACTATACCAGAAGCACCTGAAAGAAGTGCAAAATTAAATGGTATTGGGTTTGGACAGTTTGCTGGAAATTCTAAGGTCAATCAAAAGAAACCTCAGAAATTTCAGAAACGTGAAAAGAAATTTGTCAATGATGGAAAGTTTGATGAAAATTTGAAAGGCAAAACTGTTGATGGTGATTCTTCTCAGAAATTGAGAATGTATAGTTTGAAAGGAAGTGATTTAGTGTTTTCTGATTTAGATTTTCCTTTAATTTGTGTTGATCCATCCCGTGTTGCCAAGGTGTGGTATGTAGAACCATCTGAGGTGGTTAAGTCAGGGTTTAAAGATGAGCAGTTCATTGTGTTGTCTGATGTGCCGTCTGGTTCAAATGATCAAGGATCATCCTCCAAAGGTCAAAGGCCTTCTGATAAACCAAAGTCATCAAATGATCAAAAGTTTAAGACTAAATCAAAACAATCATCTTACTCACCAAAGAGTTTTTATAACTCTGATGGTCAGTATTCATCAGAAACTAATAGTTTTGATTATGAAGCGTTTGGTTTTTGTGATGATTACAATTTTTATGATGATTTTGGTAAATTTGAACAAAACAAAGCCACGAAGCTTAAACCTAAAGGATATGCTGATCGTTGTGGTGTTGATGACTATGGTTTTTACAATGAACATGGATACATTGGCCCTTTGTTTAAACCTTTACCAATCTCCAAAGGAAGAAGGTTTAGAACCAATGTTTCTACAAAGGGTGTTCAATCAGATTACAATGATAACATTCCTCATAAATCTGAGGATGGTGTTTCTAAGGGTTTTGTTGATCCCAGAAGGTGTTATTGTTGTTTTGAAATAGGACATATTCGTAGTCGGTGTCCTGTTTTAGCTAGTAAGAGGGCTTCAGCTTATATGCAATCAAATTCAGATTCAAATTCTGATGCAAAGCCCAAGATGGATGATGAAAAGGTTGTTACCAAACAACATTTTAAAAGGAGAAATTTTTTCAATAAATCTTACAAAGTTTTTGGTAATAATTTTACTTCAGATTCTACTGCTGATTCATCCATTCCATCTGTCAGGCAAAAGTGGCTGCCTAAAATGACTTCAAAAGCCACTGAGAATTTTTCGGAAGATACCGGTCGACCCAAAGCTGAATGCTTGGGTCCAGATACTCACTAATTGCTTGCTATTATGTGCAGGGTGCTCGAAAGCCAGCTGTTAACAACTTTTGGGTCGTTGATAGTGGAGCATCCAGGCACATGACGGGTAATATTTCCTTGTTGTCTGAAGTCAAACCAATTCAAGGAGGAAATGTTACTTTTGCTGGCAATAAAGGTGGGAAGATAACCGGTGAAGGAAAGTTGGGTAACGAGAAGATTACTTTTGAAAAAGTCCAATTTGTGCAAGAGCTGCAGCACAACTTGTTAAGCGTATCTCAAATTTGTGATAAGCAGTACACGGCTGCTTTTACAAGTTCAGAATGTTTGATTCTGAAACCTGGCATTCGAATTCCTGAAGACTGGATTGTGATGCGAGCTCCCAGATTTCGGGATCTATATGTGTTAAATATGAATCAGACTTCATCTGCTGTATCTGCTACATGTTTCATCTCAAAAGCTACTGAAAAGGAATCAATTTTGTGGCATAGACGCATGGGTCACATCAATTACCGAAAGATGAATTACTTGATCAATCATTCTTTGGTAGAAGGCGTTTCCAAGAATAGATTCTCTATAAATGATGTGTGTGTCTCATGTAAGAAAGGTAAACAGAAAAAGAAGTCTCATCCTTCTAAGCGTTTGAATTCAATTGTCACTCCCTTGGAACTGCTTCATATGGATCTGTTTGGTCCTATGAATGTTCGTAGTATTGAGGGTAGTTACTATTGCTTGGTGATTACGGATGACTTCTCAAGATTTTCGTGGGTGGCATCTTTGGCGTCAAAGGCTGATACTCCAGATTCAATTCGGAACATGTTGTCTAAGTTTGAATCGTTGTACAAGCATAAAGTTTGTCGTATTCGTACTGACAATGGTTCTGAATTCAACAATGCCAAAATGAAGGATTTTTGTGGTTCGTTTGGAATTTATCATGAATTCAGTGCGCCGTATACTCCACAACAAAATGGGGTAGCTGAACGAAAGAATCGAACATTGATTGAAACGGCTCGAACGATGCTGGCGGATGCACATTTACCAATTAAGTTTTGGTCTGAAGCTGTGCATACTGCATGTTATGTGCTCAATCGTGTTATGATCGTTAAAAGATTTAACAAGACAAGTTATGAATTGCTCAGAGGTCGAAAGCCAAATTTGAATTTCTTGGAACCATTTGGGTGTTCATGTACGGTTCTCAAGGAAGGTGGTAAGTTTGATGCTAAAGCTGTTGAAGGCATTTTTGTTGGATATCATCATCCAATGAAAAGGGTTTATTTTACATCTTCCAAGACCATTGAGAATCATATGAATGTGGATTGTCATCGACATACTTTTCTACAACCTAAATCGGTTGATTCTCAAGCTTTTGATTATAATTCTTTTGTTGATTCGTTCTCGGCTGCACATCAGAGTTCTGATAAAGAAGATGAGTCTGAAATCTTATCTGCTGCTATCATGTATACATTGTCTACTCCTGGTTCCGGGTCATGGATTCCTAAGCTTCCTACTTCATCTGTCTCTACTTCGTCTAGTCAGGATGTTTCTAGTTTAGAAACAATGAGTTCGTCTGACGATGATGATGAAAGTTCGTATCATGAAGCTGAGTCAACACCTGTTGACGATCCAATTTCGTTACCAAGTACAAGTTCTTCGGTACAAGGTTCTTTACCGTTAGATGATCTTTCAAGTACGGAAGAAGCAGATGCAAGTTTACCTAATAATTTGGCAGATGATATTCCTGTTGCTGATTCAACTACTTTGAGGATACACACCATTCATCCTCAAGAGAATATCATTGGTGATCCGAGTTCTGGAGTTCGCACACGTAATCAACTAGCAGATTCCGTTGATGCTTTGATTGCTGAAATCAGGGATTCAGGAGTTCAGAATGACGTGTTTCATTCATGTTTTCTGTCTCAAGTTGAACCAACCAATGTCAATCAGGCGTTGGAAGATGCGTCTTGGGTTGAGGCTATGCAAGAAGAGTTGCAGCAATTTCAGAAATTGGGTGTATGGCATCTCGTGGATTTACCCGCTAATTCCAAAGAACCATGTGGTACTAAATGGGTATTTAAATGCAAGAAAGATGATCGAGGCATAATTGTTAGAAACAAGGCTCGATTGGTGGTTCAGGGTTTCTCACAGATTGAAGGCGTTGATTTCAATGAAGTTTATGCTCCTGTTGCAAGGATCGAGGCTATCAGAATCTTTTTAGCTTTCGCGGCATATCATGGATTCAAAGTGTATCAAATGGATGTCAAGAGTGCATTTCTTAATGGGTTGATTCGTGAGGAAGTGTATGTGAAGCAGCCGCCTGGTTTTTATGATCCAGATTATCCAAACAAGGTGTACAAGTTAGACAAGGCGTTATATGGATTGCATCAAGCCCCGAGAGCTTGGTATGAAACTTTATCTACACACCTGCTGGAAAACGGTTTTCGGCGAGGAAAGGTGGATTGTACGCTGTTTTCGAAGAAGTTTGGAAAGGATCTGTTGCTTGTCCAAGTTTATGTGGACGATATTATATTTGGAAGCACAAATGACGCGTTATGCAAGGATTTTGAACGTGTGATGCAAACAAAGTTTGAAATGAGTTCTATGGGCGAGATGGGGTTCTTTTTAGGTCTTCAAGTTCATCAATCGGCCAAAGGCATATTCTTACACCAAACCAAATATGTGTCTGATATTTTGGCAAGGTTCAAGATTGACGATGTTCGGGTTCCTAGTACACCAATCCAGGTTTCACATGGTTTAGCACCAGATGAGACTGGTGACTCTATTGACCCCACATTGTTTAGGGCTATGATTGGTTCGCTTATGTACTTAACTGCATCTCGTCCTGATATAATGTTTGCTGTGTGCTTGTGTGCTAGGTATCAGGCAGCTCCAAAGGCTTCTCATTTGATGGCAGTAAAGAGAATTTTTGCTTATTTGAAGGGTAATCCGGATCTGGGGATCTGGTATCCCTAATGATAATAAGTTCGAGTTATCAGCATATTCTGACTCCGACTATGGTGGCTGTAAAATCAATTTCAAATCTACAACCGCAGGATGTCAATTTTTGGGAGAACGACTGGTGTCGTGGCAATGCAAAAAGCAAACTTCGGTTGCAACGTCTACGGCAGAGGCGGAATATGTGGCTGCTTCTAGTTGCTGTTCACAAGTTTTGTGGATACAACAGCAGTTACGCGACTATGGTTTGAATTTTCTTACTACTCCGATTTTTATTGATAACTCGGCTGCCATATCCATCACTAAAAACCCAGTTCAGCATTCTAAAACTAAACACATTGAGATTCGATATCACTTTATCCGTGATTGCTTTGAAAAGAAACTAATTGATTTGCAGAAAATTCACACGGATTTTCAGCGAGCTGATTTGTTTACAAAAGCTTTTGATAAAACTCGGTTCCAATTTTTGTTGAAAATCAATGGGATAACTAAGTTAAATGTCACATGATTTGGTTCAGTTGATCGTTTTTTGCTTTTCGTTTTATTTTTCTGTTGATTGTTTTCTGCTTTTTAGGGGGAGAAATATGAAAAATACAAAAATAGTGTGTTGTTTTGTGTTCCAAAAATGAAAAAGCATAAAAAAAATTGAAAAATGCAAAAGTATAAAAAAAAATTGGAAAATTAAAAATTTGAGAAATGTGATCCAACCTCGTGAGAAATGATAGTACATCAGTGAATGTTACTGACCATGGATAGACTAGATTGAAAGGCTGTAGATACTCGTTTGTTTCATTGAATGTGCCATTCATATCTGATACATGTTAGTATGATATAAAGATAATGCCTGTCTGAAATCTGTGGCGAACCATGATTCTTGTTTTTGTTTAATGCTGAGCTTATATGAAAAATTCAAAAAGAGAATAAGAGATGGTTTTAGTGTATGCATGCTTTATTTTGCAAAGATTTAAACTTGTTTTATTTTCTTTATTTTGTCAAACGATCGGACTTTCTCTGCGTATCGAAAGATCGACCTGATTGTTGTTCGTTTGACGTTCTGCTTTATTTTCTTGGTGTTTAGTATAATCCATCGGACTTTCTCTGCGTATCGAAAGATCGACCTGATTGTTGTTGGATTATACGCTTTCTGCTTTATTTTCTATTTCTTATTTTCCTAAACAATCGGACTTTCTCTGCGTGCCTACCAGCCGACCTGATTGTTGTTTGTTTAGGGTTCTGCTTTCTTTTTGCATGAAACACTATGAACCGATTGTCTCTGTAAATAGATTCTGTGATGAATTAGTGAAAAATCAAAAATAGAATAAATCAGATTATCAATTACTTGAGTTTGTGGGTGCCATGATTTCTGTACTTGATAAACATACCTAATGCATATCAGAAAACTGTAAAAATTGATTTGAATTGGCTGAAATAAACATTATGTGTTGTATTCGTGGACAACTTGATTTGCATGCTGATTAGGTTGAAATTGAAGTGTGTTTAGTGCATCTCACTGATATGATCTCATGTTGCGATCTTTCTCACAAAAACATAAATTATGATAGTTAATTGTCTGATTTCTGTTATTTTTGTTCTTCAGAAAAGATCAAAAAGATTTTAGGTGTGTTTTAGCATAAGTTTGAAAAATCAAAAAGATTTTAGTGTGTTTTGATATAAATTTGTAAAAATTCAAAAAGATTTTCTTTCTGCTTTATTTTAGATCAACTGAATTTCAGAATCGACAATCTGTTGTTTGATGAACCATAATCGATGCTAAATCAGATTATCATGTTTGAAATTGAAGAAATTGCACGTTTTTGATGAAAAATGAGAAATTTGATGATAAAGGGCAATGTGGTCTTTTTCTGATCCGGCGGACCAGATGATCCGCCGGCGGATCAAAATGGGTATAAATTGCAAATCTGATCCGCGAGAGTTCATAACTCGCGGATCACATACATTCAACTCAGAAACCCTTGAAACCACTCGCATTCTTATTTCATTGATTTCTCAGTCGTTAACGAAGCTCTGCCCGAAATTTTTGTTGCTACAGGTAGGTTGATTGATTACGCACAGGTTGATGGTCTTAATTTCTGCAATGATTGTCTGATTAGAGTTAAAATTGAATTTTAAAGTCTCGGTTTTTGAGAAAACCGACTGAATTCTTGTTTAACCGGTTTTAACCAATGTTTATGTGTATAAAACACATTGTGAGAGTCGCAACACACTCTAGATTGAACTCTTGTTCTTGAATTCCAAAACAAACACTTCAAAAGTGCATAAAATTCAAAGTGACTGTTCGGTAAACTGTTCGTCCGCCGGATCAACTGATCCGCCGGACCAGATTTTCAAACTGATCCGGAGATGATCCGGTTGACCAATCTGATCCGCAGTCAACGAATTTGATCCGCCGGATCAAGTGATCCGCCGGATCAAGTGATCTGCTGAATAATGTGATCCGCAACTGGTCCGCCGGACCAGGTGATCCGGATGCACAAATTTGATCCGTGGTTGATCCGCTCATAAAATTTTTCAAAAGTTATTCGTTTGAGCGATTTACTTAATATCAGAGATTGTCATTGAAAATTTTGATTATATTAACTGATTTTAATGACAGTTTGTTTTGTTGACATGAACAGAAATGGCGGATTTTAAATCAATTGGAGAACAAAATGTGTGTGCTTTTCTTGATGTTGCAGAAAAATGGAGGCCACATTTTCTTAACATATTTGAGTTCATCCGACGATCGAGGATATTCTTTGCTGCTACTCATGAATGTCCGCCGTATAAAGACTTGTTAGTCATGTTCTGGAATTCAGCACAAGTAGATTGTTCGGTGACTCCATCAGTAATACGTGCAAAGATACTTGACACTGATGTAGTTATTTCTGAAGATGATGTGCGGAGAGTTCTACGGTTAAATGATCAAGCTACTTATCCAACTGAATTTCCTGAAGAAGATTTGGTAGCTTTATTAAAAAGAATCAAGTATGATGGACAATTGTATGTTCCATGGTACCTTAAAGCAAATCTGAGTCCTCCTTATAAATACTTGATGCACGTTATCATTAAGTGTTTTGGAAATAGAACAAGAGGTCAAGAAGAGTTTGATTTGAAGGTGCTCTCTTTCTTTTGTGCATTGGTGCTGAACAGAGAATTCAATTTCTCTGGGTGGATTTTTAACTACATGAGAGAGAACATTTTGGTGAAACAAGTAAGAAGCATCATGTATCCGAGATTCATACAGATGATTTTAAATGATATGCATCCGAACCTTCCAAAGAATGCTGCTGCTGTTATAGATATGAAGCACATGAACAGAGTAGCTGTTGGAAAGATTCCCGTGTACTACAAGCGAAAGGGAAATGCCGTTGCTCCACCAAATAAGCGGTTGATTGGTCATCTTGCTAATCCTGATTATGTAGCTCCAGCAAATGGTGCTGCTAAACATTCTGACAGTTCTGATGACGAATTGCATTATGATGATAATGGTTTTCCGACTGCATTTATAATAGATGATGACATTGGTCAACCTGCTAATCAAGAACCTGTTGTGCAACAACCTGTTGTGCAAGAACCTGTTCAGCAACATCAAAATCCAGAGCAAGTTACTTCTGCAGCTGTCAATGAGTCTGAACGGGTGAATGTTCCAGATGTTGATGCTACTAGATCTAAGGGTGGTGATGTTATTGGTAGTTCATCTGAAACTGACTCAGATTCTGGTGAATATGTTCTCATTTTGCACAATACAAGAGAAATTCCAGTAAAGCGAGGTTCTAAGGCTCACATTGCTTATCTGAAATCTCAAAATCAAGATACCTCTGTCTTTGAGTCTAGAACTAAACAGGCTGACGATACTGAAAATGATCCATCTTATACTCCTAGTATGGAGGAGCCTGTTGCAAAGTCAAAGCCCGTTGATAAAGGCAAAGCTCCTGCAGTTGTTCCTGGCAAGCGTATGAAGAGTATGGCTGTTGGGTATAAAGGAGTGAAGCCTGGTTCCTTTCTTGCTGATGCCAGAAAATCTGGGCAGAATCCTCCTAGCAAGAAGCAAAAAGTGGCTACGTCGTCTTCTATCCCACTTCAACCAACCACCAAAGCAGCTGGTGTTCAAAGTTCACAACAACCTCCAATCAGAAAGTTGACTATTAAAAGACCGTCTACTACTGTTTCTGCTTCTACTTCTTCAACTACTTCCACTATTTCTTCTACTGATTTAAAGCTTGCATTGTTTCAAGCCAGATTTGAAAGAGTAGAACATGCAAACAAGTTGCAAGCTGAAGAGATTGCTGGGCTGAAAAATTTGTGTAAAGAGTTAGTTGGCAGAGATCAATCTCATACAAAAGAACTTGCAAGATTAAAAGCCCAGGATGAAGCAAAAGATCGGGAAATTGCTGAATTGAAGCAATTATCTTTGACTATGGGTGAGCAGCTTAAGCAGATGCTTACTGCTTTATCTGCTCAGGGGGAGAAAAGGCCGAATCCTGAGGAAACTTGTAGAGAAGATGATGATGTTATGAAATTTTTAAACGATGATCCTGATAATCCTGAAGGTGGTGCTGGTGGTTCTGGTACTGGTACTGATGCGGCAGGAACATCATCTGCTGCTGCTGGTACAGCTACGACATCTCAGGGGGAGTCTACAGACAAAGAGATATATGATGTGACTCCGATATCAAGGGTTGAGATGAAAGAGGGTGAGTTGGTTAATCCTTTCTCTAAAGAGCAGCTGGCAGCCATATTTGCTTTAAATGTGGATGATGTTGATAAGGTGCCAGTTGCTGAGCCATATCAGGAAGATGATTCAGAAGAAGAAGTGGTGTTTGAAGATGAACATGTAGAAGTGGAAGATATGACGGCTGAAGAATATCCCAATGATCCAACGATGTATGGGAATTTTTCTGATAACGACTATACTGAGGGTTTTAATTTCTTTGGAAAAGACAGTGAAGAGAAGACTGAAACAGAGAAACCTTCAGAACAACCTGAAACAGCTGAGTCTGTTAATATGTCTGAAGAAGAAGAAAAGAAGCTGTTGTTTGAAGCTTGGTTAAAAGAACAAAGAGCAAAGAAGCTTCCAGTTCCAGTTCAAGTTGAAAAATCTACAAAAATTGTTGATCAGAAAAGGTTTTTTGACAGAAAAGGAAGACAAGCTTCTGGAAAGATTATAAGCTGGATGTTTGATTCTGAACTCAAATGCTATGCCATAAAAAAGGAGTTTGGGATTATATATCTGAAGAATGCTTCAAGGTTCAACACATTACCTGTTTGTGATGTGAGGGACTTGTCTAGAAGTCCATTTTTGAATCCTGGAGGAAATCTTTTGGCTGCTGTGTTCAAAGAGAAGTTAATTGAAGAATGTCAAGGAAGATTTAGGTTTTTGACTCCTCAAAGACCAACTTACTCTGAGCATTCAACCGATATTCATCCTGTCACAGGCAGACCATTAGTGATTCTGAAATATAAGAAGCCAGTTCAGCTCAAGAAGATACCTTTGAAAAGGCTTGAACAAGATTTCATCAAGACTTTGAGGTGGTGGTATTATGATGAGGTTTCTGGTGAAGCTGTAATTGTGATCAAAGAAGACAACAAGGTTGTGAGAATCTATGACCCGATGTCATTGATAAATCTGTCAAAGAATGATATTGAAAAGCTGCATTCTAACAAGATTCTCTACAAGCCTGAATGTTGTGATCAAGCAATGCAATTTCAGAAGGTGATAAATGTGTGTTTTGGTGGTGGGATTCATGCTGGAAATAACAGAAGACGGGATTTGAAGAAGACAGAGTCAAAAGCTTCTGAAGACTAGCACAAGACAAGGGGGAGTTTGTTAGAGCATTTTGTGTTGTCTAGTGCTAGGTCTTGATAGTTTGAATATGTAAACTTATATGTTTGTGTTTTATAGATCCAGCGGATCAGTGGCGGATCAGGTGGTACGCCGGACCACCTGATACGCTAGTAAGTTGGTCCGCTGGTCAGTCTCTATATATAGGTTTCAGTTTGATTCAGAGAGTGTGAGTGAGGTCTGAGCTTTCTTAAGTGTGTGTTTTACATAGTGTAACCTGAATACTCTCTGTACTCTCTGTTTACAAGCTGTGATCAATATAAAGAAGATTATTTACCTTGTGTGTCCGAATCCGAATGTAATAATGCACTAGCAAGATCGATTACATGTTTTACACAAGATTGCTCAAGAAAAATCAGTTGGTGAAAAGAAACCAAAGAATGATGGTATTGGCTTTGACTCTAAAGCGAAAACTTTTGAACAAGGTTCAAGTTCAAAACCATCACAGTCTCAGTGTGAAAAATCTCATGTCAAAAACAAGCCTGTTGTTTTTTATAAAACTGAGAAATGGACCACTTATCGCTTAAAAGGTTCTGATGTCATGTATAGCGATAAGGAATTCCCGTTAAACATGGTGAATCCAGACTTGATAGATAAGGTCTTCACGGGTGGTTTTGGTCCTAAATATAATCTGAATGATGTTAGTGTGCCCATTAGGGGGGGAAAAGGGAAAATTATTATTCCAATAGACACACTAGATTCAGAACATTCTGATCATCATTCCGATAAAGATGGTTTGGTTAATCGAGTTAAGAAATCCATTAAAAATCACCAGATGTTTCTCAACCACTAAAAGCACACAAACCAAGTTTTCATGATAATTCAAATTTCAAAAGACCAAATCAGTTTTTTTAAGAAATCTCATTATCATGACGATGGATTCTAAGATGACTTTGGCTACGGGCCATATCCTCAAGGTTATGGGAGGGGTCCTCATTGGTATGGTGCTGGTCCAATGGGACATGGTGGTCGATGGGGGTGGTTATTCGAATGATGTATACTTTCATGATGAATTTTATTCGGAGTGTGGAATTGGTTATGAATCAGGTTTTTATGATGATTTCAGTGATCATCACGTGTCTCAAACCCAAAAGAAATTTTCAAAATCTAAGAAAATAAAACCAGACATAGAGACCATTGTTGATGATGACACGGTTGAAGAGATTGTTATCGACCGACATCGATGTTTCAAATGTAAAAACTGTGGTCATACATACAGAAACTGTCTTTTCAAGAAAGATAAATCTGAAAAATCTGGTAACGTATCTGATGGTTATCAATCAGATAAACCAGCATCTACTAGTACATAGAAACATGTGAAATTTGTTGATCCTATAGGCTTCATTCACAATGATTTTGAAACCGTAAGTGTCAAGTTTTAAAACTGAAAAACATGATAAGACATTTGAGGGTAAACCAGTAAGATTGATATTGAAAACTTCTGATGGATCGACAAGTTAGCCAGAATGACAAGCGGAAACCTAAGGGTACATCCACTACTAGAAAAGATTTTGTTGAAGATGACAGTCGAACCAAAGCTTCGAGCTTGGTTTCTTCCCGATCTAATTAGTTGGCTTAATGTGTCCAGGGAGCTACACGACAATCCGTGAGTAATCTATGGGTTGTTGACAATGGAGCATCCAGGCACATGACCGGTGATATTTCCCTTCTGCAAGACGTTCAACCATTTAATGGAGGGAATGTTACATTTACCGGTGATAAAGGCGGTAAAATTACGGATATTGGCCGACTAAGCAACGATGCAATTACATTTGAGCGAGTGGAGTATGTTCAAGAACTAGAGTATAACCATCCGAGTGTGTCCCAAATATGTGACAAGCATTACACAACAACTTTCACTTGGATAGAATGCTGGATTTTGAAGCCGGGTTATGAGACTCCTGAAGATTGATCGTAGTGAAAGCACCTCGTTTATCAAATCTGTATGTCCTTGACATGAATTCAGCAAAAGAGAACATGGTTGGTTAGTGTTTTCTGTCCAAAGCTTCCGAGAGATATTCTATTTTATGGCACCGACGCATGGGTCACATACACTATCGTAAGATGAATGAATTGGTACGTAAGGATCTTGTCGAAGGGGTTCCGAAGCATTAGTTTAGTTTTAGTGATGTGTGAGTCAGTTGTAAGAAAGGGAAACAACAAAGAATATCTCATCCGTTAAAGAAGTACCATTCGATTGAAGTCCCATTAGAATTGTTTCACATGGATTTATTTGGTCAGGTGAATCGCAAAAGCATTTTCGGGCATTGGTACTGTTTAGTCGTAACTGACGAATATTCTTGTATTTTGTGGGTATATTTTCTTGTTACAAAGGATGGAACACCAAGAGTCCTTATCAACTTGATCAACACACTTAAGTCATTTTACATGTTGAAAGTTAGAAGGATTCAAAGTGATAATGGCACGGAATTTAAAAACACTGCGTTGAGGTTATTTTGTCTTGAAAAAGGTGATTGTACATGAATTCAGTACACCTTACACACCTTAGCAAAACGGTGTTGCGGAACGGAAAAATAGAACAATAATTGAGATGGCTAGAACGATGTTGGCTGATTCTTATTTTCTAGTGAACTTCTGTACTGAAGCGGTCAATGCAGCGTGCTATGTGCCAAATCGAGTACTAACAGTGAAACTACTCGGTAAAACTTGTTATGAGTTGTTGAAAAAGCACAAGCCGGATCTCAAATAGCTGGAACCATTTGGGTGTCCCTGCACAGTTTTACGGTCAGCTGGGAAATTCGATGACAAAGTATTCAAAGGATTCTTTGTTGGCTATTCGAACCAGAAAAAGCGTGTTTACAACAAACAGACTGGTGTAGTGGAAGAGTATGTAATTGTAGATTTTCAATCATATACTTTGCCACACAAAGGAGTTGGTCCAGACTAGATGTTTGATTACAAGCATATCTTTGATTCACTTGAGTCAAGAAATGATACATCTGATGATCATCTTACAAATATTTATATTAACAAGATGAAGTTCCAGTGATGAATATTCCGTCTACTCCGGATGTGCCTGATCCTGAAGATTTTCTGACTGAAATAACTATTGATACCACAATTTCTGCTGATGAATTGTCTTCTGATGATGAACACGAATTTCATGAAGCTGTTTCTGAACAGGTTGAGATTCATATCCCACAAGATGTACCTATTACAAGTGGTGCTGGAGAGGTTGTAGTGGATGTTGTTCCAACTGATTCACAACCTGAAACCAATACAAGTAACAATGTTGTGGTGAACGAAGACCATATTCCTGATTTAGGAGAAACTATAATTATTCATGCTCATTAGACATTCCGGATAAACACCTATCATCCACAAGACAACATCATTGGTGATTTAGATTATGGAGTGCATACGAGACGACAGATTGAGAGTAGTGCTCTGCTTGCAATTAGAGAATCTAGCATTCAAGATGAAGTTTGCATTCGTGCTTCTTCTCCCAGATCGAGCAAACAGACGTATATCAAGCGTTAAAAGATGGCTCATGGGTGGAAGCGATGCAGGAGGAATTACAACAATTCAAGAAGCTCGGCATATGGCTCTTATTGATTTACCTACTGGTAGTAAAGAGTCATGCGGTACCCATTGGGTATTTAAGTGTAAACGCAATGACCGAGGAGTTATTGTCAGGAACAAGGCTCGTTTGGTTGTTTAAATTTTTTCTCAGGAAGAAGGGATAGACTTTAATGAAGTGTATGCACCGGTTGCCCGAATTGAAGCTATTCGTATTTTCTTGGCATATGCTGCACATCGTGGGTTTAAAGTTTATCAGATGGACGTCAAAGAGTGTATTCTTGTACGGAAAAGTCAAAGAGGAAGTCTATGTCAAACAACCTCCAGGATTCTACGATCCTGATTATCCGGAGAAGGTTTATAAGTTGGACAAAGGATTATATAGTCTGCATCAAGATCCTCGAGCTTGGTATGAGACCTTGTCCACTTATTTACTTGATAACGGGTTTAAGCGTGGGTTGGTGGACTGCACTCTTTTCTAGAAGAAAACGGGAGGAGACTTGTTATTAGTACAAATCTATGTCGATGACATTATATTTGGCAGCTCGAATGAACAACTCTCGAAAGATTTCAAGAAGTTAATGCAAACAAGGTTTGAGATGAGTTCAATGGGCGAGATGTCATTATTTTTGGGGCTGCAAGTAAATCAGTCTGTAAAGGGTATTTTTATTCACTAGACGAAATACATGCCCACCTTTCCTGCGTGGTAACTTAAGTCTTGTACGTTACTTTTTGTTTTTATCAAAGATTTCGTCAAAAAAAAATACGTGTATGACGTGCTTAATCGATTCAAGATAACCGACATCCGTGTTCCGGGTACTCCAATTCAGCTGGCTCATGGTCTGTATCCTGATGAAGATGGTGAAGAAATTGATGCCACTCTTTATCGTGCCATGATAGGATCGTTAATGTATTTGACAGCTAGCAGACCTAATATAATGTTTGATGTTTGTTTATATGACAGGTACCAAGCATCTCCAAGGATTTCACATTTGAATGCAGTGTGAATAATTCTAGCTTATCTGAAGGGTAACATAGATTTCGGGATCTGGTATCCTCATGATGATAAGTTTGACTTATCTGCCTACTCGGATTCTGCTTACGGCTGCTGCAAGATTAATTTCAAATCCACAACGGCTGGCTGTTAGTTTCTAGGCGATAGGCTTGTGTTATGGCAGTGTAAGAAGCAAACATCGGTAGCCACATCCACTGCTGAAGCTGAGTATGTTGCGGCTGCAAGCTTCTGCTCTTAGGTTTTGTGGATACAACAACAAATGAGAGACTACGGTTTGCAATTTCTTACTACTCCCATACACATAGATAATTCTGCTACTATCTGCATAACTAAAAATGCCATGCACCACTCTCAGACAAAGCACATTGAAATCAGATATCATTTTATTCGTGATTGCTATGAGAAAAATCTGATTTATTTGCAAAAGATAAACACTGATTTCCAACGAGCGGATCTTTTTACTAAGGCTTTTGATTAAACACTATTCAAATTTCTTTTGCAAATCAGTGGCATACAACAATTTCCCGTTAAGTAATTGTCGGTTGATCAATTTTTGTTTTTCCTTATATTTTCTTGTTATTTTTCCTTTTTTTCATTTGAAAAATCCAAAAATAGCGTTTTTGTATTTTGGGGGAGAAAAATTAGAAAAGCATAAAAAAATGAAAAATGCCAAATAATTATAAAAAAAATTGAAAAAAATGAGAAATTGATCCGACCTAGCGAGAAACGATATCACATTAGCATATACGTTATCAACCATGAATAAAGTAGGAATAAAGGTTGTTGGTGCTTGTTAGGTTTGTTGAATGCTTTAAGGCAAATCTGATATACGCTAGTATGATATAAACCTAAATACCCGCTTGATAATCGTGATGTTACATCATGAAGGGTACTGTGTAACCTTGGCAATAAAAAATGAAAACATCAAAAACAGAATAAGAGATGTTCTGGTGTATGCTCGCTTGCATTTTAAAAAGATTTAGACTTGTTTGATTTTCTTTACTTTGTCAAACGATCAGACTTTCTTTGCGTATCGAAAGATTGACCTGATTGTTGTTTGTTTGACGTTCTGCTTTATTTTTTTTGGTGTTTCGTATAATCCATCGGACTTTCTTTGCGTGCCCACAAGGCCGACTTGATCGTTGTTGGATTATACAACTTCTGCTTTGTTTTCTATTTTCTTTGTTTTCCTAAAGAATTGGAATTTCTGTGCGTGCTCACAAGGCTGACTTGATTGTTGTTTGTTTAGGGTTTTGGTTTATTTTTGCATGAAACACCATGAACGATATATCTGTTGAAAGTAAAATTCCGTATAAAAATACAAAAATAAAATAAGTCAGATTGCCAGTATTCATGATGTGTGGGCTTTCACATTATATGTGCTTGATTAATCATACTTATAACATATCAGAAAGCTATAAAATTGATTTGCCTAAATTGAAACAAACTGCCAAGTTGTATTTTCTGCCTACTTGGCTTGCATGCTGATTAAAACTGAAATTGAAAAGTGTTTGATGCATTATGACTGATATGATATCGAGTCTGGATCTTTCTCGCAAAAATTTAAGTTATTCGCATTTCAATTCTGTCTGGTTACTTGTTTATTATATTGAAAAATCCAAAAAGATTTTAGGTGTGTTTTAGAATAATCTTGTAAAATTTCAAAAAGGTTTTTGGTGTGTTTTAAAATATTATAAAAATTAAGAAGATTTTGTTTATGTTTTATTTTCAATCAATCGATAATGAAAAGTATCAATATTATGCCGGAAATAACCAAACAGTCTTTGAATCATGAGATTCATCATGAATTGATCAAAGGTTTGTGTCAAATTATTAAAATTTGAAATCTTTGTGTTTAATTTGAAAATTATTCAAAAATCAGGGTTTGAATTGAAATTTTTGAAAGTTGCCAAACTGCAAGTTCGGATGACCGAACTGGGAGTTCGGATGATCCGAAGCACCAGATCGGAAGGGTTTGTTTAATTTTAAAAATATTCGAAGGCTGAGTTCAGACAAGTTCGGAAGAATTTGTCCAATCCGAACTGCCAGTTCGGACAGCCGAACTGGGCTGCCTATAAATGGCCGAATCACCAGTTCGGAAGCATTATCATTGTTACTCAAATCTTTTGAACCCTAGCCGAACCTTTGCCCAACAATCAAAAATTCCGATTAACTATTTTCTAGCAAGGTTTGTGACCAGATTAATGTAGGAAATAGAATTCTGAGTACAGGGGTGTATTCTGTTGTCGTTTTTAGTCACTAAAGTTGGTCGAATCTGGTTAAAAACGTTGTCGATTGTGTTCAATTTCTAGATCTAAAAACTAACCCACTTAGAGTTGGTTTTAGGTGATAAAAATTGTATCATTCGATATCACCTTGATAAACCGCGTCTGGGTGTAGAATGGTTTTGCTCGATTCTGTCTGGTTTGGGTTTTTAATCGATTAAACTCATCGGTGATGCACAGAGTCGAACTACGAGTTCGTCAACCGAACTAGGTGTTCGGATCCAGTTCGTTTGGGTTCGAACGTTGACCAAAGTCCAGTTCGGACGTTGACCAAATTCTTGCTTGCACAGATGAATAAGAAAAACTCTTATTTACCTTTCGTATTCACTAGATTGATCGATTCACTCAATAGTAAATCGTTCCGCGTACTTACACAAGTTCTATTGTTCCTTTGTTTATGGGCACATTAATCCTATTCAAACAAGGGTGTTATGGTCTGAATTGGAGAAATTTGGGAAAATTATTGGTAATGAACCTTGGTTGGTGGTTGGTGACTTTAATGCTACCCTTGATCCTGCTGAAAGTTCTTCTGGGTCTTCTCATGTGCTATCTTCTATTGATGATTTTAGAAGCTGCTGTTTGAATTCTGGAATTGAAGATATCCCCTTCTTTGGTCTGAAATTCACTTGGAATAAAACTCCAGGTAAAGATGATGGTCTTCTTAAAAAGCTTCATAGGGTGATGAGTAATGCTTGTTTCATGACTATATTTCCTGAGGCTAAGCCTCAGTTTCTTCCTTTTTATACTTCGGATCATTCCCCTAGCCTTGTTACTTTACCTCTCAAACAGTCTTGGAAACCTAAACCTTTTAAATGTTATAATTCTCTCAACCGTAAATAACAACTCTTACCTATTTTTGAGAAAGCTTGGAGGTAGCATATTCAGGGATGTACTATGTTTTATGTTACCTCTAACTCATGAATTTGAAGAAACCTTTGAGAAAACATGCCTTAGAACATGGAAATTTGACTAAGAAGGTGATTTTTCTCAGAAAAGAGTTGGGAAAGATACAAGAAGCTATGGTGATGGATAACTCTAATCAAGATCTTAGAGATGAGGAATTAGTGTACTTGCAAGCTTTGAAAATTGCCGAAGAAGACGAGGAATTATTTTTGAAGCAAAAAGCCAAAATTGAATGGCTTGCTGCTGGTGATCAAAAATCAAGTTATTTAAATAAAGTTGTTAAAGGTTAGTGTAGAAACGAGATACGATCTTACTACTGCATGCTTTGATCAAAGTAACGAACACGAGATGTAAATAAGAGAATTCGTATTGAATCACTTGAGATTACAATGAAGACTCTTTGGTTTCTCTCTCCTGAACACACACACAGAAAGGTGTAGAATGACAGAAGTGTTAACTCGTTTTTTTCACATTCTAACACGAACCTATTTATACTAAGTGACTAATCACCCAGCGTATCAAACTGATACGCCGGACCACATGATCCGCCGGATCATGTGATACGCCCATAACCAAATAGTCACTACAACTAACACTTAGACACGCTCACATAGATACAATACACGAGACATTCATAGCATAGGAATATGCTCTAACAAACTCCCCCTTAACGTGTAGTGTATCTATTCTCTAACTAGACTTCAGTCTTCAAACTTCAACATGGCTGCATCCGATATTTGACTTGAAATCTTGTCAGAAATAGAGCTTGCATGGCTGGATCACTCTTGAATCATCTTTGCACTTCAAGATCCACTTGTGAAATATACTTCATACTCTTCCTCTCACCATGCTTGAGTCTTGACACACAAACCTGCAATTTCAGAAGACAGAAACGCGGTTTCTTTTTTCTTTTGAAAATTAAGTTAATCTTGGCGCAAAACTTCTCTTCGAGAAACCAAGATATAGTTTTGAAATTTTGATTTCGTATCACATATCGATCGGTCGAAAACAAATAAGAAACAAAATATTTTTGGTTTTTTGAAACTTTACATCAAAACACACCGAAAATCTTTTTGGACTTTTCAGATATGAAACATAAATGCAATACTGAATCAGACACTATTTTTGTCTTTTGCGAGAAAGATCACAACTTGGGATCATATTGAACATAACATGCTGAACTACATTTCAATTTCAATTACTTTAGCACATAAGCCATGTTGATTACTGGTATAATTTGTCCATCTTAAACTCAGGCACAATCATACTCATAACATCTGGATATGTTATTGATTGATTTAGTTTGCTTTGACCAGTGTACCCCACACTATCAGACATACTCAGATATGATTTTGCATTTACATCACACTTTGTGATTTCATTTGTGATTTAATCACATAATGATTGTATTAATGATTCAGTCAACTGTGTTCCATGCAAAAAGAAATAAGAACGTTAAATCGTCTACCTTAAGGTCGATCTTTCGATACGCAGATAAGGCCTCGGATTTAACAAAATAAGAAAATAAAACAAGTTGAAATTGTATAACCCAACAACAATCAGGTCGGTACTTCCGTACACGCAGAGAAAGTCCGATGAGTTATACGAAACACCAAAGAAAATAAAGCAGAACGTCAAACGAACAACAATCAGGTCGATCTTTCGATACGCAAAGAAAGTCCGATCGTTTGACAAAATAAAAAGATCAAACAAGTTTAAATCTTTGCAAAATGAACACATGTATACACAGTGACTTCTCATTTTCTTTTTCACATATCTTTTCTTTGATATCATGAGATATGTATCAAGATGTTGTCCACTTGGTCAAGCATTAGTATTTAATGTGTTTATCACATCTGAATACTTTCTGATTTAATGTCGAGCCTACCAAGTACATCAAACAATGATCTTATGGCTTTTTCATCTATTTTATCCATGAGTCAGACACGTAAGCCAATGTACCATCATTTCCTAATCATGTTGGATACAATTTCTCATTTTTCAATGTTTTTGTATTTTCTGATTTTCTCCCCCTTAAAATGAAAACTCTATTTTTGGATTTTCATTTTAATACCAACAAAAACACAAAGACGCTATTTTTGGTTTTCAATTTTCTCCCCCTAAACTACATACGAAATGTAAAAGAAAGAAAATTGACCTTTCGACATGGATACCTTTCAAGTTTAGCTTTCAGAAAAATTTCAGTTTTGAAATTTTATATCGCATGTAATTTAAGTTAAATCAGCAGAATACTTCTCCATCAGCAACTTTTCAATCACCGATAGGTCTTCTAGAAGTACCTGCACACTGGTCAAACACATCAGTTTATAAATGACCCGAAGCGAAGCGCTGCTGGTCGACCAGTATCTTGGTTTCCTTTTGAAACCACTTTAGGTTTCCAGTGTTGTTGTTTTGGTAAATCAGTATCTGATGAACCTGTCACAGTCGATTGTGACGAACAACCTACATATGAAACATTTTGAAAACGCGGAATAAATCTTCCTTGAGTTTTGAAAAATGTAGGTTGTGAGAATTCATCAAACACTCTGCCATATTCATCAATGAATCGTGGTTTGGCAGGTTTACCAACATATGGAACCTTTCCTCTTCTTGAACTAGAAGCAGCAGTGACATGACAATCTTGTGCCATATGCCCTTTTTGTCGGCAATTGTAACACAAACGATTGTTTATGTTTCTTGTCTTTGGAACCTGCATAGCTTCACAAACATATTCATCTCCAAAATGATCATAAAAATTATCATATACCTGAAATCGATGATCATGAACCCATTTGGATGTCGTGCTCTTTGGAGTAGAATTGGATCCTCCAGAAGAATATTTAGCACCTTGTTGCTTCTTGGTCTTTGAATCAACATTCTTCACAAAAACTTCAGCAACTTTCCGAGCATCTACGCAATGTAGCGGGAATTCTTTATCAGAAAAAAATTTGTTCCGAACCCTTGAGTTTGTAGAACCTCTCGGGTTGAACTTTGTCAGCTTTAAAAACTTCTTTCTTTACTTGCTTCAGATTAACTTTCTTCAAATGCTGTTGCTGTTGAACCTTTGAAACATTCACATCAACATGTTTCTTTTGAAATCCCAAACCTGTATATTTTCCAGAACCCTTCTCTTCTGAATTAGATGATTTATGCCCGTTCTTTGCAAGACGAGAAAATTCAGCTTTAACTTTCTTGATATCTTTTGGAGCATTAATAATTGTTTCATCAATGTCAGCTTTTGAAGACGAAGACCCAGACATAACCTTTTGAGCTTCAGAAGATTCAGTACTTTTGCCTTTTTCCTTTTGCTTTTCTTCAACAGATTTGGAACCAACAAACTCAGAATAATCCCCGGTCTCAACCTTGTCTTTCAAATCATGAACTCCTTCTTTGAGACTTCCTGGTGGCGAGACTGTCTTGTTAAACATCTTCTCAAAATTTTCATCTTTGGCCAAGAAACTTGTAAAAGATTGAGAATTTGTAACATTGTTCAAAAGACGTTTTGAATCAATGACTTCAATCTTTAATTCAGAAATTCTTTGATAAGCTTCAGCCAACTCCTTTTCTGTTGCAATGAGCTTCTTTGCCACTTTGTTAGTTTCATACTTTTGCAATCTTAACTCATCTA
Source organism: Deinandra increscens subsp. villosa (assembly GCA_039602395.1). Taxonomy (NCBI): domain Eukaryota; kingdom Viridiplantae; phylum Streptophyta; class Magnoliopsida; order Asterales; family Asteraceae; genus Deinandra; species Deinandra increscens. Next base: position 39,762,397 of record JBCNJP010000025.1, read on the forward strand.
AAGCAGCCAACAATTCCTTCTCGAGTTTATCTTCATTTCTTTTCTGAATATCCAAATTTGCATTTTGCAACTTGTTCACTCTAACCAACTCCCTTTTCTCATCAAGTAACTTTTCCATATCAGTCTGATAGGATTGAATCCTAGTAGCTTGGTCATCAGACAGTTGAGTAAGTGTATCAAGTCTGGACTTTGATTTGTCAAAAAGATTTTGAAAATCGTTTGCTGTATCCTCAGCTTCATCTTTCCATTTCTGTACTTCTTTGACTAATTCAACCATTTCTGCAGATAATTTTGTAAATTTCTTTTCAAATTCCTGCTCAACCCCTTGAAACTGCAACTCTTTTTCAATGAACTCTGTCTGAAAAACTGAAAACTTTTCTTTTTGAGATTCCAACTCTTGAATCATACCTTCCCACTTTTCTCTATCAGCAACGAAATCTTCTTTTTCCTTAACTAAACCTTGAATCATTTTATCTTTTTGAGAACAAAACTCACAGACAGATTCATAACCACTATTTCCAGAACTACTAACATCTGAATCAGAATCTGTTATCTCTTCTTCGTCATCACTGTGAACAATCTGAGCAACAAAACAAGACTCATCAGGAAAATCAGCAGCCCAATCATAACCTTCATTCGATGTTTGTTCTTTAGATGCAGAAGAAATAGCAGTCAAAGCAATTTGAGGTGAAGTAGTTTTATTCGCTGTCTGAACCACCTTTTCTTTTGCGGGACACTCACGAGCAAAATGACCATATTTGGAACATTTGAAACATTTGATCTGTGACTTATTTAAACCAAGTTTGTCTCCTTGAAAAATAGATGACGTTCCATGTTTCTTGATAAATCTTCTACCTCTTTCAGTTAGCATAGCAAACTGCCACTCCAAATCTAATTTGTTCAACTGATCTTCATCCATATGATCTAAATCCTCTCTATATAAACAAGATTTACCAATTTGACTAAATATATCGCCAGAAGAAGATGATATGAGTCCAGATAACAACGCAACCAAATCTTCAGCTGACTTCCCATTAATCGAACTAGCAGATGATCTATCAGGAGTAGTGAAACTGCACCCCCTTGATGAACTTTCATACTTTCCTGATCCATGATCAGCAACAAATGCTGTTTGAGGTGGATTTGATGTATCATAACCAGATGATTTAGACTTTGCATTCTTGCAGAATTTTGTCCATGATATAACTCAGGATTTTGTAATTGAGCAGTGGACTTGTTTGAATTCATCATTTCCATTTCTCGAGCATGAAGCTTTCCAGTCAAATCATGAAATGATAATGTTGAATAATCTTTGTCATGGGTAAGCAACAACACATAATTTTCCCATTTCTCTGGTAATGCTTCCATCAATTTCTCTTTCAATTCTTCCTCGGTCTTTTCAATCTTGACTAGTTTCATCTCACTAATTAGATGTGAAAATCTTGAAACAAGAGCAGAAATATTTTCTTTGTCGTATTGTTGAAAATTTTCAAATTCTTTGTTCAACACTTTCCTTCGACTCTTCTTATACTGATCATTGCCTTCACATCGAGCAGATAAAGCATCCCATAATTGTTTAGCCTTCTTGCAAGTACTGAATTGATGTAACAACTCAGTAGGTAAAGCCATGGTAAGATAACCATAAACTTTTTGTTCAAGTTCATAACTTCTTCCTTCATCCTTATCAAAATCTTGAATCTCTTTATATTCTCCATTGTCAGTTGGACGCACATACAGCGTTCGAATTGGAATCCACAAATCAATATCATTTATGCTGATGTATGCAGAAAAACGTTGCTTCCAATTTTGATAATCTTCCAACTTTAGCAGTTTAGGAACTTTCTGGCTTGTTCCTATTTCATTATCAAAGTTAATCATAGCTTGCATCGTGGTTTGCATAGCCGCAAATGCATGAAAATCGGACATTTTTCACCGAAAATGATACTTCAAAAACTTCAAACTCAAAAACGAAGGTCTTCCAAGCGGATTTTGGGGGTCAAAACTGAACGGTACTGGCCATAGGCCGGTACAAGTCCTAGATCTCGGAAAGACGAACGTTTTGGCTGGTATTGGGTTCCATAACTCCAAACGGTTTGCAAGTTACGTCAGTTTTAGTGAAGACCACTTTTCTGCCAGCGGACCAAAACAAATTCAGCGGACTAGATTCCGGATCAATGTGAAACTGCGGATCAGATAAATCCCAGCGGACTAGATGATATTCAACGGACCAGAAATGAACTAGCGGATCAGAATTGAACTAGCGGACCAAATGCCGGATCAGATGAACTAGCGGACCAGAAATCTTCAGCGGATCAAATTTGGTACGGCGGACCAAATAAACCAGCGGATCACACTGATACGCTGTAACTGCTGCAGATCAGACTGATGAAGATTGCCTAGCGGATCAAACGGCGGACCAGACTGTTTTTCGGGCGGACCAGTCGCAGAAAACGTAAAAATCGACTGATTTTCACAAATTTTGACAATTGAAGCTGAAAACTAGATCAATATTATGCGAAAACACTCCAGAAGCATACAGAAATCATTTTTTTCTTGGAATCACTCAGAATTGGAAAAAATTGAAGAAAACTTACCAAACCCAAGCTTTCTCTCTCTAAAACTCCGAAAATTGATCAAAAACACAGCAGTAGAGCAACCAAATGCTCTGATACCACTTGTAGAAACGAGATACGATCTTACTACTGCATGCTTTGATCAAAGTAACGAACACGAGATGTAAATAAGAGAATTCGTATTGAATCACTTGAGATTACAATGAAGACTCTTTGGTTTCTCTCTCTAGAACACACACAGAAAGGTGTAGAATGACAGAAGTGTTAACTCGTTTTTTGCACATTCTAACACGAACCTATTTATACTAAGTGACTAATCACCCAGCGTATCAAACTGATACGCCGGACCACATGATCCGCCGGATCATGTGATACGCCCATAACCAAATAGTCACTACAACTATCACTTAGACACGCTCACATAGATACAATACACGAGACATTCATAGCATAGGAATATGCTCTAACAGTTAGTAGTGAAGAAGTAGAATTAATGGTATAATGGATATGGGGGTAAATTTCATGAAGGTAAGTAGGTTGGTGAGGCTTTAGTTGCTCACTTCAAGTCTTTTGTGGGTTGTGAGGTTCCCTGTTATTCCTTTTGTATGTCCTAACACCCTATTTACGAAACATATTCCTAGGAACGTTGCTAATGATATGGTTAGGCATGTGACTAAAGAAGAAATTAAATCAGCTATATTTGATATTGATGATGATAAAACTCCTGCTCCTGATGGGACTTCCAGCAAAGCTTTTTATAGCTTCTTGGGCTATCATTGGGAATGAAGTGTATCAAGCTATTCATAATTTTTTTTTTGAAAATGGCAAGTTGTTAATTGAAATCAATGCCACCATCATCTCTCTGGTTCCTAAATGTCAACATCCTTCTTATGTTGCCGATTTTTGCCCTATAGCATGTTGCAATGTGTTGTACAAGACAAATCTCTGATAATATATTGCTTACTCAAGAGCTTATGAGGAATTACCATAGGAAATGTGGGGCTAGAAGGTTGGTAGTGAAGATAAACATGCAGAAAGCTTATGATATTGTTTATCACAATTTCTTGGAGAAATGTCTTATCCATTTTGGGTTTCACCCTATTATAGTTGCTTGGATTATGCACTGCCACATGTCTCTATTAATGTGAATGGGTATATAGGTTTTTAAAGGGCAGAGAGGGCTTAGGAAAGGTGACCTAATGTATCCTTACTTGTTTTCTCTGGTTATGGAGGTCATCACTTTAATTATTAATCGGAGGATTAAAGATGATGAGAGTTTTAAATATCATTGGAAATGCAAAAAGTTGGGGATAACAAATTTGTGCTTTGCTGATGATCTTCTGATCTTTTACGATGCTGATTGTAACTCAGTTAAAGTGATTAAAATGGCGCTCAAAGAGTTTAGTGGAGTTTCTGGGTTGTTTCCAAATATGAGTAAAAGCACCATGTATTTTGGTAATGTGCTTCCTAGCATTAAGGCTAAAATTATGAGGTTGCTTCCGTTCAAGGTGGGTGTCCTTCCAGTTCCTCTGCTTGCTAAAAGGCTCTATTCTAAAGATTGCTCTAGTCTTATTGATAAGGTCAATAATAGAGTTAATGATTGGAAGAATACGTCTCTTTCTTTTGCTGGGAGACTTCAATTAATCAAATCTGTTTTAACCACTATGCAAGTCTATTGGGCTTCTGTGTTTCTACTGCCTATTGTAATTATTGAAGATATTGAGAGAATTATTAACAAATTCTTTTGGACCCAAACTGATAGTTGCAAAGGGGAAGTTAGGATGAGTTCGAGTGAAGTATGCTTTCCTAAAACTCAAGGGGATTAGGGATCAATTATTTGAAGGTCAGAAATAGGGCCTTAGTCTCTAAATTGGTTTGGAATATTGTGAGTGGGAAAGATAATATTTGGACAAAGTGGATTCAGGCTCACCGGTTGAAGGGTATGAGTTTATGGGAAACTCTTGACAAAAGGGATACGTGTTGGAGTTGGAGGAATATTCTGAATTGCAGAGATTATATTTGGCCTCATTGTTTTACTGAAATTTGGCGATGGTGAGAATACTTTTGTTTGGTTTGATATGGGAAACCCTTTGAGTCCATTATGTGCTTTTATTAGTAACAGGGAGATAAGTAGAGCTGGTTTGAGTGCTGATACTAAAGTTAAAGATATTGTTGTTAATGCTAGGTGGGCTTGGCCTGAGGAATGGAGAGACATGTTTTCTGGTTTGTTTAGTTATGAACCTCCGGATTTTAGTTGTAGGGAAAGCTGATAAGGTATTATGGAAATCAAATGATTGTTCATTGGGTTCATTTTCTACCAAAGTTGCCTATGATCTTTGCGACAGGAAACCAGATGTCCATTGGGCTTCTCTTGTGTGGTTCAGTCAGAGTATCCCAAGGCATAGTTTTAAATTATGGATGGCATGTAAAAGAAGAGTGCTTACTCAAGATAGTCTTCAAAAATGGGATGTGGAAGGAGAATTGAAATGTGTTTTTTTTTGCAGAAGTCAAAGGGATAGTCATGCACAGTTGTTCTTTAAATGTGACTACCCTAGGTAGGTGTGGAATAGGATTAAAAGGCATGCTATGCTTGAGAATGCTCTTGATTCTCTTTTGGATTGTACTTCATATATTAATGCTTCTCCTAAATCCAAATCCATTAGAAGAATTATTCAAAGATTGATGTTTGCTGCTATTTTTTATTTTATATGGAAAGAGAGGAATTGGAGAATTTTTCAAGAAAGGGAAAAACCTGTGGAGGATTTGTCACACCCTCAAATTCCACATGCAGAGTATAACCGCGAGGCATGTGACAAACCAGGATCCGAGTCATTAGTCATACCAAACCATGCAAACATAAACTTTAAAACACACCGAAAAGTTTAAGTAATGGAAGCTTGAAACGTAAGTAAATGTGTTGCGCAAAACACACGCCCAGAATAAAGTAAACCAAAAGTCTTCAAAAACGTTTATTGTTTCAAAAGAATTCAAACATATGTTAAACCCAATGCATCCTACCGTGTGTGGACTTCAATGACCTGCAAGAAACATGCTATGTGGGTCAGGACAAAGGCTGGTGAGTTCATAATCAACATAATGCAAAAAAAAAAAATGTAAGAACTAATGTTTGTACCAGGTAAATATAATTGCATTGTAGCTAGCTAGGCCATATTTGCTATCACTATGTGGTTCGCAGCCGAAGCGTGACTGTTTGTGTTTGTATTGCCTTTCCCTCAACGTCTAACAAAGACGATAATGATACTGTTTAGGCTATGTTACACCCGTTCAACATCCCATTGAGTTAGAGCGACTAATGCGGGTGAGGTTTGTCAAACCGAGTAGTACTACTCAATATAACCTCGCTTTCTCAGAAACTAATGATCCGAAAATGGAAGGACTTTAAATATGTGTTATGATTGCACATATGTGATCAACTATACAATTATATTACCAGAAATGTTTGTAGCATTCTTTTCTCTCTCATGGAGATACTAGAGAGAAAAATGTTGGAACACTCACCTTAAGGAGCTCGACAAGAGTTTGAAACCAAAACGTAAACAGATGACTTCCTATGAATCACCTAAATGAGAGTGCGTGTGAGGTTACAGTGTATGAACACTTAGACTGACTCAGTCGATCCTGAAGACACGTTGGTGACCCGTTTAACGGATATATTAGTTTGTTTGGTTAAACTTTCCAATTATAGCAAGTTACTAAACATAGCAAGTAAGCACATATTATACGTTTCTAGCATGCACCTAAGTTGATTGCAACGCGTTAACAAGAAGCACATACAGTTTCCCAGTTTAGATATGTTTAGCCCAATGTTTTGCTAAAATGATATTATTAATAAATCATGCAAGCCAACCATTTAATCCATCAAACCCTACTATCACATGCCTCATGCAAAGTTTGTTCCTCTTAAATGTAAGTTAAACTCCCATATGCATTCTAACAAGTAAACACCTCCACTAAGGTTCCCAAAATCACCCCATAATATGGTTTCTCACAATTAATTATACCCCCATATTTTATGTACAACATGTGTTATGGTCAATTATCATAAATATTCTCAATTAGAAGTTAGCATAACATGATCAACTAAATTAAACCATTGACATATTCCAGAAAAAAGTTGTTTGCACACTGATCTTGTAGTAGTAGAATGGAGGTCGAAACCTCCATGGATTGGAGTATCACCTCCTGGGCTATTATGGTATGTTACAGAAAAATAACCATCTAGTCTATTATGAATTGAGTAAGTTATGGCTTCCCAAAGTTGACCAAAAACCCTGACAGCAAGCTGTCTAAAAAACGTGATTTATCTTAGTTTATATAAAAAATTGTTTCAGCATTAATACAAGTTTCAAACATCATGAGGTTGTTATTAATCTCTAATATCATCGATAACACCAACAAATTAGATTTCTATCATCTAAAGGCATCCTCATATCTATCAAACATCATCAAGAACTCATGTATGTAACATCATGTTTCATGAATTGAGGTTCGGACTCAAGTAAATCGCCCATCCGGATTCGAGTGACCTAAAATATGTAGCATGCATTAACATACATTTTTTTATATCATCACAATAGTCCATAACATGCAAAGATATGAGGATCAAAGTTAGGACCCATTAGGGTTTTCAGATCAAAGAATCGAGAAAGAATACGAGGCTATCGTTGGTGTAGTTGATCTTGGTTGCTCCTTGGATGCTTCAAGGGCTGTTGGGAGTTGATAAGGTTGTGTAGCAGCCTTTGAAACCTTTTAGATCTAAATAAAACAGTGTAGATGGGGTTGTGATCGAAGGAAAAAAAGGGGAGGAAGATGGGGCTACCTTCGGTTAACTTGATCTCTCTTGTTCCTCGGGGTTGTTGTGATGTAGGAGGCTATGTAGCAGCCCTTGTGACCTCCAATAACAAACGTGGACAGAAGGTGGGAGGCTGATGATCGAAAGAGAGAGGGGAAGGACTTGTTGCAAAGAAAATAGGGAGATGGAGGGTTTTTCTTTTTGTTGAACGTGGATGAGGGAGTGACAGTTTTACGTGAGTTTTGAGGGGTTATGAGTTTGTTAGCTATAAATCATGAATGGTAGTTGTCCCCTCATTTATCTAAAAATACAAGGAGGTACATGAAAGGCCCTAAGAAATTCCGCTAACTCACAAGAAGTCCCCAAAGTTCAAACCTTTACGTGTTATGCGACCAAGATTAGTGAGCAAGGTTTACGTGACGATCTTGTGTTAAAAATTTTCATGTATTGTATGTGTTTTTCCCGTATGGCCATGAATGACAATTTTTAATAACAACTAAGGTCTCGTCGCGTAGTTAAATAAACATATGCGTTCACCAACGTTCAGGACTGACTCGTCTATGAATGTTCGTGTAGTGAGCGGTACATCTAGCCACTTTAACCAGATGTAATGCATGCATGCACCTTTGTTTGAAAATCACATACGTGGTGTGAATGTTTGCTTGTAACGTTGTACGTTATGTTAGCCATGATTAACCTGAAAATGCAGGGTGTCACATCATCTCCTTGTTGAAGGAATTTTCGTCCTAAAAATTAAGAACGTTGCTCGTATGTTGGACTTAAAGAAATCATTTTTTTTCAATTGTCACATCATCCCCTTGTTGAAGGAAATTTCGCCCCCGAACTTTAAGTGTTACATTCGTTGGCTGGCCTTTGTCTGTTTGAATAACTGATGATGCTTCGCATTATTTGATTGACACATTCCCATCTGAACTCTAATCCATGACTCAAATTTCCAACGAACCTCGAAGATTGATACATTTATGTATACGTGTTGTTTTCCCCATTCGGCTCCCTTTCGTTCTTCAGCGGACTACAATTGTTCATCGAGTTTCATCTCCTTGAGTGAAACAATTAGTGTTTCATTTGATAGACACCTTTCAGGTTAGATGCATGAAACACGTTGTGTGTACCGTTAAATCTTTTGATTGATACAACTCATATGCTAGAGAACCAATTCTATCTACAACCGCTAATTGTTGGAACCTATATGTTGGTGGTAACTCATACACTTCACGTTGAGGCTCATTGGTGAAGCCTTTATAAAGAACTGATGTTGTACAGAAGAAATCAGAAGACTTTGTATTTTGATATTTCTTGTAATTTTACTTTTTATGAAATCTCTCTAAGTGTAGATCGTATTGGCTAGTTTTCATACAATCTAGAGTTTTGTACTACATGATCTGGACTTGTAACTTGTACTAACACTCTTTGTTCTATACCATCTACCTTTTGTTCTATACAATCTAGAAGTTCTTCTATACGATCTAGCCTTGTATGTTTTAACTATTTTAATCTCTAAGTTAGTCTATACGATCTAGACTTAAGTCTATACGATCTAGATTTAAGTCTATACGATCTAGACTAAAGCTATACGATCTAGAACACTTGGTCTATACATCAGATTTTGTCTATACGGTCTAGAGTATGCCTAGACGATCTAGAATCCAGAATGTCCAAGTTACTGTATATGATCTAGGCAGACTGTTTGACAGAGTTAACTCCATACGATCTAGACTTGTAGTATACGGTCTAGGGTTTGTTCTATATGATCTAGAACATCAGTACTAGTCCATACGATCTAGGATTTACTCTATACGACCTAGAGTTGTTCCATACGATCTGGAACTGACACTTAGAATGTTTTTGTAGAATTTCAGAATATTCTCTTGTAATCAGTGCATTAACACTTGTGCTCCCAAGTAGTATAAATACTCATAATGATTAAACCCTAAGAACACTTTATTCATTCAAGCGAGGTTGGAGCTTGTACAACCTTGAATTGGTTGCAAAAGTGGCATAGGGCAAAAGCGATGTTGAAGCTCTAAAGGCAAAATAAAGATACTTTTTAGTTAAAATTAAATCTCTTCAAGATGACATTGAGGTCATGAAGCATACAGAGTCAAACTTGAAAATTCAAATTGTAGTTCTTTTAAACAAATTAACTTCTCTGAGAAACAGCTATGCTGAAGCTCGAGAAACCATTGATTTAATCAAACTAAATCCTGCAATTTTGGGTAACGCGGTCGCTACAGATATAATGAATCGGCTTAGGACTGGTTTAGGTCTGACCCTGGAGATAGATGATAGTGCGGCTGAGCATCCACTCAACATTAACTATTATTCAGTCCCCGAACTAACCAAGATCATTTCAAAAAGCCACATTAAATTCATCGACCCGTGTAAGTACCGGAACGGATCTTACTACTGATTAATTAGATCAAACACAATGAACACGATGTAAATAAAGCTTTGCTTTATTGATTTCACTAAGATGAGTATAAGAGATCAATGGAGAGAAAACATACATATTTACACACAGTTAACAATGACAGAATGACCAGAAGTCCAGAGCTCTCTCTAACATGAAGTATGTATAGTGATCAACTAACCGGCTAACCAACTAACCAGCGAACCATTTGGTTCATTGCCAACCATCTGGCTAACCAATGGTTTGCTGCCTAGCTAACCATTCAACTAACCAATGGTTTCACAATAACACGCTCACGTAGATACAATACACGAGACACTCTGTAGCATAAGATTATGGTCTAACAAACTCCCCCTTAATGTGTAGTGCATCTATGCAAACTAAACTCCAGTCTTCAATCTTCATGAAAATACGTGAGCATCGGATCGTCTACTCAATATAGCTATTTGGACATAGAAACATAATTAACCGATTGTTTTATTGATCAACGAAGAACAATTACGATCAGTAAACACTTAGAAACAGTCTCAGAAAAACACACTCAGAAACACATACTTAACAGTATACTCACACGCTTAGCCCCCAGAATTACAACGTCCAACCTTCTATATATACCCAGCTGGCCGATCCATGTCCGAACCTCAGGTTCGGCCAGTCCGAACTTCAGGTTCGGACCAGGCTCGACCAAGAGACATTTGACTTAATCTTGAACATTGTTTGATACTTCACACGACGCACATATTAGGTATCAAGACTTCAGCATTGCTGCATCAGATCTTCAACTTGAAATTTCTTGTCAGCAATAGAGCTTGCATGGCTAGATCAGAACATACACAATCTTTGAACTTCAAGATCCACTTGTAGAAGATACTTCAAACTCCCCCTTTCACCATGCTTGAGTCTTGTCACATAGAACCTGCAACTTCAGAAGACAAAAGTGTGGTTTTTCCTTTATGAGAATCCAAGATATAGATTTGAAATCATGATTTTGTATCATGTATCGATTGGTCGAAAACAAAATAAGAAACAAAATGTTTTTGGCTTTTTGAACTTTAAATCAAAACACACTGAAAATCTTTTTGCTTTTTCTAAGATTATGCTAAAACACACCTAAAATCTTTTTGAATTTTCAGATATAAAACATAAATGCAAAACAGAAATGAAATACTAAATCACACACTATTTTTGTCTTTTACGAGAAAGGTCACAACTTAGGATCATATTGAACATAACATGCTGAACTACTCTTCAATTTTAATTACTTCAGCACACAAGTCATGTCGATTGTTGATATACTGCTGTTTATGGATTGTTTGTGGCCAAAACATTGTCATGAATAGCTAATCTTCACGAATCTGTCACGAATCTGTGGTCTAATCTCATTTTGGGACATCGAATTCGCATCAGATTTGACTGTGTTCATCGTTTTTTTTTGGACTTTGCTTGAAGGTTTGAAGTTGTCCTTAGCGACTTCACTTTGTTGAAGATATACTTGGCGACTTCAACTCTATTCCTGGCGATCTCATCTTGTATTGGCGAATTTCATGCTTAGTTCTTGGCGATTTCAATAAACCTTGGCGATCTTGAACGTTTTTGGCGACCTCGAATGGCTTGGCGACCTCGTATGGCCTTGGCATCCTCAATGTGTTTGGCGATCTCGCCTAAACACGACATCTGGGTCTTTGTTCGAATAAGTTTCAGTGGATTTAGATCGTATAGATGTGTAGAGGATCGACACACGAGTTCAACGAGCTAAAAATCGACCATTTTCGTCAAGTATTCACGGAGATATTGGTTCTATACTGATTTCCGGTGGCAACATCGTTTTTTCCGGCGAGCTACGTGACTTTTCCGGCCGAATTAGGGTTACCAGGGGTGCTGTCGTTCTCCTTGGGATGAAGGTGGACACTGATGACGTGTCTTTCGTTGAGTGGTCTGAGGAGAATTATTTCTCTCTCCAATGTCGATTTGACCTAGACATGTTTTGTCGTTGTCGATATCTGATTGGCTGCTAGAAGCTCCTGGGTCCCGCCTCCATAAAGATAACCGTTGAACGATCAATGTGCTGCTTTCTTCTGATTGGGCCGCTGACTATCACACGGATTGAAAATACCCGGCCATTAGATCAGCTCAGATCTCCACCGTAGGATCTGCTTTGTGCTTCTTTCTGATTGGTCAGAATCCCTTCACGGAGATTAAGCATTTCCAGCCCATAGATCTCAACTTTTCTGGTCCGTTGAATTTAATATCTAGATGCAATCTCATTGGTTGCTTCATGGACACATGGATTGTGCATTTTCCATGGAATTTATTTAATCTAGTGGAATTTTTGCAGCACTAATTCGTTAAACACGGACATTTTTCTCATCGGTTTTTAACGAAACTCACGGGATAACGCCACAACGGAATTGCAAAAATTTTATTGGTCTTGGATTTATTCCGCCATATTTCGACCGGGTTTCTAGTTTTTGTTGACGTCAAGACCACGTTAGCTAACGACCATTGACGGACTGGTTTCGCTTCTCGGTTAAGTTTGTGACTATTTCGTTATGTCTCACTACAAGTTGTTTAGCTGATGCAATGCTGATGTCATCTAACCGAATTAACTGGAATCTTAGTTAAATATTGGAATATTCCGTTAAATCTCTAACGGAAGGCCCGTTACTTGAATAAATTGACGGTTTTCTAAGATTCCTTCCAAATTGCACCGTTTGACTCAGAATTCTTCACGGAATATTTTTCCGAGCTCGATTTTCTTCACCCAAAATTACGAAGACTTCGGTTATGAATAAATTTCGCGTTTACGCTCGGGATCTCAGTTTTTCACCGATTTGACATTATTTTCGTATCCAACCCAGTCACGCGGAACAAGTTCAGTATTTATGGATCATTCACAACTGTCAGCACCCGGCTTTCGGTTTTTCGCAAGATTGTCCGATTTCAGGATTTCAGTACCATTTTCTCTTTGGAACTGAGCAGAACGGTTCCACTCTCTACATCTGATTTTCCGCTTCCGCATCGGATGTTTTCAGAGGGATCTAGAGAAAAGGGGGAACTTTTATGGATTTGGATTATTGGGTCGATTATCAGAAGTTGGAGCATTTTCAGTGATTGATTGGTTTATCTGATTCGGTTTGTTGTGGCTTTGACTCCAATGTTCAGCATTCTTAGTATTGTACCCGACCGTGTGAACCGAGTGAACTGCAGCACTTGGATCTCAACTGGAGCAACAAGAACAGAAAAAGCTTACTCAAAGGGGGAATCTTTACAACAGAAAGATTCCGGTTTATCAGTTCTTCTTTGAAGATGTACGACAGAGCGGTTCTTCACCAGTATGACAGATTTGACAGCGTCAGTCAAGGGGAATTGTTGGAACTTTTAATAAGTGTGACTGACGCCATCAAATCTATTCTCGAATAATTCACTTGAAGAATCCATTGTGATTTGATTCAGAGACGCGGGTTGTGATGCTCGAGGCTTGCAAGTTTGGACCGAAGACGTTTTCTTGAAAAATCAACTGTTCGAGTCAATGGTCAATGTAAAAGTCAACGGAAGGTCGGTTCGAACAAGTCAAGCTTCATATTAATTAAATCAACTTTGATTTAATTAATAATTTATTTTAGTTGTTTATTTGTAATAAGCTTATTTTATTTGTCTTTTACTGGTTAGTGGGCTAGTGAGCACATGGGCTCTCTATATATAGGGTGAGTGTGCTCATTTGAGAACATGAGAGAATAATGAGAGAATAAGGAATGAATAAGAGATGACTCTTAGAGTGAGTGAGCACCATTCTAGAGAGAGAGAGAGTCACACATTGGGTTTGAGCTCAACCCAATGTGACCATGGATTTCCTATGACGAGTTCATAATCATTCTGTTCGTTGTAATCATTCAGCAATAATCAATGAATCGTTTGATTTTATCATTTTTGTTATAGATTATCTTTGATTCTCATCATCCCGTCTCCTCATCTCATCTTCGTTCTTGCTCAATGTCGAGATTCTCGATGTGAAATCGGTCCTGACACCTTTCTCCATTGTAGATACTAGAACCCGAGCTAAATGATAAATTTGATCAAGATTGGTATCCTTCTTTTCTTTTGGAATCTTTTTTGACATGTTCTTCTTGTCTTTCTTAACAAATTTCTGATTGGTGCTACCCAAACCTAAACGTTTGTAACCTGGTAGTTTTGACAATTCGACTTGAGAACCAGAAGATCAACTTGAGCAACTCGAGTAAATGAAGCTTTAAAACCCTTTAAATTGTTAGCTTCTACCAACTCTGCTGCAACTTTATCCACAGATAACTTCTTCTCATCTTTCTCAACCATTTTGCCAACAGAAAATGCTTTATCATCAGCTAATACAGTACCACCAGACATAAATTTGACAGATGTATGATAACCATTTGTCGTATCTTCCATTTTCTTGTTAGATGAATTTGATTTCTTCTTGTCAGATCTCTCAGTAGCAAATTCAGAATAATCTTGCTTTGCATCAGAAGTTGTAACATCAATAAGAGGATCGGTTTGAATGACTGGATGCGGAATTTGATTATACTCTTCTCCTCCAAAAACTTTCTTGAGATTCTCATCTCTACACAAATAACTTGCAAAAGAATGCGAATTCTTCAGATTATGAAATTGCCGATTAAGATCTAATATCTCAACATTTAAATCTGATATCTTCTTTTGTGCTTCACCCAATGCTTTTTCTGAATCAATTAACTACTCTGAAACTCAGTTAGACAAATATTTTTCTCTTCTCATATTATGAAAAACCGTAAGACGGATCTTACTATAGGTTTGCTTGATTGTAGAGAGAACACGAGATGTAAATAATAGTTTGTTTTATTGAAATCAACATAGATTCAATTACAAACTCTCTCCTAAGCTCTCTAGAGAAACACTGTAAAAAAAACATAGTTAAGAACTGGTCTCTCTCACTCGTTCACCCTCTTTTCAGATTACAAGACAAGCTAACTATATATACACGACTGGTCCGAACCCCCTCCGAACTCGGAGTTCGGCCGGTCCGAACCTCAGGTTCGGACCTGGTTCGGCCACCATCATGAACTCGTCTTGAATCTTCACATCGTCTCGTTCAGATACTTCACATGACGCACATATTATGTATCAACAAACTCCCCCTCGTCATGTGCAGTATCTGTTCGCCAGTTAGAACATATTCCTTGAACAAACTCCCCCTCAACTTGATGGTAGCTTGATCTTCGAATACTTGACGATGAACAGTTTCTTTCATCTTTATCAACAGCTTCAGAAGACTTGAAGTTGTAATAAACTCTTTCCTTTGAGTACCTGGCCAACATAAATAACCTTGGTGCAAAACTTCTCTTCGAGAAACCAAGATAAGAATTTTGAAAATGTTTTTCGTATTTTGTGTCGATCAATCGAAAACAAATAAGAAACAAATTTTTTTTTTTTTGATTTTTAGAAAATAACTCGGTTTAATCAAGAAAACAACTACAATCAAAGCAAACGCAATAGAGCAACCTGGATTTGCTCAGATACCAATTGAAAAACCGTAAGACGGATCTTACTATAGGTTTGCTTGAGTGTAGAGAGAACACGAGATGTAAATAATAGTTTGTTTTATTGAAATCAACATAGATTCAATTACAAACTCTCTCCTAAGCTCTCTAGAGAAACACTGTCAAAAACACATAGTTAAGAACTGGTCTCTCTCACTCGTTCACCCTCTTTTCAGATTACAAGACAAGCTAACTATATATACACGACTGGTCCGAACCCCCTCCGAACTCGGAGTTCGGCCGGTCCGAACCTCAGGTTCGGACCTGATTCGGCCACCATCATGAACTCGTCTTGAATCTTCACATCGTCTCGTTCAGATACTTCACATGACGCACATATTATGTATCAACAAACTCCCCCTCGTCATGTGCAGTATCTGTTCGCCAGTTAGAACATATTCCTTGAACAAACTCCCCCTCAACTTGATGGTAGCTTGATCTTCGAATACTTGACGATGAACAGTTTCTTTCATCTTTATCAACAGCTTCAGAAGACTTGAAGTTGTAATAAACTCTTTCCTTTGAGTACCTGGCCAACATAAATAACCTTGGTGCAAAACTTCTCTTCGAGAAACCAAGATAAGAATTTTGAAAATGTTTTTCGTATCTTGTGTCGATCAATCGAAAACAAATAAGAAACAGTTTTTTTTTTTTTTTAAATTTTTAGAAAATAACTCGGTTTAATCAAGAAAACAACTACAATCAAAGCAAACGCAATAGAGCAACCTGGATTTGCTCAGATACCAATTGAAAAACCGTAAGACGGATCTTACTATAGGTTTGCTTGATTATAGAGAGAACACGAGATGTAAATAATAGTTTGTTTTATTGAAATCAACATAGATTTAATTACAAACTCTCTCCTAAGCTCTCTAGAGAAACACTGTCAAAAAAACATAGTTAAGAACTGGTCTCTCTCACTCGTTCACCCTCTTTTCAGATTACAAGACAAGCTAACTATATATACACGACTGGTCCGAACCCCCTCCGAACTCAGAGTTCGGCCGGTCCGAACCTCAGGTTCGGACCTGGTTCGGCCACCATCATGAACTCATCTTGAATCTTCACATCGTCTCGTTCAGATACTTCACATGACGCACATATTATGTATCAACAAACTCCCCCTCGTCATGTGCAGTATCTATTCGCCAGTTAGAACATATTCCTTGAACAAACTCCCCCTCAACTTGATGGTAGCTTGATCTTCGAATACTTGACGATGAACAGTTTCTTTCATCTTTATCAACAGCTTCAGAAGACTTGAAGTTGTAATAAACTCTTTCCTTTGAGTACCTGGCCAACATAAATAACCTTGGTGCAAAACTTCTCTTCGAGAAACCAAGATAAGAATTTTGAAAATGTTTTTCGTATCTTGTGTCGATCAATCGAAAACAAATAAGAAACAGTTTTTTTTTTTTTTTTGATTTTTAGAAAATAACTCGGTTTAATCAAGAAAACAACTACAATCAAAGCAAACGCAATAGAGCAACCTGGATTTGCTCAGATACCAATTGAAAAACCGTAAGACGGATCTTACTATAGGTTTGCTTGATTGTAGAGAGAACACGAGATGTAAATAATAGTTTGTTTTATTGAAATCAACATAGATTCAATTACAAACTCTCTCCTAAGCTCTCTAGAGAAACACTGTCAAAAACACATAGTTAAGAACTGGTCTCTCTCACTCGTTCACCCTCTTTTCAGATTACAAGACAAGCTAACTATATATACACGACTGGTCCGAACCCCCTCCGAACTCGGAGTTCGGCCGGTCCGAACCTCAGGTTCGGACCTGGTTCGGCCACCATCATGAACTCGTCTTGAATCTTCACATCGTCTCGTTCAGATACTTCACATGACGCACATATTATGTATCAACAAACTCCCCCTCGTCATGTGCAGTATCTGTTCGCCAGTTAGAACATATTCCTTGAACAAACTCCCCCTCAACTTGATGGTAGCTTGATCTTCGAATACTTGACGATGAACAGTTTCTTTCATCTTTATCAACAGCTTCAGAAGACTTGAAGTTGTAATAAACTCTTTCCTTTGAGTACCTGGCCAACATAAATAACCTTGGTGCAAAACTTCTCTTCGAGAAACCAAGATAAGAATTTTGAAAATGTTTTTCGTATTTTGTGTCGATCAATCGAAAACAAATAAGAAACAAATTTTTTTTTTTTTTGATTTTTAGAAAATAACTCGGTTTAATCAAGAAAACAACTACAATCAAAGCAAACGCAATAGAGCAACCTGGATTTGCTCAGATACCAATTGAAAAACCGTAAGACGGATCTTACTATAGGTTTGCTTGAGTGTAGAGAGAACACGAGATGTAAATAATAGTTTGTTTTATTGAAATCAACATAGATTCAATTACAAACTCTCTCCTAAGCTCTCTAGAGAAACACTGTCAAAAACACATAGTTAAGAACTGGTCTCTCTCACTCGATCACCCTCTTTTCAGATTACAAGACAAGCTAACTATATATACACGACTGGTCCGAACCCCCTCCGAACTCGGAGTTCGGCCGGTCCGAACCTCAGGTTCGGACCTGATTCGGCCACCATCATGAACTCGTCTTGAATCTTCACATCGTCTCGTTCAGATACTTCACATGACGCACATATTATGTATCAACAAACTCCCCCTCGTCATGTGCAGTATCTGTTCGCCAGTTAGAACATATTCCTTGAACAAACTCCCCCTCAACTTGATGGTAGCTTGATCTTCGAATACTTGACGATGAACAGTTTCTTTCATCTTTATCAACAGCTTCAGAAGACTTGAAGTTGTAATAAACTCTTTCCTTTGAGTACCTGGCCAACATAAATAACCTTGGTGCAAAACTTCTCTTCGAGAAACCAAGATAAGAATTTTGAAAATGTTTTTCGTATCTTGTGTCGATCAATCGAAAACAAATAAGAAACAGTTTTTTTTTTTTTTTAAATTTTTAGAAAATAACTCGGTTTAATCAAGAAAACAACTACAATCAAAGCAAACGCAATAGAGCAACCTGGATTTGCTCAGATACCAATTGAAAAACCGTAAGACGGATCTTACTATAGGTTTGCTTGATTATAGAGAGAACACGAGATGTAAATAATAGTTTGTTTTATTGAAATCAACATAGATTTAATTACAAACTCTCTCCTAAGCTCTCTAGAGAAACACTGTCAAAAAAACATAGTTAAGAACTGGTCTCTCTCACTCGTTCACCCTCTTTTCAGATTACAAGACAAGCTAACTATATATACACGACTGGTCCGAACCCCCTCCGAACTCAGAGTTCGGCCGGTCCGAACCTCAGGTTCGGACCTGGTTCGGCCACCATCATGAACTCATCTTGAATCTTCACATCGTCTCGTTCAGATACTTCACATGACGCACATATTATGTATCAACAAACTCCCCCTCGTCATGTGCAGTATCTATTCGCCAGTTAGAACATATTCCTTGAACAAACTCCCCCTCAACTTGATGGTAGCTTGATCTTCGAATACTTGACGATGAACAGTTTCTTTCATCTTTATCAACAGCTTCAGAAGACTTGAAGTTGTAATAAACTCTTTCCTTTGAGTACCTGGCCAACATAAATAACCTTGGTGCAAAACTTCTCTTCGAGAAACCAAGATAAGAATTTTGAAAATGTTTTTCGTATCTTGTGTCGATCAACCGAAAACAAATAAGAAACAGTTTTTTTTTTTTTTTGATTTTTAGAAAATAACTCGGTTTAATCAAGAAAACAACTACAATCAAAGCAAACGCAATAGAGCAACCTGGATTTGCTCAGATACCAATTGAAAAACCGTAAGACGGATCTTACTATAGGTTTGCTTGATTGTAGAGAGAACACGAGATGTAAATAATAATTTGTTTTATTGAAATCAACATAGATTCAATTACAAACTCTCTCCTAAGCTCTCTAGAGAAACACTGTCAAAAAAACATAGTTAAGAACTGGTCTCTCTCACTCGTTCACCCTCTTTTCAGATTACAAGACAAGCTAACTATATATACACGACTGGTCCGAACCCCCTCCGAACTCGGAGTTCGGCCGGTCCGAACCTCAGGTTCGGACCTGGTTCGACCACCATCATGAACTCGTCTTGAATCTTCACATCGTCTCGTTCAGATACTTCACATGACGCACATATTATGTATCAACAAACTCCCCCTCGTCATGTGCAGTATCTGTTCGCCAGTTAGAACATATTCCTTGAACAAACTCCCCCTCAACTTGATGGTAGCTTGATCATCGAATACTTGACGATGAACAGTTTCTTTCATCTTTATCAACAGCTTCAGAAGACTTGAAGTTGTAATAAACTCTTTCCTTTGAGTACCTGGCCAACATAAATAACCTTGGTGCAAAACTTCTCTTCGAGAAACCAAGATAAGAATTTTGAAAATGTTTTTCGTATCTTGTGTCGATCAATCGAAAACAAATAAGAAACAGTTTTTTTTTTTTTAAATTTTTAGAAAATAACTCGGTTTAATCAAGAAAACAACTACAATCAAAGCAAACGCAATAGAGCAACCTGGATTTGCTCAGATACCAATTGAAAAACCGTAAGACGGATCTTACTATAGGTTTGCTTGATTATAGAGAGAACACGAGATGTAAATAATAGTTTGTTTTATTGAAATCAACATAGATTTAATTACAAACTCTCTCCTAAGCTCTCTAGAGAAACACTGTCAAAAAAACATAGTTAAGAACTGGTCTCTCTCACTCGTTCACCCTCTTTTCAGATTACAAGACAAGCTAACTATATATACACGACTGGTCCGAACCCCCTCCGAACTCAGAGTTCGGCCGGTCCGAACCTCAGGTTCGGACCTGGTTCGGCCACCATCATGAACTCATCTTGAATCTTCACATCGTCTCGTTCAGATACTTCACATGACGCACATATTATGTATCAACAAACTCCCCCTCGTCATGTGCAGTATCTATTCGCCAGTTAGAACATATTCCTTGAACAAACTCCCCCTCAACTTGATGGTAGCTTGATCTTCGAATACTTGACGATGAACAGTTTCTTTCATCTTTATCAACAGCTTCAGAAGACTTGAAGTTGTAATAAACTCTTTCCTTTGAGTACCTGGCCAACATAAATAACCTTGGTGCAAAACTTCTCTTCGAGAAACCAAGATAAGAATTTTGAAAATGTTTTTCGTATCTTGTGTCGATCAACCGAAAACAAATAAGAAACAGTTTTTTTTTTTTTTTTTGATTTTTAGAAAATAACTCGGTTTAATCAAGAAAACAACTACAATCAAAGCAAACGCAATAGAGCAACCTGGATTTGCTCAGATACCAATTGAAAAACCGTAAGACGGATCTTACTATAGGTTTGCTTGATTGTAGAGAGAACACGAGATGTAAATAATAATTTGTTTTATTGAAATCAACATAGATTCAATTACAAACTCTCTCCTAAGCTCTCTAGAGAAACACTGTCAAAAAAACATAGTTAAGAACTGGTCTCTCTCACTCGTTCACCCTCTTTTCAGATTACAAGACAAGCTAACTATATATACACGACTGGTCCGAACCCCCTCCGAACTCGGAGTTCGGCCGGTCCGAACCTCAGGTTCGGACCTGGTTCGACCACCATCATGAACTCGTCTTGAATCTTCACATCGTCTCGTTCAGATACTTCACATGACGCACATATTATGTATCAACAAACTCCCCCTCGTCATGTGCAGTATCTGTTCGCCAGTTAGAACATATTCCTTGAACAAACTCCCCCTCAACTTGATGGTAGCTTGATCATCGAATACTTGACGATGAACAGTTTCTTTCATCTTTATCAACAGCTTCAGAAGACTTGAAGTTGTAATAAACTCTTTCCTTTGAGTACCTGGCCAACATAAATAACCTTGGTGCAAAACTTCTCTTCGAGAAACCAAGATAAGAATTTTGAAAATGTTTTTCGTATCTTGTGTCGATCAATCGAAAACAAATAAGAAACAGTTTTTTTTTTTTAAATTTTTAGAAAATAACTCGGTTTAATCAAGAAAACAACTACAATCAAAGCAAACGCAATAGAGCAACCTGGATTTGCTCAGATACCAATTGAAAAACCGTAAGACGGATCTTACTATAGGTTTGCTTGATTATAGAGAGAACACGAGATGTAAATAATAGTTTGTTTTATTGAAATCAACATAGATTTAATTACAAACTCTCTCCTAAGCTCTCTAGAGAAACACTGTCAAAAAAACATAGTTAAGAACTGGTCTCTCTCACTCGTTCACCCTCTTTTCAGATTACAAGACAAGCTAACTATATATACACGACTGGTCCGAACCCCCTCCGAACTCGGAGTTCGGCCGGTCCGAACCTCAGGTTCGGACCTGGTTCGGCCACCATCATGAACTCATCTTGAATCTTCACATCGTCTCGTTCAGATACTTCACATGACGCACATATTATGTATCAACAAATACCCCCTCGTCATGTGCAGTATCTATTCGCCAGTTAGAACATATTCCTTGAACAAACTCCCCCTCAACTTGATGGTAGCTTGATCTTCGAATACTTGACGATGAACAGTTTCTTTCATCTTTATCAACAGCTTCAGAAGACTTGAAGTTGTAATAAACTCTTTCCTTTGAGTACCTGGCCAACATAAATAACCTTGGTGCAAAACTTCTCTTCGAGAAACCAAGATAAGAATTTTGAAAATGTTTTTCGTATCTTGTGTCGATCAATCGAAAACAAATAAGAAACAGTTTTTTTTTTTTTTTTGATTTTAAGAAAATAACTCGGTTTAATCAAGAAAACAACTACAATCAAAGCAAACGCAATAGAGCAACCTGGATTTGCTCAGATACCAATTGAAAAACCGTAAGACGGATCTTACTATAGGTTTGCTTGATTATAGAGAGAACACGAGATGTAAATAATAGTTTGTTTTATTGAAATCAACATAGATTCAATTACAAACTCTCTCCTAAGCTCTCTAGAGAAACACTGTCAAAAAAACATAGTTAAGAACTGGTCTCTCTCACTCGTTCACCCTCTTTTCAGATTACAAGACAAGCTAACTATATATACACGACTGGTCCGAACCCCCTCCGAACTCGGAGTTCGGCCGGTCCGAACCTCAGGTTCGGACCTGGTTCGACCACCATCATGAACTCGTCTTGAATCTTCACATCGTCTCGTTCAGATACTTCACATGACGCACATATTATGTATCAACAAACTCCCCCTCGTCATGTGCAGTATCTGTTCGCCAGTTAGAACATATTCCTTGAACAAACTCCCCCTCAACTTGATGGTAGCTTGATCTTCGAATACTTGACGATGAACAGTTTCTTTCATCTTTATCAACAGCTTCAGAAGACTTGAAGTTGTAATAAACTCTTTCCTTTGAGTACCTGGCCAACATAAATAACCTTGGTGCAAAACTTCTCTTCGAGAAACCAAGATAAGAATTTTTAAAATGTTTTTCGTATCTTGTGTCGATCAATCGAAAACAAATAAGAAACAAATTTTTTTTTTTTTTTGATTTTTAGAAAATAACTCGGTTTAATCAAGAAAACAACTACAATCAAAGCAAACGCAATAGAGCAACCTGGATTTGCTCAGATACCAATTGAAAAACCGTAAGACGGATCTTACTATAGGTTTGCTTGATTGTAGAGAGAACACGAGATGTAAATAATAGTTTGTTTTATTGAAATCAACATAGATTCAATTACAAACTCTCTCCTAAGCTCTCTAGAGAAACACTGTCAAAAACACATAGTTAAGAACTGGTCTCTCTCACTCGTTCACCCTCTTTTCAGATTACAAGACAAGCTAACTATATATACACGACTGGTCCGAACCCCCTCCGAACTCGGAGTTCGGCCGGTCCGAACCTCAGGTTCGGACCTGGTTCGGCCACCATCATGAACTCGTCTTGAATCTTCACATCGTCTCGTTCAGATACTTCACATGACGCACATATTATGTATCAAGAAACTCCCCCTCGTCATGTGCAGTATCTGTTCGCCAGTTAGAACATATTCCTTGAACAAACTCCCCCTCAACTTGATGGTAGCTTGATCTTCGAATACTTGACGATGAACAGTTTCTTTCATCTTTATCAACAGCTTTAGAAGACTTGAAGTTGTAATAAACTCTTTCCTTTGAGTACCTGGCCAACATAAATAACCTTGGTGCAAAACTTCTCTTCGAGAAACCAAGATAAGAATTTTGAAAATGTTTTTCGTATCTTGTGTCGATCAATCGAAAACAAATAAGAAACAAATTTTTTTTTTTTTGATTTTTAGAAAATAACTCGGTTTAATCAAGAAAACAACTACAATCAAAGCAAACGCAATAGAGCAACCTAGATTTGCTCATATACCAATTGAAAAACCGTAAGACGGATCTTACTATAGGTTTGCTTGATTGTAGAGAGAACACGAGATGTAAATAATAGTTTGTTTTATTGAAATCAACATAGATTCAATTACAAACTCTCTCCTAAGCTCTCTAGAGAAACACTGTCAAAAACACATAGTTAAGAACTGGTCTCTCTCACTCGTTCACCCTCTTTTCAGATTACAAGACAAGCTAACTATATATACACGACTGGTCCGAACCCCCTCCGAACTCGGAGTTCGGCCGGTCCGAACCTCAGGTTCGGATCTGGTTCGGCCACCATCATGAACTCGTCTTGAATCTTCACATCGTCTCGTTCAAATACTTCACATGACGCACAGATTATGTATCAACATATTATCATGTGCATCATACACTTCTTGTGTCATCTTTTCCCATTTTTCTTAGTAAATGTCAACATTTTTGTTCAACAACTTATTCTGTCTAACCAACTCAGCTTTAACTTCAACTAGTATTGTGTTATCATTTTCATAACTGTTTTCTTTTGTAGCAAGCTCATCACATGTTTGATTGTGAACATCAAGTTTTTTTCTGGATTTCTCAAACAAAACGTCAAAATCTTCACAAACTTCTGCAGCTTTGAGTTTATGTTCTTCAACTTCCTTTAATAACTTTTCATTCTCGGTAAGTAACTTGACAACTTTTTTCATGAGCTCTTCATTTTAAGTTTTGAAGTTGTAATTTCTATTGAGTATTTTGAACACAACTTTCTGACAATTTCTTGCAATGATCCAAAGTAGATAAATGCTGAATATTTACTTCTTTAAATATTTTCTTAAACTCTTCTATTTCTTGCAACATCAAACTCTTTTTTGTGATTAAGCTCTCATTTCTCTTGATAATCTCATCAGAATCTGCACATTTCTTTTTGTAAATTTCTAACTCGTCTTCTTCTTTTTGCATTTAATAATCAACACTTTCTTTTCTTGAACCAATTCCCTAATCTTTCTTTCCTTTTGTGAACATAATTCACAAGTAGACCCATAACCACTTACTTCAGAATCAGAATCACTTGATTTAACTTGCACATTTGCCATTAACGCTTGAAATGATTCATCAGTGAAGCAAAGTTCAGACATAGTTTCCATTCTAGCATCATTTGCTTGCGAATGACATATAAAAGCAGATTCATCCGGAAATTGTTCCAAAAAGTGTTGTGACCAATCAATACCTTCATGAACTTGAGACACCATAGCTTTGGCTTCTGTACCATTAGATGTACTAGATTTGTGAACATGATTATCTGAATTAGATTTCTCATATGATGATTGATTGTATTCACGAGAAAAATGTCCAATCTTGGAATATTTGTAACATTTAACCTCTTACTTATATAATCCAAGTTTCCCTCCTGGAATAAAAGATTTATTTCCATGTTTCTTCATGAATCTTCTTCCTCTTTGAACCAAGATAGCAAACTGCCAAATCAAATCTACCTAATTCAACTGATCATCATCCATTGATCTAAGTCGTCTCCAAACAAATCAGCTTCACCAATTTTACCAAATATTGATCCATAAGACGATGATATGAAAGCAGATATCAAAGCAGCAAAATCTTCAATTGTTTTAACGGGAATAGAACTGTTCGGTGATTTATCAGGAGTTGTAAAACTGCAACCTGAAGAGTAACTAGAATTTTCATACATCCAAGCAAGAAAAGCTGTTGGAGCAGGATTTAGACTTGAAGTAACAATTGACTTAGCTTTAGCATTCATAGTAGCTGCATTCTCACCAAAGTGTAATTCAGGATTCTGAATGGAAGCATTTGCTGACTTTTTCGCAATCATTTCCATTTTACGAGCTTGTAATTTTCTCATCAATTGATTGAATGTCCTACTTGATTAGTCTGGATCATGAGTTAACAGCAAAACATGATTTTCCCATTTGTTAGGCAAGGTTCCAGAAATTTCTCTTATACTTTATAATCCTCCTTTGTAACTTGCACAACTTCAAGTTCATTTATTAAATGTGAAATCTTGCAATCAAGTCTGATATTTTATCATTCTCACAATGTCCAAAATTATTAAATTCTTTCTTCAAAACTTTCTTTAGAGTCTTTTTATATTGCTCATTACCCTCACATCTTTCCGAAATAGCATCCTATAATTCCTTAGAAGTTGTAAATTCTTAAACTGATGCATCAAATCCTTAGGTAATGCCATTGTAAGAAAGCTAAAAGTTTTCATCTCTCTTGTAAAAAGTTTTCTTTCATCATCATCAAAATCACTTATCATCTTTGGATTTTTAGAACTTAGCATTGGATTCTCATACTCCTTTTCAATTGATATCCAACAATCAACATCTTGA
Source organism: Deinandra increscens subsp. villosa (assembly GCA_039602395.1). Taxonomy (NCBI): domain Eukaryota; kingdom Viridiplantae; phylum Streptophyta; class Magnoliopsida; order Asterales; family Asteraceae; genus Deinandra; species Deinandra increscens. The sequence continues at coordinate 39,788,486 of JBCNJP010000025.1, forward strand.
GAAAATATGTATGATTCAAATCGTTTCTTCCAATTATGGTAATCCTCCAATCTTAGCAACATGGGAACTTTCTGAGTTGTTCCTATTTTGTTATCATAACTCATCATGAGTTTCATGGAGGTTTGATCAGCTGAAAATGCTTAATAATCAGACATCTCGAGATAAACTTTTCGGTATTGAAAACTTCGAAGGAAAAAACGAAGGTCTTAGAAACGGATTTTGGGGGTCGAAATAGAGGGTACTAGCCGTAAAGCATTGAAAGTGTAGATCTCTCCGAGACGGCCGTTTTGGTTGGTATTGAGTTCTGTAACTCAAAACTGAACTCAAGTTACGTCACTTTTAGTGAACGTCACTATTCTTCCAGCGAACCAAAAATCCTTCCAGCGAACCAATCATTTGATTAGCGAACCAAAAGCTTTGACCGAACCAAGAATATACTTTAGTGTACCGAACCAATTTAGACGAACCAAAAACCCAGCGAACCAAGATTCTCAGTGAACCAAAGTGAACTTAGCGAACCAAATAGTTAGTTATAACCGCTCCGAACGATTGTTGAAGATTAAGTAGCGAACCAAGATGAAGATATACTGGCGAACCAAACTTCAAAGAACCAAATGATGAATATTGTCTAGCGAATGAATCAGCGAACCAAAGAACTTATCCAACAAACCAATCAAATTATCCAACGAACCAACAGATTCAAGTGACGAACCAGAATAATTTTTTGAATTTTCACGAACTTGAAGGTGTTTTACTATAATTTGCAGCAGTAGGCAACGAAAACACACTAAGAACGTGTAAAAATCAAGTTTGATATCAGAAACAGTAAAAATTGAGAAGAATTGATGAAAATGATCAAATACCCACTTTCTCTCGCTAAGAAAACTAAAATTTGACCAAATCAAAGCAGTAGAGCAACCTGGATTGCTCTGATACCACTTGTAAGTACCGGAATGGATCTTACTACTGATTAATTTGATCAAACACAATGAACACGATGTAAATAAAGCTCTGCCTTATTGGTTTCCCTAGATGAGTACAAGAGATCTAGAGAGAGAAAATACACTCAGTTACACAGTTAACAATGACAGAATGACCAGAAGTCCTGAGCTCTCTCTAACATGAAGTATTTATATTGATCAACTAACCGGCTAACCAACCAACCAGCGAACCATTTGGTTCGCTTCCAACCATCTGGCTAACCAATGGTTCGCTGCCTAGCTAACCATTGGTTAGTTGACTCCCAACCATTGGTTAGTTGCCACTAAGACTCACTATAACACGCTCACTTGGATACAATACATGAGACACTGTGTAGCATAAGATTATTCCCTAACAACCCGAGTTTGACTCTAAATGCTGCTGATATGCAATCGATGGAAGCCCAACTGGCCAAACCGAAACTGGCTCTGTACTTCCACCGGTTGATGATGCACTCAAATTTGGTGATTTTGATGCCATATCTTTGAATTCTGTTGACACAAGTATCTCTAAGTCTTGTGTGCAAAAAGCTGCTGAAACGAGTTTCTTAATCTATGTACCAAAAACGCCATTGATGGTCAGTCATTTTTGTTTAACGAAAAGTTTGATGTGTTTAAAACAAATGAGGCTCCTAAAAGAACCAAAACCATTTAGAGGCGTAAGCCTAAAAAGAAAGTTACTGATGAGGAACTTGTAGTTCAGCAAGATGTCAATGATGATGATTTTTAATCGTGCATTTGCCGAAATGGCTTTGAAACATGGTATGATTTTCATGCACACACAAGCCAGTCTTAAAAATCACCGATGGTAAGGTAATCGTTGTTCAAAATGTGCCGATAACTGCTCCAAAGACAACTGCACAATAATCTTCAACACCTTTGTTTCTCAAGAAAAAGGAAGCTTCTGTCAGCCCTGCTCCCAATGAGGCAGGAAATTCCACTGTGGTACTGGTAAATACCGGTAATCCTAAGGAGAAAATACCTTCAAATGAACCAATCTTAACAGCTTTACCAAGTGTTAAATGCCAGCCTCCAGTGGTCGAGCCAACTGTTGGTGCTACAGATGCTCCTGAAACTGTCACCACACCGAAAAAGAAGAAACAGACCATAAGGAGAAAGAAGAAGGCAGCACCTGAAATTGAGAAAGCTGAGAGTGCCACATCAAATGAACCTCAATGTGCTGTTCCACCTGTTACTGCTCAATCATCTGTTGCTACTCCTAGTGTTCAAGTTAAGACACTGGGATGTCTTGTATGTGGAAATACACACCACGATGCTAGGGTGTGTGTCTATAACACCGCAAAGCAACCAATTGGCCCCGATGTACTATGGCAATTATGGTGAAGACTATCTGGATCAAAGGGTAGACACAATATTTCAATAGTGTTATCCGAATCAATCGTACATTTCCAACCAAGCACCATATGTTTCACATGGTTTGGGAGGGCATGTCAGTATCTTCAAGCCAAATGTTCAACAGCAATTGAGGATGGTTGCTCCTAGCCCAATTCCTATGAGGTCATTGATGCCTAGACCAAGACCCGCCTTCATCCCAAGGCCTGTCATGGCTCAACGACCTGTCATAGCTCCTCAACTAACTATTGCTGCTCTACTGACTCCTCCTACTACTATTTCTGCTCCAATTGATCCTCCAACAAAGAAAGCATCCAAAAAGAAGGCCCCAAGTTAATCTGGCCAGGGTCCATATCTTAACTGATCATTTTTCTATGTGCACATGCAGGGACTGGCCCAGAGTGCTGTTAATACATGGTACTTAGATAGTGGTTGTTCCATGCATATGACAGGGAATAAGGAGCGGCTGTATGATATTAACCCGATATCGCATGGTGGTCATGTTGCCTTTGGAGGTGATGTTCGTGGTGGTATAATAATTGGTAACGGTCTCTTGACGAATGGTGAAATTTCCTTTGATAAGGTAAATCTGGTGTCAAATCTGAAGTTCAACCTACTGAGTGTCTCTCAAATCTGCGTCAATAAAATGCCTATGTTCTTTGATGACCGAGAATTTATATTCCGAAGCCTGGTTTCAAGAATCCTGAAGAACAGATCAACTTTTGTGCAAAACGAAAAGGGAATATGATGTTCTGGATATGCCGTACACGCTAAAACAAAATGGTGTAGCTAAACGGAAGAATAGAACCATCATCGAGTCTGCTAGAACTATGCTTGCTGACTCCAATCTAAAATTATCCTTTTGGGTAGAAGCTGTGAACACATCCTGCTACTTTCTGAACTGAACACTCTTGATCAAACATGCGAATAAGATGCCATTCGAATTGCTTTCTAAAGAAAAATCGGACTTAAAACATTTAACACCATTCGGATGCACTTGTACTGTATTAATACAGACGAAAAAGTTAGCCAAGTTTGCCCCACGGGCGGATGAAGGTTATTTTGTTGGGTACTCGATGACCTCAGCAACCTATCGAGTGTACAACAAAAAAAATCAAGTCATTCATGAGTCGTGCAACGTTACTTTTAACTAGCATACTCAAAATACTAGAGATCCTGCTCCTGGCAGCATGTATGACCTCGAGTCTTTTTCTTCTAGTTTTAATGTGTTTCAATCTAATGTTGCAGGTACTCATCTACTAATCAAGTTGAACAAGTAATCGAAGAAGTTTATCCTCCTGTTGATGTATTTGCTCCATTTACTTCATCGATCCTGGATACTATTTATTTGGTCGATCCTCTGGACTTTTTGCGGAGTCAACACCATCTTATGATGTCACTGGAGCTTCAACATCATCTTCTATTCCTAATCAGTAGACCATTCAGATTCCAGACCCAATAATTGTAGAAACAGAACCTGCACAGGCAACTATTGAAGCTAACAACACTGTTGAAATTTATGATGTAACGCATGCATCTGATTTAGACAATGTTATGGAGATTGATACGGGAGACTCCTGGCGACGATCTGCAAATTGGGATCCTAGACTCATCCATTCCAGCACCTACTATTGAAGAGACTCGGATTCACAAGATTCACCCTATGAGTCAAATCATTTGTCCAGTTGACAATGGACTCACCCGGAGTCAATCGAAGGAAATGAATACATGTTTGTTCTCATGCTTCATCTCACAAGAGGAACTTAGCTATGTTGCTACTGCCCTATTGGATGAAATTTGGATTGAAGCTATGAAAACAAAGTTACTCCAGTTTAAGCTACTCAATGTCTGGCGCTTGGTTGATCCTCCAGAAGGTGTCAAGCCTATACCTGTCAAGTGGATTTTCAAAAACAAAATAGACAACCAAGATATTATCATCACAAATAAAGCCCGATTGGTAGCGAATGGGTACATGCAAAAAGATGACATAGATTATGATCATGTCTACGCGCCCATCGCTCGTGTAGAGGCAATACGGATCTTTCTGGCGTATGCTGCGTCAATGAATATGATGGTCAACCAACTGGATGTGAAAATCGCGTTCCTATACGACGAGCTGGATGAAGACGTGTATGTGCAACAAACTACGGGGTTTGTTAACAAGTCTTTTCCGAATAAGTATTACAAATTGGACAAGGCCCTTTATGGTCTCCATTAAGCTCTAAGGAAGTGGTACGAGGCGTTGTCAATTTATCTGCTGTCTAATGGGTACACAAGGGGTATAATTGACCCGACACTCTTTATTTATCGTGTTGGTGATGACATGCTGTTAGTGCAAGTATATGTTGACGACATCATTTTCGGTTCGACGAATGTCGGCTTATGCCATGCTTTTGAGGAATTGATGAAAAAGAAATTTAAGATGAGCACAATGGGTGAACTCACATTCTTTCTTAGAATTCGAGTGAAACAGATGCCGGAAGGTATCTTAATCAGCCAGGGGAGTTTGTGAAAGAAATCCTAAAGAAATATGGTTTCCATGATTCTAAGGGATTTTCAACACTCGTGGTCACTCGTCACAAGCTTAATCAGGACCAGAACGTGTTTGTGTAGATGAGCATCTCTACGGGGTCTATGATCGGTTCCCTCATGTATCTGATAGCAAGTCGTCTCGATATCATGTTTGGGGTATGTCTGTATTTAATATTCCAGAACAAGCCGAAAGAATCGCATTTGACTGCTGTGAAGAGAATTTTCAGATACCTGAAGTCAAATCCCTACAGAAAACTGTGGTATCCAAAAGACTCGCTCTTTGATCTTCGAGCCTTCTTTGAAAGTGATTATGCCGGTTGTGAACTCAATTGCAAGTCTACGACGGGAGGTGCTCAGTTCTTGGGTAACATCATGGTTTCATGGCAATGCAAGAAGCAAACCACTGTGTCTGTTTCAACAGCTGAAGCGGAGTACGTCTCTGCTGCATCTTGCTGCTCTCAAGTGCTTTGGATTAAGAATTATTTGTTGGATTACGATTTGAACTTCATGGGCACCCATATTCGTATAGATAATATTGCTGCTATTTCTATTGTGAAAAATCCTATTCAGCATTCTAAGACTAAGCATATAGAAATTCGACACCATTTCATTAGGGACTGTGCCGAGAAGAAGCTAGTTACCTTAGTTCAAGTTAGCAAAGAGGATCAGTTAGCAGACCTTTTCACTAAGTGAGTTGATTTGGCTAGGTTTAACTTTTTGATTAGTGTTGTATGCATGATTAACTATGACTAAGCCTTCTCCATTCCATAGTATGTTTGTGTCTTGAATTCTTAGGTTTAGGTACTTAGAAGTGTTATCTGTGTTCCTGCTTGCATATTAATATCACCCCTTCGTGAAATTCACCAAAAAGATTTTTACTTTCGAGTTTTATGCATATTATTTCTTGAAAATTCAAAAGGGTTTGCTCTTTTGACTCCTTTGAGCCAGTTTCCTACTTTGTTTGACCTTGATTTGACCAACAAAAACATCTGTTTATGGTTGTCTTGTGTCAAAATTTCTAGAAAAAGCCAAAAAGATTTTTCATGTTCGTTTTTTTGTTTTTGAGTCTGTTCACCGTGCCTGTAATGTGTAAGATAAACCTAAAACATTGAAAATCTGACAAAACACCAAAAATAGTGTTCATTCTGTAACCCAATAAGTGTTTTTAAACACATGTACAAAATACTTTCAGAAAAATCAAAAAACATTGAAAAATCAAAATCTTTGGTCTGTGGTCGGACAAATTGTGAGAAACATGATATGATTCTGGTCTTGTAGATCTAACCATCGAATAAGATCCATTCGGCTGGTAACTCTACCATTTGATGTGTCGGTAGGTTCATCATACTTAAAAGTATACTATTTCTGTGATTACCCACTAACTGCATGAAAATGTGAACATTTAAGTCAACCAGTGCAAAATTCTTTAAATTTGCCTAAGTCTGAGCTAAGTACGATATGCCAACACACACGAATATTTCTTTAGCATTAAGTCCCTGATTTCAACCATCAGCACACCATCTATTTTGCTTCCGCAAAGACATTGGTGTCACGTTATCCATAAATAAATCTGTGGCACATCTGCTTTGCGAAAGCGATGATTATGCCCACGCGATTCCATCATATCATCCATCATTATCCGTGACACATTTGCTTTGCGAAAGCAATGACATTGTGTTCACGCGATCCATCATCAATTCCACTCATGAAATCAGCTACTTAACACTAAAGAAATAGGGGGAATAATAAAAATTATCCTATGTTGAGGAAATTCCGTATGTCCTATTTTAAAATCCTTTTGTGTGTAGGCTATATCCGAAGTGCAAAATTGGCCCATGGTAGAATACTGGTGACTTATGTTGAATAAAAGGTTAATCACATCTTTCTCTAACCGGACAAAACATGATAAAAACATCATAGAAATTTGTTAAAAATTACCATGTTTGAGCTTAAGTGGATAAACAATACCGACAATCTGACTTAGTTTACCGGATCTGAGAGGTGATTTGAATTATAAGTGTTATCAATCACGTAAATGACCGGTATGATTCTAAACATAGTCTGACCACAACCATGCAAAAATATATGATTTGTATGCACTTTCCTGAATTTAAATAAGAATAACTTAATCAAAGCCAAAGTGCTTAAATTTCCAAGTTTGATGAAAAATTGACCAACTTGTGCAAAAGTCAAACTTTGGTGTTAGTTGAAACATTGTCAAATTTGTTGATATTAGCAAGTGCTAGGCTTATTTAAACCAAAATTATCTTCATGGTAGTTATTGTGCAGGCACGACTGTGTTTGTTTATTAAGTTCAAGGTTGTGTACACAAATTCAGTTTACAAAATTTTTCATAGTTGAAAATCAGTTTTCCTTAGAAAATTTTACGATCTTCTGAAAAATTGCACTATACGATCTAGAATTTACTCTATACAATCTAGAAATGGACTGTAGTGGAACTGTAGATGGTATAGTTCAATTGCTAGATTGTATGGAAATAACTACATACGATCTGGCTACAGTACTTCGAATTTTTTTTGATTATCAACTCATTTTTCTTCTATACGATCTAGGATAAGGTCATTGAGCTTGGCCTAACTATAGATCGTATTGAGCAATTCCTAGATCGTTTGATTTTTGTTCTATACGATCTGGGACCCTTAGATTATTTTTTTAAGAGTTTTGTTTTTGCTATATCCGATCCAGGAGAAAGCCTAGTTGTCTGGCCTAACTGTAGATCGTATAGAACAAAATCATAGATCGTCTAATTTTTGTTCTATACGATCTAGGATCTTGGTTTAATTTTTAAAAGCTGTTTTTGCTCTAAACGATCTAGGAGAAAGCCACATTCTGGCCTAACTGTAGACCGTATAGAATAAAATCCTAGATTTCTATCTTTTGTTCTATACGAACTAGGACCCTTGGTTTATTTTTGTTAGTTTGGATTGTTTGCTCTATACGATATAGGAGAAAGCCACATTCTGGCCTAATTGTAGATCGTATAGTACAAATTCCTAGATCGTTTGCATATGTTCTATACGATATAGGATCCTTGTTTTATTTCTTAAATTTCTGCTCTATACAATCCACGTATCAAATTATCAATCTGGCCTAACTGTATATCGTATATAACAAATGTTCTAGATCATCTGAATTTGTTCTATACAAATATAGGACACTAAGAATTTTTTTTGTGAAGTTTCCGGGTTGTGTGAACTTGGTCTATACTATCTAAGTTTAAACCCATACGACATGGACTTCATACTTGGTCATTTTTGTGGATCTGTATGTCTAGTCTAGACAGTCTGGACTTTGATCTATACGATCTAGGTCTAAACCTATACGATCTAGAAAGCTTCATATCATCTGAACTTGGTCTATACGACCTAGAGTTTAAATGATTTAGGATTTCCTTAAACTATACGATCTACACTTTATGTCTCAAATTCTTTTCTTATTCATCTGAACATATAAATAAGCCCAAACCCTTCCTCTTCTCACACTTTCAAAAACGTGCATACACACTCTCTCTCCTCTCGACGAACCGACGATTATCTCTATTCATCATCTTCAACCTTCAAATCCGACTCTGAACTTCGATTTTTTGTGCCTGTAGTCGATTAGCACACCCTTGCACGATTTTCGGTATGTTTTCACCGATTGATTTTGAGTTTTAGTTGGTTTTTGGGTGCGGGTATGGAATCCTTGAATTGCGATACTGGGTTCTTCTTTCTCACAAATCTTTGCTTGATTTTTTTTCACAGATTCATCATCTCAGTGTCCTCTTTACCACTTATAGGATTCGATTGAGGTAATGAAACTTGATATTGCATAGAATTTGAGTTTGCGGTCTCAGTTTGGTACAGAGGATGTGTATGTGATACTATGTGAGTGAAAATAGGGCTAGATTTCTTGAAAATTTGCTGTAATAGGGCTTGTGTATGTGTATATTGATGGAATTTGTAGGTTAGTTTAGACATTGACATGATTTGGGTTTATCTACTCATAATCACAATTTGAACCTAAGATAGGCACTGTTACATCCTGGTTGATTGGTATGATTGTGAGTTTAACCTATTTTATGTTGATTATTGCTTAAATTCAAGAATTGTGAGTCTAAATTATTAGATTGAGTTCGGATTATGTGTCAATTGAACAAAACTCATGTATCTTGACTCTTTGACCTATTTTGAACTCACTTTTGGATTTTAAGCATGTCTTTTCTTATTGACTAGGTAGTTAGCATAGTGCAATGAACTGATTTGAATGTTGCTTTAGGTTATGCTAATATGGTTTTCTTATAAATTTTAGCACATCTATGCTCTCAAAGTAGCCATTGCAAAGTTAATCTCCCTTGTCAACTTCTAACGTTTTTTCGACCTAAAAGTCACTGTTTGAAGATCCAAACTATATGCATGCAATCTTGCTTTTTGCTAAGTTTAGGTAATATGCAAGCATTAATTGTATTGTCTGAACTTCAAAGTCATCTCTTTGACTTTTCAGGGTCAAATGAGTCAATTTTATGTTTTACTTAATTGAATGCCTCAAAATCTGTTAGCTCGGATTTATTGGTTCTAATATAATTTCTCTGATCCTAAAACAAATTTTGTTCAGATACTGCAAGATTATTACATCTCTATATTGATCTTAGTCAATTTAGATCGTCAAAGATGTATGTTAGTCTTGTCTATAGGCATCTTGTACTTAACAAAAAATTCAGCTACACAGGGCATTTAATTAACTTGTTTATCTTTGAAATATCTTTAATTTTGTTCAAATTCTAATGAATTAGTTAGCTCGGTGATTGCATATCTTGTTAATTTCACTACTTTGTGCTTATCTCTCTCAACTCAGATGTATAAGTTGCATGATTCAGCTTGTACTCATACAAGTTGACTGTTTCAAGATAGGAAAAATTCCTAAAACTGAATGTGTCCTTTGCATGATTAGATGTGATGTACTCATTATTATCTGTGTTTGTGAGTTATTTGAAGTAATGATCAGAATTGGAATAGTGTGCCGACTTTTGGAAATAGTGAAAATAATTTGATGATGCGAAGTTGGAATCTTGTCTAGATTGAATGAATAGTGCCTAAATGCTCTAAGTCTGCTCTCAAATCGTTATCATTCAATTTGCATGCATGCTGTCTCATATATGACTGTTGATTTGACTTTCCAAACTGTTTGAACCTCTATGATGCCTTGCATGTATTATGATCCATATAGGGTTCTCAAATATGACTAATTTGTGAAATTAATTCTAATCTTAGCAAATGTGTCTATGCCAGTCAGTACTTGATTGTGTTGATCTAAATATATGGCTAGGATTGTCATTACAGGTTTAAACTTGCAAATTGTATTTGTTTGTTGACTCAATCATGGTTGTTGTGATTTGAGTGACTATGCAATAGGGAGTTCACTTGTTTAGGGGGAATAAATTTCTAAGTTCCCTACTGAACTAAAATGACTTGGTTTCGGTAAAAACCTTGAGTGTTACTTAAATGTCTTCAATTTTATAGTTTTTGTCAAGCTTACTCATGGATTTCTAAATTCATCTTTTTCAATTTGAAATCAAGATTCTTGTCCTAAACTTACACAATTTCACCTGAAAGTCAAATCTTTTAATTTCAAAATTTCTGAAATACTTGTTTAATTTGGATTGAACATATCAGGTACTTTGTTATGTGCTGTTAGATGTCTTTCAAAGTGAAAATTTGTTTATATGTTTTACCATTCTAGGGGCATGCATAGTTCAACTGAGCCAATTTCTTATACAAATCTCTCTGCCCCAGTAAATGAAGGTGTCCTACACATGTTTGTAGATCCCTCGTTTCTAGATGTTGATCATGCTGCGTTCAGAGAATTTTATTCTGAAACCCTAGCTTCTGATCCCAACAGCAGCAGTATAGTGGTTGTCAATGAAGAAACCGAAGCGGAACATATTGTTCAACCCATCTCAGTAAATCCGGACGAAATACATAGCAATGAAGATCTAGTTGACCAACTTGACTTGCTGGTTAACAGATCTAACCCCTTGAACTTCATTGACCTGGAATTTACTGCTGATGATGAATATGATGTGGATATCCTCTATGAGATCAAAGTTGAGGAGGTTGATGATGATGAGTTGGTTATTCTTGAAAACCTAACTCCCATTTGAGTCCGTGCTAGTGCTTTCTGAGGTAAGGCAAGCTGAAGACACTCAATTGTCTCAGTCAACATCATCCTATGTACCGGACACTGTTATCACAAGTTTTGATATTGAAGAAGGAAAAATTTTGGATACGTATTCTGATCCTTCCTTGATCAAAGCTGATGCATCGGTGACAGCCACACAAGAACTTGTCCAGCGCCAGGAGGAACTGAAGAAAAAGGCCAAAGAAGATAGATTTATAGAAGCACGTGAGGCTAGAGATAGGGAGACGCTTGAGATTTTTCTAAAACATGATGAAGATATTCAAAGACAAGTTGAGGCTCTCGCTTCCATTATGAGAATCAAGCGAGACTCTGTTCCTATAAAGCCGAATGACAACCACACTGATCAACTGATTGATATCATTCCAAATGAAGACGGCACTGATTCAGATACCTCGATAGCAGCAGATTATGTTCGTGTCCTAATGAAGAGGGGATTAGCTTTTCAGTACCTCATTCAGCTCACTACATATTAGATTTTTGAACTATTCAGTAGTGAAAAGGGAATGGACACTCACCTGAATATCACTACTAATTTAAGACCTCAAGATTATCTCGTCAACCCGTATGCTGATACAAACAAGAACATTGAATATGTCCAATTCAATGGCAATTTGAAGGAGAAGTTATATGAAATGCCAAGACTATAATTTCATTCCTCCTCCTCCACCTAAAGATCCTACAGATTTCATTCCTCCTCCTCCAAGTCCGAAGACTATCAAGAAAAATGTTTAAACACTGAAAAACGAATAGCTCTGAGACTTCCTTGCTGTCAGGAATGTTGTGAGAAAAGATTATATCAGAAAGCAACTTCCCGGTCTTCGTAAAATGGTGGCTGAATACATGAACGAAGAAAGCATTAACAGGAAACGTAGCATTGATGAACGGGAAAAGGAGCGAGTTGAGGCGTACATAAAGAAGGATGCCCCTACATTGGTGGATGATTGGAAGGCTATGTTACCACACAGAAAAGCTCTTATCCAGTTTACTGATAAGAAGCACAAAGACATGCCTGCCAATGCTGAAACTATAGATGGGATGAAAATTCTGGGTTGGAACTACGATCACGAGCTTGATGCATTCATCGTCAAGCGAAGAAATGGGTTTGTACAATTCTTTGCCGAGATTGCTATTCTGCTGAAACTTATCTCGTGGGAACTGAAGCAGTTGATATACTTGGATATATTAATCACACAAATTCTCAAAAGGGTAAAAATGCTCAAATGATGATACATCCAGCTCTCAAAAGACGACTGCATAAGCATACCAGGGAGAAAGAACAAGCAGATTATGACAAGTTGTTAAAGAAATGAGGCATGGTCCCACACAGACAAATCTATTCAAACATTGGTAGTGCGGTGAAGACTAAGAAAAACTTGGGAAAGCAGAGAGAGTTCCCCATTAAGGACTGGTATTACAATGGACATACACATTAACTGGTGTAGAAACAAAAGGTGCTGAAACAATCAGAATATTTGCTGCTGTCGAGATAAGATTACTACATCGAAGCTATCTGAAATGGATCTTCTATGGTCGCATGGAGACAATTCCTTCTTGGCTAAAGCCCTATGAGGTGGTGGATGCAAACTACTTCCTAATCTTTCTTAAATGGTGGAGCTGGGAATGTATTAACACCGGGAAGATGTCTACCGAAAGTCTGAGAAATGTGAAGGCGTGGATAATAGGTGGTCGTGGGATTTGTCACTTGACTCGTGGTGCTGAAAGGAAGTTCGAGTTGTGGCATTACTCTGATTTGATGAAATTTAAGACTGGAGACCTTTGGGATCTATGGGATACTCAGATTCTGTGTCTTGACAAGAAAAATGATAACCTGGCTTGCAAGTATTGGAGGTTTTTGCTCAAGCATCTTGTTCAAATAAGATGATGCTGCCTCAAGGTTTGTATTGCCACCAAAGGGGGAATTGTTGGAACCTATATGATGGTGGAAAGTCAAACACTTCACCGTTGAGACTTACTGGTGAAGCCTTTCTGAAGAACTGATGTTGAACAGATGAAATCAGAAGTGTAGATTGTATAGGTTAGTTTTCATATGATCTAGAGTTTTGTACTACAGGATCTGGACTTGTAATTTGAACTAACACTCTTTGTTCTATACGATCTACCTTTTGTTCTATACGGTCTAGAAGTTCTTCTATACGATCTAGCCTTGTATGTTTTAACTGTTTTGACCTCTAAGTTAGTCTATACGATCTAGACTTAAGTCTATACGACCTAGACTTAAGTCTATACGATCTAGACTAAAGCTATACGATCTAGAACACTTGGTCTGAAAATCAAATTTTGTCTATACGATCTAGAGTATGCCTAGACGATCTGGAACTCAGATTGTCCAAGTTACTCTATACAATCTAGGCAGACTGTTTAAAAGAGTTAACTTCATACGATCTATAGTTGTACTATACGATCTACGGTTTGTTCTATACGATCTAGAACATCAGTACTAGTCCATACGATCTAGGATTTACTCTATACGACCTAGAGTTGTTCCATATAATCTGGAGCTGACACTTCGAATGTTTTTGCAGAATTTCAGAATATTCTTTTGTAATCAGTGCATTGACACTTGTGCTCCGAGGTAGTATAAATACTCATAATGATGAAACCCTAAGAACGCTTCATTCATTAAAGCCACCTTGGAGCACTATGTGTGTGTTCTTGGTGTTAGAGCATATTCCTATGCTAACGTGTGTCTCGTGTATTGTATCTAATCTAGAGCGTCTCTGTGAGTTATAGTGGCTTCATGCTGAGGTGGCCAGACCAAATGGTACGCAGGTCATTTGGTACGGGCGTACCAAATGGTACGCTGGTGGTCCACCAGCTAGCATGTGTCTACTATAAATAGTTCGTGTTAGAGAGAGCATGTAGTCAGTTCTGTCATTTCTCTATCTCTTAACGGTGTGTTCTTAAGGTGTTTCTCTCTCTACAAGTGTAATCTCTTTGTGAATCAATAAAGCGAAACTTTATTTACTTATCGTTGCTTATCCGTTTACCGAATCATGTAGTAGTAAGATCGTACAGTGGTTTTACAAGTGGTATCAGAGCAATTAGTTGCTCTACTGCTGTGATTTTGGCAGATTTTCGAGTTCTAGAGTGAAAAGTGTGGGTTTTCTTCGTTTTTCATTAAATTCTCGCAATTCAGAGTGTTTCAATGATGAAAAATGATTTATGAGTGTTGCTGGAGTGTTTTCGCATCATACTGAGTCATATTCCACATCCAAACGTCGAAATTCGCGAAAATCAGACGAATCAGGTTCGAACTGCGTTGGTCCGCGCGAAGAACACTTGGTCCACCGTTGGTCCGTTGTTGGTCCGCACGGCAATCTTCATACGTATTTTGGTCCGCTAAAACTGGTCCGGAAGGCAATCTTCAAAGTTGGTCCGTGGCGGTTATTTTCTGGTCCGCCGTACCATTTGGTCCGCCGTATCAAATTTGGTCCGCTGAGATAATCTGATCCGCTGGTTCAGTTGGTCCGCTGAGCATATTTTGGTCCGCTGATTTGATCTGGTACGGAGATTGGTACGCTGAATTCTTATGGTCCGCTGAGAATTGATTGGTCCGTTGGTAGAAAACATATCTTCACTTAAACTGACGTAACTTGCAAACCGTTTGGAGTTACGGAACCCAATACCAGTCAAAACGTTCGTCTTTCCGAAATCTAGACTTGTACTAACCTAATGGTCTGTACCCCCAGTTTGACCCCCAAAATCCGCTTGGAAGACCTTCGTTTTTGAGTTCGAAGTTTTGACGGTAAATTTTTAATTTTAAGATGAGTGATTTTCACGCATTTTCAGCTGCTCAAACTTCGATACAAGCTATGATGAACTATGATAATGAGATAGGAACAACTCAGAAGGTTCCTAAGTTGTTACAATTGGAAGATTATCACAATTGGAAGAAACGTTTTGAGTGATACATATTTTCTCAAGATGTTGATTCTTGGATTCCGATTGAAAAAGAATATGAGTATCCGATGATAAGCCCGAGAAAGCCAAAGATGATAAGTGATTTTGATGCTGACGAAAAGAAGTTCTTTGCCCGAGAAAAGAAAACATATAGCTTTCTCACAATGGCTTTACCTAAAGACTTGATGCATTAGTTTAAGAACTACACAACTTGTAGAATTGTGGGATGCTATTGCTGAAAGATGTGAGGGTAATGAGCAATACAAGAAGACTCGAAAGAAAGTTTTAAAGAAAGAATTTGATAATTTTGGACCTTGTGACCATGAGAATATCAAAGATTTGATTGCAAGGTTTTCACATTTGATCAATGAACTTGAAGTTGTAGGTGTCAAGAAAGAAAGTGATGAATTGAAGGAAAAGTTTCTAGAAGCTCTACCCGAAAAATGGGAGAATTTTGTTATGATGTTGACTAATGATCCAAACTACTCAAATTGGTCATTTAATCAATTGATAAGCAAATTACAAGCTAGTGAAATGGAACTGCTTGTGAAAAAGTCAGCAACTCCGTCTGTTCAAAATCCTGAAGTATATTTTGGAGCAAATTCTGCTACCATGCATGCTAAAGCAAAGTCACATTCTGTCTCAAGCAGTAATCCACCAGTAACAGCTTTTCTTGCTGAAAAGTCAGAAAATAATGGTTATTCTTCAGGTTGCAGTTTTACTATTCCTGATAAATCATCAAGCAAGTCTACTTCTAATCAAGCAACCGACGATCTAGCTGATTTGTTGAGTGCTTTTGTATCATCTTCATCTGGTTCCATATTTAGTCAAACTGGTAATTCTGGTTTGGTTCTAGACGATCTAAAACAGATGGATGAGGATCAGCTAAATAAATTAGATTTGGATTGGCAGTTGGCTATGATTGCTGAAAGAGGAAGACAGTTTATAGGAAAACATGGAAAGGATTCTATCATGGGTGAATTTAGAGGCACCAAACTGGGTTTAGACAAGTCTAAACTAAAATGTTACAAATGTTCTAGTTTGGGACATTTTGCTCGAGAATGCAAGCTATCTTCTTCTAAACCAAGTACTTCGGATAAGCAGGATCACAATAAAGAAGTTAAAGCTATGATATCTCAAACTAATGAAGATTATGACTGGGCTAAAGATTGTCCAGATGAATCTGCATTTTTAGCATGTATTGAGGTTGAATCGAGTGAATATGCATCTGAGACAACTACATCTGAAACATGTTATTCTGAAGTTAGTGGGTATGAGTCAACATGTGAATTTTGTGCCCAAAAAGAAAGAAAGATTCGAGAATTGAGTTCTGAGAAAGAAGTATTGATTATTGAAAAAGACAGAAAGATTTGCGAATTAATTTCTGAGAAGGAAAGGTTGGTTGTTGAACATGAGAAGAAAGAAGAAGAGATGGAAGATTACAAAAGGAAGTGTGAGGTTTTTGATGAGTTTGTCAAAACTAATGCAATGTTGGAAAAAGAAAAGAAGGAGTTGATGGAAGAGTTTGTTAAGCTTCAAACACAACTGGATGAAATGGTTGGTTCAGATAAAGAAGAAATTTTGAAGTTACAAACAGAGAATGAAGAGTTGGTTAAAAGTGTTGAGAAATGGGAGAGTGAAGCAAAAGATGCGATTGATGATTTTGATAATTTGTTTACGAAATCAACTGCAAGAGTAGAATCGCTGAAGAAAGCTTATGATGATCTCAAGAAAGAGTTTGATGAAATTAGTGCTAAGGAAAATGATCGTCAAATGGAACATTCAACATTACTTGATAGAGTCACAACTTTGACACATGACAACAAGTTGTTGAAAAGAAATATTGAGATTCATGAGGAAAGGGTGAAAAAGATTACTCAAGAGGTATATGATGCCCATGATCAGATGAGGCAAGAGAAATTTTTGTCAAATAGAGCTTCGGAGCAATTGATTGAATCAGAAAAAGCATTGGGTGAAGCTCAAAAGAAAATATCTGATTTAAATGTTGAAGTTTTGGATTTGAAACGACAATTGAACAATTTGAAGAATTCACATTCTTTCACAAGCTACTTGTGCAAAGATGAAAATTTCAAGAAAGTTTTTGGAAGCGAAGAGTATAATCAAATTCCACATCCAGTTATCTCATCTGATGCTCTGGCTGATATTTATTTTTCTGACATAACTGGAGATTACACTGAATTTGTATCTGAGAAATTTGAGAAGAAGGAATCAAAGTTTTCAACCAAGCACGTGGAGACAAATGAGAGTATAGGGTCTTTAGAAAAGTTGGCTGCTGAGCTTGTTTAAGCTAACAATTTGAAGGGTATTAAAGCTAAATTTACTAAGGTTGCTCAAGCTGGTTCTTCTAAGTCTCAAATGGATTTATCAAAGTTACCTGGTTAAAAACGTTCTGGTTTTGGTAATAACAATCAGAGATTTGAGCAGAAAGACAAGAAGAACATGCGAAAGAAGACTCAAAAGGCGAAGAAAGATACAAGTCTTGAACACATCTATCATTTGGCACATGTATTCATTTCTACTATCGAGAAAGAATTCGGAGGAACACAAAAGAAGAAAGATTCATCTACGAGTTCTCCGAAAGAATCTTCTTCATTTGGATCAAATTCCACTCCTCGAAGTCCTACATCGAAATGGGTACATTCTAACCGATTTCAAGTTTTTGATGATATTTTTGATAGTCTTGAATCTGATGATAGATGTCATCCAGTTCAGGGCAAACCACAATCTAAACGATCTTATCGTTTGTGCTATCAATGTCGCCGAAAGGGACACATGGCACAGGATTGTCCTGAGACTGCCAAAAGATCGTTTTCAAACAAATCTGCCACATTTATTGATGAATCAGGCAGACTTTTTACTGAGTCAACACCATTCAAATCAAAATCTAAAACCAAACAAATTTTCAAAATTGATTCGAGTGTTGGTGGTTCGTCTCGTGATGATGACTCAGTTAAAAATGAAAAAGCAAAAATGCAGTGGCGACCTAAGTTGGTTACCAAAGCTGCAAATGATCTTATGGAAGACACTGGTCGACCAGAAGCTGTGTGCTTCGGGTCATTTGAATACTAATCATTTAAACCAGTGTGCAGGTTTCTTCAAGAAGACATGTCGGTGATTGTGAAGTTCAAGCTTCAAGCAGTTACTGATAGTGGAGTGTCCTGATTACCTTAAATTGAATGCGTCATTTTTCAAAACTGAAAGTTTTTCTGAACGCTTAAACTGAACAGGTATCAGTATCGATTTGTCAATTTTCTTTCTTTAATGCATTTTGTTTGTAGTTTAGGGGGAGAAAATTGAAAAACCAAAAATAGTGTCTTTGTGTTTTTGTTAAAATGAAAATCCAAAAATAGAGTTTTCATTTTAAGGGGGAGAAAATGAAAAATACAAAAACATCGAAAAATGGAAAAATACAAAAACATTGAAAAATGAGAAATTGATCCTCGATGTGCTTGGTAGGCTCGGCATTTAATCAGAAAGTATTCAGATGTGATAAACATTAAAATATTAATGCTTGATCAAGTGGACAACATCTTGATGCATATCTCATGATATCAAGAAAAAGATATGTGAAAAATAAAAATGAGAAGTCACTGTGTATACATGTGTTCATTTTGCAAAGATTTAAACTTGTTTGATTTTCTTTTTTTTTGTTAAACGATCGGACTTTCTTTGCGTATCGAAAGATCGACCTGATTGTTGTTCGTTTGACGTTCTGCTTTATTTTCTTTGGTGTTTCGTATAACTCATCGGACTTTCTCTGCGTGTACGGGAGTACTGACCTGATTGTTGTTGGGTTATACAATTTCAACTTGTTTTATTTTCTTATTTTGTTAAATCCGAGGCCTTATCTGTGTATCGAAAGATCGACCTTAAGGTAGACGATTTAACTTTCTTATTTCTTTTTGCATGGAACACAGTTGACTGATTCATGATTACAATCATTATGTGACTAAATCACAAATGAAATCACAAAGTGTGATATAAACGCAAAAACTTCTCTGAGTATGTCTGATAGTGTGGGGTACACTGGTCAAAACAAATCAAATCACTACAATAACATATCCAGATGTTATGAGTATGATTTTGCCTGAGTTTAAGATGGACAAATTATACCAGTAATCGACATGACTTGTGTGCTGAAGTAATTGAAATTGAAGTATAGTTCAGCATGTTATGACCAATATGATCCCAGGTTGTGATCTTTCTCGCAAAAGACAAAAATAGTGTGTGATTCAGTATTTCATTTCTGTATTGCATTTCTGTTTCATATATGAAAAATTTCAAAAAGATTTTCGGTGTGTTTTGATATAAAGTTTTCAAAAAGCCAAAAATATTTTTTGTTTCTTATTTGTTTTCGACCGATCGATACAATGATACAAAATTCAAAATTCAAATTTATATCTTGGATTCTCGAAGAGAAGTTTTGCGCCAAGATTAAATTAATTTTTCAAAAAGAAAAAGAAAGCCGCGTTTCTGTCTTCTGAAATTGCAGGTTATCTGTGTGAGATGACTCAAGCATGGTGAAAGGGGGAGTATGTAATATCTTTCACAAGTGAATCTTGAAGTTCAAAGATTGTTCAAGATTGATCCAGCCATGCAAGCTCTATTTCTGGCAAGATTTCAAGTTGAAGATCGGATGCAACAATGCTAAAGATTGAAGACTGAAGTGTTGTTAGATAAATAGATAGCTAGATACACTACACGTTAAGGGGGAGTTTGTTAGAGCATATTCCTATGCTAACGTGTGTCTCGTGTATTGTATCTAATCTAGAGCGTCTGTGTGAGTTATAGTGGCTTCATGCTGAGGTGGCCGGACCAAATGGTACGCAGGTCATTTGGTACGGGCGTACCAAATGGTACGCTGGTGGTCCGCCAGCTAGCATGTGTCTACTATAAATAGTTCGTGTTAGAGAGAGCATGTAGTCAGTTCTGTCATTTCTCTATCTCTTAATTGTGTGTTCTTAAGGTGTTTCTCTCTCTACAAGTGTAATCTCTTTGTGAATCAATAAAGCGAAGCTTTATTTAGTTCTCGTTGCGTATCCGTTTACCGAATCATGCAGTAGTAAGATCGTACAGTGGTTTTACACTTGGTGTTCTTGCGTTTCAGAATGATTTCTTCACAAATTTGAGGATTGCAATGAGCAATCCACCCATGGATGATCATCATACTTTATTTCCGCACCTGTATGATGATTGGATGAGGCATTGAGCTCAAATCCAGTCCTGACAATAATGGTCTTGTGCGTTTTGTTTGTTCCATATTCCTCAAAAGGGGTTACCATTTCCAAGGTGAGACTTTCAATAGAATGTTTTCTAGCATAAATCTAATGATTGCGAGATGCTACCATACGGTCCTGGGTTTGCATGATCCTCCCTGGTGCCTCCTACACAGTTCTGGATCTATGACTAACTATCACCAACCTCCGCCCAGCAGGTGGGTGACCTGTGTTTTTGCTCATAAATGCATCAAGGGGTGCTATCTAAATGCTAGTGTGATAACTGTTTGTTGTAGAGGACTCTACCAAGCATTAGATACGTTTCTTCACTATTGTTGGAATCAATGACATATGCCCTATGCATGTTTCCTAATGGCTTGAGTAGTTTGTTCGCTCTGTCTATCGGTTTGAGACTGATATGCAGTGCTCATGTTCTGGCATGCTCTCAATGCCTTTGGTAAAGTACTTACAATCCAAAATGGAGTGTAAATTGAGTGTCTCTACCCGATATGGTTTAAATGGCACCTCGTTCCCTGAGACGATCTCCTTCCTGAAGATCGAAGATAGCTTCTATGTTCTACCCGACTCTTAATTGATAGGAAACGTGCGGGTTTGTTGAATTGATTAATGATCTTCATATCACATTTGCTTGATATTCGAGGTAATTCGGTGCTAGCTTCCATAGATGTTTGTCTCCACTTAACATAGGAAATCTCATGGTGGTAGTAATAGTCTAGATGGTTCCTAATATACGATCTTAACCGTAGATGAAGTTAGGCACCTTCTCACATGGGTTTCACATTTTAGCTTTTGAGAATTCAAAGAAGGGTGTTATCGTCTAAATTGGAGAAATTTGGGAAAATCATTGGTAATGAACATTGGTTGGTGGTTGGTTACTTTAATGCTAGCCTTGATCTTAATGAAAGTTCTTCTGGGTCTTTTCATGTGATATCTTCTATTGATGATTTTAGAAGCTGCTAAATTGAAGATATCCCCTTCTCTGGTCTGAATTTCACTTGGAATAAAACTTCAGGTAAAGTTGATGGTCTTCTTAAAAAGCTTGATAGTGTGATGAGTAATGCTTGTTTCATGATGTGTGCTAAACACATCTATATTTTCCGTGTAAAGTGTAATAATTGAGTTGAGTTCGAGTCATTTTTATTTGGGTTTTTATCTATTTTATAGTATTTGAGTCTTACTATGCTATAGAGTCATTTTTTAGATGAAATGCTTGAATTCATGTTTAAATGTAGAAATTATGCACTACTTGATATCATGCGCTAAGAACAAGCTTAAGTTGTGAAATATTATGATGGTAAAAATGTGTTAAATGTAATGGTTTAACCCAAGAGAAAGAGATGAAAATCTAGTTGTGGATAAAGCTCACGAGGTAACATCTATGTTATGTTACACATTTATTATATTACCCGTTAATGTTATAATGTTATGCGATGCAAATTGACAAGTAAAGCGTTAAATTTGTTCACGGTTGACAAGATATGAAATAGGTTAAGTAGAGTTGAACTCTAACTAATTGATGATGTGCCTAAACAAGGTTACATTATGACATCTTAGATGTATAATGTTGAACCTTGTACGGTATGGATACATGGGTGCTAAATGGTATATAGAAACCATAATTATGGGATAATGTGTTAATGGTGGAAAAATATGAATCATCGGATTCATGTTAACGGGTCAAGCGGGTTAATGAGTAATGACATAAATTAATCACTATGATGGGCTAAGTGTTAGACGTTAGCTTAATGGTTTATATGAACCATGATAATTGTGAGATCGTAGGAATATGTATATAACATTGTTGAGTTGTGCATAATGTGATTTATGGGAAATGATCCCTTACATAAGCAAGGGTACAGCTTGAAGCTTAGCGGGTCAAATGGGTAAGCTCAATGGTGAACCCAGTAAGTAAATCATAGGCATATAGGTTGCGGTAATGTTACTTGCCATGAATATGCGTTGTTCAGGCTTATGATTAATGGCATGTTCGAAAGGACACGTTGGGTTGGTCCCGAATGGATCCTTAGTGAAAATGTGTAAGCAAAATGGAGGTGTTTACCAGTAGCCACCGTAGCTTACGGTGGCCACTGGATAAATGTTGGGAATTCAACACATCTAGGTATATGTTGACTCTCTTCTTTTAGCTAACCATTTTAATGGGTCATGAGCAGCCAAAGGAGAGAAATTAATCAAATACTTGGAGTTGGAAAAAATAATGTCCCAGGATTTTCAAAATTTTAATATTCAACAAATACCAAGAGAGGAGAATGCTGAAGCAGATACATTGGCGAACCTAGGCTCAGCATTGAAGGCACTCGAAGACACTCATATTCCTATAATTCATATACTAACACCAGCTATAGACCAAGGTACAGATACCCAGAGTTCCGATACAGCAGATAAAATCCAGGTATCCAGTACCCAGGATTCTTCGACCCAGAAGGAGTCCTGGACCAGACCAATTATTCAGTATTTGTAGGATGGTACTATTCCAGGGAACGAGAAGGATGCCCGTGCATCCAGAGTAAGAGTAGCCAGGTACGTGATTATTAAGAACATATTGTATAGAAAATCTTTTGCAGGTGCATATGTGAGGTGCTTAGAGAAAGATGAGGCCCAAGAGGTACTCAAAGATATCCACGAGGGTGATTGTGGAAACCATACAGGGGGCAAGTCCTTAATGTCCAAGATTCTTAGAACAAGGTATTATTGGCCTACCATGAGGAAAGATTACCAGGATTTCTCCCTGAAATGTGACGCCTGTCAAAGACACGCCAATATCCCTCACCAGCCTGCAGAACCATTGTACCCTATTCCAGCATCCTGGCCCTTCATGAAGTGGGGGATTGATATTGTTGGAAAATTACCCAAGGCCCCTAGAGGAAAGGTATTCATGGTAGCTATGACAAATTATTTCTCAAAATGGATTGAAGTCGAGGCATACATTCAAGTCACAAAGAAAGAAGTCATATCATTTATTAAAAGAAACATTCTGACAAGATTTAGGGTACCATCCGTGATTGTTTGCGATAACAGGTCCCAATTTATCGGAAGCAGAACCACAGGATTCTGTGAATCCTGGGGTATAAAGATGATAACATCAACACCAGTGCGTCCTCAGGCCAATGGCCAGGCTGAATCAAGCAACAAAATTATAATAAACAACTTGAAGAAGAGATTGAAAGAGAAGAAGGGAAGATGGGCAGAAGAGATACCCTTGGCATTATGGTCAGATAGGACCACATCAGAGAACGCCACAGGCCCAGGATTCGAATGATCAGTCCCTGTTTGAAGACTTAGATACCCTGGATGAACTGAGAGATCAAGCGGCTTGGAGGATGGCAGCGTATCAACAAAGAATTTCCAAGACTTACAACAAACATGTGAGGATCAGAAGGTTTAAAGTGGGAGATCTAGTCCTTAGAAAGGCATTTCAGAACACAACAAATCCAGGGGACGGAAAGTTGGCTCCAAAATGGGAAGGTCCCTACTTGATTGACTCTGAGGCTGGTAAGGGGGCATATTGGCTAGCTAATAGTTTCATTTATCCCTTTACATGTTTAATTAGTTTCATTTATCCCTTTACATGTTTAATTTTCTTTGTTTATTTTTTAATCAGTCACATATCATATCTATTTAAAAAGTTGTTATTCGCTACCCTGAATACACTAAGATTTATGTTTCGTCAATTGGGCTACTCAGAATACAAGGTATCCCAGGATTCAGGGTACCCAAAATGCAGGATGGTCAAAAATCCAAGGTACACGGGACAAGGTGCACTCATAATTCACCAAGCTAAGGATAATCAGCATGTGTCTCCTAAGTTTGAGACTGGCCATCTCACTTCCGTATTGGGTAAGGCCTAAACCCACTCCTAAGGTTCGAGGACTAAGCTTTGTAAGGAATATTGCGCTTGGAAGATTTCCGGCTGAATGCCAATTTTGTTATGTTCCGGCTGAAGTTGAAGTTGAAGCGGAATTCTCACTTCAAGCAGAACTGACAGTTCAAGCGGAAAGAAGCAGTTTTGTCCTTTAGCGAATATTTCGGGTGAACTCGATTATCCACCAAATAATGAGTTCAACCGAACTTTTCCTAAGATGTCTTTTCAGCAAGTCCAATCCTGCAAAAGCTTCTCGTATGCTTCTATATCTGATTCAAGCCGCTTTCCTAAAGTAGTATGTTGCTGCCAACATGCAAGATATTCCAAATGTCGATGTTTATTCTTTTGGTAGTTTGTATTTGACTTTATGTTTTACAGTCTAGATTAGATCGCATGAGATCAATGGCTGTCATTGATCTCATCAGCACTATATATAGCTTAGTTAGCTCATAGTTTACAAATCATCTGTTCTTGAACAACTTGTAATAGTGTAGCTTTGAGTTAATGCAAATAGTGCCGAGTATTTATTACTTCGTTGTTACTATCTTTCTGCAAATCAAGCATTTACATTATACACAAGAACTAAATCTCGCTTAAGTAAAGTGAAATATAACTTTAATTCAGCAAGGTTATATTTGCAAGTAAAGGGCTTTTGTTTTAGTTTAACTCTAACTAATAACGATCCTACAAGTGGTATCAGAGCTTTGGCTCTCACTTTGAAGACTTTCAGTGCTTCAAAGTCGATACTTTACTTGCCTACTTTACAAGCCTTGTTGTTTCTTCTTTCAAAAGGTTTTTAAAATGAGTGATTTTAGTCTAAGTTGTCCAAATGGTTCTTCCAACAAACCGCCAATGTTCACTCCAGATGACTTTGGTACCTGGAAACTCAGGATGGAAGGTTTTGTTAGGATTTTGGACTGCCGTATTTGGAAATCTTTTACTGAAGGACCTTACTCACCCATGGTTTCATCTGCTGATGATGCAGAAGTCAAAATACCTAAACCACTAGACAAATATGTTGAATCTGACTATACTGCTCTCGAATTTGACCATAAGGCATATTGGACTCTACAGGCTGCACTTCCTAACTCCATCTTAAGTGGGTTCAAAGGATATAAAACTGCATTTGACCTGTGGAATGCCTTAAGTGAAATGTATGAAGGAACCAGTGAAGTAAAAGAAAACAAGAAAGATGTCTTAAAACAGAAGTATGCAAAACTTTACTTTCAAATCTGGTGAAACAATGACAAACCAGTACTTAAGATTTGTTTCTTTGCTTGATGAACTCCAAAAGGTAGATGTAAAACTAGACCAGGTAGATGTAAACAGAAAGTTCCTACGTTCCCTGCCTTCTGTGTGGACAGTTTACACAGTGAGCATCAGGGAATGCAAAAACTTGAAAAAGATGAGACTCAGTGAACTTCATGGCCTACTCAGTGCCTATGAAATGGAACTAGATCTTAAACAAAACTCATCTTCTGAGTCAACTCAGCTCTTCTCATCTGCACTAGTAACTACTGATTTTAACAGTCAAAGGTCTTCAAATTCATCATCATATCAGTCACCTATTGTCAGTTTCCCTAAGACACCAAGGTGTCAAGAAAGTCTTTCAAACACGTTTGAAAACTCACACAATGCTCATGTAGCAACTGACTCTTACCAAGGCTTCATTCCTGAAGATCTTGAGTGTATAGGTGCTGATGATTTGGAGGAAATGGACATAATGACTCAACTGGCTATGGTGTCTGTCAGAGCTCAAAGGTTTTACAAAAGAACTGGTAGAACCTACAAGGGAGCAAAAGGTGCTCACATAGGCCTTGACAAAAGCAAAGTGAAGTGCTATAACTGTCACCAACTTGGTCACTTCGCAAGGGAGTGCTCTCAACCAAGAAGAGAAGGACAGAACCAGGGTCATGTCCAAGTGAAAAATCATGGAGGAAACAACAACAATTCTGGTAACAACTTAGGTCCTCACCCTACTCCACCAAAGCCAACCGGAAGTCAAAACCACCAGAATGTGGTTGCTGCTGTTGCCAATCAAACCTCATGTGTTGAATGGGGAGATTTCGTTGCTGAGTTTGAGCCTATCAACCATGCTTTGATGGCTAAACAAGACTCCATCTCAGATCAGGTAAACTCAATTCCTGAAAAAGTTTTAGAAAACCTATGCAGCCCTGCTTGCATAGAACAAGTGGCAAAGTACCGAAATCACAACACTGACTTGATTGATGAAGTTTCAAACCTAAATGAGTTAAAGGAATGTTTTAAGAAAACTGAATCATCATACATTTCAACAATTGAAAATTTAACCAAAGAGTATGAACAGTTAAAAGAAACCAACATCAGTGCTTGAAACACAGTTTGATGACTTGCTGTCAAAGCTTGAGAAATCAAGAAATGAAACCAAAGATGCTAAGGTTGAGGTTGATGTTCTTGAGATCAAGCTAAAAGATGCTTTGTTTACTTGTGACAAATTCCAAGCAGCAAATAGAAAGGCTGAGAAGCTGTGGATGGGAGGGATGTATGGTAAAGCAGGTGTTGGGTATAACAATGTTGAACCACCAATTGAATACTCACCTATAATCAAACCAATTGAAGCTTTAAAATCAGAATGTAAAGTTAGTCTCACAGTTGATGACATCTCGTCACAGTCAAGTTCTGAGAACACTGTTGAGACTAAGAAAACTGAAGTCATTATTGCAAGCACCTTTGCATCAGCTGACCAATCAAACATTTTGAAACCATCAATTGATGTTCCTCCACCAACTATTTATGAACCCAAGGATTCAAAAGTTGGAGGGAAACAACCTGAGAAACCAAAGGGAAGTCAAACTCAAAGGTTTGGTCAACTCACTTTCAACCAAGTAACCAAACATGAGTCTCCCAGAATTTTGAAACAAAGATGGTTGAATGCATGTGCTGTGGTGAACAAGGTCACCTAGCTGTTGTATGTCAGTTTAATCCAATGAGTAAAGTTAAACCATTTTCAAAACCAAAACCTGTTTTGCAACCAAAAGCTAATTTTCAAAAGAAACTCACAGGAAAAATTTCACCTGTAAAGAGCCACACAGTGAAGCATTTTGGATCTGAATCCAACAGGGTTTTAATTGGTAATGATAAAAATGGAAGTTTTTCTGTTTTAAGGCAAAATCATTTTCCGGCTGAAGTTCAAGCGGAACACTTTTCCGCTCGAACTCAAGTTCAACCGAAAAACAAAATTCAACCCAGATCAGCTATGTTGATACCTGAAATGTGCGTCGTGTGAAGTATCGAACGAAGACCAAGTTCAAGCCAATATAGGGTTGGCCGAACCTGGTCCGAACCTGAAGTTCGGACCGGCCGAACCTGGGGTTCGGAGGACGT
This sequence comes from Deinandra increscens subsp. villosa, assembly GCA_039602395.1. NCBI lineage: Eukaryota > Viridiplantae > Streptophyta > Magnoliopsida > Asterales > Asteraceae > Deinandra > Deinandra increscens. Next base: position 39,815,971 of record JBCNJP010000025.1, read on the forward strand.
TCGGCCAGTCGGGTATATATAGTAGTTTGGTCTTTGTGTTTAGGAGTTCGGAGCGTGCGAGATTACTGTTAAGTGTGTGTTTCTGAGTGTGTTTCTTTGTGTCAATTCTCTGTGGTTTACTGGTTGTAATTGTTCTCATTTGATCAATAAAACAATCGGTTATTTACGTTTCGATGTCCGATTAGCTAGATCGAGTAGACGATCCGATGCTCACGCATTTTCAAGTGGTATCAGAGCTTTCTGGTTCATTCTACTGATCTGTGGTTGCTATTTTTGGACTTTTGAAAGTTTCTCGAGGTTCATTACGTGTTTTCTATCATTTTTGACGTGTGTTAGTGTGGGATACACTGGTCAAAGAAAATTTAATCAATACCTTAACATATCCAAATGTTATGAGTATGATTCTGCCTGAGTTTAAGTTGGACAAATTATACCAGCAATCAGCATGACTTATGTGCTTCGATTAATCGGAATTGAAGTGCAGTTCAGTGCGTTATGTTCAATATGATCCCATATAGTGATCTTTCTCATACCAAAAATAGTGTTTGATTCTGTATTGTAATTTCATTTCGTTTCAGAAAAGAACAAAAATATTTTCGGTGTGTTTTAGCATAAACTGTCAAAAAGTCAAAAAGATTTTGTTTCTGCTTTATTTTCGATCTGATCAACACGTGATATAAAATCATTTTTTCAAAATCATATCTTGGAGTCCTGAAGAGACATTTTGCGCCAAGATTATTTAAGTGTTAATGCAGGATGTTGTCGTGCAAGCTATCACATCTTCAAGTCTTCTGAAGCTGTTGATAAAGACCAGAGATATACTAGATATCATCAAGTATTCAAGATCAAGCTACGATTGAGTTGAGGAGGAGTTTGTTCGAAGATTCATTTCATTGGATAAACGGATTCTTTACTTGAGGGGGAGCTTGATTGAAGATACATATTTGATGATGTTGAGAAGAAAAGAGAAGAGATACTGCACACGACGAGGGGGAGTTTGTTGATACCTGAAATGTGCGTCGTGTGAAGTATCGAACGAAGACCAAGTTCAAGCCAATATAGGGTTGGCCGAACCTGGTCCGAACCTGAAGTTCGGACCGGCCGAACCTGGGGTTCGGAGGACGTTCGGCCAGTCGGGTATATATAGTAGTTTGGTCTTTGTGTTTAGGAGTTCGGAGCGTGTGAGATTACTCTTAAGTGTGTGTTTCTGAGTGTGTATTCTCTGTGTCAATTCTCTGTGGTTTCACTGGTTGTAATTGTTCGTCATTTGATCAATAAAACAATCGGTTATTTACGTTTCGATGTCCGATTAGCTAGATCGAGTAGACGATCCGATGCTCACGCATTTTCAAGTGGTATCAGAGCTTTCTGGTTCATTCTACTGATCTGTGGTTGCTATTTTTGGATTTTGAACGTTTTTGAAAGTTTCTCGAGGTTCATTACGTGTTTTCTATCATTTTTGACGTGTGTTTTGTGTCAAAATTGTTCCTAAACCATTTCCTATCGACTTTTCTGATCCACTATATCGAGTTTCATCAAAATCAGTCCGTTTTCACGAGTTTTCGAAAAATGTCTTCGAGGTTCGGAGGTTACTGGGCAAGTTCGGAGTAACCGCTCCGAACTTGAGGTTCGGAGGTGACTCGGAGAGTGTTCGGCGAGAGTTCGGTGGTGTATCGGTCTAGGTTCGGTGAGATTTGAGGTTCGGAGGTAGATCGGAGTCTACATAGAACTCGGAGCTCGTTCGGTGAAGGCTCGGAGGTAGCTAGGTGAGAGTTCGGAGCTAGTAGTTGATTCGGACAAGGTTCGGAGCTCGTTCGGAGTCTGATTTAGGTTCGGACTAAGTTCGGTGAGGGTTCGGACGGCAGACTAAGTTCGGAGCAAGTTCGGAGGGCAGAATTGTTCAGATTTTCAACGATGTCGGAATTTCAAGCATTTGCTGCAATGCAAAATGCAATGCAAACTATGCTCAATTTTGACAACGAAATTGGAACAAGTCAGAAAGTTCCCAAACTGTTGAAATTGGAAGATTATCAAAATTGGAAGAAACGATTTTCTGCTTATATTAGCACGAATGACATTGATCTATGGATTCCAATTCGAAAGTTGTATGAACGACCAATGGAAGATGGAGATCTTAAAGAAATTCAAGACTTCGATGGTGATGAAAGAAAAAGTTATGAGCTTGAGAAGAAAGTTTATGGTTATCTTACTATGGCTTTACCTACTGAATTGCTTCATCAATTTAGCACTTGCAAGAAATCTAAGCAATTGTGGGATGCTTTATCCGCAAGATGTGAAGGAAACGCTGATTACAAGAAGAGTCGAAAGAAAGTTTTGAACAAAGAATTTGATAATTTTCAGAATTATGACAATGAAAACATTACTGCTTTAGTTTCAAGATTTTCACATTTGATTAGTGAATTGAAGATTGTTGGGATTGAAAAGACTGATGCAGACTTAAAAGAAAAGATCATGGAAGCGTTACCTGAAAAGTGGGAAAATTATGTTCTGTTACTCACTCATGACAAGGATTATTCTACAATGACATTTCACGAGCTTACTGGAAAGCTTCATGCTCGGGAAATGGAAATGTTAAACAACAAGAAGTCAACTGCTATCTTGCAAAATCCTGAGTTATACCATGGTGAGAATAGTGCAAGCATGAGTGCAAAATCTAAGTCAAATCAGAATACAGCACCAAGTGTTGCATTTATAGCTGGAGCTTCAGGAAATTCTGATAATAATTCTTCAAGAGGTTGCAATTTCATAATTCCAAATTTTCCAAATCAAAGTGCTTTTTCAGCTGAATCAACAGATGATTGTGCCAAAATGATTTCTGCATTGATTTCTTCATCTTTTGGTTTGATTCTCAAAAATGTTGCTGATGCAAAGTTAACCAGTGAGGATCTTGAAGAACTTGATGATGATCAATTAACTGAATTGGATGTTTCTTGGCAATATGCTATGTTATGTCAACGGTCAAAGAGGTTTTTCAAGAAACATGGAAGACGTATTTCTGGTGACAAATTGGGTTTCGACAAGTCAAAACTAAAGTGTTTTAAGTGCCAACAACTTGGTCATTTTGCCAAAGACTGTCAACAGAAATCTGATATTCCACAATCATCCAAACCTGGTTTTACTCAACCATCTACCAGTAATACAGGCAAGACAACAGCCTTGACAGTTCAAAAAGATGGTGTTATTGATTGGGGTAAACATTTTGGATATGATTCATCAGCTTTAATAGTCACTCATGTTCAACAAGAAGATTATTGTTCAGATACAAGTTCAGATACTAATTCAGATACTAGTTCCATTCCAAGTTCTTATGAATCTGCTGAAAACTTGGAGAGTCTGATGAAGGAAAATGCTTTGTTGATGAAGAAAGTTCAGCAACTGAATGAGGAATTTGATGTGGTTAAGTCTGAGTTGCAGATTTCTAAAGAATGTGAAAAGAGTTTGGTTTTGAAGAATGAGGATTTGACTACTGAAATCAAAATGTTAAATGAAGTTTTAGAAGGTTTGAAGCAAGATAAGGAAAATGTTGAAATTTCAAAAGATAAGATTTGTGAAGAAAAGAATGAGTTGATGCAAGAAGTGAAGAAATGGAAGGATGAAGCAGAAGATACTGCTAATGATTTTCAGAATTTGTTTAATAAATCCAAGATCAAGCTTGATTTGCTTACTAAAAGTGTTGAAGAATCTGATGCTAAAATTAAAGCATATCAAGTTGATATGGAAAAATTGTTGGATGAGAAACGTGAGTTGGTTAGGGTTAACAAGGTGCAAGTTGCAAATCTGGAAATTCAAAAGAGAAATGAGGATAAACTGAAGAAGGAGTTACATGAAGGACTTGATAATCTTCGCTTGCAAAAATTTGAAACTCACAAAGTTGCCAAGCGATTGATTGCTAAGGAAAAGGAATTTGCAGAAGCTCAACAGCAAATTTCTGATCTCAAAATTCAGGTTCTTGATGCTAAAAGACTGCTCAACAATGTTTCAAATTCTCAAGTTTTCACAAGTTTTTTAGCAAATGATGCAAACTTTGAAAGAATGTTTGATAAAACTGCATCACCCCCTGCTCATATCAAGGAAGCTTTTAAAGAAGTGAAGGAACAGGTTGATGTTTTTGATTATTCAAAGATTTCATCTTCTACTTCTGAAGAAGCAAAGGTTGTTAAGAAAAAGAAAAGTAAAAAGAACAAGGAAAAGGTTCTGAAATCTAAGATTCCTCCAGCACCGAAGTTTGTTTCAGGTTCTTCTTCTGCTGATAAAGAGAAATCGGCTACAACAAGTGACAAGATTCAGTCTCAACCTGAAATTGATGAGACAATCTTTTATGAACAAAAGAAACTTCCTGATGTGAAAGTTGAATTCACAAGATTAGCCAAGAATGGACATTCTACATCGGAGGTGAAAGGATCTGGAAACAATGTTGGTCTGGGTTTTCATGAGAAGAAGGATATAGCTGTGGAGGTTCAAGCATCTTCATCCCCAGATTTGAAGAAATTAAAGATGAAACAAGTGAAGAAGGAAGTTTTTCAAGCTGATAAAATTCAACCCGAACGTTTTTACAAACTCAAGGGTTCGGATCAATTATTTTCAGACAAAGAATTTCCACTTCATTATGTTGATGCTCGGAAGATTGCTGAGGTCTTTGTGAAAGCAACCATTTCTTCTGAACGTTCTCAATCTCTAAGCCCTACATCTAAAAGGGTACATGATCACAGGCATCAGGTATATGATTCTCATTCTGATCATGTTAGAGATATTCATGTGTGTTTTTCGCAGGTACATCACCGATGGGATAAAACGACAAGAATTTGTTATATTTGCCGTCGTCCAGGGCATATGGCAAAAGACTGTCCATCACCTGCTGATTCACCCCAAAGATTTCACAAGAAATCAGTTTTTGGTAAATCTGCCACACCAAAGTTCTTTGATGAACAAGGCAGAGTTTTTGATGAAATTAAACCTACATTCTTTCTTAAACAAAAACGTTTTGTTCCAATGTTTTCAAAGGTTCAAAATGTAGGTTTATCATCACAGTCACCTGTGATTGTTTCATCAAAAACTGAATTACCAAAACAACAACAATGGAAACCTAAGGTGGTTTCTAAGCAAAACAAGGACACTGGTCGACCAGAAGCGATTCGCTTCGGGTCATTTATGGACTAATTAGTTTGACCAGTGTGCAGGTACTTCTAGAAGACCTATCGACGATTGCTAAGTTGTTGATGGAGGAGTATTCTGCTTAATTTAAATTTCATGATAAATCTTTCTAACCTGCAAATTTTCTGAATTCTAAAAAGTGAAACATATCCGTGTTGATTGATCATTTTTTTCTTTGTTTACAAAATATTTCTCAAAAAGTCAAAAATAGAGTTTTGTTTTTGTGTAAAATGAAAAAAAATCAAAAAATAGAGTTTTCATTTTAAGGGGGAGAATATTGTAAGGGGGAGTAACAGAGAAAAAGCATGTTATGGTAAAAAGGTGAATACATGCAATACATATAAGGAAGGAAGGTGAATACATGCGCCAAATATATAAAATTGTGAGAAATTGATCATTGGGAAATGATAGTACATTGGCTTATGTATCTGACTCATGAATAGAGTAGATGAAAGAGCCATAAGATCATTGTTTGATATGCGTGGTAGGCTCGGCAAATCAGAAAGTATTCAAAGGTGATATACACTAAATACTAATGCTTGATCATGTGGATAACATCTTGATGCATTTTTCATGACACAAAAAGAAAAATAAGTGTGAAATTCAAATGAGAAGTCACTGTGTATACATGTGTTCATTTTGCAAAGATTTAAACTTGTTTGATTTTCTTTATTTTGTCAAACGATCAGACTTTCTCTGCGTATCGAAAGATCGACCTGATCGTTGTTCGTTTGACATTCTGCTTTATTTTCTTTAGTGTTTCGTATAACTCATCGGACTTTCTCTGTGTGTACGGGAGTACCGACCTGATTGTTGTTGAGTTATACAATTTCAACTTGTTTTATTTTCTTCTTTTGTTAAATCCGAGGCCTTATCTGCGTATCGAAAGATCGACCTTTAGGTAGACGATTTAACGTTCTTATTTCTTTTTACATGGAACACAGTTGACTATATCATGAAAATATTATGCATTGTGAAAATTCACAAGTGCTGTCACACAAAAAGGAAAAAGGAAAGAAACAGAAAATGTCTGATTATGTCTGATAGTGTGGGATACACTGGTCAAAGAAAATTTAATCAATACCTTAACATATCCAAATGTTATGAGTATGATTCTGCCTGAGTTTAAGTTGGACAAATTATACCAGCAATCAGCATGACTTATGTGCTTCGATTAATCAGAATTGAAGTGCAGTTCAGTGCGTTATGTTCAATATGATCCCATATAGTGATCTTTCTCATACCAAAAATAGTGTTTGATTCTGTATTGTAATTTCATTTCGTTTCAGAAAAGAACAAAAATATTTTTCGGTGTGTTTTAGCATAAACTGTCAAAAAGTCAAAAAGATTTTGTTTCTGCTTTATTTTCGATCTGATCAACACGTGATATAAAATCATTTTTTCAAAATCATATCTTGGAGTCCTGAAGAGACATTTTGCGCCAAGATTATTTAAGTGTTAATGCAGGATGTTGTCGTGCAAGCTATCACATCTTCAAGTCTTCTGAAGCTGTTGATAAAGACCAGAGATATACTAGATATCATCAAGTATTCAAGATCAAGCTACGATTGAGTTGAGGAGGAGTTTGTTCGAAGATTCATTTCATTGGATAAACGGATTCTTTACTTGAGGGGGAGCTTGATTGAAGATACATATTTGATGATGTTGAGAAGAAAAGAGAAGAGATACTGCACACGACGAGGGGGAGTTTGTTGATACCTGAAATGTGCGTCGTGTGAAGTATCGAACGAAGACCAAGTTCAATCCAATATAGGGTTGGCCGAACCTGGTCCGAACCTGAAGTTCGGACCGGCCGAACCTGAGGTTCGGAGGACGTTCGGCCAGTCGGGTATATATAGTAGTTTGGTCTTTGTGTTTAGGAGTTCGGAGCGTGCGAGATTACTTTTAAGTGTGTGTTTCTGAGTGTGTTTCTCTGTGTCAATTCTCTGTGGTTTACTGGTTGTAATTGTTCTCATTTGATCAATAAAACAATCGGTTATTTACGTTTCGATGTCCGATTAGCTAGATCGAGTAGACGATCCGATGCTCACGCATATTCAAGCTATTGCTATAAAGCAGAGACCACATGTACACTTTGCTGATGGGTTTGAGCATTTTGAAGATCAAGGAAGAAGAAATCCCTCTAGAGGAAAGACCACCTCTAGAGAAAACTTTTCAAGAAGCAAAAAGTCTAACCAACCTGAAATTCTAGTTGCTACTAGTTCAAGTGGAAGTCACTGTGTTCTACTTCAGGGGGAGAGTTCAAATCAAAACAAACACTTCCCTCAAATATTTTCATAATCCCCTGAAAGAACTAAGTTGGTTAATCAAGGAAATGAAAAATCTTAGAAAATAACCAATAAGCAAAGAAAATTTAAGGAGTACAGGGAAAGAAAAATTGCTGAAAGGAAAAACACCAAAGGTGAAGGATTTAGTCAAACAAGTACTCAATATGAGAACTTCAGTTTTGACAATGATGATCTGCTTAATGAAGGTCCAGTTTTAAATACTTTAGTACTCAAGGAGTATAAGTATAATGATGCTTATGGCAGACCCAAGACCACCCAGGCTTGGGTCCCCTATAGAAATTAATCAATTCCGATGTGTGCAGGTGCTAAATAAAGGCCAAAATAGCCAATAGGTAGTTGACAGTGGATGCACTTGCCACATGACAGGGAATAAGCAAATTCTGGAAAATACAAAAAGAATAAATGGAGGACCAGTTGCCTTTGGAAGCACAAAAGGCCATATCACAACACAAGGTGATGTGACAAATGGACTGGTAAAATTTGACAGAGTCAATTTTGTTGATACATTGAATTTCAACCTGCTTAGTGTCTCACAAATGTGTGACAAGAATTTGAATTTAATGTTTAATGAGAAAGAGGCTATAGTTCTCAAACCTGGTGTCAAAATTCCTGATGAACTAATTATGCTTAAGGCACCTAGGAAAGATGGATTATACATTTTGGACATGTCAGTTGCTACACCCAAATGTGGCACTGCCTGCTTTGTATCCAAAGCCTCTGTTGATGAAAGTGATTTGTGGCATATGAGGCTAGGTCATGTGAACTACAAGAACATGAACAGAATTGTAAATCTTGTCTTGGTTAAGGGTCTTCCTAACAAGCATTTTGCATGTTCTGAAAACTGTGTTCCATGTCTTAAGGGCAAGCAACACAGAACCTCTTTTAAGCCAAAAGCTGAATATTCTATCTCAAAACCTCTAGAGTTGTTTCACATGGATCTTTTTGGTCCAACTAGACTAATGAGTTTGGGGAAAAGGTCATACTGTTTTGTAATAATTGATGATTTTTCTAGATACACTTGGGTTTTCTTTCTTAAAACAAAAGATGAAACTGCTGAATTGTTGAAAACACTTGTGATAAATTTAGAAAATCAATCCAATCTCAAAGTCAAAACTATTAGGTGTGACAATGGCACAGAGTTCAAAAATCATGTTTTGAATACATTTTGTGAGGAAAAGGGAATTGTGAGACAATTCAGTGCTCCTAGAACTCCACAGCAAAACGTTGTTGCTAAAAGGAGAAATAGGACATTGATTGAAGCTGCTAGATCTATGTTAGCTGACTCCAAGCTCCCTGTGATATTTTGGGCAGAAGCAGTAAACACTGCCTGTTATGTCCAAAACAGGATTTTAGTTGTCTAGGGCAAAAACAAGACACCTTATGATCTTTGGAGAAAAAGAAAGCCAAATATTTACTTCTTTAAGCCATTTGGTTGTCCCGTTACAATATTAATAACCAATGAGTTATTGCCCAAATTTGCAGAAAAGACAGATGAGGGATATTTTGTTGGATACTCAGGTGTGTCAAAAGTATACAGAGTGTACAACAAGAGAACCAAAATTGTTGAGGAAACTATAAATGTATCTTTTAATGAAAAATCTACCAACAATTTTGAATCTCAACCCACTTGGTTATTTAATATTGACGCACTAAGCACTGCTTTCAACATAACTGTTGATAAGCCCGTGAGATCTCTAGTGCAGGAACATAACTTATATAGGTCTGCTGATGAACATTGGAAGAGCAACACTGCTGGAACTGAGCAATAAAACTTCTTTTCTTCAATGAGCATCAAACCTATCTTGCCAGGCAATGAAAAGAAACAGACTGAAATAATTCAAATTGAAGAAGAAATAGTTCCGGTCGAAGTTCAAAAGAAATTTTCTCCGGCTCAAGTTCAACCGGAAAACTTAATTTCATAAACTGTTGAGAACAATGATTCCGGGTCAATTAAACCTGAAAATTCAAATGATGAATTCAGTTTTGAGCATCTGATCCACATTTCAGAGGATGGTTCTCATAATATAGTTGAAAGTTCAAATCCTGTATCACAAATTGGTGATATTGAGCTTGATCATAGACTTCCTCATCTTAATATACCTTCAAATAGAAGAAGCCATGAGTTCCCTATGTTTCTTGACAGGAGAATCAACAGAGATCATCCAGTGAGGAATATTATTGGAGAAGTGTAAGCACCTGTGTTGACAAGGAGTAGATCTGCTAATGCAAACATTTGTTTGCATGCTGCATTTTTGTCTCAAGAAGTACCCAAGAAGGTAACATATGCCTTGGAAGACAACAGCTGGGTAGAGGCAATGCAGGAAGAGTTATTTCAAATTAACAAGCAGAAAGTTTGGGAATTGGTAGACCTGCCTGATGGAGCAGAACCAATTGGCACAAAGTGGTATTCAGAAACAAGAAAGATGACAGGGGAATTGTCATTAAAAACAAAGCAAGACTGGTAGTGCAAGGCTATGTGCAGGAAGAAGGCATTGATTATGATGAAGTGTTTGCACCAATGGCTAGATTGGAAGCAATCAGAATCTCTTTAGCCTATGCTGCCTTCAAAGACTTCCAAGTATTTCAGATGGATGTCAAAAGTGCCTTCCTGTATGGCCTACTGGAACAAGAAGTATATGTCAACCAACCTTCTGGTTTTGAGGACCCTCACAATCCTAACAAGGTGTGCAAGCTAATCAAAGCTCTGTATGATCTCAAACAAGCACCTAGAACCTGGTATGAAACTCTTTCTAACTATCTTCTAGAGAATGGCTACAGGAGATGGGCCATTGACAAAACACTTTTTGTTAAAACTGTTGGTAAGGATATGTTGATGGTACAAGTCTATGTAGATGATATTATTTTTGGTTCATCTAACACTGTTTTGTGCAAAGAGTTTGAAACTTTGATGCAGTCCAAATTTGAAATGAGCTCTATGGGAGAACTAACATTCTTCTTAGGACTAAGTGAAGCAAACTGCAGATGGAATCTTTCTGAACCAATCAAAGTACATTCAAGACATATTGACAAGATTTGATATGCAAACTTGCTCAAGTGCAAAAACCCCTATATCCACTTCCCACAAGTTAACAAGTGACTTAAGTGGAAAGCTAGTGGATGTGCACATGTACAGGGCAATGATAGGCTCACTGATGTATCTCACTGCTAGTAGACCTGACATTATGTTCAGTGTTTGCTTATGTGCTAGATATCAGTCCTCACCAAAAGAGTCACATATGCTAGCTGTAAAGAGAATCTTTAAGTATCTGAAGGGCCAACCAAAACTGGGTTTTTGGTATCCCAAGAACTCTGACTTCTCTTTCAGAGCATTCAAAGACAGTGACTATGGTGGTTGTGACATTGATAAGAAATCAGCATCAGAGGATGTCAATTCTTGGGTGAAAGGCTTGTCTCTTGGCAATGCAAGAAACAAACTTGTGTTTCCACTTCAACTGCAGAAGCTGAGTATATTGCCGCCTTAAGTTGTTGCAGTCAAGTTCTTTGGATCCAAAATCAAATGCTTGACTATGGGATCAAATTCATGGAAACTCCTATTCTTGCAGACAACAACGGTGCCATCTTCATCGTCTACAATCCAGTAAATCACTCCAAAACCAAACACATTGACATAAGGTATCATTTTATTAGAGATTATGCATAAAAGAATCTGATTAATTATTCAAAGTTCACACTGATCATCAATTGGCAGATCTGTTTACAAAAGCTTTTGATGAGGCAAGCTTTTTCTATCTCATCACAGCCATTGGGATGATGAATTTAGAATAAAATCTTTTCACAATTTTCAAATAAAAGAGAGGCATGTGCTTAAAAGCCCGTCTCTTGATACAAAAAGAAAAAGAAAAAGAAAATCTCTTATGATAATTAGACATCATTTCAGTTCATAGTCAGTAACCTCTGTTACACTACGAAAAATTATCACAAATTTTCAAAAATCATGTGTTTTGTTGTTCAGTTTCAAGTTCCGGTTCAACCCGTGAGATAAACAATTTTGAAACTCACCGGGTTAACTTCAACCGGAAAAATGCTTTGCAAATTACGTGGAAAATGTTTTTGAAAACAATTCTTTCAAGCGGAAAAATCATCCGCTTGAAGTTCAAACGAAAGAAATATGGTTTTTAAAATAAAGGAGAAAATGGGTTCCGCTTGAACGTCCGGGTCAACAAAAGTCAAAGTCTCATTTAATTACCCGGAAGGCACAACTTTCCAAGCGGATATACATTTAATTACCCATTAAGTTTTTAACTGTTTAAAATCCGAGGTTTCAGTAAATTTACTTTTGGATAAAGACATGCTTTACCAAGTTGTACCGTATAACCAATAAAGCACCTGTCCCATCAGTTACTAAACCGTCTGTTTAAAACCTCTCTCCTGCACGTCATCACCGAAAAAGGTAAAAAGCCCTAATTTACCGTCATTTCCCCATTTCTCTCAACCCCACTCAGAATTTACTCCCAAATTTCTCTCAAACTCTCTTCGTTTAACCTTCGATTAACCGTCAATCGTTCTCAAATCTTGTATCAACAATGGCTCCAAAAGCGAAGGCAAGTGGCAAGAAGCCCATGGGCGACTCAAAATTTCCAGTAGAGCACAACTTGGTGGCGTACCTAGAACCACCAAGCAAAACTGAGTTCTATAATGGCATGATAGACTTCCTCAAAACATCTCCTAGTTGCTAAAGGCGACAACGGTAGTGACAAGATTGTGTCAAATATTCAGGGCACAGTAGTGGAAATTGATGAAGCCAAAGTGTGAAAGGTGTTGAAACTGAGGGATGACAGTGGATATGAAGTGGTCGATTCCAAGAAGTATCTATGACTGTTCAGAGATATTGGATATGGTGGTTCCCTACAAAGCAAAACTATCAAGAAAGGGCAGTTACCATACAAATGGAGGTTCTTGGCTCATACAATTTTGGTATGCCTATCTCCAAAGAAGGTTGGATTTGACGAGCTTGCTAGTGAACAGGCCTCTGCCTTCTATGCTGTGGTAAAGGGTGAAAACTTCAGTTTTTCTAACCTGATTTTTCAAGCCCTAAAATCAAACATCCAATCTGAATATGTCTATGTGTACCCTAGGTTTTTGACATATATTCTCAAAGAAGAATACCCCTAAATTGTTTGGGTTGGTACAATTTTGCAACCTAAACTTCTCAATGAGAAAACTTTTTCCAACTTATCTTTAAACAAGACTGCATTTCTTAGAAGGTACACTGACTATCCCTTATTGCTTCCAAGGCAGTTTCCTGATGAACCTGCTCCTGCTGAGGTTCAAACAGAAACTGTAGCAGCAGCTGAGCCTCATGCTCAAGATGAAAGAACCACAAACCCAATGGTCTCTGATCCCACATCTGTCCCAGCTTCCTCTACTCTAAAACCTTTTCAATCTAAAAAGAGGAAAGCTTCCACAAAAACTACCACTGCCACTTCCTCAACCGAATCACTTCCTGTCATTTTTAAAAGACAGAGAACGGTGGTTACTAGGTCTCCTCCACCTAGTACCACCATCCAATCTGAAGCTTCTAACCCTGTTCAAGGCAAAAAGCCTAAACGGAAACTGGTCAAAGTGGGATTTTCTCTTAGGGATGAACCTTCATTTGAGGGGGAGTCATTAGAAGCAGATGTACCTTCCCCATCTGAACAATTTTCACCCCTACAACCCCTATCACTTAGGAGTGACAGTGCTATCAATATTGGCCTAAATGAAGGTGTTATTAACGCACCTACCTCATTCCATGAGAACATACTGATAGGCCAAGACACTAGAGCATTGAGCCCCCACTCCTCACCGGAGGTGAATCTCAGGAGTTTGGAAGAAATACATGCAGAAAGGGCTGCTGCTGCCCAAGGATCCCCACTGGATCTTGGTGCCAACAGTAACATCAAAAAGACCCAATCTGCGACAATCTTCTCTGAATCAGCACCCAGAAGTCCTTCATTGGAACCAAGGGTTGCTAAAACAGATGAAGAGAATCCCAGGTGCCAAGAAGCAATGGGTACCACTGCTGATCAATCTCGGATTGATAGCTTGGTTTTGTCCAGGGATACTGGTAAAAAGCCAGTTGAGGACAGCTTTACACTACCTGAATTGATGAAATTGTACCTGAATCTTCTAGCATAGGTTGATCACTTAAACTCAACTGTTGCTACTTTGGTCAAGGCTACTCCAACTGAAGCCGAGGAAGGTCCTTCAAACCCTAACATAGAAGCTGTTGAAGCTGATACTGTCAAATTAGGGGAGAAGTTGACTTCTACACCTTCTATCATTGAAATAGAAGAAACTGAAAGAATTCCGGCTGAAGTTAGAGCCACAGCCTGCAAGAGAGTTGGTGTTAAACCCTTCACAATTAAAGAGAGTTGGGTCAATATGAAGAGCAGTCAGTTAATTTCCATATCTCCATTTGAAGATCCCAACCTCACTGAATTAGTGCAATCTTCAATGCTAATTGCAGGTGCTCTCCCTGAGCACATCAACATGATCACAAGTCTGTTGAAAAATGTCATATTTCCGGCTGAAAGAGCCAGTGATCATATGGAGAGGAATACTGCCTCCACTAGCAAGGTAGCTGAAGAAGTTAAAGAAAGCACTGCAACTGTTGCAGTGGCCACTATATCTGAAGGTAGTGATGAGAATTTAATCGATGAATATGAAGGAATAGAGGTGTTGGAAATTGTTGATAAAGAACCTGAAGTCACCAAACCTCAAGTGGTGACTGAGGTTCTAACATTGTTCAAGCGGAAGTTCAAACAGAAACTCATCTGGTTGTTCAACCGCAAACCCAAACTGCGACCCAGATGGAAGTTTATGGACCTGGCAATTCAATTTTTTTGTATTGATGGGTCTAATCAGTTATCTGTGGATCAACCGGAAGAACTGGGAAGCAAAGAAGCTGAAGACATAGCTGCAACATTGATAGCTTTGAGGAGTACCGAACTTGTTCAAACTGAAAATCCTAGAACTATTCAACAGGTGGTTCAAAATCCTGAAGCTGAAGCTATGCTAAAGATGGTGGAAGATGCAAAAAGGGTAGCAGAAGATGAGAGGCTAGCCCAAGAACTTCAAGAGGAATTGGATCTGTATTCTTAGGTTGAAGTTGTTGAAAGGTTGTTGGAAGAAGCAAAGACTAGTTCCTTCAATTGGAGATTGAAGGACTACAATTTTGAAGAAATGACTGAGGTTGATAGGCAAAGACTGATCTCCATTGCCTCATAGATGCCTACCAAGCTAATAAGGAATGATGAAAACTACTTGTTGTTGAAAAAGATAAAGAGGGCCCTCGTGGTTAAGAAACTGAAAACAGAAGAAGAGATAGCTCAGTTGAAAGTCAGAGAACTTTGCTACTTGATTGATACAATCTTTTATGAGCTCAAAGGAGACATAGTTGCAGTCAATCCAAAGCTAGTGATGCCTGCACTTTCAGAATTCACTTCAGGTACATCATCAAACTTAAATGTTAAACCTGAATTTACTGATGATGCAGATATGCCACCTCCACCTTCTTTTACATATAACCCAAGCCCCATATCTAGATTAGCTTCATCACTTACACCAATTGTCCCTCTTAAGAAGAAGCCTCCTCCTACCATGGATTTCTCTGACATTTTCCCACCTTCTCCACCTTCTAGCCCTACACCAGAAGCCATTAAACCACCAACACAAACTTCCCTACCTCCACTCACCATTAAAGAACCTTCAACCACCATCACCAAACCTACTGAAGTTCAATCTGGCCCTTCTTCATCATCTGCCAAAGGCAAAAGACCTGTTGTGCAAGAATCAGCAAATGATTCTGATGAAGAAAGGATGATGAGAAAAAGGAAAATGATGCATGCCAAGAGCAAAAGAGATCAAGAGCAAAGAAGAAAAGCTCCACCCAGAAAGAATAAGATTGTGGGTTGGACAGTAGATGAAGCAACTTTTGACTTCACTTTTAACTTGGCAAATGGCACAACTCAGGTGGTAAATGCTCACAAGGCCACTACATTTCTTTCTGTGCTACAAATGACTGACATCATTCTAAAGCTTAGAGAAATTCTAAGTCCCTCAAGAGCTGAGCACTTGTTAAAGCTTCACATAGAGCCAATGGTGCTAGACAGTGGAATGCTCTACAGGAGCAATTTAGATGATGATTCAGATGAAGAAGAAGAAGAGCATGTCAGTGAGATAAGATTTGTCATTTGGGAAGAAGAAGAGAAGCTATTCTATGTTTACAGAGTCGATGGCACCTTCACAGTTCATGAGTCTATTTCTGTTCAAGAAGAATGGAGCGAAATGGACTGGGAATCTTTCAAGTATGTGAAGGTGACCAAAACAAATTCTAAAGAAGCTTTCTCAAAATCTGGATGCCAACATTAAAACCACGGACAAGTAGGTTAAGAAGAAGAAATTTTTTTTGGTACAAGTCAATTTTTGAAGATAAACATTGGAATTTGACAGCATCAGCTTAGGGGGAGATTGTAAGAAATATTGCGCTTGGAAGATTTCCGGCTGAATGCCAATTTTGTTATGTTCCGACTGAAGTTGAAGTGGAATTCTCACTTCAAGCGGAACTGGCAGTTCAAGCGGAAAGAAGTAGTTTTTTCCTTTAGCGAATATTCTGGGTGAACTCGATGCAAAAGCTTCTCGTATGCTTCTATATCTGATTCAAGCCGCTCTCCTAAAGTAGTATGTTGCTGCCAACACGCAAGATATTCCAAATGTCGATGTTTATTCTTTTGGTAGTTTGTATTTGACTTTACGTTTTATGGTCTAGATTAGATCACATGAAATCAATGGCTTCCATTGATCTCATCAGCACTATATATAGCTTAGTTAGCTCATAGTTTACAAATCAACTGTTCTTGAACAACTTATAATAGTGTAGCTTTGAGTTAATGCAAATAATGCTGAGTATTTGTTACTTCGTTGTTACTATCTTTCTGCAAATCAAGCATTTACATTATACACAAGAACTAAATCTCGCTTAAGTAAAGTGAAATATAACTTTAATTCCGCAGGGTTATATTTGCAAGTAAAGGGCTTTTGTTTTAGTTTAACTCTAACTAATAACGATCCTACAAGCTTCCTCCATCCGAATATAGGCTATCACGCCTCACCCGGGACGCACGTGGCAA
The DNA here is from genome assembly GCA_039602395.1 of Deinandra increscens subsp. villosa. NCBI lineage: Eukaryota > Viridiplantae > Streptophyta > Magnoliopsida > Asterales > Asteraceae > Deinandra > Deinandra increscens. Next base: position 39,832,583 of record JBCNJP010000025.1, read on the forward strand.
TTTCTGCTTCGCCCGAGACGCATGTGATCCAAGTATGAAACCCTGGGATTGTGGGATCATCCGTGTTGATAGCATTGGTGGCAACCTCCCAATCCAGGGACATATGCGGATCCCTTAAGGTTTAAAACGATTAATGCGTTTTCAAGATGGATTGGTGCTGACGTACCAACTTAAGTCTCCGAGGACATGCCCTAGTCAGTCAGTACGGCTAAGAGGAAATCCCTAGTTCGCCAGTACGGCACTCGGCATGACCCCAGAAATAACATAAAGATTACCTAGTGACCCAGGATTAGTGACATATCCAGGGTCATGACGACTGAAACCTAAGTAAATTAACTACTTGGCTAGTTAATTCTAATTGTTATGTTCATATGACAGGGAACATTCACAAATCGACTGAAGCCACGAGGAGTCCTAAATCCTGGGGGCAACCCAGGAATACTAAGGTAAACCCTAGAATGATTCCATGCACTAGCAACTATTTTTTAAATATTTCAAACACAATGATGTAACTAAAAGCAGTTATATCAAAGGACCCATCCTGGGTCCGGAAAAGCTCCGGCCACCCCAGGATGGGGGCATGTCAAAAACCCTGGATTCATTATCCAGGGGTGGGGCATATTGTCTTAAACAAAAAATGGGAAACATCAACCGGCATCACATCACAAAAAGAAAATTAAATTGTTTTTAAACAAGAACCACAAAAAAACAAGAAGACGACCCCAACCTTCAGACTACATCCTGGGTCATCTCATTAGCTTCCTTCACCGGCTCGTCCTCTGCTGCCTTGGGCTCCTAGGCTGGCATGTCACCCTCCTTGGGCTGGTCGATGTCCATGGCATGATCAGCAGAACCCTTGGATAGGGTACCCTTGCTGGTTTCAGGGTCAGCTCCAGGGTCACACCCAGTAGGGATGGTTGCGCCTAGTTCGCGCAGTTTAGCTGCCCATTCAGTCACATCCCATTTGGGGTTCTTGAACCCCAGGTCCCTGGCCTCCTTAGCCATATTCAATCTGCACTGGAGGAGCGAGATGCGGTCTATCAGCCTGCCCTCGTCACCCTTTACAGCCAGGGAAGCCTCGGGATCAGCCCGCGCATCCACAGCCTTCTTCTCCAGGTCCTGCACCAGCCCCAGATTTTTATTAGCCGCTGCCCTGGTCAAGTTCAGCTCCTTGTTCAGAGCAGCGACCTCCCTCCTGGCTGAAGACTCAGCATCCTGGGCACACTTCTCGGCAGCCTGGACCAGCTCGAAGAATCGCCCAGCAATCTACGAGACTTAATTAAATATTTTAGACCCTGAATGGCTTAACTATGCAAAAAATTCAGGGGTACCCAGGATTTACTTACTTGGCGAGAGGAAGCTTCGGCATGTATGAGCAGCTCGGAAGCATCCATGTTTTCCAGGGGTTGCAGGGCAGGAGCAGCAGCGGCAGCCTTGGTCTTAAGCTTTATGTCAGAGGCCCTTGAAGAAGGAGCCTTGGGGGTAGACATGGGCTCAGCCTTCACTGGGGCCAAGACCTGGATGTCCTATTCAGATCCACCCAGCACGAAAGTGTCCAGATCAACGTCCTCGAGGTTGATGGGAGTCGCAGCAGCTGAAGAACAGAAACATGAGAAATCAACAAAATCCAAGGAACAAAAAGCAGGGTACTGGTACACTTACAACTAGACATACTATGAGAAGTGAAGGAGGCAGCTTGGTGGGGATCAGTCTTGAACTTTCGGTCCTCCTCGGTGATGGTCAGGAATGTCTCAAATCTCTCAAATGCCCCTAGATTTGCAGGGCTGATTGAACTCAAGCTAGGCACTGCAAAATAGAAAAATCCAAGGTCAGTATTTGTATAACATATAATAAAAAGTAAATCCTAATTCCTAATGTAGGTGAGAACCTACCATCTACTTTCCATTCCTCGTGAAATGAAGCCCGAGGAACCATTTGAACCTCCTTGTTCAAAGCCTTGAACAAAAACCGATTGCTACCATGGGACTTGAACTCGTAACCCAAGGCTATTTCAGATACCCCAACCAGGGAGTCGAACTCCCTGTTGAGATGGTCAAGGGTGCCCATGATTCTCCATATGAGGGAAGGGTTTGGGCATTAGCAAGGCCGGTGGCCTCAAAGAACTCGGCCAGGAGACCGGTGAAAGGAAAAGACAGACCCATGGAGAAAGGGGTAAACCGGAAGCAAACCCATGATTCAGACTGAAATCTGACCTAAGCCTTCTATCAAAGGGTCTGATTTCAGTGGTAGAGGGAAGAAGACCCGACAACGACAATGCAGCAATATCGGCTTCGGTGAAGCTGCAGGTCTTTAATTCCCGACTCTGCAGGTAGTTTTGATCGAAGAAATCCTCGATTCCCGTCTTTTTTGGCTAGGGTCTCCGATCGAATCTTCTTGCGAGTCATGATCAGAAAGAAAGAAAAGGAAGGACTAAGACGAGAAATTACCTGATCGGAGAAGGTTGGAAGCCAGAGACGTTAGTGGAAACCTTTGCTCTCGAAAAGTTTATGAGAAGAGAGGGGAGGTTAAAGGTGATGGGATGTTACCCCACGACGTGGCGCAGTGGATCCCTAATTAACGGACACGATCAGAACAAACGTGGATTAGGACCTAATTTGAAATTTTCTCAGCTGTAAGACTTATCTACAACTTGCAAAAATATGTGGGCAATTGTTATACCCTGAATTTTCGGCTCCTAATCCAGGGTACAGGTATAGGCTTAGGACAGGATTGACCCAGGAATTGAATGACCCAGAATTTAACATGTAACGCTGAATAACCCTGAGTGTATCAGAACTAAGGTAATGTCCCAGGATATCATCGTAATTCAGGGAAGTTTATATTTATATTATTTTTGTCATACATTATTATGATCCAGGATGAGTATAATCCAGGGTCACTGTTATTCTACGAATGACCAAGCATGTGGAAATGACCCTGCATGCTAGGACATTGTTACTAATACGTTTTGTGCCTATATCTGATCAAGGACAGGTTGACGAAGTCTACCAACGGTCGAATGGGACGAGCTGGAGACTTATTTTGCACGTGTTCAAAGGAAGTTAGCTAAAAACTCAGTCAACCAACTGAAAAAGATGTTGAAGAGAAGATCCCTGGAATATCGGACAAGTTGTTGAAGAGCTAGGAGTATAAATAGGACATTTAGACTTATTATTCAGCTCACTCGAGCTTTACTCATTGTGTTCTCGTATATAATTCTCTGTTTACTCACTGTACTCAAACATTTACGTGATCAATAAATTGGTAGCGTGGGTTATCGCTACCCGGGGTTTTTATGCCGGCGGCGCCTTAGAGACATCTAAGGGCTAAGGGCTTTTCCCTAGTAAAATTCTCGGTGTTCTTACTTGCATTCAAGGCTTCATTTGTGTTACTAAGTTTCTTAATCAATTTCGTAATCAAACTTACATTTTTACTCAGGATTTTGACTTTTGTCCCTAGAATTCAACTGTTGTCCTAGGATTTTTGCAAACAGTTTGCGTATCTTAATCCTAGGCACCAAACCTCACAATCTTATTTGGTTTAAATCTTGCTAAATCAGCTTAAGTAATTTTTAGCCAAAACACATATACTAACACCAGCCATAGACCAAGGTACGGATATCCAGGATTCTAATGCAGCAGATAAACTCCTGGTATCCAGTACCCAGGATTCTTCAACCCAGAAGGAGTCCTGGACTAGACCAATTATTCAGTATTTGCGGGATGGTACTATTCCATGGAACGAGAAGGATGCCCACGCATTCGGGGTAAGAGTAGCCAGGTACGTGATTATTAAGAATATATTATATAGAAAATCTTTTGCAGGTGCATATTTGAGGTGCTTGGAGGAGGATGAAGCCCAAGAAGTGTTTTGGCTAAAAATTACTAAAGTAGAATTAGCAAGATTTGAACCAAATTTGAATGTGTGGTTTGATGCTTAAATTTAAGGTTTGAAAAGTACTTGCATAAATCCTGGGGCAATAATTGAATTTCCGGGTCAAAAGTCCAAATCCTGGGTACAGAACCCTGGATCAGTTTGCCAATTGTATATATAAAAACTTAGTAACACAAATGAATACTCAAATGCAGGCGAAAACACCGAGATTTTGACTAGGGAAAAGCCCTTAGTCCTTAGATGTCTCTAAGGAACCGCCGGCACAAAAACCCCGGGCAGCGATAACACACGCTACCAGTTTATTGATCACCAAAAATGTCGAATACAACGAGTTTGCAGAGAAAATAATACGAGAATACAATTAGTGAAGCTTCAATGAATTAAAAACTAAGTCTAAGTGTCCTATATATACTCCGAGAGCTTCAATGACTCGTCCGATATTCCAGGGATCTTCAACAACTTGTCCGATATTCCAGGGATCCTCTCTTCAACGTCTCTTTCAGTTGGTTAACCGAGTTTCCAGCTAACTGACTTTGACCACGTGCTAAATGAGTCTCTAGCTTCTTTTATTCGACCGTTGGGAGACTTCGTCAATCTGTCCTCACTTAGATAAAGGTACAAAATACGTTAGTAACGATGCCCTAGCATGCAGGGTCATTTCCACATGCTGGGTCATCTATAAAACAAGGGTAACCCTGGATTATGCACATTTTATATCATATTAAAATAGAATAAAATGAATGTAAATTTTCCTGAATAAAGTCGACATCCTGGGCCATCACTTTACTATGGACACATTCAGGGTCATTTGAACGTTACCTGCCAAATTCTGGGTCATACAATTCCTGGGTCACTCCTGCCCTTGGCCTTTACCTGCGCCTTGGATTATCAGTCGAGAATTTGGGGTATAACAATTGCCCCCAAATTTTCGCGAGTTGTGGATAGAATTTACAGCTGTGAAAATTTCAAATTTTGGGTCACATCGCCCCTTGCTTCAATCGTGTCCGTTAATTTTGCATCCATGATGCCACGTCCCGAGCGACCTCCCATCACCTCTGTAACTTCTTCTTTTCTTTAAATACTACCCTTATTTTATACACCGAATTCTCGGTTAATAATCTAGGGCACAGGTAAAGTATGAAGTAACCCTGGATGAACAAAGGGCAGGTATGACCTAGGAATTGTATGACCCTGGATGTTGACAGGTAATGTTCGATGACCCAGGATGATTAACATCAGACAGGGAAGTTTACCTTTATTTTATTCCATACTTATATGATCTAATCCAGGGATTGCCCTAATTTTTACAATGACCCAGCATGTGGAAATGACCCTGCATGCTAGGATTTCGTTACTAACGTGTCTCGTACTTTTGTTTAAGTGGAAACAGGTTGACAAAGTCTTCTAACGGTCATACTAAACAAGGAGAAGGCTTTATTCGCACGTGGTCAAAGTCAGTTGGCTGGAAAGTTGGTCAACTAACAGAAAGAGACGTTGAAGAGGAGATCCCTGGAATATCGGAAGAACAGTTGAAGACCCCTGGAATATCGGACGAGTCTTTGGAGCTCTCGGAGTATAAATAGGACCTTTAGTCGTTTATTTTCGATTCATTCGAGCTTTACTGATTGTATTCTCGTATTATTCTCTCTGCAAACACGTTGTACTCGACATTTTTCAGTGATTAATAAATTGGTAGCGTGTGTTATCGCTACCCGGGGTTTTTATGCCGGCGGCGCCTTAGAGACATCTAAAGGCTAAGGGCTTTTCCCTAGTCAAAATCTCGGTGTTCCTACTTGCATTTCTGGTTACATTTGTGTTGCTAAGCTTCTTAACGGATTTCATAAGTAAACCTTATCTTTTGATTAAAGATTTTAGTTATTTGTCCCTGGAATTCTATTGTTGTCCCAGGATTATTTCAAACTATTCTCATATTCGAATTTTAGACACCTAACCTCACATTCATATTTGGTTCAAACTTTGCTAATTTAACTTAAGTAATTTTTAGCCAAAACAATTTGGCGCCCACCGTGGGGCAATTGGTGTCAATCTTTTGTCAAACTCTTTTCAGATTTGTCCTAAACTTGATTTTTGCCAAAATCTATCAAAAAATGTCAACACAAATGAACACCTCGAATGTCTCGGTTTCTGCTGTGACTGCTTCAACAACTGGAGTTAACCAACCGGGTCCAAGGACCAGTATTTCGACAAGTGGAGTCACTTCATCGGCTCCAGGGTTTAATGCCTCAACCTCAGCTACGCGCAGTGACGGACCTATGGTCAACCATGAAGTGATCGAAACTGAAAACATTCCAGAAGACCCTGTCTTAATATCTGACACTGATATCCTAGCCACATTCGGTAGATTGGAGCGCCACATGGAACTCCAACAGAAAGTGAACAAGGAATTCATGGCTCAATTGACCAGCTTGAGATCAGAGTTACCCAGAGCCACGACGGCTCAGCCGTCGCCACTCGATCCCAGAATTCTGAATTTCGATACCCCTGGAACTAATTCCAGGGTACATGAAGGTGTCGCCCCACTGAACTGGAGATCAACATCCTTCCCCGCTCAAATGGCCCATGCTGATTTATCCAGAATGACTACCATCAGAGAACCGATCACTAATCCTGGGACAAACATACCCCAGGATGTTGGTAACATTCCTCAACCTTTCACCCATTATGCTAATACTAACAATTCTGTGCAGGATTCAGGAATAAGCCCATCTGTGGAACGAGAAATCCAAAAGCTCAAGCAAATGATGTCGAGTGTCCCAGGAGTGGTGCAGCCTATCCCTGAAGTTGGGCCTGCAAGCCATAGGATGTCCAGATTTGCTCCTTCTATTTGTGATGTGGAGATTCCCAAAAGGTTCCAAACACCCAACATGAAGCTTTACGACGGCACCACAGACCCAGAAGAGCATGTGGCGCAATACCGCGAAAGAATGGAGGTTATTCACATGCCACCCGAAATAAAGGAAGCCTGCCTTTGCAAAGGGTTTGGGTCCACCTTAACAGGGGCAGCTCTCAAATGGCTCCTAAACATTCCTCCCTATTCTATTGCTTCATTTGCATAACTAGTTAATTTATTTAACAGTCAATTTTCTTGTAGTCGTAGTTTTGAAAAACTAACAAGTGATCTGTATAGGGTAACCCAGAATGCAGGTGAAACCTTAAGGAACTACGTCAGCAGATTCAGCAGAGAAGCTCTGGAGATCCCGAACATGGATATGGCAACTGCAGTTCAGGCCTTTAAAATGGGGCTGAACAAAGACTCATCGTTTTACGAGGATCTAGTCATGAACCCATGTCATAAGATGGATGAAGTTCGTCACATGGCTCTCCGCTTCATCAGACTGGAGGAGGATAGGAAAATCCTGGGAAAGAATGAGTCCTCCCCAGGATTCAACGGTTCTAGCAGAAAGTCAGAATCCACACATCCTAGGTCACAAAGGTCAAAGCCTTATTCAAGGCCTGATGAGCGCCGAGTGAACAATGTGGAACAGGATGAGGACGATGAAGAAAATCCTTCTTTTAATGACTATTGCTTTACTACTGACGTTTCTGGTGTGATGTATGCTATGCAGGATCTCGGCGACAAGGAAAGGTGGCCCAGAAAGTGCGATAAACCCTCTACATGGAAGGACAAGTCCAAGTGGTGTGCCTACCACGAAGACTTTGGTCATCAAACTGAAGATTGCATGGCCCTGAGAAGAGAGATCAGCTATCTACTCAGCAAAGGCCATCTAAAGGAACTGTTGGGAAAGAAGAAGGACAAATCCAGGGAACAGAATCCAAAATCCAGGGACAACGATGCAAGGTCCCAGGATTATAGACGCTCCGATGACCATCCCGAAAGAGCATCATCACCACCCCCGGATGCTAAGGTAGTTCATTTTATTTCTAGTGGTTCTGATATCTGTGGTACTTCTTATTCTGCAGCAAAGAGACACGCCAAGGAATCAAAATCAGACAGGGACCAAAGACCCAGGAAAAGCTCCATTCAACAAGATGTGAAAGAGATTACATTTGGAGAAGATGATAGACGTAACATCATAGACCCTCATCACGATGGGCTAGTGATAACTCTTCACATTGCCAACATCGTCGTGAAAAGGATTCTGATCGATGGAGGAAGCTCAGTAAACATAATCCAACTAGAAGCCTTAAACAAGATGGGAATCCCGCACACAGAGATCATCTCGAAATCCACGGTACTTGTGGTTTTCAGTGGTGAAACGAAGAACACTCTGGGAGAAGTAAAGCTTACAGTCTATGTAGAGGGACTCAATTCAGTCCAGCGCTTCTATGTGATGGACGCACCATCAGGATACAATGTAATCCTAAGGTAGACCCTGGATTCACGACAACAGGGCTGTACCCTCAACATATCATCAATGTGTGAAGATACCAACACCTTGGGGTGTGATCACAATGAACAGCGATCAGCAAGAAGCTAAGGAATGTTACACCACGGCGATGAAGATATCATCTAAACCAAGGCAAGCATAGTAATTAAAGAAGAAGGCCTGGGAAACCTTGGAAGCAAGGGAACAGGACGTCAAAGCTATTGAGCTAGATCCCTCAAATCCAGGGAAAAAGGTCTATATTGGGACGAATATTCCAGGGCCGATAGAGGAGCAGTTAGTGAATCTACTCAGGACCAGAATGTCAACCTTCGCCTGGTCTCATGGCGATATGACAGGTATTTCCAAATCTATTATTACACATAAACTTGGAATTGATAATTCTTTCAGGCCAATACATCAAAAGAGAAGAAAATTCGCGCCAGAGAAGAACATCATAATCCAGGAGGAAGTGGACAGATTACTGAAAGCAGGGATGATCAGAGAGGTCAAGTTTCCCAGGTGGTTAGCTAACGTGGTGGTGGTGGGAAAAAAGAATGGCAAATGGAGGGTATGCGTGGATTACACGGACCTGAACCGTGCATGCCCGAAAGATCCATTCCCATTGCCTCACATAGAATCCATGGTCGATGCAACCGCGGGCCATGAAATGTTAACTTTCATGGATGCAACTTCAGGATTTCAGCAAATTCAGATGGAACCCCAGGATCAGGAAGACACAGCATTCATAACACCGACAGGTATATATTGTTATATAGTTATGCCTTTTGGACTAAAAAATGCAGGGGCAACATATCAGAGGCTGGTCAACATGATGTTCAAAGAAAAGCTGGGGGACACGATGGAGGTCTATATCGACGATATGGTGGTCAAATCCAGGATCACCAGTGACCATGTCCAGGATGTAAAGGATTCCTTTGATATCTTGGATAAATACAACATGAAGCTGAATCCAGAAAAATGCCACTTTGGAGTCGGAGCAGGTAAATTACTGGGGTACATGGTGACAAAGAGAGGAATAGAGGCAAGTCCAGAGCAGATCAGGGAAATTGCCAACCTGAAATCGCCTACCAACACCAAGGAAGTTCAAAGACTTACAGGTAGAATTGCTGCCCTTAATAGATTTATATCAAAATCCTCGGAAAGATGCAGGGAATTTTATGATATCCTGAAGAAAAACAAGAAATTCGAATGGAAGGAGCAACACGAGAAAGCTTTCCAGGATTTGAAGGTATATTTATCCACGGCACCCTTGTTAATGAAGCCTAATCCAGGGGAACCCCTGTCCCTGTATTTGGCGGTGTCCAGAAACACGGTAAGTGCAGTCCTGACCAAGGATGCAGAAGGTCAGCAACACCCTATATATTATGTAAGTAAGAGTTTGCTTGATGCTGAATCCAGGTACTCACACCTTGAAAAACTTATATTAGCCCTATGTATGGCATCTACTAAACTTAGACATTATTTCGAAACTCATACAATTCATGTTAGAACTAACTACCCTATAAAGTCTGTTTTGCGAAAACCAGAAATGTCAGGTCGAATGGCTAAATGGTCGGTGAAGCTCAGCGCATATGATCTGATCTATGAGGCCAGAACAGCTATAAAATCTCAGGCTCTAGCTGATTTTGTGGCTGATTTCAGTACCGACATACAGCAAGAAGCAGACCATGAATTGCAGCAGCTTCAACAAGAGGAAATTTCAGGGTGCTGGACCTTGTTCACTGATGGGGCATCAAATATCAGGGGAACAGGCCTTGGAATAGTACTGAAATCGCCACAGGGGGACATGATACCCCAGGCTGTTAGATGTGGATTTCAAGCAACTAACAATGAAGCCGAGTATGAGGCCCTAATTGCTGGGTTACACCTAGCATTACACCTGGGAATTCAACACATTCAGGTATATGTAGACTCTCTTCTTTTAGCTAACCATTTTAATGGCTCTTATGCAGCTAAGGGAGAAAAATTAGTCAAGTACTTGGAAGTGGTAAAACGAATGTCCCAGGATTTTCAAAATTTTAATATTCAACAAGTACCAAGGGAAGAGAATGCTGAAGCAGACGCACAAGCAAACTTAGGTTCAGCATTCAAAACACTTGAAGATACTCATATTCCTATTATTCGCATACTAACACCGGCCATAGACCAAGGTATGGATTCCCAGGATTTTGACACGCTGGGTGAGACCCTGGTATCCAATACCCAGGATTCTACTAAGGAATCCTGGACTAGGCCGATTATTCAATATTTGCAGGATGGTACTATACCAAAAACCGAGAAAAACGCCCGTGCATTCAGGATAAGAGTAGCCAGGTATGTAATTATAAAAAATGTACTATATAAAAAATCTTTTGCAGGTACGTATTTGAGATGCTTGGAGAAGGACGAGGCCCAGGAAGTGCTCAGAGACATCCATGAGGGTGATTGTGGAAACCATACAGGGGGCAGGTCCCTGATGTCCAAGATCCTAAGAACGGGGTATTATTGGCCAACAATGAGAAAAGATGCCCTGGATTTCTCTCAGAAATGTGACGCATGTCAAAGACACGCCAATGTGCCTCACCAGCCTGCAGAGCCTCTATATCCAATTCCAGCGTCCTGGCCCTTCATGAAGTGGGGGATGGACATTGTTGGTAAACTACCCAAAGCCCCTGGAGGGAAGGTATTCATGTTGGCAATGACAGATTACTTCTCAAAATGGATTGAAGCCGAAGCGTATGTTCAAGTCAGGGAAAAAGAGGTTATATCCTTCATTAAAAGGAACATATTGACAAGGTTTGGAGTGCCATCTGAGATTGTCTGTGATAATGGCTCTCAATTTATTGGAAGTAGGACCACAGGATTTTGTGAATCCTGCGGTATCAAGATGATAACATCAACTCCAGTACATCCTCAAGCCAATGGCCAAGCTGAGTCAAGCAACAAGATTATCATAAACAACCTGAAGAAGAGACTGAAGGAGAAGAAGGGAAGATGGGCAGAGGAATTACCCTTAGCATTATGGGTAGATAGGACTACCTCCAAGAATGCCACGGGCCAAACCCCATATTCCCTGGTATTTGGCACAGAAGCAGTCATCCCGACGGAAATGGTGATCCCAACATTCAGGATCAGTGGTCAGACCCAGGGTTTGAATGACCAGTCCCTGGTTGAAGACTTGGATACCCTGGATGAGATGAGAGATCAGGCGGCTTGGAGAATGGCAGCATATCAGCAAAGAATTTCGAAGACCTATAACAAGCATGTAAGGATCAGAAGATTCAAGGTAGGAGACCTGGTCCTGAGAAAGGCGTTTCAGAACACAACAAATCCAGGAGACGGGAAATTAGATCCTAAGTGGGAAGGTCCTTATTTGATTGATTCCGAAGCTGGTAAGGGGGCATATTGGCTGGCTAGTATGGAAGGAGACCTATTGCCAAGACCTTGGAATGCGATACACCTCAAAGCATATTTCATGTAAGGCCTTCTGTCCCAGGATTCACTTGCTCAGGTATGTGTTTTATTTTGAAATTTCATAATGGAAATTCAGGTCAGTTCTTCTCACTTAATTTACTTATTCCCCTTATATGTTTTGCTTTCGTTATTAAGTTGCTGATATTAATTTCATGTTACGTTTCATTTTTAAAATTGTTATTTAATGTTTTGAATTCGCTAAGATCTATGTTTTGCAAGGCGGATTGCCTAAAATCCAGGGAATCCCAGGATTCAAGGTATTCAAGGTGCAGGATGATCGGAAATTCAAGGCATATGAAGCAAAGAATACTCAAGGTACTCCAAGTCAACTGCAACAAAACGTATTTCTCCTAAGTATTGGGACTGGCCATCTCACTTCCGTATGGGTAAATTTTAAACCCATTCCTAAGGTTTAAGGATTATACGTCCTTCATCCGAATATGGGCTATCACGCCTCGCCTGGAGCGCACGTTGGCAATTTTTGCCTCGCCCGAGACGCACGTGATCCAAGTATGAAACCCTGGGATTGTGGGATCATCCGTGTTAATAGCATTGGTGGCAACCTTGCAATCCAGGGACATATGCGGATCTCTCAAGGTTTAAAACGATTAACGCGTTTTCAAGACGGATTGGTGCTAACGTACCAACTTAAGACACCCGAGGCAATACCCTAGTTCGCCAGTACGGCTTGAGGTGGTCCCTAGAATTCGCCAGTACGGCACCGGGCTTGACCCCAGTTCGCCAGTACGGCACCGGGCTTGACCCCAGTTCGCCAGATTGGCACCAGGTTTAACCCCAGTATTTAAGGGTTTGACCCCAGAAATAATTCTAAAATTACCATCGGGCTTGACCCCAGAAACAATTCAAAGATTACCTAGTGACCCAGGATTATTAATCTAATACAGGGTCATAACGGTCAAAGCCTAAGAAAATTAACTCCTTGTCTAGTTAATTCTTATTGATATGTTCCTATTACAGGAAACATTCACAAGTCTGCTAAAGCTACGAGGAATCCTAAGATCCTGGGGGCAACCCGGGATTACCAAGGTAAACCCTAGAACCATTCCATACATTGCAAATATCATTCAAATATGTCAAACACAAGTATGTAACTAAAGCAGTTATATATATAAAAGACCCAACCTGGGCCCGGAAAAGCTCCGGACGTCCCAGGATGGGGACACGTCAAAAGACCCTGGATTCCACATCCAGGGGTGGGTCATTGTCTTAAACAAAATATACCGGGAAACATCATCCGGTATACCATCACATGCATAAAAATAAAATTGTTTTCAAACAAACATGAACCACAAAAGATAAGAAGGTGACCCCTATTTTTCAAGCTTCATCCTGGGGCACCTCCTTCGCTTCCTTCTCCTCCGTTGCCTTCTCTGCTGCCTTCGGGTCCTGGGCCGGCTGCTCTCCTCCCTTGGGCTGGTCGATATCCATGGCGTGACCAGCAGAGCCCTTGGATGGGGTGCTTTTGCTGGATCCAGGACCGGTTTCAGGGTCACACCCTGCAGGGATGGTGGCGCCTAAGTTGCGCAACTTCTTTGCCCAGTCGGACACATCCCAATTGGGGTTCTGAAACCCCAAATCCCTTGCCTCCTTCGCCATTTTCAGCCTGCACTGGAAAAGGGAGATGCGAGCGATGAGCTTGCCTTCATCGCCCTTAGCGGCTAAGGCAGACTCATGCGCAGCCCGTGCCTCCACTGCCTTCTTCTCAAGATCATGCACTAGACCCAGGTTCTTGTTGGCTACTATCCTGAGCGAGTTCAGCTCCTTGGTCAGGACAACAACCTCCTTCTTGGCAGCAGCCTCAGCATCCTGGGCTCGCTTCTCAGCGGCCCAGACCATCTCCATGAATCGGCTAGCAATCTGCAAGAAAAGGTAATTCTATTAACATTTATGACCTTGAATTGTTTACCGTGTAGAAAATTCAGGGGTACCCAGGATTAACTTACTTGGCGGGAAGAGGCCTCGGCATGGGCACGGAGCTCTGCAGCATCCAGGTTCTCCAGAGATTGCATGACGGGGGCAGGAGCGGTGGCAGTAGCCCTGGTCTTGCGCTTAGTACCAGAAGTCCTGGAAGAAGGAGCTTTGGGAGCCGTCATAGGTTCGGTCTTCACAGAGGTAATGACTTGCAGGTCCTGTTCGGATTCGCCTAGCAGAAAGTCGTCCAGATCGATGTTTTCCAGGTTGATAGGAGTGGCAGCAGCTAAAAAAGCAAAAGTGTTAGAAATCGATAAAATTCAAGGTAGAAAAATGCAGGGTACCGATATACTTACAACTTGACATAGTTTGCGAGGTGGAAGAAGCAGCTTGGTGGAGATCGGTTCTGAATTCCCTATCAACTTCACTAACGGTCAGGAAGGCCTCGAATCTTTCGAGTGTCCCTGAATTTGCAGGACCAACGGAGCTCAGGCTGGGAACTGCAAAACACAAATCCAGGGTAAGTGTCTGAATAAAATATAATCCTAATTCCTAATGCAGGTAAAAACCTACCATCTACTCTCCATCTAATTGGAAGGCTCATCCCTCCTGGAATAGTGGACCTCTTGACAAAGAAAAATTTCCCTTTCCATTCCTCATAAAAGGAAGCCCGAGGAATCATCTGAACCTCTTTGCTTAGGGCTTTGAACAGGAATCGATTGCTGCCGTGGGATTTGAGTTCATAACCCAGGGCCAGCTCAGGCAGACCAACCAGGGAATCGAACTCGTTGTTCAAACGATCGATGGTACCCAGGATCCTCCAAATGATAGGAAGGGTTTGGGCGTAGGCGAGACCAGTAGCCTTGAAAAACTCAGCCAGGAGGCCGGAGAAAGGATAAGAGAGACCCATGGAGAAAGGAGTAAAAGGAAAACAAACCCAGGTCTCCGAGCAGAAATCTGATCGGAGCCTTGCATCAAAAGGCCTGATCTCAGCGGATTCAGGGAAAAGGCCCGACGACAACAATGCAGCGATGTCGCCGTCGGTAAAAGTGCAGGTCTCGAGCTCTCGATTTTGGAGGTAACGCTGGTCGAGGAAATCCTCTATCCCAGTCTTTTTAGTTAAGGTTTCCGACCGGATCTTTTTCCGGGTCATGGTCGGAGCTAATGAAAGAAAAGGCGAGAAGGGAGAATTTACCTGGAAGAAGGGAATCGGAAGCTGAAAGCGTCGCCGGAAACCTTTTGCTCTCGAAGAGGATTGTGTGAAGAAAGAGGAGGTTAAAGGCTGTATTTAAAGAAAAGAAGAAGTTACAGAGGTGATGGGAGGTCGCTCGGGACGTGGCATCATGGATGCGAAATTAACGGACACGATTAAAGCAAGGGGTGATGTGACCCAAAATTTCAAATTTTCACAGCTGTAAGTTCTATCCACTTGCGAAAATTTGGGGGCAATTGTTATACCCCGAATTCTCGGTTAATAATCTAGGGCACAGGTAAAGTATGAAGTAACCCTGGATGAACAAAGGGCAGGTATGACCTAGGAATTATATGACCCTGGATGTTGACAGGTAATGTTCGATGACCCAGGATGATTAACATCAGACAGGGAAGTTTACCTTTATTTTATTCCATACTTATATGATCTAATCCAGGGATTGCCCTAATTTTTACAATGACCCAGCATGTGGAAGTGACCCTGCATGCTAGGATTTCGTTACTAACGTGTCTCGTACTTTTGTTTAAGTGGAAACAGGTTGACAAAGTCTTCTAACGGTCATACTAAACAAGGAGAAGGCTTTATTCGCACGTGGTCAAAGTCAGTTGGCTGGAAAGTCGGTCAACTAACGGAAAGAGACGTTGAAGAGGAGATCCCTGGAATATCGGAAGAACAGTTGAAGACCCCTGGAATATCGGACGAGTCTTTGGAGCTCTCGGAGTATAAATAGGACCTTTAGTCGTTTATTTTCGATTCATTCGAGCTTTACTGATTGTATTCTCATATTATTCTCTCTGCAAACACATTGTACTCGACATTTTTCAGTGATCAATAAATTGGTAGCGTGTGTTATCGCTACCCGGGGTTTTTATGCCGGCGGTGCCTTAGAGACATCTAAGGGCTAAGGGCTTTTCCCTAGTCAAAATCTCGGTGTTCCTACTTGCATTTCTGGTTACATTTGTGTTGCTAAGCTTCTTAACGGATTTCATAAGTAAACCTTATCTTTTGATTAAATATTTTAGTTATTTGTCCCTGGAATTCTATTGTTGTCCCAGGATTATTTCAAACTATTCTCATATTCGAATTTTAGACACCTAACCTCACATTCATATTTGGTTCAAACTTTGCTAATTTAACTTAAGTAATTTTTAGCCAAAACACCTTAACCTCTCCTTTTTTTTTCACACAAATTTCTCGAGAGCAAGGGTTTTCCTCCGACGTTTCCAACTTCCGATTTTCTTCATTCAGGTAAACTTCTTCTCCCCACTTTTCCCATCATTCCCCGATCATGACCCGTAAGAAAATACGAGCGGAGACAACGGCTGAGGAGACTGGAATCGAGGATTTCCTCGATCAGTTTTATTTGCAGAGCCGAGCGCTCGAAGCTTGCACTTTTACCGACGACGACATCGCTGCATTGTTGTCGTCGGGCCTTTTCCTCGAATCCACTGAGATCAGACCCTTCGACAAAAGGGTTCGATCGGATTTCTGTTCTGAGACCTGGGTCTGCTTTCCTTTTACTCCTTTCTCTATGGGGCTATCCTACCCTTTCACCGGCCTTCTGGCCGAGTTCTTCAAGGCTACTGGTCTTGCATTTGCCCAAACCCTTCCTAATGTTTGGAGAATTCTGGGTTCCATCGATCGTCTCAACAATGAATTTGACTCCCTGGTCGGGTTGTCTGAACTGGCCCTGGGTTATGAGCTCAAATCCCACGGTAACAACCGATTCTTGTTCAAAGCCTTGAACAAAGAAATTTTTCTTTGTGAAGAGGTCAACTATTCCAGGGGGGTGAGCCTTCCAATTAGGTGGAGAGTAGACGGTAGGTCTTTACCTGCATTAGGGATTAGGATTTTATCTTATTCAAATACTGACCTTGGATTTTTGTTCTGCAGTTCCCAGCTTAAGCTCCATTGGACCTGCAAATCCTGGAGTGTTCGAGAGATTTGAAGCTTTCCTCAGCATCAACGAAGTGGACCGAGAATTCAGGACGGACCCCCACCAAGCTGCTTCATCTACCTCCCACAGCATGTCAAGTTGTAAGTATCTTGGTACTCTGCTTTTTAGACCTAGGATTTTCTCTGGATTCTGCTAACTTTTTATGCTTTTTGTTTCTTAGCTGCTGCTGCTATGAACCTTGAAGAAGTGGATCTGGACGCCTATTTGCTGAGTGATGATGACTTCCAAGTCCTGGCCACGGTAAAATCCGAGCCTCCATCAGTTCCCAAAGCTCCTCCCTCCAAGACCTCGGGCACCAAGCGCAAAACCAGGGCCACCAGCTCCGCCATATCACTGCAGCCCCTGGAGAACATGGACGCCGCTGGGCTACTTTCACATGCTGAGGCTACCTCTCGCCAAGTAAGTAAATCCTAGGTACCCCTGAATTTTCCTGCATATTTATCCATTGCGAAAATGAAGGAATGGAATAGGGAGGAATGTTTAGGAGCCATTTGAGAGCTGCCCCCGTTAAGGTGGACCCAAACCCCTTACATAGGCAGGCTTCCTTAATTTCAGGTGGCATGTGGATAACCTCCATTCTTTCGCGGTATTGTGCCACATGCTCTTCTGGGTCTGTTGTGCCGTCGTAAAGCTTCATGCTAGGTGTTTGGAACCTTTTGGGAATTTCCACATCACAAATAGATGGAGCAAATCTGGACATCCTATGGCTTGCAGGCCCAACTTCAGGGATAGGCTGCACCACTCCTGGGACACTCGAGATCATTTGCTTGAGCTTTTGGATTTCTCGTTCCACAGATGGGCTTATTCCTGAATCCTGCACAGAATTGTTAGTAGTAGCATAATGAGCGAGAGTTTGAGGAGTGTTACCAACATCCTGGGGCACATTTATCCTAGGATGAACGACAGGGTCCCTAACAGTGGACACCCTGGGTGGATCAGTCTGGGTCATCTGAGGAGTATGGAACCCAAGGCCCCTGGAGGAAAGGTATTCATGCTAGCTATGACGGATTATTTCTCAAAATGGATTGAAGCCGAGGCATACGTTCAAGTCAGGGAGAAAGAAGTCATATCCTTTATTAAAAGGAACATTTTAACAAGATTTGGAGTACCATCCGAGATTATTTGTTGTTTTGGCTAAAAATTACTTAAGCAAAATTAGTAAAACTTGAACCAAATAAGATTGTGAGGTTTGGTGCCTAGGATTTATATATGAAAACGGTTTGCAGAAATCCTGGGACAATAGTTGAATTAAATCAAGAAATCGTTTGATAAATTAGATAACACAAATGAAACCTTAAATGTAAGTAGGAACACCAAGAATTTTACTAGGGAAAAGCCCTTAGCCCTTAGATGTCTCTAAGGCGCCGCCGGCATAAAAACCCCGGGTAGCGATAACACACGCTACCAATTTATTGATCACGTAAATATTTGAGTACAATGAGTAAGCAGAGAGATAAGCTCGAGAATACAATGAGTAAAGCTCGAATGAGCTGAAAAATAAGTCTAAAGGTCCTATTTATACTCCTAGGTCTTCAACAACTTGTCCGATATTCCAGGGATCTTCTCCTCAACGTCTTTTTCAGTTAGTTGATCGAGTTTCCAGCTAACAACCTTTGACCACGTGCTAAAAAATCTTCAGCTTCTCCTATTCGACCGTTGGTGGACTCCGTCAATCTGTTCTTGATCAAATATAGGCACAAAACGCGTTAATAACAATGTCCTATCATGTAGGGTAATTTCCACATGCTGGGTCATTCATAAAATAAGGGTGACCCTGGATTAGACTCATCCTGGGTCATAATATTGTATAACCAAAATAAATAAAGTAAATATGGACTTCCCTGGATTATAGTGACATCCTGGGACATTGCCTTACCCCTGATACATTCAGGGTCATTTGAACTTTACCTGTTAAATTCTGGGTCAATCCTGCCTTAAGCCTATACCTGTACCCTGGATTACTAGCCGAAAATTCAGGGTATAACAATTGCCCCCAAATTTTCGCAAGTTGTAGATAAGTTTTACAGCTGTGAAAATTTCAAATTCGAGGTCTAATCCACGTTCGTTTTAATCGTATCCGTTAATCAAGGACCTAGCGTGCCACGTCGTGGGGTAACATCCCAATACCCCTACAACTTCCCTTCTCCTTAAATACGAGCCTTAACCTCCTCCTTCTACACCATTACCGTTTCAGAGAGCAGAGCTTATCGTTAGGATCTCCAGCTTCTTTCCTCTTCCAACCAGGTAACATTCTTCTTCTCGTCCTTCCCTTTCATTCCGATCATGACCCGAAAGAGAATCCGGCCGGAAACTCTGGCTAGAAAGACAGGGATCGAGGATTTCCTCGATCAAAGCTACCTGAAAAATCAAGGGTTAGAGACCTGTACCTTCACCGACGACGATATCGCGGTGCTGTTGTCGTCTGGCCTTTTTCCTGAACCCGCCGAAATCAGACCCTTCGACAGGAGGGTTCGATCGGATGTTTGCTCTGAGACTTGGGTTTGCTTCCCATTTACTCCTTTCTCCATGGGATTGTCTTTTCCTTTCATTGGTCTTCTGGCCGAGTTCTTTGAAGCTACGGGCCTAGCTTATGCCCAAACTCTCCCTATCATATGGCGAATCATGGGCACCCTTGACCATCTCAAAAGGGAGTTTGACTCTCTGGTTGGGTTATCCGAACTAGCCCTGGGTTATGAACTCAAATCCCATGGTAGCAACCGGTTTTTGTTCAAGGCTCTGAACAAGGAGGTTCAAATGGTTCCCCGAGCTTCATTTCACGAGGAGTGGAAGGGGAAGTTTTTCTTTGTCAAGAGATCAACCATCCCGGGAGGGATAGGTCTTCCGATTAGGTGGAGAGTAGATGGTAGGTTCTCACCTGCATTAGGGATTAGGGTTTTTATTTTTTATTATATGTTATTCAAATACTAACCTTGGATTTTTCTTTTTTGCAGTGCCCAGCTTGAGTTCCATTGGTCCCGCAAATCCAGGGGCATTTGAGAGATTTGAGACGTTTCTGACCATCACCGAAGAAGACCGAGAATTCAAGGCCGATCCCCACCAAGCTGCTTCCTACTTTTCTCACAGCATGTCTAGTTGTAAGTTTCCTGGTACCCTGCCTTTTGGACCCTGAATTTCGTTTCTTTCTTTTCTCCTTCAGCTGCCGCTACCCCCATCAATCTTGAGAACGTTGACCTTGATGCCTTCCTGCTGGATGGACCTGAACAGGACATCCAAGTCCTGACCTCTGTGAAGGCTGAACCCATGTCTGCCCCCAAGGCTCCTTCTTCGAGGGCCTCCGGCACCAAACGCAAAACCAGGGCCAATACTGCCGCTGCTCATCCCATGCAACCCCTGGAGAACATGGATGCCGTTGAGCTGCTCACACATGCTGAAGCCTCTTCTCTCCATGTAAGATAATCCTGGGTACCCCTGAATTTTCTATACAGTTAAACAATTCAAGGTACAAATGTTTAATTAAATTACCCTTTCTTGCAGATTGTTGGGCGATTCTTTGAGCTGGTCCGGGCTGCTGATAAGCGTACCCATGATGCTGAGTCCTCGGCCAAAAAGGAGCTCGCCGCCCTAAACAAGGAGCTGAACCTGACCAGGATGATGGCCGACAAGAACCTAGGGCTGGTGCAGGACCTGGGGAAGAAGGCTGTGGACGCACGAGGGGACCATGAGGCTGCTCTGGCTGCAAAGGGTGATGAGGGTAGGCTGATAACCCGCATTTCACTCTTTCTGTGTAGGTTGAAGATGGCAAAGGAGGCCAGGGACCTAGGGTTCCAGAACCCCAGCTGGGATGTGACCGTATGGGTAACCAAACTACGCGAACTAGGCGCAACCATCCCCGCTGGATGTGACCCCGAAGCTGATCCTGGGACCAGCAAGGGTACTCCATCCACGGGTTCTGCCGACCATGCCATGGACATCGACCAGCCTAAGGGAGGAAGTGTGCCAGTCCAAGAGCCCAAGGCAGCAGTGCCGGTGAAGGAAGCTAAGGAGATGACCCAGGATGAAGCTTGAAGGTTGGGGGTCGTTCTCTTTCTTTTGTGGTTCTTTGTTAAAAACAACTTAAATTTCATGTTTGTGACGTAATACCGGTTGATGTTTCCCGGTTTTTATTTAAGACAATATGCCCCACCCCTGGATTATGAATCCAGGGTTTTTGACATGCCCCCATCCCGGGGTGGCCGGAGCTTTTCCGGACCCAGGATGGTCCTTTTAATATAACTATCTTTAGTTACATGCTCGTTTTGAAATATTTGAAATACATTTGCTGATGTAAGAAATCATTCTAGGGTTTACCTTAATAATCCTGGGTTGCCCCCAGGATTTTAGGAATCCTCGTAGCTTTGGTAGTCTTGTGAATGTCTCCTGTTATATGAACACAAAGATTAGAATTAACTAGCCAAGTAGTTAATTTGCTTAGGTTTTAACCGTCATGACCCTGGAATAATAATCCTGGGCCACTAGGCAGTCTCTTGAGTTATTTCTGGGTTCATGCCCGGTGCCGTACTGGCGAACTAGGGATTTCCTCTTCGTCGTAATGACTGGCTAGGGCATGTCCTCGGAGTCTTAAGTTGGTACGTTAGCACCAATCCATCTCGAAAATGCATTAATCGTTTTAAACCTTAGGAGATCCGCATATGTCCCTGGATTGGGAGGTTGCCACCAATGCTGTTAACACGGATGATCCCACAATCCCAGGGTTTCATACTCTGATCACGTGCGTCTTGGGCGAGGCAAAAATTGCCATGTGCGTCCCGGGCGAGGCGTGGTAGCCCATATTCGATTGGAGGATGCTCAAACCTCAAACCTTAGGAATGGGTTTACGCCTTACCCATACGAAAGTGAGATGGCCAATCTCAAACTTAGGAGATATACGCTGATTGTTGTCGAGTTTGGGTATCTCGTGTAGGCTTTGTTCCATGTGTCTTTAATTTTTGAATATCCTGCATGTTGGGTACCCTGAATCCTGGGATACCCTGGATTCCGGGCGAAACATAGATCTTAGCGAATTCGAGATGTTGAATAACAATTTCAAAATAAAATGTAATACGTAACTGATGTTAATAAATAAATAATGAAGGTAAAACTTATAGGGGAATAAACGAAATAAAGTAAGTGAGTGGAACTGACCAGAATTTCCAGCATTAATTTAAAATTAAACACATACCTGGGTACCTGAATCCCGGGACAGGAAGCCTTATATGAAATATGCCTTCAAGTGTATCTCATTCCAAGGTCGTGGTAGTAGTTCTCCTTCCATATTAGCTAGCCAATATGCCACCTTACTAGCTTCAGAGTCAATCAGGTAGGGACCCTCCCATTTAGGAGCCAACTTTCCATCCCCTGGAGTTGTTGTTGTCTGAAATGCTTTTCTAAGGACTAGATCTCCCACTTTAAACCTTCTGATCCTCACATGTTTGTTGTAAGTCTTGGAAATTCTTTGTTGATAAGCTGCCATCCTCCAAAATGCTTGATCTCTTAGTTCATCCAGTGTATCTAAGTCTTCAACCAGGGACTGATCATTCGAATCCTAGGTCTGAGAACTGACCTGAATGTTGGGACCACCATTTCGGTTGGGATAACTGCTTCAGTACCAAAGACCAAGGAAAATGGGGGTTGGCCTGTGGCGTTCTTGGATGTGGTCCTATCTGCCCATAGTTCCAAGGGTAATTCTTCTGCCCATCTTCCCTTCTTCTCTTTCAACCTCTTCTTCAAGTTGTTTATTATAATCTTGTTGCTTGATTCAGCCTAGCCATTGGCCCGAGGATGCACTGGTGTCGATGTTATCATCTTTATGCCCCAGGATTCACAAATCCTGTGGTTCTACTCCCAATAAATTGGGACCCGTTATCACAGACAATCTCAGATGGTACTCCAAATCTTGTTAGGATGTTTCTTTTAATAAAGGATATAACTTCTTTTTCCCTAACTTGAACGTATGCTTCAGCTTCAATCCATTTTGAGAAATAATCTGTCATGGCTAGCAGGAATACTTTTCCTCCAGGGGCCTTGGGTAATTTCCCAACAATGTCCATTCCCCATTTCATGAAGGGCCAGGATGCTGGAATGGGATACAATGGTTCTGCAGGCTGGTGAGGGACATTGGCATGTCTTTGACAGGCATCACATTTCTGGGAGAAATCCTGGGAATCTTTCTTCATGGTAGGCCAATAGTGCCCTGTTCTAAGGATCTTGGACATTAAGGACCTGCCCCCTGTGTGGTTTTCGCAATCACCCTCGTGGATATCTTTGAGAACTTCTTGGGTCTCGTCCTTCTCCAAGCACCTCAAATATGCACCTGCAAAAGATTTTCTATACAATATGTTCTTTATAATCACATACCTGGCTACTCTCACTCTGAATGCACGGGCATCCTTCTCGTTCCCTGGAATAGTACCATCCTGCAAATATTGAATAATTGGTCTGGTCCAGGATTCTTCTTGGGTTAAAGAATCCTGGGTACTAGATACCAGGATTTTTTCCGTTGTGTCAGAATCCTGGGTATATGTACCCTGGTCTATAGCTGGTGTTAGTACATGAATTATAGGAATATGGGTGTCTTCAAGAGCCTTGAATGCTGAACCTAAGTTTTCCAATGCATCTGCTTCAGCATTCTCCTCCCTTGGTACTTGTTGAATATTAAAATTTTGAAAATCCTGGGACATTCTTTTTACCACTTCCAAGTATTTAATTAATTTCTCTCCTTTAGCTGTGTAAGAGCCATTAAAATGGTTAGCTAAAAGAAGAGAATCAACGTATACCTGGATGTGCTGAATTCCCATTTGTAATGCTAAGTGTAAACCAGCAGTTAGGGCCTCATACTCAGCTTCATTATTAGTTGCTTGAAATCTACATCTGACAGCCTGGGGTATCATGTCCCCCTGTGGCGATTTCAGTACGATTCCTAGGCCTGTCCCCCTGATATTTGATGCTCCATCAGTGAACAAGGTCCATGGCCCTGAAATTTCTTCCTGTTGAAGCTGCTGGAATTCATGGTCCGCTTCTTGTTGTATGTCAGTAAGGAAATCAGCCACAAAATCAGCTAGAGCCTGGGATTTTATAGCTGTTCTAGCCTCGTAGATCAGATCATATGCACTTAGTTTCACCGACCACTTAGCCATTCGTCCTGACATTTCTGGTTTTCTCAAAACAGACTTTATAGGATAGTTAGTTCTAACATGAATTGTATGAGTTTCAAAATAGTGTCTAAGTTTAGTAGATGCCATACTTAGGGCTAATATAAGTTTTTCAAGGTGTGAGTACCTGGATTCAGCATCAAGTAAACTTTTACTTACGTAATAAACAAGATGTTGCTGACCTTCTGCATCCTTGGTCAGGACTGCACTTACCGTATTCCTGGAAACTGCTAAGTACAGGGACAAAGGCTCCCCTGGATTAGGTTTCATCAACAAGGGTGTCGTGGATAAATATGTCTTCAAATCCTGGAACGCCTTCTCGTGCTCTTCTTTCCACTCGAATTTCTTGTTCTTCTTTAGGATGTCATAGAATTCCCTGCATCTTTCCGAGGATTTTGATATAAATCTATTCAGGGTAGCAATTCTACATGTAAGTCTTTGAACGTCTTTGGTGCTGGATGGTGACTGTAGGTTGGCATTTGCCCTAATTTGCTCTGGACTAGCCTCTATACCTCTCTTGGTTACCATATACCCCAGGAATTTGCCTGCTCCGACCCCGAAATGACACTTTTCTGGATTTAGCTTCATGTTGTATTTATCCAGGATGTCGAAGGAATCCTTAACATCCTGGACATGGTCATTGGTGACCCTGGATTTCACCACCATGTCGTCGATATACACCTCCATCGTGTCCCTCCGTTTTTCTTTAAACATCATGTTAACCAATCTCTGGTACGTTGCCCCTGCATTTTTTAGTCCAAAGGGCATAACTATATAACAATATATACCTGTTGGTGTTATGAATGTCGTATCTTCCTGATCCTGGGGTTCCATCTGGATCTGTTGAAATCCTGAGGTAGCGTCCATGAAAGTCAACATCTCATGGCATGCCGTTGCATCGACCATGGAATATATGTGAGGTAGTGGGAATGGATCTTTCGGGCATGCACGGTTCAGGTCCGTGTAAACTACCACCACTTTGGCTAACCACCTGGGAAACTTCACTTCTCTGATCATCCTAGCCTTTAGAAGTCTATCGACCTCCTCCTGGATTATGACGTTCTTTTCTGGTGCAAATTTTCTTCTCTTTTGATGTATGGGCCTGAAAGAGTTATCAATTCAAAGCTTATGTGTAATAACGGATTTAGTTCCAAGCGAAGGTTGACATTCTGGTCCTGAGCAGATGTATTAATTGTTCCTCTATTGGCCCTGGAATATTAGTTCCAATATAGACTTTCTTCCCTGGATTTGAAGGATCTAGCTCAATAGCTTTGACGTCTTGCTCCCTCGCTTCCAGGGTTTCCCGGGCCTTTTTCTTTAATTGCTATCCTTGTCTTTGTTTGGAGGATATTTTCATTGACGTAGGGTAACACTCCTTGCCTTCTTGCTGGTCGCTGTGGACTGTGATCACACCCCAGGGTGTTGGCAGCTTCACGCATTGATGGTACGTTGAGGGTACAACCCTGTTGTCGTGAATCCAGGGTCTTTCTAGGATTACATTGTACCCTGATGGTGTGTCCATCACACAGAAACGCTGAACTGAATTGAGCCCTTCTACGTAGACCGAAAGCTTGATTTCACCCAGGGTATTCTTTGTTTCGCCACTGAAACCCACGAGTACCGTGGATTTTGAGATGATCTCTAAATGTGGAATTCCCATCTTCTGCAAGGCCTCTAACTGGATTATATTTACTGAGTTTCCTCCATCAATCAAGATTCTCTTCACAACGTTGTTGGCAATGTGAAGTGTTATCACCAACCCATCATGATGAGGGTCTATGATATTGCGTTTATCGTCTTCCCTGAATGTAATTTCCTTGACATCAGGTTGAACATAGCTCTTCCTGGGTCTTCCTCTCTCTCTGACTAGGATTCCTTGGCATGTCTTTTCGCTGCAGAATAGGAGGTACCACAAATATCAGAACCACCAGAAATAAAGTGTATTACCTTGGCATCTGGAGGCGGTGAGGATGCTCTTTCAAGACGGCCATCAGAATGTCCAAAATACTGGGACCTTGCACCACTATCCCTGGATTTTGGGTTCTGTTTCCTGGACTTATCCTTCTTCTTTCCCAGAAGCTCCTTCAAGTAGCCTTTGCCAAGTAGATAGCTTATTTATCTTCTCAAGGCCATGCAATCCTCGGTCTGGTGACCAAAGTCTTCATGGTAGGCACACCACTTGGACTTATCCTTCCAAGTAGACGGTTTATCGTTCTTCTTGGGCCACCTTGCTTTGTCTCCAAGGTCCTGCATAGAAAACATAACACCATAAATATCAGTAGTAAAGCAATAATCATTAAGGGAAGGATATTCTTCTTCCTCTACATCCTGGTCCACACTATTCACTCGTCGTTCATCGGGCCTTGAGTATGGCTTAGATCGCTGTGACCTAGAGCTGTTGATTCCTGGGGAGGATTCACCCTTTCCCAGGATTTGCTTGTCCTCCTCCAGCCTGATGAAGCATATGGCCCTGTGACGGCTTCGTCCATGTTGTGACATGGGTTCATGACTAGATCTTGATAGAATGGTAAATCTTTGTTAAGTCCCATCTTGAAGGCCTGGACTGCAGTCGCCATGTCCATGTTTGGTATCTCCAAGGCTTCTCTGCTAAACCTGCTAACGAAATTCCTTAGGGTTTCACCTGCATTCTGGGTCACCCTATACAAATCACTTGTTATTTTTTCAAAGCTGCGGCTGCAAGAGAACTGATTGTTAAATAAATTGATTAAATGCAAAAATGAAGTAATAGAGTAAGGAGGAACATTCAAGAGCCATTTCAAGGTTGCTCCTGTCATGGTAGATCTGAATTCTATGCATAGGCATGCCTCCTTAATTTCAGGGGGCATATAAATAACCTCCATTCTTTCACGATACTGTGCCACATGTTCTTCAGGGTCTGTTGTGCCATCATAAGGTTTCATGCTGGGAGTTTGAAACCTTTTGGGTATCTCCACGTCACAAATTGGTGGAGCAAACCTGGACACTCTATTACTTGCTGGTCCAACTTCAGGGATAGGCTGCACAACTCCTGGGACACTTGAAATCATTCTCTTGAGTTTTTGGATTTCTCGCTCCACTGATGGGCTGATCCCTGAATCCTGCACTAAATTATTAGTATTAGCATAATGGGTGAAAGTTTGAGGAGTGTTACCGACATCCTGGGGTATGTTTGTCCCAGGATTAATGATTGGTTCTCTGATGGTAGTCATCCAGGATAAATCAGCATGGGCCATTTGAGTAAGGAAGGATGTTGATGTCCCGTTCAGTGGGGCGACACCTTCATGTACCCTGGAATTACTTCCAGGGGTATTGAAATTCAGAATTCTGGGGTCGAGTGGCGACGGTTGAGCCGCCGTGGCCCTGGGTAACTCTGATCTCAAGCTCGTCAATTGGGCCATGAATTCTTGGTTCACCTTCTGTTGGAGTTCCATGTGGCGCTCCAATTTACCGAATGTGGCTAGGATATTAGTGTCAGATATTAAGACAGGGTCATCTGGGATGTTTTCAGTTTCGATCACTTCATGGTTGACTATCGGTTCGTCACTGCGCGTAGCTGAAGTTGAGGAATTAAACCCTGGAGCCGATCTCCACTTGTCGAAATACTGGTCCTTGGACCTGGTTGGGCAACTCCAGTTGTTGAAGCAGTTACAGCAGAAACCGAGACATTCGAGGTGTTCATTTGTGTCGACATTTTTTGATAGATTTTGGTAAAAATCAGGTTTAGGACAAATCTGAAAAGAGTTTGACAAAAAATTGACACCAATTGCCCCACGGTGGGCGCCATATTGTTTTGGCTAAAAATTACTTAAGCAAAATTAGTAAAACTTGAACCAAATAAGATTGTGAGGTTTGGTGCCTAGGATTAATATATGAAAACGGTTTGCAGAAATCCTGGGACAATAGTTGAATTAAATCAAGAAATCGTTTGATAAATTAGATAACACAAATGCAACCTTAAATGTAATCAGGAACACCAAGAATTTTACTAGGGAAAAGCCCTTAGCGCTTAGATGTTTCTAAGGCGCCGCCGGCATAAAAACCCCGGGTAGCGATAACACAAGCTACCAATTTATTGATCACGTAAATGTTTGAGTACAGTGAGTAAGCAGAGAGATAAGCTCGAGAAT
Organism: Deinandra increscens subsp. villosa; assembly: GCA_039602395.1. Taxonomy (NCBI): domain Eukaryota; kingdom Viridiplantae; phylum Streptophyta; class Magnoliopsida; order Asterales; family Asteraceae; genus Deinandra; species Deinandra increscens. The sequence goes on from JBCNJP010000025.1 coordinate 39,860,677, forward strand.
ACAATGAGTAAAATAACTTGTCCGATATCCCAGGGATCTTCTCCTCAACGTCTTTTTCAGTTAGTTGACCGAGTTTCCATCTAACAACCTTTGACCACGTGAGAAATAATTCTTTAGCTTCTCCTATTCGACCGTTGGTGGACTCCGTCAATCTTTTCTTGATCAAATATAGGCACAAAATGCGTTAATAACAATGTCCTAGCATGTAGGGTGATTTCCACATGCTGGGTCATTCGTAAAATAAGGGTGACCCTGGATTAGACTCATCCTGGGTCATAATATTGTATAACCAAAATAAATAAAGTAAATATGGACTTCCCTGGATTATAGTGACATCCTAGGACATTGCCTTACCCCTGATACATTCAGGGTCATTTGAACTTTACCTGTTAAATTCTGCGTCAATCCTGCCTTAAGCCTATACTTGTACCCTGGATTACTAGCCGAAAATTCAAGGTATAACATTTGTGATAACGGGTCCAAATTTATCGGAAGTAGAACCACAGGATTCTGTGAATACTGGGGCATACAGATGATAACATCGACACCAGTGCATCCTCAGGCTAATGGCCAGGCTGAATCAAGCAACAAGATTATAATAAACAACTTGAAGAAGAGATTGAAAGAGAAGAAGGGAAGATGGGCGGAAGAGCTACCCTTGCCATTATGGGCAGATAGGACTACATCCAAGAATGGCACAGGCCAAACCCCATTTTCCTTGGTCTTTGGTACTGAAGGAGTTATCCCAACAGAAACGGTGGTCCCAACATTCAGGGTCAGTGGTCAGACCCAGGATTCGAATGATCGATCCCTGGTTGAAGACTTGGATACCCTGGATGAACTAAGAGATCAAGCGGCTTAGAGGATGCCAGCTTATCAACAAAGAATTTCTAAGACCTACAACAAACATGTGGGGATCAGAAGGCTCAAGGTGGGAGATCTAGTCCTTAGAAAGGCATTTCAGAACACAACAAATCTAGGGGATGGAAAGTTGGCTACTAAATGGGAAGGTCCCTACCTGATTGACTCTGAGGCTGGTAAGGGGACATATTGGCTAGTTAATATGGAAGGAGACCTACTATCACGACCTTGGAATGCGATACACTTGAAAGCATATTTCATGTAAGGCTTCCTGTCCCAGGATTCAGCTGCCCAGGTATGTGTTTGACTTTAAAATTCATGCTGAAAATCCAGGTCAGTTTCTCTCACCTAATTTATTTCTTTTATTCCCTTATATATTTTATCTTCTTTATTTTTTAACATCAATCACACATTATATTTGAGGTTGTTATTCATTACCTTGAAATAGCGAAGATGCAGGTTGTTCAAAAATCCAGGGTACTTGGAATAGAGCATACTCATGATGCACAAAGCCAAGGATAATCAGCCTATATCTCCTAAGTTTGAGACTGGCTATCTCAGTTCCGTATTGGGTAAGGCCTAAACTCAATCCTAAGGTTTGAGGACTAAGCTTCCTCCACCCGAATATGGGCTCTCACGCCTCGCCTGGGACACACGTGGCAATTTTTTCCTCGCCCGGAGACGCACGTGATCCAAGTATGAAACTCTGGGATTGTGGGATCATCCGTGTTAATAGCATTGGTGGCAACCTCCCAATCCAGGGACATATGAGGATCCCTTAAGGTTTAAAACGATTAACGCGTTTTCAAGAAGGATTGGTGCTAACGTACGAACTTAAGCTTCCGAGGACATTCCCTAGTCGGTCAGTACGACTAAGAGGAAATGCCTAGTTCGCCAGTACGGCACCATGCATGACCCCAGAAATAACTTAAGGACTACCTAGTGGCCCAGGATTACTATCCTAATCCAGGGTCATAACGGTCAAAACCTAAGTAAATTAACTACTTGGCTAGTTAATTCTAATTGTTATGTTCATATGACAGGAAACATTCACAAATCTACTGAAGCTACGAGGAGTCCTAAATCCTGGGGGCAACCCAGCAATAACAAGGTAAACCCTAGAATAATTCCACGCATTAGCAAATATCTTTCGAATATTTCAAACACAATCAAGTAACTAAAAGCAGTTATATTTAAAAACCCGTCCTGGGTCCGGAAAAGCTCCGGCTACCCTAGGGTGGGGGCATGTCAAAACCCTAGATTCCAAATTTAGGGGTGGGGCATATTGTCTTAACAAAACCGGGAAACATCGACCGGCATAACATCACAAACATAAAATTAAAGTTGTTTTTAAAAGGAACCACAAAAAACAAGAAGACGACCCCCAACCTTCAAACTACATCATGGGTCGTCTCCTTAGCTTCCTCCACCACCGGAACCTCCTCTACTGCCTTGGGATCTTGGGCTGGCGCCTCTCCTTCCTTGGGCTGGTCAATGTCCATGGCATGACTAGCAGAACCCTTGGAAGGGGTACTCTTGCTGGTTCCAGGGTCGGTCTCAGGGTCGCATCCGGTAGGGATGGTTGCGCCTAGTTTGCGTAGCTTACCTGCCCATTCAGTCACATCCCATTTGGGGTTTACAAACCCCAGGTCCCTGGCCTCCTTGGCCATCTTCAACCTGCATTGGAGGAGAGAGATGAGGGCTATTCGCCTGCCTTCAATATCCTTTGTAGCCAGGGTAGCCTCATGATTGGCCCGCTCTTCCACAGCCTTCTTCTCCAGGTCATGGACCAGCACTAGGTTCTTGTCAGCCACCGTCTTGGTCATGCTTGCCTCCTTGTTCAAAACAAAAATCTCCCTCCTGGCCGAGGACTCAACATCCTGGGCACGTTTCTCAGCAGCCCGGACCAGCTCGAAGAATCTCCCAGCAATCTGCAAATAAAGGTAATTTAATTAATATTTTAGACCCTGAATGGCTTAACTATGCTGAAAATTCAAGGGTACCCAGGATTTACTTACTTGGCGAGAGGAGGCTTCAGCATGTGTGAGCAGCCCGGCCGCATCCATGTTTTCCAAGGGTTGCAAGATCAGAGCAGCGGTAGCAGCCCTGGTCTTGTGCCTCGTGCACGAGGTCTTTGAAGAAGGAGCCCTCGGGGCAGACAAGGACTTAGACTTCACCGTGGTCAGGACCTGAACGTCGTGCTCAGATCCACCCAGCAGGTAGGCGTCTAGGTCCACATCTTCAAGATTAATAGGAGTAGCAGCAGCTGAAGGGCAAAAGCATAAGAGATCAACAAAATCCAAGGGCTAAAAGGCAGGGTCCCAGAATACTTACAACTAGACATGCTGTGGGAAGTGGAGGAAGCAACTTGATGGGGATCGGTCTTGAATTCTCGGTCTTCTTCAGTGATGGTCAAGAAGGTCTGAAATCTCTCGAATGTCCCTAGGTTCATAGGACCAATTGAACTTAAGTTGGGCACTGCAAAACAGAAAAATCTAAGGTCAGTATTTAATTAACGTATAATGAAATAGAAATCCTAATTCCTGATGCAGGTGAAGACCTACCCTCTACTTTCCACCTAATTGGAAGATCCATTCCTCTTGGGATGGTTGATCTCTTGACAAAAAAGAATTTTCCCTTCCAATCCTCATGAAAAGAAGCCCGAGGAATCAGTTGAAAGTCCTTGTTCAGATCCTTGAACAAGAACCGATTGCTACCGTGGGACTTGAGTTCATAGCCTAGGGCTAGTTCAGGTAACCCAATCAAGGAATCGAACTCCCTGTTGAGGCGGTTTAGGGTGCCTAGGATTCTCAATGCAATGGGGATCGGCATAGGAGAGGCCAGTGGCTTCAAAGAACTCGGCCATGAGACCGGTAAAAGGATAGGACAGCCCCATTGAAAAAGGGGTGAACGGGAAGCAGACCCAGGTTGCGGAGCAGAAATCTGACCTAAGCCTCCTATCGAAAGGCCTGATTTCAGCAGACGGGGGTAGAAGGCCGGACAACAATAAGGAAGCAATGTCGACGTCGGTAAAATTGCAGGTTTCAAGTTCATGGCTTTGCAGGTATTTTTGATCAAGGAAATCCTTGATTCCGGTCTTTTTGACTATGGTTTCCGATCGGATTTTCTTGCGGGTCATGGTTAGAAAGAAAGAAAAGAAGCAGAAAAAAGGAGAAGATTACCTGATCGGAGAAGGTTGGAAGCCGGAGATCCTAACGTGAACCTCTGCTCTCAAAAAAGTTAATGGGGAAGAGGGGAGAGGTTAATGCCAGTATTTAAGGGCGAGTAGAAGTTGCAGGGGTGATGGGATGTTACCCCACGACGTGGCGTCATGGATGCTTAGTTAACGGCCACGATTGAAGTAAACGTGGATTAGACCCTAATTCGAAAATTTTCACAGCTATAATACTTATATACAACTTGTGAAAATTTGGGGGCAATTGTTATACCCTGAATTTTTTGCTTGTAATCCAGGGTACATGTATAGACTTAGGGCAGGATTGACCCAGGAATCGTATGACTTTGAATGTATCAGGAGTAAGGTAATGTCCCAGGATGTCATTATAATCCAGGGAAGTTCATATTGATTTTATTTTTGTTATATGTTATTATGGCCCAGGATGTGGAAATGACCCTGCATGCTAGGACATTGTAACTAATGCATTGTGTGTCTATATCTGATTGAGGACAGGTTGACGAAGTCCACTAACGGTCGAATGGGATGAGCTTGTGACTTATTTCGCACGTGGTCAGAAGACTTTAGTTGAAAACTCGGTCAACCAACTGAAAGACGCGTTGAAGAGAGGATCCCTGGAATATCAGACAAGTTGTTAAAGAACTAGGAGTATATATAGGACAATTAGTCATTTCATTCAGCTCACTCGAGCTTTACACATTGTATTTTCGTATTCAATTCTCTGTTTACTCACTGTACTCAAACAATTTCGTGATCAATAAATTGGTAGCGTGTGTTATCGCTACCCAGAGTTTTTATGCCGGTGGTGCCTTAGAGACATCTAAGGGCTAAGGGCTTTTCCCTAATAAAATTCTCGGTGTTCTCATTTGCATTCAAGGTTTCATTTGTGTTTTCAAGTTTCTTAATCTATTTCATAAATTAACTAACATTTTTACCCAGGATTCCGGCTTTTGTCCCTGGAATTCAACTGTTGTCCCAGGATTTTTGAAAACAGTTTGCCTATCTTAATCTTAGGCACCAAACCTCACAATCTTATTTGGTTCAAATATTGTTAATTGTGCTTAAGTAATTTTTAGCCAAAACAGTTTCGAACAATGATTATAAAGTTCTTCAGTCAAAATTACAAGATAAAGTCACCGATCTGACAAAAGAAAACAAATTATTTACAAGAAATGTAGAGATTTATCAAGGAAAGATGGAAAAGGTTACACAGGAAATGTTTGATGCTCATGATAAAGTGAGAAGTGAAAAGTCTTTGTCTAACAGAGTTTCAAAACAGTTGATAGAATCAGAAAAGACTTTGGGTGAAGCGCAGAAAAAGATATCAGATGTAAATGTTCAAATTCTGGATTTGAATTATCAGCTAAATAACTTGAAGAATTCACACTCGTTCACAGGTTACTTGTGCAACGACGATAATTTCAAACGAGTGTTTGGCGGAGAAGATTTTAATCAATTACCACCTCCATTGGTTCAAACTGATCCTCTGGCTGATGTCAAATCTTCTGAAACAATTGGTGACTATTCTGAATTTGCTCCTAAGAAATCTGAGAAGAAGACATCAATGGTTTCAAACAAGAAAGTATAAAAGGAGGAAAGTGTGATTGACAAATCTACTTCTAAATTTGTGTCTGGTGGGTTTATTTCTGATGAAGGAGTCATTTTTGCTGATAAGGTGATTGAGAAAAATGAGGGTTTGTTGAGTGAAGCACAAACTGCTGCTAAGTTGGTTGAAGCCAACAAGTTGAAGGATATTAAAGCTTCATTCAATCACACTGCTAAAGCTGGTCCTTTAAATTATCAAGTCGATTTGTCAAAGCTACCGGGTTACAAACGTTCTGGTTTGGTTACTGAAGGTAAAAAGTTTGGAAAGAAAGACAATAAGAATATACCCAAGAAAGCTCCAAAAGAAAAGAAAGATACAAGCTTGGAACAAATTTATCATTTAGGTCAGGTGTTTATGTCTACAATGGAAAAAGGATCCGGAGGAAAGATTCAGAAGAAGGCTTTGTCTACAAGTTCTTCTAGAGATGCTCAAAAAGTTAAGGATTCTTCATCATTTGGATCAAATTCCACACCTCGAAGTCCTACATCGAAATGGGTACATTCTAACCGATTTCAAATTTTTGATGACATTTATGATAGTTTTGATTCCGATAATAGATGTCATTCAGTTCAGGACAAACCACACTCTCAACGATCTTATTGTTTGTGCTATCAATGACGCCGAAAGGGACACATGGCACGGGATCGTCCTGAAACTGTAAAAAGTTTGTTTTCAAACAAATCTGCCACATTGATTGATGAATCATTTATGATTTTTACTGAGTCTACACCTTCCATGTCAAAATCTAAACCAAAACATATTTTTTAATTTGATTCAAGTGTTGGTGATTCATCACATGATGATGACTCAGTTAAAAATGAAAAAGCAGAAATGCAGTGGTGACCTAAGGTAGTCAGCAAGGCTACAAATCATTTTGTGGAAGACACTGGTCAACTAGAAGTTGTCTGCTTCGGGTCATTTGAATACTAATCATTTAAAACAAGTGTGCAGGCTTCTTCAAGAAGACATGTTGGTGATTGTGAAGTTCAAAGCTTCTAGCTTAACTTCAAGAAGACAGTTACTGATAGTGGAGTCTCCTACTTAACTTAAATTGAATGCTTCAAGTTTTTCGATCCATTCTTTCGATCGCCCTTTTGGAGCACCCTGCCAGTATCCATGGGAAGTCACTCCATACCCAATACCATTTAGGTATCCGCCCCTTTCCTTGCCAAGGACCAATGTCAGGGCATCCGTTCCCGGTTCTACGGTCACGGATTCCGCATTTATTTTTGTTTCATTCTTGGCCTGCAATAATTAATTAAGTTAATGTAGTGAGGTGCTGTTAATTTTTAACATGCGAATAAATCTATACTATTATATAATGCATATTGATCAAAATGGCATTATTGTAATTTTAACCGTCTTAAAATTAAGACGCTTTCTACTTTGCTACATGGCTCCAACATTGAATTCATCATTCCCCCTTTTATTACCTAATCCAGTGTTCATCAATCCACCCTTGATTGTAGACATCATTCATCGCATCAGGCTTTTGATCCATCGTTCAATGAAACGCAGACCGCTACAGTGCTTTTCATCAAGAATCTCCCCTTTGAGTAGGGTCTTTAATTTCTTTTCATCCTCAAGGTCCACGAAACCCTAATCTTGGTAAAACCTCATCTTCAGATCTCAATTGGGGAAAAGATGCAGACACAGACTTTGAACCAGAATGCAGTTTACGAATTAGGGCAAAGTTGTTGTCACACGGCTTATGAAAATGGCGCCCAATTCAAATTTTTAATTGTCTTCTATAAGTTCACAACCCCCTCTCCATTATCATCTGCAAATAACCCTTGAGGCCCTGAGATATTGAGTTTGAGGTAAAATTTCATTTTGATTTATGTTCTTATTTCGTTTTGATTTATGTAAAAAAATCTTATTTATGTTTTATGATTTATGTTTTACTTTGTAACACCTATTTCAAGATTTCACTGAGAATTACAAATAGTTCTTAGATAATCTGCTTTTGAGGTAGATTCAAGCTCTGTTAGAGCATTTTGTGTTGTCTAGTGCTAGGTCTTGATAGTTTGAATATGTAAATTTATATGTTTGTGTTTTATAGATCCAGCGGATCAGTGGCGGATCAGGTGGTACGCCGGACCACCTGATACGCTAGTAAGTTGGTCCGCTGGTCAGTCTCTATATATAGGTTTCAGTTTGATTCAGAGAGTGTGAGTGAGGTCTAAGCTTTCTTAAGTGTGTGTTTTACATAGTGTAACCTGAATACTCTCTGTACTCTCTGTTTACAAGCTGTGATCAATATAAAGAAGATTATTTACCTTGTGTGTCCGAATCCGAATGTAATAATGCACTAGCAAGATCGATTACGTGTTTTACAAGTGGTATCAGAGCAGGTTTGCTCAGTTGCTGCGAGTTACAGTTCGGTTTTGGGTTTTGGAGAGAAAAACTTCGGTTTTGGTAAGATTTTGATCAATTCTTCTCAGTTCTTCGTCAATTCATTATGTTTTCTTCATTCAGATTGTTTCTAGTTCATTTTCGCTGAGTTGTACATCGAATTCAAGCATTAAAAGTCAGAAATTATGGAAATTATGCATTTTGGTTCTGATCCGCTGGTGATCCGCTGGTGATCCGCCGGTTGAAGATTCTGATTCGCTAGTATAAATTCATAGATTCAGTGATCCGCTGAATTTGATCCGCCAAGCAATCTTCAAACACTGATCCGTGGCGGTTATTGTTTGATACGCGGCAATTCCAGCGTATCAGAGTAGCAGCGTATCAGATTAAGCAGCGTATCAGTTAGCAGCGTATCAGTTTGATCCGCGGGTTGTTTTTGATCCGGTAGAAGAATTTTGTTCCGCAGGTTGATTTTTGATCCGGGGAATTTGTTTTTCTGATCCGTTCACCTAAAATTTGATCCGGAGGTCTAGTTTTGATCCGGGGTTCGATATTCTGATCCGCTGACTACAGAATTGAGGTTTTCTTAATCATGGATCCGTTTCAGGCTTTTGCTGCTATGTCTACGACTGTTCAAGCATTGTTGAACTACGATAATGAAATAGGAACTACGAATAAAGTTCCTAAACTGATGAGATTTGAAGATTTTCATAATTGGAAAACTCGGTATGAGTCGTATATCGGTGTGACCGATGTTAGTGTTTGGACTCCTATGCTTGATGGGTATGAGATTCCAAAATTCACAACTGGAGAGTTTATTGGTCAAGAGAAGCCGTTCAACAAGATGAACGATGCGGAGAAAGAGGCATTCAAACTTGAAAGAAAAGCATATTCCAATTTATCAATGGCTTTACCTAAGGATATTTTGCATCAATTTAAAATGCATACAACATCTAAGAAATTGTGGGATGCTTTATGTCATCGATGTGAAGGTAATGCACAATACAAGAAGAGAAGAAGAAAGTGTTGTTGCGAGAGTATGATAATTTTGCTCATGTTCCAAATGAAACCATTAATGATCTCATTTCAAGGTTGTCTCCTTTGGTCAGTGAACTTGATATTGTTGGAGTAAAAATTGAAGCTGGAGAATTGAAAGAAAAGCTATTAGATGCTTTGCCCGAGAAATGGGAAGGTTACATTTTGTTGCTGACTCATGATAAAAGCTTTGATGATCTCATCTATGATGAACTTACAAGGAATTTACTAGCAAGGGAACTGGATATGATGCGTGTGAAAACTTTACCATCTCAAGTTCAGAATCCCGATGTCTACTTTGGTGAAAATGCTTCTACCATGCATGCAAAAGCAAAGGCTAGCACAAATCCACCATCTACTGCGTTTTATGTAGAAAATACTTCAAGTGGTCATGCAAACATGTCTAGAGGTTCTTCAAGTGGAAGTTGTGCTAGTAAAGCTGCTGTAACATATCATGTGTATTCGCATCAGTCGTCTTCTGTTCCAACTCACAATCAGAGTGCTTTTTCAGCAAAGACTACAAATGACTTCATGGCTTTATTTTCAGCAATGGTTTCGTCTTATGATGGAGTCGTTGCAGGAAAGTTAACTAGTGCTGAGTTAACTGATGAAGACTATGAACAGATTGATCCTGATGACTTAGAATTGATGGATATTAACTGGTCCGTGGCAATGCTTGTTCGCAGAGGCAAAAAGTATATGCAAAGAACGGGTCGGAAGGATTTAAATCCTGAAGGAAAACTTGGATTTGATAAGTCTAAGGTTCGTTGCTACAATTGTCAGAATTATGGGCATTTTGCCAAGGAGTGTGAGTGAGGTCTAAGCTTTCTTAAGTGTGTGTTTTACATAGTGTAACCTGAATACTCTCTGTACTCTCTGTTTACAAGCTGTGATCAATATAAAGAAGATTATTTACCTTGTGTGTCCGAATCCGAATGTAATAATGCACTCTCAATTAGTTATGAGATTGGGTCAAATATATATGGTTGTTTTACTCTGCATCATATGTGATGTATGTTGTTACTGAGGTAATATGATTTTTTTGAAGTAGTTTACAATTATTTGAATTAAGACCATATGAGATATTTGCTGTTACACCCAAGTCTACGTAAAAATTCCGACATTAATAAATGAAGCAGTTTACATGAAAAGAAAAAATTCTACTTTAGCTCCTAACTTTAGCTCCCATTTGCAGCCATGGAAGGTTTGAAGTGTTTGAAACTTTAAGACTTTAAATTTATGCAGTCAACAAGGTATATGAATTTATGTTTCTTTTGCAAGTATATGATTTATAAGCAACAAATTCTGTGTGAGTTTACAATCATAAGAGCACCTTGAATATTGATTTATGTTTCTTTAGCAAGTATATGATGTTCCAAACTTAACATGAATTTGCATATAATAAAAATCTACAAGAATAGCAAAATAGTGCATTGAAATAAAGTTTGAGTATAATGGAAATATTTTGGATACAAAAACACACTTTTGGCCCCTTTTGACCCATTAAAAGAACTGTACTAGGCATATTCAGAAGGAAAAAACAAGATGGGGTTGGAAGGATATGAGGCTAGGCTTATACATTTCCTCATGTTCTTATGGTGTCTATTTTCTATTTCTGTGTTTAAAGTATTTTTGGTTTGTATTTTCTGTTGTATGTTGTATTTGGTTGGATTGTGTTTGTCGGGTCACTCTTCCCTAGCTCCTCGTTGGGGTGGTAGTGCTTCTTTTGTTGTTTAAATATAATTTGGCCGTTAAAAAAGAAAGTGTTTGACCCGCCTGACCCGTTTACCCACTCAAAATCTTGCTCTATACTTGTGAGCTCACTGATTTTGAAATATGCTTTAGAAATCAACATACTTTGAACCATCTCCAAACTTGTGAGCTCACTGTACTTTAGAAGATAAAATGCATTTACAATATGCTTTAGAAATCAACGTACGTTGAGGTGTTAAAATTAGCAGCTATTGTGTAGTAAGTGTGTACAAGATTTAACTTACCAGCCCCCTTTAAGTTTCAAAATTAGCAGCTTGCTTAATTGTCAAAGGTAGGACATCAAACTGGTCAGAAATATATTATAATCGCATATTCTGCAGCTCTAATTACAGCTCTAATCACATATATATTGACTTTCAACTCAAGGTAAGAATTATGCAGCTCTATAAAAGCAAAACAAAAAATTCTTTATGCAGGTAACATCCAAGGAGACATCGAGAACATAGGTTTGTACTTCTCCACTCCTCAAAATCAGATGTATGAACTTTGGGTTAACAACTCAAAGGCAAGCATTAGGCTAAATAAATTGTTATAAGTTTTTTACCCGTTTCCTTTAAAGTTGTTTTGTTATAAGTTTTTGACCCGTTTCCTTTAAATCTGATTTTCCTCTTTTTGACCTCTATATGATTGACTATCACAACTGGGGATTACTTTTGGCACCTGTGTGGGCTTTAACAACTTGTCATGTTTTCCACAACAGGGGAAGTTTCATTCTCCTCATATGGATGCCTACTTATTATAACAAGTTTAGTCTTTCTATTTACAACCAAATATTTATGTTGTAAGTATGCATTCCTGATCACATGATATCAAGAAAATATTGCCAAATTTTATTGAAGGACCAAGCTCAAATAGTCTTAATATATATATCAAAAAATTAGAAAAACTGATATATATATATATATATATATATATATATATATATATATATATACTGTGAGCAATTGAGTAGTTTGATCTTATCACAGAATTTTAACCGAAACGTCGCCTCTTTAATGAAAACACTATAGTTCTTGGCTTCAATCTAACAGAATCTGAGCTATTTGCAGTGATAGATAAGTGGTTTAACAAGTTCTTAAGATCGCAAGGATTTGAATCACCATTTAGAGTGGTATATATGATCCAAAAACCTGCAGGACCACATCGCAAGGATTTGAATCACCATTTAGAGTGAAGTGATGTAACGTGCAGGACCACGTGTCAAGTAGTGATATGATCCAAAAACTTCATGGATTTGAACTGAAAAATCCTTATTAACTGCCTATCCTTTGAACTGATCTTATGGACTAAATTAATTTTTGGTGCAGGAATATTATACGTCATGTGGCAGATAAGGGATCGTTAAGGTAGTCAAGGGAATATTCTGTGAAATTTTGTAGGGTGAAATTCATCATGTTATAAATCCAAATCCCTACCATGGAGTGTTTGGCTCTATGCTCAAGATGTACAAAATCACATTTATCAGACACTTTAGGAAGAGTTGGTTTTATTTCTAAAACCATCCAGGTTGCTATTACATTCGAATCTTGTTTTATGATTTATTTTTAATTTTAAAAATTATTCTTGACTGAAAATTAGGGAGTTGGCAGAGCGGGTGGTGTTTGCATGGCTCGTGAAGTTTAGATCGGATTTGTGTGTGTTCCTTAATCGTTTTTAGGCCATGTAAAGATGCCATGTTTAGTTGGATGAGTTATAGTGGTTATCTCCAATGAGTTATTGGATCTTATGACAACCAATTTAATATAGTGGTTATCTCCCATGAGTTATTGGCAGCATGATGACTGCTGATGCTAAATTTGTTATACAAGTAAATGTTTGGGAAGTCCATTGTTTGGCTGATGCTAATCTTTGTTTTTTGGACTTTTTATGTTGATCACAAATACTCTGAAGGCATCTTATAACTTAAAAGCTGATGGGAAGTCCATTGTTTGGTTTCTGATTCAATGGCATATATTTTGTATCTACATGGAGCATTGTATGTACCATTTGGATCAATCAAAGCAATGATCTCTTTTGTACCATTTGGATCAATTAAAGCACTAAACTTGCAATCTTGAAGAATAATAATACCTACCTGCCAATCACGATGAATTGAAGTTACATTTAGAAAACAAATAATTGTTTCACTTCATAAAGATGGAGAAGTGCAGGTGTTTATACCACTTTTATGACCCATTGACATGTATACAATTTTAACATCACACTAGTGAATGCCGTTACATTTAAAGAGAAAGTTCAGTTACATAGCGAATAGCATTTTAACATGAATAAATCTAAAGAGCAGGTCCAATTCTTCAATTATGCCTACTTATAAGACATCAACAACTAATATCATTGTAAAGGAACTTCAATTCTGCCCAAATCGAACACTCTGAACTGAACTAGGGCCCCAATTTCTTGAGGTTGTTAAAAAAGCAGAGAGCGCTAATGGTTATCACTGAAGATTGTATCTTGGCTGTTGGAGATGTCGATGAGCAAAGAGCAGATGTCGAGGAGCAGAGCACCGATGGTTGTCATTGAATAATTTTCTTTCTTCTTTTTTTTAGGAGTCAAGGAGATGGAGATAGAGATGTCGAGGTTGCTAGGGCTCCAAAATTGATTTTCTTTTTTGAGTCTGTATATTGGAATCCATGTATTAAAGGAGGAGTTAAAAAAAACCAAGTAGGAGTGACATATCATCACCTAACTAAGAGAAAATGACATGTACGATGTCACGTCATTACAAACTAAAGGTGTTAAGTTTTCGTTAGTGAGAGATTATTGTAGGAAAATAGGTTAAAATTGGACTTGTTAACAAACATTTGTTGAGTTGGGATTATTCCCAGCCAATTATTGAAACTTTAAATTATTTAAATTCAATAAACCAAAATTTTATGACATAAGCTTTTTTTACGGTAGTTTGTTTTTCTTAAAGTGCCTATTTACGAGATTATGGATTATTGTTTTTTGATTATCAACACTCAAATAATTAGATCACGTCGCAAATGTAACTTACTCTTTACCTACCACAAGTACCACTAACACATTAATAAATGTAGTAATAAAAGATTATAACCCTTTTAACCCTGAACAACTTGAAAAATAAAACAAAAATCTGAAGGTGGAACCCTTCGTGTGTCGTGAGGGCCCAAGACATGCCTTTCGCGTACAGAGAAAGATGTCGTGTGTCGCGACCCACCTAAAGATTCTGGTCGCATGGCGCAATGAGCAGTCTTTACAATGAATTTTCCAGGTTTTTCTAGAATTCTATACTTAGCCAAATTTTTAAGTTTTTTATAATTTTTTTCCTAGATTTTTTACCATGATTTTTCCACCTATCCCTTGGAAGTAAAATACAAGGATTCACAAGAAAATTTACAAATATTGCATTGTAAATTGTTGTCGCCATCGAACGTGCGAACAAAAGACGAATAACATGCTATACATTATTGCCGCCACAACGCGCGGGCACACGGCTAGTAGGTATATATATAGAAATTAAACTTACTATATCATCTGCTACGCCCTTCACCACAGGCGTTTTGTATTCCCCCTCTTTATTTAACCTTCCTTTCCTCCACATAAACGCTCGAGAGGGGCAATCATCAGCTGCAATTTCTTTGTTTTGTACCTTGTATTATAATAATAATATATATCAGACTTGAAACATACATTGCACGTTCTTAACCATAATTGGGTGTAACACACTTAGCTTATTGCCAATTTTTCTCTCAGATAGACGTATCCTCCCTGTCCCATTGTATGATCGATCATAAACATACTATGCTCGAACCTCTTTTGCACTCTTTGACACAACCATTCCAACAGAACAGCAGGATATATAATTATAATCTCATTAATTAACACTTAGCCTAATTAATTAAATCTACAGTTTCAATTGAATAAAAACCTTGAATTCGTCAGATTTTGTATATGCTACAAATCTGTCCCAGTCTTCTTTTTTCACAATATCGTGATACATCTTTGGAACTTTCTCAAGCACGGTGGGTTTTGCTAGGTTGGGACGAATGTGTTTCTCAAACATCTTTCTTCTAAAACTCCTTAGCAACCCACCGAGCCGTACCATTATAGGACCCCTTCGACAGTCATCAATTTTGAATAATTGCTAAAAAAATAACATATGACAACAAGATTTTTTAGTCACATATATGGAATTCAATAACTTAACAAAATTAATATGAGAAAATGTTTAATCTGTTTCATAACCTGAATCCCTGCCCACATCTTGTTCTTGTCCTCTTTTGGCACCTTCCTCCATTTTAGATACCTCAATCCAACCTCTAACCTTGCAATGTCTCCCATAAAACTCGAAAATTTTGGTCTATGCTCGCCGCCAATCCTTCCAGCGCATCAAATGTTAGTGGCCATTTTTCCCCACCATTTTTCTCAAATTTGGCACGCCACTTTGCCAACCACGTCAAACCCCTCTTGTTTTCTTGGGGAGCAGAAGTTGTAGCTTCCTTATTCTCAATAACTTGGGCATCATTGCCGAGTTGGGCATCATTGTCGAGTTGGGCATCATTGTCGACGTGGGCATCATTGTTATCCATTTCATCTTCTTCACTCTGTAGTGAATAATGATCATCATTGTTATCCATTTCATCTTCTTCACTCGCTTGTGAAGAATCATCATTGTATTCGAATTCACTGTTATAATTAATATCCTTCAATGCTTCACCTGCTTCATGATCCATTGTTAAATGAGCTAGATGAATCCTGAAATGAAATAAATAGAGAATGAAATAAATGTGATGGAATAATTAATTAGATGAAACAATTGAGATGAAACAAATGATCTCCTGAAGATGACAGTGAAATTAATACCAACGGGAATAAGGTAGTGATCTCCTAAAGATGATAGTGTGATAAATCCTTTAGAGGAATTTTTAGTGGGAGGGAAGAAGAGAGTGATGAATCATTTTGGTGATAAAATTTTGGTGAGAGGGAATAGGAACTGATCAATGAATTTTGTGGAAATTTGAAAAATGGTAGTAAGTTATTTGGGGATTAATATGATCGATCCGGATGAAAGCATCTCACCAATATAAACTCAATTAATTCCAGACATAGATATAATAGTATTTTAAACATAACTTTAAAATGATCTTTAAATGTACAATGGAATATTAAGCAATAAATCTAATGATAATTGTATCCTAATGAATTTGTATACCTAACGTGAAAAAAAAGATGTCAATTACTAAAGACACAACACACAAACACACACACACATATATATATATATATATATATATATATAATATATATATATATAGGGTGAGATTCATTATAGACACTTTCGCATATGAAATAGCTATTTTTCATATGTGTTCACATGTGAAATTTATAGAATAATGAGAAAAAAGAAAATCAATCACACCTTATTGGGACTCATTGGTCCCAACTGAACCTCGTTTCCCATAAACACACCTTATTGGGACTAATTGGTCCTAAACACAACTTATTGGTTACATACACACCTTATTGGGCCATCATTGGTCCTAAACACAACTTATTGGTTACATACACACCTTATTGGGCCATCATTGGTCCCAACTGACCCTTGTTTTCCCTAAACACACCTTATTGGGACTTATTGGTCCTAGACACAACTTATTGGTTATATAGAAACCTTATTGGGCCATCATTGGTCCTAAACATAACTTATTCGTTACATACACACCTTATTGGGACTCAATGGTCCCAACTGACCCTCGTTTCCCCTAAACACACCTTATTGGGACTCATTGGTCCAAGACACAACTTATTGGTTACATACAAACCTTATTGGGCCATCATTGGTCCTAAACACAACTTATTGGTTACATACACACCTTATTGGGACTCATTAGCCACAACTAACCCTCATTTCCCCTAAACACACCTTATTGGGACTCATTGGTACTAAACACAACTTATTGGTTACATACACACCTTATTGGGCCATCATTGGTCCTAAACATGCTTATTAGTTATATACACACCTTATTGGGACTCATTGGTCCCAACTGACCCTCGTTTCCCCTAAACACACCTTATTGGGATTCATAGGTCCTAGACACAACTTATTGGTTACATACAAACCTTATTGGGCCATCATTGGTCCTATACACAACTTATTGGTTACATACACACCTTATTGGGACTCATTGGTCCTAAACACAACTTATTGGTTACATACACACCTTATTGGGCCATCATTAGTCCTAAACATGCTTATTGGTTATATACACACCTTATTGGGACTCATTGGTCCCAACTGACCCTCGTTTCCCCTAAACACACCTTATTAGGACTCATTGGTCCTAGACACAACTTATTGGTTACATACAAACCTTATTAGGCCATCATTGGTCCTAAACACAACTTATTGGTTACATACACACTTTATTGGGACTCATTGGTCCTAAACACAACTTATTGGTTATATACACACCTTATTGGGCCATCATTGGTCCTAAACATAACTTATTGTTTTAATACACACCTTATTGGGACTCATTGGTCCTAAACACAACTTATTAGTTACATACACACCTTATTGGGCCATCATTGGTCCTAAACACAACTTATTGGTTACATACACACCTTATTGGGCCATCATTGGTCCTAAACATAACTTATTGGTTAAATACACACCTTATTGGGACTCATTGGTCCTAAACACAACTTATTAGTTACATACACACCTTATTGGGCCATCATTGGTCCTAAACACAACTTATTGGTTACATACACACCTTATTGGGCCATCATTGGTCCTAAACATAACTTATTGGTTAAATACACACCTTATTGGGACTCATTGGTCCTAAACACAACTTATTAGTTACATACACACCTTATTGAACCATCATTGGTCCTAAACACAACTTATTGGTTACATACACACCTTACTGGGCCATCATTGGTCCTAAACATGCTTATTAGTTACATACACACCTTATTGAGACTCATTAGTCCCAACTGACCCTCGTTTCCCCTAAACACACCTTATTGGGACTCATTCGTCCTAAACACAACTCATTGGTTACATACACACCTTATTGGGCCATCATTGGTTCTAAACACAACTTATTGGTTACATACACACCTTATTGGGACTCATTGGTCCCAACTGACCCTC
Source organism: Deinandra increscens subsp. villosa (assembly GCA_039602395.1). NCBI lineage: Eukaryota > Viridiplantae > Streptophyta > Magnoliopsida > Asterales > Asteraceae > Deinandra > Deinandra increscens. The sequence continues at coordinate 39,878,629 of JBCNJP010000025.1, forward strand.
GTTTCCCCTAAACACACCTTATTGGGAATCATTGGTCCTAAACACAACTTATGGGTTACATACACACCTTATTGGACCATCATTAGTTCTAAACATAACTTATTGGTTACATACACACCTTATTGGGACTCATTGGTCCTAAACACATCAAATTCACCCATTTGACCCCAAATTAACCCATTATTTAATTTTTATATTAATTCTTTAAGATATAATCTATCTTGAGTTATATTCCCCAAAATTTAAGCTTTTTGTAGATCTGTTCTGTTTTTTTTGTTTAGGGTTTTTGTTTAACAAAATGGAGATTGTGTGAACAGATTACATTTTTTACCTAAAATTATGCATCAGTTGTTGATCGGATTGCAATTGTTGATCGTCTCTGTTTTCGAGGATTGAGGTTTTTGTTTAACGGAATGGAGATTGTGCAAACAGATTACCTTTTTTACCTAAAATTATGCATCAGTTGTTGATCAGATTGCAATTGTTGATCGTCTCCGTTTTCGAGGATTAGGGTTTTTGTTTAACAGATTGATTTTATAAACAAAAATAGACAAACAAGTATATAACAAAAAGTGGATTTCATACTACTGATTCCAATTCCATACACAAAATTGTTTCCTAATTTACATGTTCATTCCTAAAAAAACAAAAGACAGAGCAGTTGCGGGTTGAGGTTCACGGGAACCTTGATTCCATCTCCTCCATCAACTCCAAATGCCTACTCATAGCTTCTTGCCTCTGTTGAACCAACATTTGAAGCCTGGCATTGGAGACGTGTATCTCTTCCACCAGAAAAGTTGCCATCTAGTATCTTGATGGACTTGGTGGCTCTGTAAGTATTTGGTTGAGCAGGTCCAACCCGTCTAAGATACTCTGTCTCTTTGCCCCGATAATCACCCCGTACCGGTCCAGGGTAGCAACAATCTTTATATGCAAATAATGTTCAACTAATTCTTTCAAGTTTGCCATTTTGAGAAGGATTTGAGGGTTTTGAGAAAGGGTTTGATAAGGATTTTGAGAAGGGTTTGATAATGGAGGTGAGAAGTTTCTGATTACTGATCAGTTGGTATGGTTATATGTGCAAATCACTTGAGTATGCCTAAGCTCAGATGTCTAATCACTATAGTATACCAAAGGTCTTATTTTATTGAACATTGCACATTATAATTGTTGGAATTTTGGTTTTCCTACAAAAATTACTTTCACACGTTCTCCAAGTTAAACTGAAATTTCTACACGATATCAAAAAACCACTAAAATTTTAATCACACGATCTGAAATTATCCGAAATTACTTTCACACGATCTTAAAAATCAAATTAACAAGTCAAAATTAAATGAAGAAAGTCAAAATTACCCACTGAGTTCTCTTTGCATATCCTATTGAATGTTTTGATTTTCTGGTAATCAAATTAACAAGTCAAAATTAAACGAAGAAAGTCAAAATTACCCACTGAGTTCTCTTTGTATATCCTGTTGAATGTTTTGATTTTCTGGTAATCAAATTAACAAGTCAAAATTAAACGAAGAAAGTCAAAATTACCCACTGAGTTCATGATGATTGAGAGAAGATGAACTAGAGTTCTTCAGGATTATAAAGTGTTATTTAGTAATAGAACCGTATGAACTGGAGTTCTTTAGGATCAAGAGTAATTATTCAGTAATAGAACAGGATGAACTAGAGCTCTTCAGGATGAACCGGATAAACTAGAGTTCTTCAGGATGAACTATATATACTATAAATAACCAAAGTTATTATTTTTGTTCGTAGTCTATTGGATATTCCCATGTATATAATAAAAAACAACATAAACTTATTGGTTATATTCACACCTTATTCTTAAAATATTAATGTTTTAGAGAAGAAGAACAAACCGGAAGAACTAGAATTCCTTAGGGAGAAGATTTCATTCGGATTGAGAGAAGATGAACAGAAACGGATGAAAATACATAATATTAAATTAAAAATCAATTCATTACATATAATTAATTAGTAATCCCAGAACAATTTTCAAACCAGAACAATTACTCTTAATTAATTCGGAACCCTAAAAAGGTTAATCATTTCCCACACCAGTAGAAGCTTGAAATCTTCTCCGGTTTCATGTAAGTAGTGTTCGAACGCAATTAACAACATGTCTTTCTTGATTTGGTTCTCCTCTTCATTCTCTTTGCATATCCTGTTGAATGTTTTGATTTTCTGGTCCATGTCTAGCCATTTTGATCTTACGACGCTTGTGTTACGGTACTTGTCACGGTACCGCTCACGGTACTGCTCGTAACTCTTCATAGCATTATGAAACTTTATGTTGACATCCAGCCAAAAGAGAATCGTGTCTTCGTCATTAGGATCACCTAATTGATTGGTAAACATCGACTTAATTAATTAATATATAAAAAAATGTATAACTTATCAAATAATCAAATGACTGGTATAAAGAAAAATTAAGAAACGTACTAAGTAAGGGAGGGTTTGTAGGCAACACATAGTCCATATACTTTACGTCCAACCAAGCTCGGTTCAACCCCAGTTCTTCCTGCTGGGTCCATTCTTCTGCCACTTGGAAGAGTATAAATTAGATAGGGAGAACGAAGAGTGTCTGAATGTGGTGGTCTAATTTAATGGTTAATTGATTAACTTGTTTATATAGTGTGGTTGAGGGTTTTGAAATTTAAAAACAAACAACGGAAAAGTGAAATTAGCCGTTACTAGTTACAACTAATGTTTGGGTTTTTAAAATATGATTCTAACTTGGCCCGCTAAATTCTAAAAGAGGCGGGATAAATTAATGAGCGAATTCAATTGAAAGTTTCACATATCACTCTCGATTTCCCCAATTCCCCGCTCCCCATTTCTCCATTGCTCATTAATCAACAGAATTTTCCCTCCGTCATATTACTTCTCCAATAAACAGGTTCACAGTAAAGATTATTGAAAAGGGTTTTCAGTATTAGCAAAACAATCGTTTTTAATAACCTTTGTTGTTGTATCTGTTAGCAAAACAAACATGGATAAGTCTTGGATGCTAACCAGGAGAACCACGAAATCATATGCCGATGGAGTTAAATCATTCTTAAAGTTTGCAGTTACAAGTTTGAAAAAGACAGAAATTCCATGTCCCTGAGTTAATTGTCTAAACCATTACTCTTATCATGTTGATGATGTAGATTATCGTTTGTTTTAAAAGGGATTTGATCTGACTTATACAACATGGACTAAACAAGGAGAGAAACACGAGTCCGCAAGAGATGAGCTTCACAAGGAATCATCTTTTGATTCCAGAATGCCATTTGATGCATCCGAAACGATAGAATTGGTCAGAGCTACTGAAGAAAATTTCACTAAGGACCATGAGAAGTTTCAAGAATGACTCATGGATGCTGAGAAGCCTCTGTATGAAGGATACCATACCTTCACAAAGTTATCTGCCTTGGTTCAACTACTGAACTTGAAGACTAAGCATGGCGGATCGGATAAGTTTTTTAATGAACTTTTAGTTTTGTTGAAACTGATGCTACCTGAAGGTAATGAGATAGTGAAAAATACATATGAGGCCAAGAAGATTTTGAGGTCAATGGGTGCAGGGTACAGCAAGATACATGTGTGTATCAATGATTGTATTCTTTACAGGAAGGAGAACAAGGACCTAATTGTATGTCCAATTTGTGGTGAGTACAGGTGGAAGGTGGGTGAGAGGACTAAGAAACTATACGACGATACTCCTGCGAAGGTAATGTGGATTCCAAGATTAGAACGACCGTTTCAAGTGAAAACCACAGCGGAAGATCTAAGATGGCATGCCACCAGTTCCAAAATACCCGGTGTGTTACGCCACCCATCCGATTCACCGGCATGGAAATCCATAGATGACAGATATCCCGAAATCGCTGACAATCCTAGAAGTCTTCGTCTTGGCATTTCAACTGATGGGGTCGATGTGAATATAGGGAACATAAATCATAGTGTGTGGCCGGTTCTATCTGTCATTTACAACCTTCCACCATGGTTGTGTATGAAAAGAATGTTCATCATGCTTTCGTTATTAATATCGGGAGCCCCTGGAAATGATATTGATGTGTTTTTGGAACCATTAATTGATGACTTAGAGCTGGTATTTGAGGCGGGTGTGGAACATATGATGCGTATGCGCTAGAACAGTTTACTATGCGTGCAGTTGTTTTATGGACGATTAATGATTACCCTGCACTTGGTACACTTTGTGGTTGCCCGTACAGTGGACTTCATGGTTGTGTGGTATGTCGGGAACAAACTAAATGCATTAAGCTTCCTTTCTCAGCCAAGCAGTGTTATGCTGGTCACAGAAGATATCTACCATATACGCATGCCTTCCGAAAGCAAACAAAGGCCTTCGATGGTAAACAAGAGTTGAAAGATGATGCAGTTCCTATGACCGGGGAACAGATATACAACAAAGTTCAACATATCAGGAACAAATGGGGAAAGAGATTAAGGTGTACTGATTCAGAAATCCCAGAGACCTCAACCGGAAGAGGGGGGAAGATTTACAAGAGAAAAAGAAAGAACAAAGAGAAGCCACCATATTGGAAAAAATTCAATATATGGTTTCGAAGACTTAGATATTGGAGGCATAATAGTGTCCAACATTGCATTGATTTCATGCATATGGAAAAGAATGTGGCTAAGAGTCTTGTTGGAACTCTGCTCAACCTTCCCCGAAAGACAAAGGATGGACTGAATGCTAGAAAGGATCTGAACTTTTTGGAGTTAAGACCAGAGTTGCAGCCTAAACAGAACAAGAACAACATAGTACTTCCTGCAGCGTGTTACACGTTACAAAAAGATGAAAAGGAAAAGTTTTGTGACACGTTGTATAACTTGAAGGTTCCACAAGGCTATTGTTCTAACATTTCTAGTTTGGTTAGTCTAAAGGACAAGAAACTTGTGGGGCTCAAGTCACATGACTATCATATGCTGATGCAACAGTTTCTGCCAATTGCAATTCGGTCAGTCATGCCTGAACCGACAAGATATGCTATTATCAGGCTCTGTTTTTTTATTCAAATCAATATGCAGTAAAGAGATCAACGTCAAAGAACTAGATAAATTGCAAGCAGATCTTTGTGTCACACTATGCCTGCTTGAGAAATATTTCCCGCCATTGTTTTTTGATGTTATGCTTCATTTGACGGTGCACCTTACTAGGGAGGTAAAATTATGTGGCCCAATATGCTTTCGATGGATGTATCCATTTGAAAGGTGTATGAAGGTAATTAAGGGCCACGTGAGAAACAAAACTTATCCAGAAGGGTGCATTGCTAAGGAGAACATTGTAGATGAAACGATTGAGTTTCTCATCGAATACCAATAAAACATCACAACTATTGGTGTTCCAACTATAAAGCATAGCAGTGCGGATGGAAGTCCTGGGTCAGCTGGTAGATCAGTTGAAGTCTCTCCAGAGCTCCTATCGAAAGCCCATTTATTTGTGTTGCTAAATACGCCTGAAATTGAGAATTATATCGAGTAAGTAATTTAGATTATTAACCTTTTTTAATCTGTTTAATTAATTATAAACTTTTATAGATAACTTCAATTCATGTAATTGCAGAGAACAATTGAAATTATTGGAAAAGGAACATCCTGGTAGTAGACTAAATGAGCTGACTAAGAAGCAGAGCACAACATTGGGAAATGGTTACGTAACAAGGTCAGCTAAATTTGCTTATTGTTTTAATTCCGTATGAACTGTAACTTTCCTGAACAAGTGACCTGAGTTGTCTGGAACAACTCTATTTTCTACCCGGATGAACTATAACCTTCCTGGTGAACTGAAACTATTTTCTTATAGTTTTAGTTCCGGATGAACTGTAACTTTCCGGAACAACTAACCTGAGTTGTCCGGAACAACTCTAATTTTCTATCCGGATGAAATATAACCTTCCTGGTGAACTGAAACTATTTTCTTATAGTTTTAATTTCGGATGAACTGTAACTTTCCGGAACAACTGACCTGAGTTGTCCGGAACAACTTTATTTTATTTTTGGAAGAACTATAACCTTCCTCTTCCTAATGAACTCTCCTGATGAACCTACTATGAATTTCAGGTTGAAAAGGAGATGGCGGAGTCCCCCAGAAACTATATCAGAGACCGTTAGGTGGATTTCACATGGTCCGCACAGAAGCGTGAGGAAATATGAAGTATATGACATCTATGGCTATTCATTTCGTAAAAAATCTCGAGATGGTAGGGTTTACCATAACAGCGGGGTTGGTGTAGAGGTAAATGACATGCACATCTCTAACGAGGTATTAACCTATGGACAAAAACCTTACTATGGGGTTTTAAAAGAGATATGGCTACTAGAATACCATATTAAAAGCATCCCTCTATTTTTGTGCGACTGGGTTGAGAATACACAGGGGGACAAAAAAGATAGTCTTGGTTACACTTTGGTCAACCTTACAAGACTAGGTCATAAGGAGGACCCGTTCATTTTCACATCACAAGCACAGCATTTGTTTTACGTCAAAGACCAGCTGGATAAAAAACTGCATATTGTCTTTATGACACCTCCCAGAAATTACAGAGATTATTATGAAGACGATGCCAATGAAGAATTTTGTACGGTAGTTTTTCCTCACAACGATAATGTATTGCCACCCGTAGATACATGTGATAATGTTTACCATAGAGCTGATTGTACTGGAATGATATTACGTAAAACCGATTAATTGATCATTGTAATGTTTTTGAATCTTAGCAAATTACAGTATCAACAATATTTGGATTTTTTTCTTTATGTATTCTGGAATATTATGGATCTAAATTTGAGTCAAGTGTTTCCTTTTATTGATTGTGCCTGCAGGTCTCCTCTCTTTGACCAAACCAGAGTCAATAAAAGTAAAAAATAAACAAACAAAATCAACTACTGCTTTAACAAACACATTTATATACATAATCCAAAGGGTATGATTCCATTAATACATTGTTCTATAAAATAACAACTGAAAAACTACTAACTTAAAAGGGAGAAGAAGCGGCTGAAGAAAAATCCCTCTTTGCTTTCTCACATGCACTTGCTTCTGATCAAGTGAAAAGAGAGAACAAGTCCCTCTTTTCTTTCTCACATGCACTTGCTTCTGATCAACTGAAAATGGTGAAGAAGTGGCTGAATAAATATCGGGTTCATGGGGCCAAAAGGGAGAGAAGCACCTTAAGAATACAAGTGCTGCAAACCTCAACATGTGCCCTTACTGCTGACTGTTATATTATTACACAATAACTTAAAATCTGCTCTCAGTAAAGCATTTGTATGAACCATTCAAGACTCCTCGTCTCCATGGTTTCCACAATAACTTAAAATCTGCTCGTAGGAGATACAGAGTGCAATCTTTCCCTGCACAAGAAAAAATTACCAAATCTGAGACGAAAATTTCAATCAACTTTCAGTGGTGAAGATGATAACTTACCGTTTCCACATACGGATGACGCCAATTCCACATTTTTTGCCGGCGATGATGGACGAAAAACAGAGAGAGAAAGACTGGGAGAAAAGGGGGATGGTGGAGATGATGATGAAAACTGATACAGAGATAATTAAGTATATATCGATACTCGAGGGGTGTGGTAGATGGAGATTTAAAAGATAAAGGAAATGAAAAAGTAAATGAAATAGTAATAATTACAAGCGCCGTCCACTGTTGGTATTCTTTTAGCCACCTAAAAATAATATACTGTGACCATTTGTCATAATTTGTCACGCAACCAATGTTTAATATGAGTGGCCATATCACAAGATAATCAAACATGATAAACATATATAACCATCATATATTCAATTATAAGTACTAATATCATAACTAAATAAACATATAAAATATTGTTCTTAATTTGTTCATAAACATATACATGAATTAATTAATAATCCGGACCACTGCAATCTTTCGGATATGTATCCTGAACTTGCATCGTCATCATCATGATGATCATCATCATCTTCTTCATCTTCTTCATCTTCTTCATCTTCTTCGGATTCAAATTCATTGAATTTTGTATCAACGACACGGAATAATTTCGTTGCCTCAACAGAGTAGGCAAAACAATTAGGAATCTTCTACACATGGAGTTGCCTCAGGATGTTCTCATCGTTGTTTTTAATCACGGATTTGTGGGACTTGAAGGATCTTCTTCTCCTGTTATTGCAAACCAAAAAAAAATACGATTATCCTTCACATACCAGTAATTAAGGGAGCGTTGATTATCGGCCATTTGATACCAGAATTGGTGTAAACGAATTGGTGTAGAGAATTTGAGATCAAGAAAGGGATGGCGGTAAAGGAAAATAACAATGATGATGATATATAGGGTAGCATATTTTAACTCGCTCGAATTGGTAAAATTGAAAAGAACGCGTTGTTTTAGAGGGAAACAAATCGTCTCTTTTTCGCCACACGTTTAATATTTTACCGTGACCATAATATAGATTTTTGTCACTCACAACCTACCATTTAGTCACGGTTAATATATGTGGCCACATGTAATAGATTTTTGTCACTCAAAACCTACTATTTAGTCACACAACCTGTCACACCCCTAATTTCCACTAACGGAGTATAACCGTGTGGGGTGTGAACCAGACCAGGATCCAAGACTTTAGTTACAACCAAGCCATAACAGTAATTTAATAGAAGTTAAAGCACGTTTTACAAAATAGAGTAATGTTTAGTTTAAAAAAAATTTAGCGGAAGCACAACCATAGATTTCAAGTTTAGTTTAGACAAAATAACATGTTGAAATGTTTGAAAAGCGTTTTCCCCAAAAGTTGCATAGTTGAGTACTTCCGCCATCCGTGCCATCCATGAATCCACCTAACGACCTGAAAGTAAACAACGATCAAGTGTCAGCTAAAAGGCTGGTGAGTTCACTAAAACAGTCTACACAACACCATGTAGACCAAAAATGCATATGAATAGTAAGGATACAATTCATACTCTAGTTATACAAGTTGCAAGTATTATCCGTATCATTAGGTAGCTAGCCTATGCTTATGCTCACCTGAACGTTTGAAACCAAAGCTGACAATGTATTTGATAGGTATTGACCTATGTAATTTGCCTTCCCCGTGTCTTTCCCGATCACGGTAGTCCTAGGCTAATATTAGTCTCAGTCCGACCGCCAGTCGGGAGGGTGCATCCTGTGCACCGCTGAGCGGGGGTGTCAATCCCCAGTAATACTACTCAACATTACCTCGCTATTCTATATTAATGGCCCGATAAAGTAAGGACTTTTGATATTAAAAGCAATTCAGTGAAACATGTGATATATGGTGGATAACTACTGTGTAAAGAAATACCTTTACCGTGTTGTTGCCATCTCTTACTGGATGCAACAAAATAGTAAGTGAAACTCACCTTAGGGTGCACTGGTACGCGGCACTTGGTTCTACGAGTTGGTCAAGATCGACCTAGTTTGGTAAATATGGCCTAACCGGATTAGAAGTTGTCACCAAGACTAATAATAACACTTAAGCACCTAAACACGTTTCATGCATTCATACAAGTCATACAATACACCCAGAAGTCCCAACTTGGGAGAAAATCATGCAATTGCAACCTAAGTCAAAGCTGACCCAGATAAGTCAAACATCAAGCACCTATCTAGTGACATAGCTAAAACCCACAATACCTGGAATTAACTCTTTAAATTTTACAGGCATATACTACATATCAATTAGAACTTGTTGCAAAAAGAATCAAGTAAAAAGGTTAAGAAATGAGAAAGTTATGCGCGTCGGAAGATAGCATTTTCAGCATTTAGTAAACTTGTTAAAGAAGAATGAAAACTTGCATATCTTACTCAAAACTATGAAATTTTTTTTAACCAAACCTTCCAGATCTTACTTTTAATATATGAACATCATTTACAAATTTAAAACACACCATTAAAACAAGATTATCATGCTCATCCAAATTGAAAAGTCCACTTTTCACAGAAAATGACAGCTTTGAGTACCCGACTTGCAGCGGTGTTTTGACTGACCAAACGGGGGTTTTAGAAAGTGTGCGAGTAGCCGTTGTAAAGCTAAGACATCCTAATTTACTTGGGAAAAAGAATCAACTAATTTCGATAAAAATTGAGTGAGTTATGACAGTTACAAGTTGACCAAAAATTCTGGTCAAAGCTGTTAGGAATTTCAAGTTTGCAAACGTTTAGGATTTCAAACCTATGCTAACACTTGATCAATTTAACATCTATCAACAAGTTTATAATCATAATAACATGCAATTTCTGTCATGAGCAAGATCATATCAAAATCATAGCAAAATCTCAACATGTAGTTAGCAATTAAGCACATTACACCCAAATTCCATAACCAAACACCCAACATACATACAAGAGCATTCATAGCAGAAATTGAACTCAAAACCCAGCTCTAAACCCGAGTTCAAATCTGTCCCAAATCATGAGTTAACATATCTTAACCTAAAACATGAAATATGAGCATAACAACACTCCATTTAGCATATAGACACACAAAAACACACATGCAACAACAAATTCGGATTTCAAAAAGTTAGGGCTTACTAGATGGAGGTAGAAATCACGAGTAGAAGGAGAAGTGGAGAAGATGAAGCTTCCTTGAGTGTTCTTGTAGCTTGATTGAGCTTCCAAACTCCAAATCTTGCTCCTAGGTGCTTGATTTCGCAAAACTTGCAAGTGTGTGTGTGTGTGAACGTGAAGAAGAGAGGGAGAGATGGAGCTGATGGAATTTGTGAGAAATGAGGGAGGGTGGAGGAAGAAATGCAGATTTTCGTTTAATTGAAAGTTACACATCAAGTCCCTCAAGTTCCATTTTGAACACATAAAGCATAAAACTCATTTAAATGGGTTTTTGCTAAAAGTTGTAAAGTAAGAAAATTCTAAAAATGTTTCCAAGTGTTTTTAAATCATTTAACATGTAAGATTTGGTCGGGTTTCATAAATTTATCATTTGTACATGAAATCCAATTTTACCCACAAAGCCCGGTTTCGCATAATAATGCAAATTTTCACATTTAGCACATAAAGACACGAAACGAATTTACAAACCAAGTTACTAAAGTTAAATAACAAGTAAGCATAAGTAAACACGAAATCATTCAAGTTACGGGTCTCGGGTTTGCTAACGGAACTAACAGGACTAACGGAAAAAGTTAACGGATTTAACTTGGGAAGTGACGGTTGTCACAACCTCCCCATGTTAAAGAATTTTCGTCCCAAAAATTAGCTAGTACCTTGGGTTGAAGTAGAGGCTTGATCGAACAGGTGTGGATATTTCTTTCTCATCTGGTCTTCCCTTTCCCACGTGAACTCCGGTCCACGCTTTGAATGCCATCTGACTTTGACGATTGGAATCTTACTTCTTTTCTATGCTTTCTGCTCGCGTCCCATTATCTCAACGGGTTGTTCTATAAACCGAAGTTGTTCGTCAATGTGGAGTTCCTCCAGTGGAACTATCAAAGTGTCGTCAGCCAGACACTTCTTCAGATTTGAGACATGAAACACATTATGCACCCCATCTAGCTCAGGTGGCAAGTCCAGACGATACGCCACCGTTCCAATCTTTTCTGTTATCGGGAAGGGTCCTATATAGCGGGGCTTCAACTTCCCGCGCTTTCCAAAACGCACAACACCTTTCCAAGGTGAGACCTTCAGCAGTACGCGGTCACCAACCTCGAATTCTAATGGCCTTCTGCGTTTATCGGCATAACTCTTTTGACGATCTCTTGCTGCTTTCATACGGTTTCTGATTTGTACGATTCTTTCCGTTGTTTCGTACACTAGTTCCGGTCCAGTGAGTTGACTGTCACCGACCTCGGCCCAGCACACCGGTGATCTACACTTCCGTCCGTAGAGAGCCTCAAAGGGAGCGGCTCCAATACTGGTGTGGTAGCTGTTGTTGTAGGAAAATTCGACCAGTGACAAGTGGGTTTCCCAGTTCTTTCCGAAATCCATTACGCAAGCTCGAAGCATGTCTTCAAGTGTTTGGATTGTGCGCTCGGTTTGGCCGCCTGTCTGAGGATGGTATGCGGTGCTCATATCCAACCGAGTACCTAGGGCTGTTTGTAATGATCTCCAAAAGTGTGAAGCAAACCTGGGGTCTCGATCAGAGATAATTGATAAGGGCACTCCGTGGAGCTTGACGATTTCATTGATGTAGATTTGTGCCAGCTTATCAGTCTTGTCATTTTCTTTGAGAGCTAAGAAATGGGCGGATTTGGTTAACCTATCCACGATCACCCAAATCATGTCGTTTCCACGAGGAGTACGGGGCAATCCCGTGATGAAGTCCATTGAGATCTCTTCCCATTTCCACTCGGGAATTGTCGGTTGTTGCAGTAAACCTGGAGGCTTACGATGCTCTGCTTTGACCTTAGAGCATGTCAAACACTTACTAACGTATTCCGCAATGTCAGTCTTCATCTTGGGCCACCAATAGAGTCCTTTCAGATCTTGGTACATTTTGTCCGAACCGGGATGGACCGAGTATCGAGACTTGTGAGCCTCGTCCATCACCAACTCTCGAAGGTTTCCATGTAGAGGTACCCAAACCCGATCCTTATAGTAACGGATTCCATCCGACTTAACTTCTGAAGTTCCATCTATACCATTCAAAGATTCAGATTCGTAGTTTTCCTCTTTCAGGGCCTCCTGCTGGGCGTCTCGGATTCTATCCGGTAGTCCTGCATGAATCGTGAGTTGTAGAGCTCGAACTCTTCAGGGTTTGACATGTTCTTTCCTACTCAGTGCATCGGCCACAACGTTGGCCTTTCCCGGATGATACTTTATTGCTAAGTCGTAGTCGTTAAGCACCTCGATCCACCTACGTTGTCTCATGTTGAGGTCTTTCTGTTCCATTATATGCTGGAGGCTTTTGTGATCGGTGAATATCGTGCACTTGGTACCGTACAGGTAGTGTCTCCAAAATTTTAAGGCGAATACAACAGCTCCTAACTCCAGGTCGTGAGTTGTATAGTTCCTTTCATGATTCTTTAGCTGCCTTGACCCATAAGCGATGACTTTACCTCTTTGCATCAAAACACATCCAAGTCCTTGGATTGAAGCGTCACAATAGACCTCGAAGTCGTCGACACCTTCAGGTAGGGATAGTATAGGTGCGGTACAGAGTTTCTCTTTCAAGGTTTGGAATGCCGCTTCTTCTTTTTCACCCCATCGATATTGGACGCCTTTATGAGTGAGAGCGGTTAGCGGTTGAGCTATCTGAGAGAATCCCATAATAAAACGACGGTAGTAACCCGCTAACCCTAGAAATTGCCGGATTTCTGTTGGTGCTCTCGGTGTAGACCAATTCTTGATCGCTTCTACCTTAGCTGGATCAACATGAATACCTTGCTCGTTGTCGATATGGCCCAGGAATTGAACTTCCCGAATCCAGAAGTCGCATTTGGAGAATTTGGCGTAGAGTTGCTCCTTCCTTAACAATTCTAAAATTAACCGTAGATGTTCCTCGTGTTCTTCTTTCGTCCTTGAGTAAACGAGTATGTCGTCGATGAAAACAATTACGAACTGGTCTAGGTAAGGCTTGCACACGCGGTTCATTAGGTCCATGAACACCGCTGGCGCGTTCGTTAAGCCGAAAGGCATAACTAGGAATTCGTAGTGACCATAGCGAGTTCTGAAGGCTGTCTTTGAAATGTCCTCCTCACGGACTCTGAGTTGATGATATCCGGACCTCAAGTCGATTTTTGAATAGTAACTGGATCCTTGCAATTGATCGAAGAGGTCGTCGATCCGAGGGAGAGGATACCGATTCTTAATAGTAACTTTGTTGAGCTCGCGGTAATCTATGCACATCCTGAACGTTCCATCCTTCTTCTTGACAAATAAAACTGGCGCGCCCCATGGCGACGAGCTAGGTCTAATAAAACCTTTATCTAATAACTCCTGAAGTTGAGTGGATAACTCACGTAGTTCGTTTACAGCCAGACGATATGGAGCTCGGGCAACCGGAGCTGCACCGGGGACAAGGTCGATTCCAAACTCCACTTGTCGATTCGGAGGCAAACCTGGTAACTCTTCCGGGAATACATCGGGGTAGTCGCGTACTATCGGGAAGTCTTCAATTTTCTTTTCTAGCTAAGGTCTGATCCGTAACCGTTGCTAGGATGGCTACGTGTCCTTTCCTAAGATACTTTTGAGCCTTGAGGTACGATATGATTCCAGAGACAGTGCCTCCCTTCTCACCCTGAATCGAGAGTACTTCTCCGTTTCCAGTGGTTATACGTACGACTTTCTCTCGACAGACGAGCTCTGCGTGGTGCGTGGACAGCCAATCCATACCAATTATTACATCGAAGCAACTAATTGTGAAGGGCATCAAATCTATGCTGAACTTATGACCTGAGAGTTCTAAGGTACAATCCTTGACTAAATGTGTTGCATCAATAAGCTTACCATTAGCTAGCTCAATAGTATACCTAGCTTCTAGAGGTTTCGTATTGGCCTTTGATAACTTGCAAAACTTAGTTGAAATAAAACTTTTCTCAGCACCAGAATCAAAGAGTACATTTGCAAAGTAGTTGTTGAGAAGAAACTTACCGGTTATCACGTTGGCATCATTCTTTGCTTCACCTGACCCCATGACGAATGTTCGTCCTCTAGCACCATTTCCCCCGTTTCCACCACCGCCTCCACCATTGTTATTGTTATTGTTGTTGTGGTGGTTGTTGTTGTTGTTTCCAACTTTCTTGAGTTGGGGGCAATCCTTTTTCACATGGCCCGGTTTTCCACATTCAAAACATCCCCTAGGACCATCATTGGTTTGCCTTGGCCGGTTTGGTAGTTCACTCCAACAATTCTTGGCCATATGCCCTATTTTACCACATCGCTCACAGGGAGGTTGGTTGCAATTACCTGTGTGGTGTAAGCTGCACTTGTTGCAGTAGGGTGCCTTTCCCTTGTATCTGTTTGAACCCTGACCGCTACTGCCTTGGCGGTTTCGATTACCGCTTCCACTGTTGTTGAAACCACTCTTTGAGTTATCGAACCTCTTGTTCTGGTTCTGAGAGCCAGAAAACTTTCCAGAGTTGTTACCAGTACTGTTCTTGCTAGGTTCTTCTTCCCTCTGAATTTTTCCATCAAGGGCATTTTTCGGTGATCTCTTTGGTGGTAGAGTGCCTTGAGCTATTGCTTGATCTGTCAGCTTGTGTGCCAGCCTAATCGCCTGCTGCACATTGAGTGGATTTGAGGAGGTTACCATTCCTTGAATCTGTGGGACCAGTCCGTCTACATACCTTTCAATCTTCTTGAAATCAGCAGCGACCATTGAAGGGCACAGTATTGAAAACTCATGGTATCGGGCGGTATAATCCTCTATCTCTGAGCCAATCATCCTTAAGTTCATGAATTCACCCTCTAGCCTTTTTACTTGATCACGAGGACAGTACTCCTCCATGATAGCATCCTTAAATTCTTGCCATGTCATGGCATTAGCAGCATCTATTCCCAACATTTGAATCTGAGTGTTCCACCACGTCAATGCAGAACCTTCAAGAGTACCAGTAGCATACTTTACCCGATCCCCCACCGGGCAGTTACACATAACAAAAACCTTTTTAGACTTTTCGAGCCATCTTAGCAGGCCCACAGCACCTTCATCGCCCTTAAACACCAGGGGCTTACAGTCCATGAATGTCTTGAATGTGCACGGATGATGATTCTGTCCTTAGAACTGGAGCTGAGCGGCTGCTAAGGCTGCGGCTACTCCTTGGTTGATCATGCCCTGAACTTGAGCAGCAGTAAAGTTTCCCGGGTTGTGTTCATTATTTCTCCGAGGAGGCATGATTTCTAACAATCAATGCAAACCTTCCAAAGGTTAGTATACCCCATACTAGGAAGTCATAAAATACTAAGGGGTGTCTCACACAAGTATAAGTTATATAAAACATTCATTCATATGAACCATGCATTTTAAGTTGTAACAATGTAATAACGATGTTAAGAACACGTAATCACGTAGTACAAGTCATGTTTGCATCACAAATTAGAAATAACAACGTAGCAGTCAAACAAGTTCGCTAAGAACAGCCTGAAGTTCACCAAGCACTTATCAAGTCCGCTAAACATGTAACAAGTCCGCTAAGCATGTAACAAGCTCGCTAAATACCTCGTCAAGTTCGCTAAGAAGGGATGAAGTTCGTTAAGGCTTCAACAAGTCCGCTAGAAGCCAACAAGTTCGCTAGATGCATCATCAAGTTCGCTAAGACTAACCAGTTCGCTAGGAGTTAAAATCAAGTTCGCTAGCCGGAAGTCCGCTAAGACCAGTACAAGTTCGCTAAGAACAAAAGTTCAAGTCCGCTAACAGAAGTTCGCTAAGAAGAGTTCAAGTTCGCTAAGAACATGGACCAAGTACGCTAACATCAAGTCCGCTAAGAGCAGTTCTAGTCCGCTAAGGGCAAAATGAAGTTCGCTAAGAAGAAATGCATCAAGTCCGCTAAGCTTTATACTTAGAAAAATTTTCTAACACAGAAATTTCTAAGCCTCGGGAAACAAAAATTTCTACCCAAAATCCAATTCCTATTTTGACACAAGACAGGAATTCTTAAATGTAGATCATCTTCGGCACGCGGGGCAGTACTCTTGAGGAATGGGTTGCAACAAAATCTTTTCAAAAACGGTTACAGTTCAGAAATCTTATTTTTAAAATGTTCTAGTTCGCTGTAACCAATGGCTCTGATACCAATCTGTCACACCCCCAATTTCCACTAACGGAGTATAACCGTGTGGGGTGTGAACCAGACCAGGATCCAAGACTTTAGTTACAACCAAGCCATAACAGTAATTTAATAGAAGTTAAAGCACGTTTTACAAAATAGAGTAATGTTTAGTTTAAAAAAAATTCAGCGGAAGCACAACCATAGATTTCAAGTTTAGTTTAGACAAAATAACATGTTGAAATGTTTGAAAATCGTTTTCCCCAAAAGTTGCATAGTTGAGTACTGCCGCCATCCGTGCCATCCATGAATCCACCTAACGACCTGAAAAGTAAACAACGATCAAGTGTCAGCTAAAAGGCTGGTGAGTTCACTAAAACAGTCTACACAACACCATGTAGACCAAAAATGCATATGAATAGTAAGGAAACAATTCATACTCTAGTTATACAAGTTGCAAGTATTATTCGTATCATTAGGTAGCTAGCCTATGCTTATGCTCACCTGAACGTTCGAAACCAAAGCTGACAATGTATTTGATAGGTATTTACCTATGTAATTTGCCTTCCCCGTGTCTTTCCCGATCACGGTAGTCCTAGGCTAATATTGGTCTCAGTCCGACCGCCAGGCGGGAGGGTGCATCCTGTGCACCGCTGAGCGGGGGTGTCAATCCCTAGTAGTACTACTCAACATTACCTCGCTATTCTATATTAATGGCCCGATAAAGTAAGGACTTTTGATATTAAAAGCAATTCAGTGAAACATGTGATATATGGTGGATACCTACTGTGTAAAGAAATACCTTTACCGTGTTGTTGCCATCTCTTACCGGATGCAACAAAATAGTAAGTGAAACTCACCTTAGGGTGCACTGGTACGCGGCACTTGGTTCTACGAGTTGGTCAAGATCGACCTAGTTTGGTAAATATGGCCTAACCGGATTAGAAGTTGTCACCAAGACTAATAATAACACTTAAGCACCTAAACACGTTTCATGATTTCATACAAGTCATACAATACACCTAGAAGTCCCAACTTGGGAGAAAATCATGCAATTGCAACCTAAGTCAAAGCTGACCCAGATAAGTCAAACATCAAGCACCTATCTAGTGACATTGCTAAAACCCACAATACCTGGAATTAACTCTTTAAATTTTACAGGCATATACTACATATCAATTAGAACTTGTTGCAAAAAGAATCAAGTAAAAAGGTTAAGAAATGAGAAAGTTATGCGCGTCGGAAGTTAGCATTTTCAGCATTTAGTAAACTTGTTAAAGAAAAACGAAAACTTGCATATCTTACTCAAAATATTGAATTTTTTTTTAACCAAACCTTCCAGATCTTAATTTTAATATATGACCATCATTTACAAATTTAAAACACACCATTAAAACAAGATTATCATGCTCATCCAAATTGAAAAGTCCACTTTTCACAGAAAATGACAGCTTTGAGTACCCGACTTGCAGCTGTGTTTTGACTGACCAAACGGGGGTTTTAGAAAGTGTGCGAGTAGCCGTTGTAAAGCTAAGACATCCTACTTTACTTGGGCAAAAGAATAAACTGATTTCGATAAAAATTGAGTGAGGTATGACAGTTACAAGTTGACCAAAAATTCTGGTCAAAGCTGTTAGGAATTTCAAGTTTGCAAACGTTTAGGATTTCAAACCTATGCTAACAATTGATCAATTTAACATCTATCAACAAGTTTATAATCATAATAACATGCTATTTCAGTCATGAGCAAGATCATATCAAAATCATAGCAAAATATCAACATGTAGTTAGCAATTAGGCACATTACACCCAAATTCCATAACCAAACACCCAACATACATACAAGAGCATTCATAGCAGAAATTGAACTCAAAACCCAGCTCTAAACCCGAGTTCAAATCTGTCCCAAATCATGAGTTAACATATCTTAACCTAAAACATGAAATATGAGCATAACAACACTCCATTTAGCATATAGACACACAAAAACACACATGCAACAACAAATTCGGATTTCAAAAAGTTAAGGCTTACTAGATGGAGGTAGAAATCGCGAGTAGAAGGAGAAGAGGAGAAGATGAAGCTTCCTTGAGTGTTCTTGTAGCTTGATTGAGCTTCCAAACTCCAAATCTTGCTCCTAGGTGCTTGATTTCGCAAAACTTGCAAGTCTGTGTGTGTGAACGTGAAGAAGAGAGGGAGAGATGGAGCTGATGGAATTTGTGAGAAATGAGGGAGGATGGAGGAAGAAATGCAGATTTTCTTTTAATTGAAAGTTACACATCAAGTCCCTCAAGTTCCATTTTGAACACATAAAGCATAAAACTCATTTAAATGGGTTTTTTGCTAAAAGTTGTAAAGTAAGAAAATTCTAAAAATGTTTCCAAGTATTTTTAAATCATTTAACATGTAAGATTTGGTCGGGTTTCATAAATTTATCATTTGTACATGAAATCCAATTTTACACACAAAGCCCGGTTTCGCATAATAATGCAAATTTTCACATTTAGCACATAAAGACACGAAACGAATTTACAAACCAAGTTACTAAAGTTAAATAACAAGTAAGCACAAGTAAACACGAAATCATTCAAGTAACGGGTCTCGGGTTTGCTAACGGAACTAACAGGACTAACGGAAAAAGTTAACGGAGTTAACTTGGGAAGTGACGGTTGTCACACAACCTAATAACAGTGGCCATATGTACTAGCTTTTAGCTACATAACTAAGTAAAAAATGTGACCATTGCTCACATTTAGCCACGCATAATATATACTTAATAGTTTTGTTTTATTTTAATTTACTAAGTAATAAAATCTACTCTTCCGTCACACAACATTATTTAAGCGTGGCCATACATTCCTTTTTGATCACACGAATAAAAAATCATAAAAGTTATGTGGCCGTTTGGTGCATTTCACCACTCTTTTTTATGTGTGACAAATAAGTGCCACATGTTTTTGTAAAATAGTGGCTAAAGCCACTGCACCTGATTGTTGTTGTCATATAAACAAAAAAAATACGTGGCTAAAAGGGTCCAAAGGCTATATATTTGGCCACGGGTACAAAATATGTGTGGCTAAAACTACTGTTTCTTACCTTTGGCCACGTTTTTTTTCAAAACAGTGGCTATGCGTTATCAAAAAAACCGTGGCCAAAGCCACTTTTTGACATAGTGTAGCGTGTACGGTGAACTGAACTGTCGAGTAATGACTTTTTCGTTACAAAATGCATCAAATGTCTTGATTTCAGACCCATTGTCTGATCTGATAATTTTGTCCCGCTCTCGGCATCTGTTCTCGATCCAAGTGACAAAGTCCTTCAGTATCTCAGTTATCTCAAACTTCTCCTTCAGGAAGAACACCCACGAGTATCTGGAGTAGTGGTCAGTAATAACCAAATAGTATGACTTTACCCCTAAAGTCTTGATGTTCACTGGCCCGGTGTGTTAGGCTTGTGAGACATCTTATGATGTTTCCCCTTTAAACATGCAACATAGTTACCGATATGAATTAATTACTTCTCCGGCAGACTGAAAACGTGTTTCCACCTAACAAGGCGATTCATGTTGCGAAAGTTGACATGCCCCATTCGTCTGTGCCATTAGGTAGAGTCATCTTCCGATGCCTTAGCCAAGAAGCACACCACCGAACCTATCGTCCTTGCAACAGACATATCCAGAGCACACATATTCCCTTTCCGTTTTTCATGAAATAAGATCTGATATTCAGGAATCTTGAAACCATGCTTCAGAATATAACATTCACGGTCATCAAAGAACATAGGCATTTTTTCATCGTGGATTTGTGAGACACTCAGCAGGATTCACCTTATCAAAGGAAATTTCACCATTCGTCAAGAGACCGTTACCGATTCTTGTACCACCATGAACATCACCTCCAAAGGAAACAGGACGACCATGCGATATCGGCTTAATATCATACAGCAGATTCTTGTTCCCTGTCATATGCCTGGAACAACGACTATCTAAGTACCATGTATTAACAGCACTCGAGGCCAGTTCTTTTATATGCAAAAAGAAAAATGATCAGTTAAGAGATGAACCCTAGCCAGATTGACCTGGGGCCTTCTTTTTGGGTGCTTTATTTATTGGAGGAGTAATTGGAGCAGAAATAGTAGCAGGAGGAGTCGGTAGAGTAGCAATAGTTGGTTGAGGAGCTAAGACAGGTCGTTGACCATGACACGCCTTGGGATGAAGGCGGATCTTGGTCTAGGCGCCCATGACCTTATAAGAAGTGGGCTAGGAGCAGCCATCCTCACTTGCTGTTGAACATTTAGCCTGAAGGTACTAACATGCCCTCCCAAACCATGTGGAACATATGTTGCTTGGTTGGGAATGTACGATTGTTTCAGATAAGTATGTTGAAACATTGTGTCTACCCTTTGATCCAGATAGTCTTCACCATAATTATCGTAGTACATCGAGGCCAATTGGTTACCTTGTAGTGTCACTTGTTGTGGTTGGTAGTAGTGAAGAGGAGGCACCGGAGAGTTGTCATATGTAGAGTAACCGGTGTTATAGACACATACCCTAGCATCATGGTGTGGATTTCCACATACAAGACATCTCGGTGTCTTGAATTGAACACTAGGAGTAACAATGGATGATTGAGCAGTAACAGGTGGAACAACATATTGAGGTTCATTTGATGTGGCACTCCCAACTTTCTCAGTTTCAGGTGCTGCCTTTTTCTTTCTCCTTCTGGTATGTTTCTTCTTGTTCGGTGTGGTGACAGTTTCAGGATCATCTGTAGCACGAACAGTTGGCTCGACTACTGGAGGTTGGCATTCAATAATTGGTTGAGCTGTTAAACCTGGCTCATTTTGAGGTCTTTTCTTCTTAGGATTACCGGTCTTTACTAGTACGACAATGGAATTTCCTACCTTATTGGGAGCAGGGCTGACAGAAGCTTCCTTTTGTTTGAGAAACAAAGGTGTTGAAGATGATTGTGCAGTTGTTGTTGGAGCAGTTATCAGTACATTTTGAACAATGATCACCTTACCATCGGTGATTTTAAGACTGGCTTGTATGTGCATGACCGTCGTACCATGTTTCAAAGCTATTTCGGAAAATGCATGATTAAAAGCATCATTACTGACATCTTGCTAAACAACGAGTTCGTCATCAGTAACTTTCTTTTTAGGCTTACGCCTCCGAACGGTTTTGGTTCTCTTAGGAGCTTCATATGTTTTAGAAACATCAAAGTTTTTGTTAAACAAAAATGACTGACCATCAGTGGCATTTTTGGTACACAGATTAAGAAACTTGTTTTCAGCAGCTTTTTGCACACAAGACTTAGAGATGCTTGTGTCAACAGAATTCAAAGATATGGCATCAAAATCCCCAAATTTGAGTGTATCATCAACCGGTGGAAGTCCAGAGCCAGTTTCTGTGTTGGCCAGTTGGGCTTCCATCGATTGGATATCAGCAGCATTTGGAATCAAACTCGGGTTGATGAACTTAATGTGGCTTTTTGAATTGATCTTGATCAGTTCGGGGACCGAATAATTGTTATGGTTGAGTGGATACTCAGCCGCACTATCATCTATCTCTCGGTCAGACCTAAACCAGTCCTAAGCCGAGCCATATGTCTTAGCGACCGCGTTACCCAAAGTTGCAGGATTTAGTTTCATTAAATCAATGTTTTCTCAAGCTTCAGCATAGCTATTTCTCAGAGAAGTTAATTTGTTTAAAAGATCTGCAATTTAGATTTTTCAAGCTTGACTCTGTATGCTTCATGACCTCAATGTCATCTTGAAGAGATTTGATTTTAACTGAAAAGTATTTTTCTTTTGCTTTTAGGTCTTCAACATCGCTTTTTCCCTCTGCCACTTTTGCAACCAATTCAAGGTTGTACAAACGGTAGCGAGCAACAGCTTCAATTCATTTCTCAGAACATAAACGTGGTTTTACCTCATCAGGAATCTGATTTTTCTAAAGCTCGATGTTCCTCTTTTCAGCTTCAGACTCTACGTAAGACGAGTTCACTTCCACAGTTTTACCAGAAGCGACATATTCTTTAAGTATTTCATCAATACCCACCATCAAACAGAAATTGGTCGGAAAGAGATGGTCAAATTGTTCAGACACATCATTCTCCCTTTCAGTAGTGTTGACCACTAATGCATAGTCTGGCTGGCTTGATGACTAAGACCGAGAAGAATATGTCCATTTGTCATTACCACCTTCAAGAACCACTAAAGCTTTGCCAGTGTTGTCAACCCTTTGGGCATTACCAGAATTCTGCGAGTTATGATGAGGGACAGAAGTGACTGGTGGTTTCTATTATGATGAACTGCCTTGGTTTTGATAAGTAGGTTTGCTACCACCAGACTTGACTTGAACATTCCTAATTTTCGGCTTGGGACATTCACGGGCGAAGTGGCACAACTCTTTACAGTTATAGCATTATGCTTTAGACTTGTCAAATCCAATGTTTGAACTAGGATGAGATTGAAACACTTTCTTCCTAGTCTTCTTGAAAAACTTCCCAGTACGTGCAGTAATCATTCCCATTTGCCACTTAATATCCATTTCTTCAAGATCTTCAGCAGAGATTTGGTCAAGATCCTCTTTACATATAGACATTGACTCAACGTCACTTGATATTTGAGTAGAAAAACAAGCCATAAAAGCATCACAGATTTCTTGATCATTGACAGAGACAGATGTTGGAGCATATTTTGTTGCATGTGAGGAGGAACCAGCATGGGGTTGAACATTAAGGCTTCTTAAGATGGTTGAATTGGAGCAGGAGAAGATATTCCCGAATTCGTAGAATAAGAAAATTGAAAGTCTGACTCGGATAAAGGATCTATGAATGCAGCATTTGGAACTGTAGCAGTTTTGCCTTTGGCAGTCACAATACCCATGCGAGAAACACCGGCTCGATCTATAGCTCGAACTTCATGATCCCTCACTTTATCAATCAAATCCATGAAGTCATTAGTGCTTAAATGAAAATTCCCACTGATGATTGCCACATATGGTGCATAAGGCTAAGGAAATTGGTAAAGAATTTTTTTATTGATGGAAGAGGTATCAGGCCGAATCTTCTTTGCGGTCATTTCAGAGATGATTCTACAAAATCTGGATACAAGAGCCTCAAATGAGTCACGAGACTTGTACGCAAAGGTGTTGAAAGATAATCTCAGCTTATCCAGCTTTCTCTCCTTTGTTGCATGGTTACCTTCATACTTCTTTTCCAGTCCCACCCACAAGTCATGAGCCGAACTGGCATCATGAAATTGATACTGAAGTTCATCAATTAAGAGCCATCTTGATGCAACCAAAAGCTCTCATGTCCACCATGAGTTGATTGTACTTAGTGAGAGTCAAATCCTTGAGCTTCTTAAGAATCTTTTCCTTCTCACCAGGAGGTGGGTCAGCTCCAGCAATAGTAGCTGCCTCAATAGTAAACATAGCAAGACCAACGGAAACAGAAGTCCATAAGTCATAGTCAATAAATTCCAAGAACAACTTAACTTTGTCTTTCCATTCATCAAGGTCACTAGCTGTAATCAACCTAGGAGGACGATTGTTGCCTTGAAACATTTGATTGAACTATTGACCTTCTTCCATTTCAATGAAGACACAAGTAACACACAAGTGAAATTGCTTAATGGGTCGAACAAGTTGAACTCAAAAGTTCACAATTGCTAGATTTCTTGTAAGAATGATTTCTTTCACTCAAATCCTGTAATCAAAAACAGTAATAAACAAGATTAATCAACCACAGTAGCTAAATTTTTGAGAATTGGGAATTTCCAAAAATTTGGACTTAGTCAAATTTTTCACAGCTTGTTCTTGAAGAGATTCAAATGTTCAAAAATCAAAGTTCATGAAAATGATGTTTGTATACATCAATAGATTCGAAATCATGTTACGATCAACTGATTCTACTAACAGAAGCTCTCAAATCCACTCAATGATACCAAAAATGAAATTTTTGAGAAAAGATTAAAAAATCACGTAATTTGGCTCTTAAATCTTTAAAACTTGATGTTTTAAATGATTCTAGCTGCATTAAATTCGTTTTAGCCATGGTAATGCTCGAAACTTATCAATTTTAGTTGAGAAACACTTGAAAAAAGATTTCAAAAATTCGACCTCAAGAACAGTAGCGAAGATTTTAACCCTTGTTCTTCACAAAATCCAGAAATTGACCCAATAATCAGTGAAATTTGTTAAATACGAGGGTTGCATTGTGTTCCTATGTTGATTTCAACTAAGAAACAAGCATAGTACTTGAAAATATCCATGAATGATGACTTGGATGAGCGATTTCTTCAACTTTTGAGAAAAACTAAAAAACTTGAAGATTGGCTTTGATACCAATTGTCAGGACATGATTTAAGCTCAATACCTCATCCAATTCATCATACAGGTGCGAAAATCAAGCATGATGATCATCCATGGGTGGATTGCTCATTGCAATCCTCGGATTTGTGAAGAAATCATTCTGAAACTCAGGAACACCAAGAACACACACACACACACATAGTGCTCCCAAGTGGCTTGAATGAATGTAGCGTTCTTAGGGTTTCATCATTATGAGTATTTATACTACCTGGGAGCACAAGTGTCAATGCACTGTTACAAGAGAATATTCTGAAAAACTCTGCAAAAACATTCTAAGTGTCAGCTCCAAATTGTATGGAACAACTCTAGGTCGTATAGAGTAAATCCTAGATCATATGGACTAGTACTGATGTTCTAGATCGTATAGAACAAACTGTAGATCGTATAGTACACGTATGGATCGTATGAAGTTAACTCTGTCAAACAGTCTGCCTAGATCGTATGGAGTGACTTGGACAATCTGAGTTCTAGATCGTCTAGGCATACTCTAGATCGTATAGACAAAATCTGATGTACAAACCAAGTGTTCCCGATCGTATAGCTTTAGTCTAGATCGTATAGACTTAAGTATAGATCATCTATACTTAAGTCTAGATCGTATAGACTAACTTAGAGATCAAAACAGTTAAAACATACAAGGCTAGATCGTATAGAAGAACTCTAGATCGTATGAAAACTAACCTAAACAATCTACACTTAGAGAAATTTCATAAAAAGTAAAATTACAAGAAATGTCAAAATACAAGTCCTCAGATTTCAGCTCTTTAGTATCGGTTCTTTAGGAAGGCTTCACCAATAAGCCTCAACGTGAAGTGTTTGAGTTGCCACCAACATATAGGTTCCAACAATTAGCGGTTGTAGAGAGAATTGGTTTTTAGCATATGAGTTGAATCAGACAGAAAGATTTAACAGTACACACAACGTGTTTCGTGCATCTAACCTGAAAGATGTCTATTAGATGAAACACTCATTGTTTCACTCAAGGAGATGAAACTCGATGAACAATTGTAGTCCGCTGAAGAACGAGCGGGAGCCGAATGGGGAAAATAACATGTATACATAAATGTATCATTCTTCGAGGTTCGTTGGAAATTTGAGTCATGGATTGGAGCTCACATGGAAATGTGTCAATCAAATAATGAAAAGCATCCTGAGTTATTCAAGCAGACAAACGCCGACCAACAATTGTAACAGTTAAATTTCGGGGGAGAAATTTCCTTTAACAAGGGGATGATGTGACAACTGAAAAAAATTCGTTTCCGTACGTCCAACATACGAGCAACGATCTTAATTTTCGGGACGAAAATTCCTCTAACAATGGAATGATGTGACACCCAGCCTTTTCAGGTTAATCTTGGCTAACACAACGTACAACGTTACAAGCAAACATTAGCACCACATACGTGATTTTCAAGCAAATGTGCATGCATGCATTACATCCGGTTAGAGTGGCTAGATGTGCCGCTCACTACACGAACATTCATATACGAGTGAGCCCTGAACGTTGGTGACTATTTAATAAAACATTAAACAAACGAACAAAGAAATTTACAACTCGTTTGGTGTGTCTTGCTTTTAGATGAACATACATGTTTATTTAACTATGCGACGGGACCTTAGTCATTATTAAAAATTTTCATTCATGGCCCTACGGGAAAAACGCATACAATGCATGAAAATTTTTAACACAAGATCGTCACGTAAACCATGCTCACTAATCTTGGTCGCATAGCATGTAAAGGTTCGAACTTTGGGGACTTCTTGTGAGTTAGCGGAATTTCCTAGGGGCTTTCATGTACCTCCTTGTATTTGTTAGATAAATGAGGGGATAAGTACTATTCATGATTTATAGCTAAAAAACCCATAATCCTTCAAAACTCACGTGCAACTCTCACTCCCTCATCCACGTTCAACAAAAAGAAAAACCCTCCATCTCCCTATTTTCTTTGAAACAAGTCCTTCCCCTCTCTCTTTCGATCGTCAGCCTCCCACCTGCTGTCCACGCTTCTTATTGGAGGTTACAGGACTGCTACACAGCCTCCTACATCGCAACATCCCCGAGGAACAAGAGAGATCAAGTTAACCGAAGGTATCGTCATCTTCCTCCCCCTTTTTCCTTTGATCACAGCCCCATCTACACTGTTTTATTTAGACCCAGAAGGTTGCCAAGGTTGCTACACAACCTTATCAAGTCCCAACAGCCCTGGAAGCATCCAAGTAGCAACCGAAATCAACTCCACCAATGGTAGCCTCGTATATTTTCTCGATTCTTTGATCCGAAAACCCTATTGGGTCCTACCTTTGATCCTCATATCTTTGCATGTTATGGACTGCTGTTATGATATATTTAATGTGTTTTAATGCATGCAACATGTTTTAGGGTCATTAGAATCCGGATGGGCAGTTTACTTGAGTCCGAACCTCAATTCATGAAAAATGATGTTACATACATGAGTTCTTGATGATATTTGATAGAGATGAGGATGAGTTTAGATGATAGAAATCTGATTTTTTTGCTTTTATGGATGATATTATGGATTAATAACAACCTCATGATGTTTAAAACTTGTATTAGTGGTTACACGAATTTTTATATAAACTAAGATAAATCACGTTTTTTGGACAGCTTGCTGTCAAGGTTTTAGGTCAACTTCGAGAAGCCATAACTCACTCAATTCTTAACGGACTTGAGTAATTCTTTTTCTGGAACAAACCTTAATGAGTTAGCTTTCAAACCCATGTGGTGGAAATCCAATCCATGGAGGTTTTAACCTCCATTCTGCTACTACAAGATCATTGTACAAGCAACTCTTTTTTCTGGAATATGTCAATGGTTTAATTTAGTTGATCATGTTATGGTAACTTCTAATTGAGAATCTTTATGATAATTGACTATGACACACGTAAACTATTGTATATAAAATATGGGGTTATAATTAATTGTGAAAAGCCATGTTATGGGTGATTTTGGGAGCCTCATTGGAGGTGTTTAGTTGTTAGAATGCATATGGGAGTTTAACTTACATTCAAGGGGAAAAAACTTTGCATGAGGCATGTGATAGTAGGGTCTGATGAGATTAAATGGTTGGCTTGCATGATTTATTAATAATATCATTTTAGCAAAACGTTGGGCTAAACATGTCTAAACTGAGAAACCGTATGTGCTTCTTGTTAATGCGTTGTAATAAACTTAGCTGCATGCTAGAAACGTATAACGTGTGCTTACTTGCTATAATTCGTTAAAGTGTTCATACATTGTTATCTCACATGCACTCTCATTTAGGTGATTCGTAGGAAGTCATATGTTTACGTTTTCGATTTCAAACTCTTGCCGAGCTCCCTAAGGTGAGTGTTCTAACATTTTCCTCTCTAGTATCTCCTTGAGAGAGAAAATCATACTACAAACATTTCTGGTAATATAATTGTATAGCTGATCACTTATGTGCGAACATAACACATATTTAAAGTCCTTACATTTTAGGACCAATAGTTTCTGAGAAAGCGATGTTATATTGAGTAGTACTACTGGGTTTGACAAACCTCACTCGCGTTAGTCGCTCTAACTCAACGGGATGTCGAATGGGTGTAACATATCCTAGACAGTATCATCATCATCTGTGTTATACATTGACGGAAAGGCAATACGAACACAAACAGTCACGCTTCGGTTGCGAACCACATAGTGATAGGAAATATGGCCTAGCTTGCTACAATGAAATTATAATTACCTGGTACAAACATTAGTTCTTACATTGGTTTTGCATTATGTTGATTATGAACTCACTAGCCTTTGTGCTGACCCACATAGCATATTTCGCGCAGGTCATTGAAGTCCACACACGGTAGGATGCATTGGGTCTGACGTAAGTTTGAATTCTTTTGAAACAATAAACGTTTTTGAAGAATTTTGGTTTACTTTTTCTGGGCGTGTGTTTTGCGTATCACATTTACTTACCTTTCTTAAAAAATTCTCCAATTCCTCTCTTTCCATATAAAATAAACAATAGCAGCAATCATCAATCTTTGAATAATGCTTCTAATGGATTTGGATTTAGGATAAGCATTAATATATGAAGTACAATCCAAAAGAGAATCAGGAGCATTCTCAAGCATAGCATGCCTTTTAAGCCTATTTCACATCTTCCTAGGGTAGTCACATTCAAAGAACAAGTGTGCATGACTATCCCTTTGACTTCTGCAAAAACACATTTGAATTCTCCTTCCACATCCCATTTTTAAAGTCTATCTTGAGTAAGTGGACTTCTTTTACATGCCATCCATAATGTAAAACTATGCCTTGGTATACTCTGACTGAACCACACAAGAGAAGCCCAATGGACATCTGGTTTCCTATCACAAAGATAATTAAAGGAAACTGTAGAAGCATATTCCTATGCTAATGTTGTGTCTCGTGTATTGTATCTAGACAAGAGCTTCTGTGTGAGTTAGTGACTTCATGCTGAGGTGGCCGGACCAAATGGTCCGCAGTTCATTTGGTCCGGGCATACCAAATGGTATGCTAATGATCCGCCAGCTAGCATGTGTCTACTATAAATAGTTCGTGTTAAAGAGAGCTAGTTAGAAGTTCTGTCATTTTCATATCTTTTAACCGTGTGTTCTTAAGGTGTTTTCTCTCTCTACATTGTATCTCTAAGTGAATCAATAAAGCGAAGCTTTATTTACATCGTGTTCATTCTCTGATTACCGAATCATGTATTAGTAAGATCGTATCGTGGTTCTACAAGTGGTATCAGAGCATTTGGTTACTCTACTGCTGTGATTTTGGCAATTTTCGAATTTTTAGAGAGTGAAAGTTTGGGTTTTTCATCAAATTTCCGCAATTCCGAGTGTTTCAACGATGGAAAATGATTTCTGAGTGTTGCTGGAGTGTTTTCGCATCATACTAAAGCAATTTCCAGCTCCAAACGTCAAATTTCATGAAAATCAGTGAAATCAGCTTCGAAATCAGTTGGTCCGCCGGACAAATTTCTGGTCTGCCAGATGAATTTTCTGGTCAGCTGGTTGGTCCGCACGTGTATCTTCATCAGCATTCTGGTCCGCTAATCTGGTCCGGGTAGGCAATCTTCATATTTTTGATCCGTGGCAGTTTCAGCGTACCATCTGATCCGCGGTAGTTATTTCAGCGTATCATCTGGTCCACCGTACAAAATCTGGTCCGCCGGATGGAATCTGATCCGGATTTGGTCCGCAGGTACAAATCTGATCCGCTGGTAGTATTTTGGTCCGCCGATTTGTTTTGGTCCGCTGGCTGAATAGTGACCTTCACTAAAACTGACGTAACTTGCAAACCGTTTGGAGTTACAGAACCCAATACCAGTCAAAACGTTCGTCTTTCCAAGATCTACACTTCTACTCACCTGAAAGGTCTGTAACCCCAGTTTGACCCCCAAAATCCGCTTGGAAGACCGTCGTTTTTGAGTTCAAAGTTTTGGAGGTTTAGGTTTAACATCAAAATGAGTGATTTCTATGCAATGACTGCTGCTCAAACATCAATGCAAGCCATGTTGAACTATGATAATGAGATAGGAACAACTCAAAAAGTTCCTAAATTGCTAAGGCTTGAAGATTATCACAATTGGAGAAGTCGGTTTGAATCTTACATTTATTCGCAAGATATTGAAAGTTGGATTCCAATTGAGAAAGAATATGAATATCCGATGATAAGTCCCAACAAACCAAAGATGATTAGTAGTTTCGATGCTGATGAACGGAAAGTTTTTTCTCGAGAAAAGAAAACATATAGTTATCTTACAATGGCCTTACCAAAAGATCTAATGCATCAATTTAAGCAATATACAACGGCTAAGGAGTTGTGGGATGCTATTGAAGAGAGATGTACGGGTAATGATCAATACAAAAATACTCGAAAGAAAGTTTTGAAGAAAGAGTTTGATAATTTCAGGCACTGCGAGAATGAGAAAATTCCAGATTTGATTGCTCGGTTTTCCCATTTGATAAATAAACTTGATGTTGTAGGAGTCAAGAAAGATAGTGATGAATTGAAAGAGAAAATTCTGGAAGCTTTACCAGAAAAATGGGAAAATTATGTGATGATGTTGACAAATGATCCAAATTATTCAAATTGGACATTCAATCAAATAACTAGCAAATTACAAGCTCGTGAGATGGAATTGCTGGTGAAGAAATCTGCACATCCTACAGTTCAAAATCCTGAATTGTACTTTGGGGAAAGTAATGCTACCGTTCATGCTAAGGCAAAGTCACATGCTATTTCAAGCAGTAATCCGCCGGTAACAGCCTTTCTTGCTGGGCATTCTAAAAATTCTGGTTATTCTCCAGGGTGTCGTTTTACCATTCCTGATAGATCAACAAATAATTAGCATCCTGCTCAATTAACTGAAGAATTGGTTGCATTATTATCTGCTTTTATATCTTCATCGTCTGGATCGATTTTTGGTCAAGTTAGTGATGCTGGTTTGAGTGGAACTGAGTTAGAACAGCTGGATGATGATCAATTGGCTGAATTAGATCTGCATTGGCAATTTGCAATGATGGTTGAAAAAGGAAGACGATTTATCAAGAAACATGGGAAGAGTTCTTTTGTTCCAGGAAGTAGAAAACTGGGTTTGGATAAATCTAAAGTAAAATGTTACAATTGTTCCAAGGTTGGACATTTTGCTCGTGAGTGTTCTCAATCATCATCTGATAAAGATAAATCTGATAAGCATGACGCAAAAGCTATGATGGCTCAAGCTCAAGCAGATAAAGAATTTGATGAATGGTCAAAACAATTTGACAAATCACCTATTGCTTTGACTGCTATTCAAGATAAGTGTGCAGAACCATCTGAATTTTGTTATATCAATGGTCAACCTGTTTGGCTTTTATGGCAAATATTGAAGTTGAATCAAGTGGGTATACGTCTGAGATCACTACATCTGAAACAAGTGATTCTGAAGTTAGTGGGTATGAGTCAACTTGTGAATTTTGTGCTGAAAAGGATAGAAAAATTCGTGAATTGGTTCAAGAAAAGGAAGGGTTAATGGTTGAGAGAACACTGAAGGAAACAGAATTAGAAAGTTTCAAGAAGAAAGTTGAAAATTCTGATAAGATTTGCAAGATAAATGAGAAATTAATCGCCGAAAGAAATGTTTTGAAGGAAGAATTGATAGCAGTTCAAGATAAATTGAATAAGTTCATTAGTGCCGATAAAGAACAAATTTTGAAGTTGCAAAGTGAGAATGAAGAGTTGGTTAAAAATGTTGAGAAATGGGAAAGTGAAGCAAAAGATGCGATTAATGATTTTGATAATTTGTTTGAGAAATCAACTGCAAGAGTAGATTCGCTGAAGAAAGCTTATGATGATCTCAAGAAAGAGTTTTGCCTCTTAAGATCCAACACTTTAACATTCAGATCAGATATTTTCTTTTGAGCTTCACCCAATGCTGTTTCTGATTCAGAAACTTTGGTAGAAAATGAACCCAAGGACCCATCATTTAATTTCCATAATACCTTATCAACTTTCCCTAACTCTAAATCCGGAGGTTCCGAACTAAACAAACCAGGAAACATGTCCCTCCATTCCGCAGGCAAGCCCACCTAGCATTAACAACAGTATCTTTAACTTTAGTATCAGCACTCAAACCAGATCTACTTATCTCCATGTTACTAATAAAAGCACATAATGGACTCAAAGGGTGCCAGATATCAAACCAAACAAAAGTATTATCACCATCCCCAATTTGAGTACAACAATGAGGCCAAACATAATCTCTGCATATCGTAATATTCCTCCAACTCCAACACTTATCCCTTTTGTCAAAATTTCCCATAAACTCCTACCCTTCAACCTGTGAGCCTGAATCCACTTTGTCCAAATATTATCTTTCCCACTCACAATGTTCCAAACCAATTTAGAGACTGAGGCCTTATCTCTAACATTCAAATACTTGATCCCTAACCCCCCTTGAGTTTTAAGAGAGCATACTTCATTCCTGTTGATGCATGAACCTTGTGTTCGTTACTGTTCGAATTATCAAACAGACTGATTTGTCGGAGACATGAACTGGGGTCCGAAACCCAGCTGAACTCCAGGTTCAGAGTTATCCGAACTTGAGACGAACACCAAGTTCGGAGGGAGTTCAGACAGGGTTCGGAGGTGCCCAGTTCGGACAGAATGAAGAAGTATAAATAGTTTCGTCTTTGTATTTCTTTGTAAGTTTTTGTCCAGTGTCTTTCCAGATCAATGTATTGAGAGGGGAGGTTCTATCCAACCTCCCATGGAGCTTAATCGTTTGTATACTCCTTCGGTTTATGTAATCATTCAACACGATATATGACAAAACTTCCGTCTCGATATTATCTACCATAGTATCGATCCGTATATGCTTTTTAAGTGGTATCAGAGTTGTTGGCTCTTTCTATGGTCTAAATTTATCGTTTTTCTGAAGTTTGAGACGTTAAACCTTTAGTTATGGGTGATTGAAAGTGTTTTTGATCAATTTTTAATCAATTGAGTCTTTCTGAGTCATGTTTTTACCTAACAGAAGCATCTGGATGTCAAAATTCAATCAAATTCTGAATCTGGTGTGATTTCAAAATTTTCTAGTGAAGTTCGGATAGAGTTCGGCCGAAGAACAGATCTGAAAAATAACCGCTCCGAACTCCAGGTTCGGACAGAGTTTGGACATGTTCGGACGTCCGAAGGTCAGGTTCGGATGAGGTTTGAAAGATCAAGTTCGGAGATAGTTCGGATGAGGTTCGGAAGATCAGGTTCGGAGGTAGTTCGAACGAGCACGGCCCCAGCCAGGGGCTCAGCCCCTTGGATCCCGCCAGGGGCTGCCGCCCCTTAGACCCCACTTCTCAGGGGCACTGCCGCCGAACCCCCGTTAGGTAAGAATTTTAAAGAAACGAACCAGTTATCGAATTTACTCTTGATTTGGTAACTGTGGGGTGTTATGTTTGAAGAAAATCCAGATTCCGATACTTGTTACGAGTTACTGATCGAATTTCAAGAAATGAGTTTGTGGGTAGTCATTGTTCTTGATGATGGATAGAGACTCACAAACGCGTGTTTCTGATGATGGACAGAGATTCGGAGACATGGTTATGATTACTTGGGAACGTTTGTCGGAGATTAACTTTCTACACAAACTAAAGATTAAATGAGATTAAAGATTCCATTATGGGCAACTTGAGTTTATCATTCCACTACAAGAATACGGGGTTGGAATTATAAGAAATTGAAGGTTTGAATATGTCACTTATTTAGGGGGTAATTGGGGGGACCCTAAAATTTTCAAAGTTTCATAATTGAAAATGTGAATATTCAAAAGCAATCAGTTCAGGGTTGATGGCAATTTTTTATCTTCATGGAAAGGTAGTGTATTCTGATGTTCGTGCAAACTGATAGGTCAAAGTTTTCGGTTATGGTTTGGAACTCTTTGTCATTTGCCTGATACTTTCTTGAGTTGTGAAGACTTGGTCAGATTCCAGTCTGCAACGAGATATACGTTTACCGGAGTAATATATTGGGATGGATTTCATGCTAAGGGGGGATTTCCGTGATTGAAGATGCTGATCATGTCTGTCTTCATAAAAATCAGAATGTATTACAATTTGGTGAAGATTAAAGATTGTTGTCAATATGCAGTGATGTTCGGGTGTCTTTACAAATTCCGGAAACGTCTGATGAAGTGAACCATTATCATATATGCCGGTTCTAGTTGGATGGTTGTGCTTGAAGCTAGGGGGAACTTTATTGGGTATGGAGATTGTACAAGATGCGAACTGTTTCCTGCATGCCTGAAGTTCAGTCCAAGGGTAGTTTACTGAAAATCAAGATTCAAGATGTAGCTGACTGATGATGATTGCTAGAAGATCAATGTATGGATTCGACAGTAACGTCCAAGGGGGAATTTGTTGATGCATGAACCTTGTGTGTCCGTTACTGTTCGAATTGTCAAAGGGACTGATTTGTCGGAGACATGAACTGGGGTCCGAAACCCAGCCGAACTCCAGGTTTGGAGTTGTCCGAACTTGAGACGAACTCCAAGTTCGGAGGGAGTTCGTACAGGGTTCGGAGGTGCCCAGTTCGGACAGAATGAAGAAGTATAAATAGTTTCGTCTTTGTATTTCTTTGTAAGTTTTTATCCAGTGTCTTTCCAGATCAATGTGTTGAGAGGGGAGGTTCTGTCCAACCTCCCCCGGAGCTTAATCGTTTGTATACTCCTCGGTTTATGTACTCATTCAACACGATATATGACAAAACTTCCGTCTTTATATTATCTACCATAGAATCGATCCGTATATGCTTTTTCAATTCCAACTCACCCTAACTTTCCCTTTGCAACTATTAGTTTGGGTTAACAAGAATTTGTTAATAATTCTCTCAATATCTTCAATAATTAAAATAGGCACTAGAAACACAGAAGCCCAATAGACTTGCATAGCGGCTAAAACATATTTGATTAATTGAAGTCTCCCAGCAAAAGAAAGACACTTATTCTTCCAATCATTAGCTCTCTTTTTTACCATGTCAATAAGACTAGAGCAATCTTTTGAATAGAGTATTTTTAGCAAGTAGAGGCAGGCCCAAATATCTAACCGAAAGGAAACCCACCTTGAACGAAAGCAACCTCATAATTTTAGCCTTAATGTTAGGAAGCACATTACCAAAATACATGGTGCTTTTACTCATATTTGGCAATAACCCAGAAACTCCACTAAACTCTTCGAAAGCCATTTTGATCACTTTAACTGAGTCACAATCAGCATTGACAAAAATCAAAAGATCATCAGCAAAGCACAAATTTGTTATCCCCAACAATTTTGCATTTCCAATGATATTTTTAACTCCCATCATCCTTAATCCTCCGGTTAATAATTAAAGTGAGGACCTCCATAACCAGAGTAAACAAGTAAGGAGACATTAGGTCACCTTGCCTAAGCCCTCTATTCCCTTTACAAAACCTATGACTATCCCCATTCACATTAATAGAGTACCAAGCAGACCTGACGCATTGCATAATCTAAGCAACCATGAAAGGATGAAACCCAAAATGGATAAGAAATTTCTCTAAAGTAAGTGTGATTAAGAATATAATAAGCTTTCTGCAGGTCAATCTTCACTACCAACCTTCTAGCCCCACATTTCCTATGGTAATTCCTCATAAGCTCTTGAGTAAGCAAGATATTATCATAGATTTTCCTTCTCTGAACAAAAGCTGATTGGTTATAGCTAACCACCAAGTCAAGGGAGTTCTTCAATCTATTACAAGTAACTTTAGTAATAGCTTTGTACAACACATTGCAGCATGTTATAAGGCAAAAATCAGCAACATAAGAAGGATGTTGACATTTAGGAACCAGAGACATGATGGTGGCATTTATTTCAGTTAACAACTTGCCATATTCAAAAAAAAATATGAATAGCTTGACACACTTCATTCCCAATGATAGCCTACGAAGCTTTAAAAAACTTTTCTAGAAAACCTATCAGGCCCAGGAGCTTTATCATCATCAATATCAAAAATAGCATATTTAATTGCTTTTGGTTGAGAAAATTCTGAAATTTAAAAGGTTTAGGTTTCCAAGGTTGTTTGAGAAGTAAAGTAACAAGGCTAAGGGAATGATCATAAGTATAAAAAGGAAGAAACTGAACCTTAGCCTCAAGAAATGTAGTCATGGAATGATGTGTTTCGACGTACACCTAAAATTGACTATTAAACCTAGACATAACTTAGACCTAGACACACCTAATTATACCAAAAATCCTAAACTTAACCGAACCCTAAAGGAAAGTGTACCTATCGGTGGTAGTATAGCTATAGAAGACCGGGGATTGAACCCTAAGGATACTATGTAACAAGACTCTAACCTAGGACTCTATGTGTTTTGGCTAAAAATTACTTAAGCAAAATTAGCAAGATTTGATCCGAATAAGATTGTGAGGTTTGGTGCCTAGGATTAAGATAGGCAAACTTTTTTCAAAAATCCTGGGACAACAGATGAATTCCAGGGACAAAAGCCGGAATCATGGGTAAAAATGTTAGTTTATTTATGAAATAGATTAAGAAACTTCATAACACAAATGAAACCTTGAATTCAAATGAGAACACCGAGAATTTACTAGGGAAACGCCCTTAGCCCTTAGATGTCTCTAAGGCACCGCCGGCATAAAAACCCCGGGTAGCGATAACACACGCTACCAATTTATTGATCACGAAGTTGTTTGAGTACAGTGAGTAAACAGAGAATTGAATACGAGAATACAATGTGTAAAGCTCGAGTGAGCTGAATGAAATGACTAAGTGTCCTATATATACTCCTAGTTCTTCAACAACTTGTCCGATATTCCAGGGATCCTCTCTTCAACGCGTCTTTCAGTTGGTTGACCGAGTTTTCAGCTAAAGCCTTTTGACCACGTGCGAAATAAGTCAAAAGCTCATCCCATTCGACCGTTAGTGGACTTCGTCAACCTATCCTTGATCAGATATAGACACACAATGCATTAGTAACAATGTCCTAGCATGCAGGGTCATTTCCACGTGCTAGGTCATTAGTATAATAAGGTTGATCCTAGATTATGCTCATCCTGGGCCATAATAACATATAACAAAAATAAAATCAATATGAACTTCCCTGGATTATGATGACATCCTGGGGCATCACCTTACTCCTGATACATTCAAGGTCATACGATTCCCGGTTCAATCCTGCCCTAAGTCTATACATGTACCCTGGATTACAAGCCGAAAATTCAGGGTATAACAATTGCCCCCAAATTTTCTCAAGTTGTAGATAAGTATTACAGCTCTGAAAATTTTCGAATTAGGGTCTAATCCACGTCTACTTCAATCGTGGCCGTTAACTAAGCATCCATGACGCCACGTCGTGGGGTAACATCCTATCACCCCTGCAACTTCTACTCGCCCTTAAATACTGGCATTAACCTCTCCCCTCTTCCCCATTAACTTTTTGAGAGCAGAGGTTCACGTTAGGATCTCCGGCTTCCAACCTTCTCCGATCAGGTAATCTTCTCCTTTTTTCTGCTTCTTTTCTTTCTTTCCAACCATGACCCGCAAGAAAATCCGATCAGAAACCATAGTAAAAAAGACCGGAATCGAGGATTTCCTTGATCAAAAATACCTGCAAAGCCATGAACTTGAAACCTACAATTTTACTGACGTCAACATTGCTTCCTTATTGTTGTCCGGCCTTCTACCTCCGTCTGCTGAAATCAGGCCTTTCGATAGGAGGCATAGGTCGGATTTTTACTCCGCAACCTGGGTCTGCTTCCCGTTCACCCCTTCTTCCATGGGGTTGTCCTATCCTTTTACCGGTCTCATGGCCGAGTTCTTTGAAGCCACTGGCCTCTCCTATACCCAAACTCTCCCCATTTCATGGAGTTCGATTCCTTGATTGGGTTACCTGAACTAGCCCTAGGCTATGAACTCAAGTCCCATGGTAGCAATTGGTTCTTGTTCAAGGATCTGAACAAGGACATTCAACTGATCCCTCGGGCTTCTTTTCATAAGGATTGGAAGGGAAGATTCTTTTTTGTCAAGAGATCAACCATCCCATGAGGAATGGATCTTCCAATTAGGTGGAAAATAGAGGGTAGGTCTTCAACTGCATTAGGAATTAGGATTTCTATTTCTTTATACGTTAAATAAATACTAACCTTGGATTTTTCTGTTTTGCAGTGCCCAGCTTAAGTTCAATTGGTCCTGCGAATCTAGGGACATTCGAGAGATTTCAGACCTTCTTGACCATCACTGAAGAAGACCGAGAATTCAAGACTGATCCCCATCAAGCTGCTTCCTCCACTTCCCACTGCATGTCTAGTTGTAAGTATTCTGGGACCCTGCCTTTTAGCCCTTGGATTTTGTTGATCTCTTATGCTTCTGCCCTTCAGCTGCTGCTACTCCTATTAATCTTGAAGATGTGGACCTGGACGCCTACCTGCTGGGTGGATCTGAGCAGGACGTTCAGGTCCTGACCACGGTGAAGCCTGAGTAAGGCTTGTCTACCCCAGGGCTCCCTCTTCAAAGACCTCGGGCACGAAGCACAAGACCAGGGCCGCTACCGCTGCTCTGACCCTCCAACCCTTGGAAAACATGGATGCGGCTGGGCTGCTCACACATGCTGAAGC
Source organism: Deinandra increscens subsp. villosa (assembly GCA_039602395.1). NCBI lineage: Eukaryota > Viridiplantae > Streptophyta > Magnoliopsida > Asterales > Asteraceae > Deinandra > Deinandra increscens. The sequence goes on from JBCNJP010000025.1 coordinate 39,917,842, forward strand.
CTCCTCTCGCCAAGTAAGTAAATCCTGGGTACCCTTGAATTTTCTGCATAGTTAAGCCATTCAGGGTCTAAAATATTAATTAAATTACCTTTATTTGCAGATTGCTGGGAGATTCTTCGAGCTGATCCGGGCTGCTGAGAAACGTGCAGAGGATTCTGAGTCCTCGGCTAGGAGGGAGATTGCTGTTTTGAATAAGGAGTTGAGCATGACCAAGACGATGGCTGAGAAGAACCTGGGGCTGGTCCAGGACCTGGAGAAGATGGTTGTGCAAGAACGGGCCATTCATGAGGCTCCCCTGGCTGCAAAGGACATTGAGGGTAGGCGAATAGCCCTAATTCTCTCCTCCAATGCAGGTTGAAGATGGCCAAGGAGGCCAGGGACCTGGGGTTCATAAACCCCAAATGGGATGTGACTGAATGGGCAGGTAAGCTACACAAACTAGGCGCAATCATCCCCGCCGGGTGTGACCCTGAGGCCGACCCTGGAACCAGCAAGGGTACCCCATCCAAGGGTTCTGTTGGTCATGCCATGGACATTGACCAGCCCAAGGAAGGAGTGGCGCCAGCCCAGGATCCCAAGGAAGCAGAGGAGGTTCCGGTGGTAGAGGAAGCTAAGTCGACGACCCAGGATGCAGTTTGAAGGTTGGGGGTCGTCTTCTTGTTTTTTGTGGTTCCTTTAAAAAACTATGTTTGTGATGTTATGCCGGTCGATGTTTCCCGGTTTTGTTACGACAATATGCCCCACCCCTGGATTTGGAATCCAGGGTTTTGACATGCCCCCCACCCTGGGGTGGCCGAAGCTTTTCTGGACCCAGGACGGGTTTTTAAATATAACTGCTTTTAGTTACTTGACTGTGTTTGAAATATTCGAAAGATATTTGCTAATGCGTGGAATTATTCTAGGGTTTACCTTAGTATTCCTGGGTTGCCCCCAGGATTTAGAACTCCTTGTAGCTTCAGTAGATTTGTGAATCTTTCCTGTCATATGAACATAAGAATTAGAATTAACTAGCCAAGTAGTTAATTTACTTAGGTTTTGCCCGTTATGACCCTGGATTAGGATAATAATCCTGGGCCACTAAGTAGTCCTTAAGTTATTTCTGGGGTCATGCCCGGTGCCGTACTTGCGATCTAGGGATTTCCTCTTAGTCGTACTGACTGACTAGGGCATGTCCTCGGAAGCTTAAGTTGGTACGTTAGCACCAATCCTTCTTTAAAACGCGTTAATTGTTTTAAACCTTAAGGGATCCTCATATGTCCCTGGATTGGGAGGTTGCCACCAATGTTATTAACACAGATGATCCCACAATCCCTGAGTTTCATACTTGGATCACGTGCGTCTCCGGGCGAGGCAAATATTGCCATGTGCCTCCCAGGCGATGCGTGATAGCCCATATTCGGGTGGAGGAAGCTTAGTCCTCAAACCTTAGGATTGAGTTTAGGCCTTACCCAATACGGAAGTGAGATGGCCAATCTCAAACTTAGGAGATATATGATGATTATCCTTGGCTTAGTGCATCATGAGTATGCTTTATTCCCAGTACCCTGTATTTTTGGACAACTTGCATCTTGGGTACCTTGAATCCTGGGTCATACTGGATTCTGAGTAACCCACCTGTCAAAACATAGACCTTGGTGTATTCGTTAGTTCAAGGTAATGAATAACAACCTCAAATATAATGTGTGATTGATGTTAAAAAAAATAAAGAAGATAAAACATATAAGAGAATAAAAGAAATAAATTAGGTGAGAGAAACTGACCTGGATTTCCAGCATGAATTTTAAAGTCAAACACATACCTAAGCAGCTGAATCCTGGGACAGGAAGCCTTACATGAAATATTCTTTCAAGTGTATCGCATTCCAAGGTCATGGTAGTAGGTCTCCTTCCATATTAGGTAGCCAATATGCCCCCTTACCATCCTCAGAGTCAATCAGGTTGGGACCTTCCCATTTAGGAGCCAACTTTCCATCCCTTGGATTTGTCGTGTTCTGAAATGCTTTTCTAAGGACTAGATCTCCCACCTTGAACCTTCTGATCCTCACATGTTTGTTGTAGGTCTTTGAAATTCTTTGTTGATAAGCTGCCATCCTCCAAGCCGCTTGATCTCTTAGTTCATCCAGGGTATCCAAGTCTTCAACCAGGGACTGATCATTCGAATCCTGGGTCAGACCACTGACCCTGAATGTTGGGACCATCATTTCTGTTGGGATAACCGCTTCAGTACCAAACACCAAGGAAAATGGGGTTTGGCCTTTGGCATTCTTGGATGTAGTCCTATCTGCCCATAATGCCAAGGGTAGCTCTTCCGCCCATCTTCCATTCTTCTCTTTCAATCTCTTCTTCAAGTTATTTATTATAATCTTGTTGCTGGATTCAGCCTGGCCATTAGCCTAAGGATGCACTGGTGTCGATGTTATCATCTTTATGCCCCAGGATTCACAGAATCCTGTGGTTCTACTTCCGATAAATTGGGACCCGTTATCACAAATAATCTTGGATGGTACTCCAAATCTTGTTAAAATGTTCCTTTTAATAAAGGATATGACTTCTTTCTCCCTGACTTGAACGTATGCCTCGGCTTCAATCCATTTTGAGAAATAATATGTCATAGCTATCATGAATACCTTTCCTCCAGGGGCCTTGGGTAAATTCCCAACAATATCCATCCCCCACTTCATGAAGGGCCAGGATGCTGGAATAGGGTACAATGGTTCTGCAGTCTGATAAGGGACATTGGCGTGTCTTTGACAAGCATCACATTTCTGGGAGAAATCCTGGGAATCCTTCCTCATGGTAGGCCAATAGTACCCTGTTCTCAGAATTTTGGACATTAAGGACCTGCCCCCTGTATGGTTTCCACAATCACCCTCGTGGATGTCTTTGAGTACTTCTTGGGCTTCATCCTCCTCCAAGAACCTCAAATATGCACATGCAAAAGATTTTCTATATAATATATTCTTAATAATCACGTACCTGGCTACTCTTACCCTGAATGCGCGGGCATCCTTCTCGTTCCCTGGAATATTACCATCCTGCAAATACTGAATAATTGGTCTAGTCCAGGACTCCTTCTAGGTTGAAGAATCCTAGGTACTGGATACCAGGATTTTATCTGCTGCATTAGAATCCTGGATATCCGTACCTTGATCTATGGCTGGTGTTAGTATATGAATTATAGGAATATGAGTATCCTCAAGTGCCTTGAATGTTGAGCCTAAGTTTGCCAATGCATCTGCCTCAGCATTCTCCTCCCTTGGTACTTTATAGGGTAGTTAGTTCTAACATGAATTGTATGAGTTTCAAAATAGTGTCTAAGTTTAGTAGATGGCATACTTAGGGCTAATATAAGTTTTTCAAGGTGTGAGTACCTGGATTCAGCATCATGTAAACTTTTACTTACGTAATATACCGGGTGTTGCTAACCTTATACATCCTTGGTCAGGACTGCGCTTACCGTATTCCTGGAAACTGCTAAGTATAGGGACAAGGGCTCCCCTAGATTAGGCTTCATCAACAAGGGTGCCGTGGACAATTATGCCTTCAAATCCCGGAACGCCTTCTCGTGCTCCTCTTTCCACTCGAATTTCTTGTTCTTCTTCAGAATGTCATAGAATTCCCTGCATCTTTCTGAGGATTTTGATATAAATCTGTTCAGGGCAACAATTCTACTTGTAAGCCTTTGAACGTCTTTAGTGCTGGATGGTGATCATAGGTTGGAAATTTCCCTGATCTACTCTGGACTTGCCTCTATACCTCTCTTAGTTACCATGTATCCCAAGAATTTGCCTGCTCCGACCACGAAATGACACTTCTATGGATTTAGCTTCATGTTGTATTTATCCAGGATGTCAAAGGAATCCTTAACATCCAGGACATGGTCATTGATGACCCTGGATTTCACCACCATGTCATCGATATACACCTCCATCGTGTCCCCCAGTTTTTCTTTGAACATCATGTTAACCAATCTCTGGTATGTTGCCCTTGCATTTTTTTAGTCCAAAGGGCATAACTATATAGTAATATATACCTGTTGGTGTTATGAATGCCGTATCTTCTTGATCTTGGGGCTCCATCTGAATCTGCTGAAACCCTGAGGTGGCATCCATGAAAGTCAACATTTCATGGCCTGCCGTTGCGTCGACCATGGAATCTATGTGTGGTAGTGAGAATGGATCTTTTGGGCATGCACGGTTCAGGTCCGTGTAATCCATGCATACCCTCCATTTACCGTTTTTCTTACTTACTACCACCACGTTGGCTAACCACCTAGGAAACTTCACTTCTCTGATCATCCTCGCTTTTAATAGTCTATCCACCTCGTCCTGGATTATGATGTTCTTTTCTGGTGCAAACTTTCTTCTCTTTTGGTGTATGGGCCTGAAAGAGTTATCAATTCCAAGTTTATGTGTAATAACGGATTTAGAGATACATGTCATGTCGTCATGGGACCAAGAAAAGGTTGACATCCCGGTCTTGAGTAGGTGTACTAATTGTTCCTCTATTGGCCCTGGAATATTTGTTCCAATATAGACTTTCTTCCCTGGATTTGAGGGATCCAACTCAACAGCTTTGACGTCTTGCTCCCTTGCTTCCAGGGCTTCCCGAGCCTTTTTCTGTAATTTCTATCCTTGTTTTGGTTTAGAGGATATTTTCATCGATGTAGTGTAACATTCTTTGTCCTCTTGCTGGTCTCTATTAACTGTGATTACACCCCAGGGTATTGGCAGCTTCACAGACTAATGGTACGTTGAGGGTACAACCCTGTTGTCATGAATATAGGGTCTTCCTAGGATTACGTTGTACCCTGATGGTGCGTCCATCACACAGAAACGTTGAACTGAGTTGAGCCCTATATAGACTGGAAGCTTGATTTCACCCAGGGTATTCTTAGTTTCGCCACTGAAACCCATGAGTAACGTGGATTTTGAGATGATCTCTAAGTGTGGAATCCCCATCTTCTGCAAGGCCTCCAATTGGATTATATTTACTGAACTGCATCCATCAATCAGAATTCTCTTCACAACGTTGTTGGCAATGTGAAGTGTTATCACCAACCCATCGTGATGAGGGTCTATGATATCGCGCCTATCATCTTCCCCGAACGTAATTTCGTTTACATCTGGCTGAACATAACCCTTCCTGGTTCTTCCCTCTCTATCTGACTTAGATTCCTTAGCATGTCTTTTTGCTGCAGAATAAGAGGTACCACAGATATCAAACCACCCAAAATGAAATGGAAAACCTTAGCATCTGGGGGCGGTGAGGAGGCTCTCTCAAGACGGCTATCGGTGTGTCCAGAATCCTGGGACCTTGCACCATTGTCCTTGGATTTTGGGTTCTGCTCCCTGGATTTATCCTTCTTCTTTCCCAGGAGCTCCTTCAAGTAACCTTTGCTGAGTAGATAGCTGATTTCTCCTCTCAGGGCCATGCAATCCTCGGTCTGGTGACCAAAGTCATAATGGTAGGCACACCACTTGGACTTGTCCTTCCAGGTAGAGGGCCTGTCATTCTTCTTGGGCCACCTTGCCTTGTCTCCAAGGTCCTGCATAGCAAACATAACACTAGAAATATCAGTAGTAAAGCAGTAATCGTTAAGGGAAGGATATTCTTCTTCTTCTTCATCCTGGTCCACATTGTTTACTCGACGTTCATCGGGCCTCGAATATGGTTTAGATCGTTGTGACCTAGGATGTGATGACTCTGATTTCCTACTGGAGCTGTTAAATCCTGGGGAGGATTCACCCTTTCCCAGGATTTGCCTGTCCTCCTCTAGCCTGATGAAGCGTAGAGCCCTGCGAACTTCGTCCATCTTGTGACACGGGTTCATGACCAGATCTTCATAGAATGGTGAGTCTTTGTTAAGTCCCATCTTGAAGGCCTGGACTGCAGTTGCCATGTCCATGTTCGGGAATTCTAAGGCTTCTCTGCTAAACCTGCTAACGTAATCCCTTAGGGCTTCACCTGCATTCTGGGTTACCCTATACAAATCACTTGTTAGTTTTTCAAAACTACAGCTGCAAGAGAATTGGTTGTTAAATAAATTAATCAAGTGCGAAAATAAAGTAATAGAGTAAGGAGGGACATTCAGGAGCCATTTCAGGGCTGCCCCTGTTAGAGTGGACCCGAATCCTTTACATAGGCATGCCTCCTTAATTTCAGGGGGCATGTAGATAACCTCCATTCTTTTACGGTACTGCGCCACATGTTCTTCAGGGTCTGTCGTGCCGTCATAAGGTTTCATGTTGGGTGTTTGAAACCTCTTGGGTATCTCCACGTCATAGATCGGTGGAGCATACCTGGACAATCTATGACTTGCTGGTCCAACTTCAGGGATAGGTTGCACAACTCCTAGGACACTTGAAATCATCTACTTGAGTTTCTGGATTTCTCGTTACACTGATGGGCTGATCCCTGGATCCTGCATTGAATTGTTAGTATCAGCATAATGGACAAGAGTTTGGGGAGTGTTACCGACATCCCGGGTCATATTTGTCCCAGGATTAAGGACTGGTTCTCTGATGGTGGACATCATGGGTAAATCAGCCAGGGTCATCTGAGCAGCGAAGGACGTGATCTCCTGTCCAGTGTGGTGACACCTTTATTTACCCTGGAATTACTTCCAAGGGTGCTGAAATTCAGTATCCTGGGATCGAGTGGAGAAGACTGAATCGGTGCGGCCCTGGGTATCTCTGATCTCATGCTTGTCAATTGGGCCATGAAATCCTGGTTCACCTTTTGTTGGTGTTCCATGTGGTGCTCCATCTTACCGAGTGTGGTCAGGATATCATTATTGGATATCATGACAGGGTCTTCTGGGATGTTTTCAGTCTCGATCAATTCATAGTTGACTGTCGGTCCGTTGCTGTGTGTAGTTGAAGTTGAAGTACTGAACCTTGGAGCCAGAGGGGTGACTCCGCTTATTGAAGAACTGAACCTTGGAGCCGGTGTAGTGGCTCCGCTTGTTGAAGTAGTCACAGCAGAAACCGAAACATTTGAGGTGTTCATTTGTGTCGACATTTTTTGATAGATCTTGGTAAAAATTAAGTTTAGGACGAATCTGAAAAGAGTTTGACAAAAGATTGACACCAATTGCCCCACGGTGGGCGCCAAATTGTTTTGGCTTAAAATTACTTAAGCAAAATTAGCAAGATTTAAACCAAATAATATTGTGAGGTTTGGTGCCTAGGATTAAGATAGGAAAACTGTTTTCAAAAATCCTGGGACAACAGTTGAATTCCATGGACAAAAGCCGGAATCCTGGGTAAAAATGTTAGTTTATTTATGAAATAGATTAAGAAACTTGATAACACAAATGAAACCTTGAATGCAAATGAGAACACCGAGAATTTTACAAGGGAAAAGCCCTTAGCCCTTAGATGTCTCTAAGGAACCGCCGGCATAAAAACCCCGGGTAGTGATAACACACGCTACCAATTTATTGATCACGAAATTGTTTGAGTACAGTGAGTAAACAGAGAATTGAATACGAGAATACAATGTGTAAAGCTCGAGTGAGTTGAATGAAATGACTAAGTGTCCTATATATACTCCTAGTTCTTCAACAACTTGTCCGATATTCCAGGGATCATCTCTTCAACGCGTCTTTCAGTTGGTTGACCGAGTTTTCAGCTAAAGCCTTTTGACTACGTGCGAAATAAGTCACAAGCTCATCCCATTCGACCGTTAGTTGACTTCGTCAACGTTTCCTCTATCAGATATAGAGACACAATGCATTAGTAACAATGTCCTAGCATGCAGGGTCATTTCCACATGCGGGGTCTTTAGTATAATAAGGGTGATCCTGGATTATGCTCATCCTGGGCCATAATAACATATAACAAAAATAAAATCAATATGAACTTCCCTGGATTATGATGACATCCTGGGACATTACCTTACTCCTGATACATTCAGGGTCATACGATTCCTGGGTTAATCATGCCCTAAGTCTATACCTGTACCCTGGATTACAAGCCGAAAATTCAGGGTATAACAGAAACCATGATTTCATCATAAGCTTTCTGAAGTTCAAAATTGGTAATCAGAAGCGATTCCACTCTTGCTTTTGATTTCTTATACAATGCATCGAAATCTCCAACAACATCCTTTGCTTCGAACTCCCATTTTTCTACCTTTGAAGCTAACTTAGCATTTTCATTTTGTAACTTTAAGATCTATTCTTTATTGTCACTTACCATCTCATCCAATCTTGCTTTTAGTTCAAAAACCTCTTCTATTAACACCTTCTTTTCTTTTTCCAACATTGCGTTAGCTTTAAAAATCTCATCAAAAATCTTCACACTTTCTTTTGTAACCTTCTATCTCTGCTTCTTTCTTCTCATGTTCAACAATCAACCCTTCCTTTTCAGAAATCAATTCTCGAATCTTTCTTTCTTTTTTAGCACAAAATTCACATGTTGACTCATACCCACTAACTTCAGAATCACTTGTTTCAGATGCACTTGTTTGAGATTCAGAATCACTTAAATCAACTTGCATATTAGCCATCAATGCATAATTTTCTGGAGAATGAACTAGAAATGCATATTCATCCGGAAACTTTGTAGTCCAATCATAACCCTCCTCAGCCACTAAAGCCTTTGCATCTTTATTATGATTATGACTATCTGAAGTGCTTGGTTTAGAAGAATATTGCTTGCATTCTCAAGCAAAATGTCCTAATTTGGAACATTTGTAACATTTCAGTTTGGACTTATCTAAACCCAGTTTGCATCCTTGAAGTATAGAATTCTTGCCATGTTTGTCAATAAACCGTCTTCCTTTTTCAACAGTCATAGCAAACTGCCAATCCAAATCTAATTTATTTAGTTGATCATCATCCATCTGTTTTAGATCCTCCGGAACCAAACCAGAATTACCAATTTGACTAAATATGGATCCAGATGAAGATGATATGAAGGCAGAAAACAAAGCAACTAGATCTGCAGTTGCTTGATTAGAAGTAGACTTGCTTGATGATCTATCGGGAATAGTAAAACTGCAACCCGAAGAATAACCAGTATTCTCAGACTTTCCAGCAAGAAAAGCTGTTAATGGTGGATTACTGCTTGAAATAGAATGTGACTTTGTTTTAGCATGAACAGTAGCAGAATTTTCTCCAAAATATACTTCAGGATTCTGTACAGATGGAGTTGCTGACTTTTTCACAAGTAATTCCATTTCCCAAGCTTCTAATTTGCTTATCAGCTGATTGAATGTCCAACTTGAGTAGTTTGGATCATTAGACAACATCATCACAAAATTCTCCCACTTTTTGGGAAGAGCTTCCAAATTTCTCCTTTAATGCATCATTTTCTTTCTTAACACCTACAATGTCAAGTTCATTGATTAAATGTGAAAACCTTGCAATCAAATCTGTGATCTTTTCATTCTCACAAGGCCCAAAATTGCCAAACTCTTTCTTCAAAACTTTCTTTTGAGTGTTTTTGTACTGATCATTACCCTCACATCTTTCCTTAATAGCATCCCATAATTGTTTTGAAGTTGGAAAATTCTTAAACTGATGCATCAAATCTTTTCGTAATGCCATCGTGAGAAAACTATAAGTTTTCTTTTCTCTTGCAAATACCTTCTTTTCTTCAAGCTCAAAATCACTTATCGATTCTGGTAGAGTATTAGCAATCAACGGATACTCATATTGTTTTTCAATCGGAATCCAACAATCAACATCTTGTGAGTATATGTAAGATTCAAATCTTTTCTTCCAGTTATGATAATCTTCCAATCGAAGTAATTTAGGAACTTTCTGAGTTGTTCCGATTTCATTATCATAGTTCATCATGGCTTGCATTGAGGTTTGCATAGCTGAAAACGCTTGAAAATCACGCATCTTGAAGTTAAAAATCGAATGTCAAAACTTCGAACTAAAAAATGGAGGCCTTCCAAGCGGATTTTGGGGGTCAAACCGGGGGTTACTAGCTGTCAGGCAAGTAAAAGTATAGATCTCGTCGAGATGAACGTTTTGGCTGGTATTAGCTCCTATAACTCTTAACGGTTCTCAAGTTACGTCAGTTTTAGTGAATGTCACTTTTCCGCCAACGTACCAAGCTGTGGACCAAGAAAACCAGCGTACCAAATACCCAAAGCGGACCAAAAAAACGTACCAGATCTTCAGCGTATCACCCTACGGACCAAATCAGATCAGCGGACCAGAAAACTCAGCGTACCAGTTTGAGCAGCGTACCAATTTGGTATGGCGTAACTGCCAGCGTACCAAAAAGTAACCGTCGCGGACCAAACTTGAAGATTGTCTTCCGGACCAGATTTCAGCGTACCAGAAGCTGATGAAGATTGCCTTGCATACTAGAAGCGTACCAAAGGCGTACCAGCTGTTCTTCGAGCGAACCAAACTGAAATTTTCGGATTTTCGTGAATTTTGACGTGTTGAGCTGGAAATTGGAGCAGGAAGATGCGAAAACACTCTATGAACACTCAGAAATAATTTTTATCCTCAGAATCACTCAGAATTGCGAAAATTTGATGAAAAACGACTCAAACCCAAGCTTTCTCTCTCTAAAAACTCGAAAATTGACCAAATCACAGCAGTAGAGCAACCTGATGCTCTGATACCACTTATAAAACCACGGAGGGATCTTACTACTGCATGATTCGGTAATATAAGAATGTACATGATGTAAATAAAGATTTGCTTTATTAATTTCACTTAGAGAATACCCAAAGTCTGGAGAGAGAGAGAACACACTCAGTTACACACACTTAAGAGTAGAGAATGACAGAACTCTTGAACTCTCTCTAACATGAACTATTTATAGTTAGCAACTTACCAGCGTACCAACTGGCATACCATTTGGTACGGGCATACCAATTGGTACGGCGTACCATTTGGTACGACACCTTGGTATGTTGCAACTATAATCCACTTAAACTATGGAAACTAGATACAATACACGCGACACAACGTAGCATAGGAATATGCTCTAACAAGAAAGAATCGCATTTGACTGCTGTGAAGAGAATTTTCAGAAACCTGAAGTCAAATCCCTATAGAGGACTATGGTATCCAAAAGACTCACTCTTTGATCTTCGAGCCTTCTCTAACGGTGATTATGCCAGTTGTGAAATCAATCGCAAGTCTACGACAGGAGGTGCTCAGTTCTTGGGTAACCGCTTGGTTTCATGACAATGCAAGAAGCAAACCACTATATATGTTTCAAAAGTTGAAGCGGAGTACATCGCTGCTGCATCTTACTGTTCTCAAGTGCTTTGGATTCAGAATCATTTCCTGGATTACGGTTTGAATTTCATGGGTACCCCTATTCATATAGATAATACTGCTGCTTTTTCTGTTGTGAAAAATCTTATTCAGCATTCTAAGACTAAGCATACATAAATTAGACACCATTTCATTAGGGACTGTTCCGAGAAGAAGCTAGTTACCTTAGTTCAAGTTAGCACAGAGGATCAGTTAGCAGACCTTTTCACTAAGTCATTTGATTTGGCTAGGTTTAACTTTCTGATTAGTGTTGTAGGCATGATTAACTATGACTAAGCCTTCTCCATTCCATAGTATGTTAGTGTCTTAATTTCTTAGGTTTAGGTATTTAGAAGTGTTATATGTGTTCCCGCTTGCATGTTCATATCATCCCTTCATGAAATTCAACATAAAGATTTTTACTTTTGAGTCCTATGCATATTATTTCTTGAATAATTCAAAAGGATTTGCTCATTTGACTCCTTTGAGTCAGTTTCCTGCTTTGTTTGACCTTGATTTGACTAACAAAAACATTTGTTTATGGTTGTCTTGTGCCAAAATTTCTAGAAAAAGACCAAAAAGATTTTTCATATTCATTTTTTTTGTTTTTGAGTCTGTCTGTCGTGCCTGCAATGTGGAAGATAAACTAAAAACATTGAAAATCTGACAAAACACCAAAAACAGTGTTCATTCTGTAACCCAATAAGTGTTTTTAAACACATGTACAGAAAACTTTCAGAAAAAACAAAAACATTGAAAAATCAAAATTTTGCGTCTGTGGGCGAACAAATTGTGAGGAATATGATATGATTTTGGTCTTGTAGGTCTAACCATCGGATAAGATCCAGTCGATCGGTAACTCTATAATTTGATGTGTTGGTAGGCTCATCATACTTAGAAGTAGACTATTTCTATGATTACACACTAATTGCATGAAAATGTGAACGTTTAAGTCAACCAGTGCAAAATTCTTTACATTTGCCTAAGTCTAAGCTAAGTATGATATGCCAACACACACGAATATTTCTTTAGCATTAAGTCCCTGATTTCAACCATCAACACACCATATGTTTTGCATACGCAAATACATTGGTGTTTCTTCATCCATAACTAAATCCGTGGCACATCTGCTCTGCGATAGCGATGAGCTTGTGCCCACGCGATTCCATCATATCATCCATCATTATTCGTGACACATCTGCTTTGCGAAGGCAATGACCTTGTGTTCACGCGATCCATAATTAATTCCACTAATGAAATCAGCTACTTAACACTAAAGAAATAGGGGGAATAATAAAAATTATCATATGTTGAAGAAATTCTGTATGTGCCATGTTAAAATCCTTTAATGTGTAGGCTGTACCCAAAGTGCAAAAAATGACCCATGGTAGAATACTGGTCACTTATGTTGAATGAAAGGTTAATCACATCTTTCTCTAACCGGACAAAACATGAAAAAAAACATCACAACAATTTGTAAAAAATTACCATGTTTGAGCTAAAGTGGATAAACAATACCGACAATCTGACTTAGGTTACCGGATATGAGATGTGATTTGAATTATAAGTGTTATCGATCACGTAAATGACCAGTATGATTCTAAACATAGTCAGGCCACAATCATGCAAAAATATGTGATTTGGATGCACTTTCCTGAATTTAAATAAGAATAACTGAATCAAAGCGAAAGTTCTTAAATTTCCAGGTTTGGAGAAAAATTGACCAATTGGGCAAAAGTCAAACTTTGGTGTTAGTTGAAAAATTGTCAAATTTGTTGAAACTAGCAAGTGCTAGGCAAATTTGTTGAAACTTTGGTGTTTGTTTATTAAGTTAATGGTTGTATACAAAATTTCAGTATAAAAAAAATTTCCTAGTTGAAAATCAGATTTCCTTAGAAAATTTTATGATCTTCTGAAAAATTCACTATACGATCTGGAATTTACTCTATACGGTCTAGAAATGGACTTTAGTGGAACTGTAGATCGTATAGTTGAATTGCTAGATTGTATGGAAATAACTCTATACGATCTGGCTACAGTACATAGAATATTTTTTTTTATTATCAAGTCATTTTTCTTCTATACAATCTTGGATAAAGTCCATGAGTTTGGCCTAACTGCAGATCGTATAGAACAAGTTCCTAGATCATTTGATTTATGTTCTATACGATCTAGGACCCTTAGATTATTTTTTTAAGAGTTTTGTTTTTGCTCTATACGATCCAGGAGAAAGCCTAACTTTCTGGCCTAAGTGTAGATCGTATAGAACAAAATCCTAGATCATCTGATTTTTGTTCTATACGATCTAAGATCCTTGGTTTAATTTTTAAAAGCTATTTTTGCTCTATACGATCTAGGAAAAAGCCACATCCTGGCCTAACTGTAGATCGTATAGAATAAAACCCTAGACCGTCTATCTTTTGTTCTATACGATCTAGGACCCTTGGTTTATTTTTGTTAGTTTGGATTGTTTGCTCTATACGATCCAGCTGAAAGCCACATTCTGGCCTAGCTGTAGATCGTATAAAACAAAATCCTAGATCGTCTATCTTTTGTTCTATACGATCTAGGACCCTTGGTTTAGTTTTGTTAGTTTATATTGTTTGCTCTATACGATCCAGCAGAAAGCCACATTCTAGCATAACTGTAGATCGTATAGAACAAAATCCTAGATTGTCTGAATCTGTTCTATACAATCTAGGATCCTTGTTTTTTTTCTTAAAGTTCTACTTTTGCTCTATCTACGATCCAGGTATCAGATTATCAATCTAGGGTTTTCTTAAACTATACGATCTACACTTTATGTCTCAAATGTTCTTTTCTTATTCAGCCGAAAATATAAATAAGCCCAAACCCTTCCTTTCTCACACTTTCAAAAACACGCATACACACTCTCTCTCCTCGACGAACCGGCGATTCTCTCTATTCATCATCTTCAACCTTCAAATCCGACTCTGAACTTTGATTTTTCGTGCCTGTTGGCGATTAACACACCCCTGCACGATTTTCAGTTTGTTTTCACCGATTGATTTTGAGTTTTAGTTGGTTTTTGGGTGCGGGTATGGAATCCTTGAATCGCGATACTGGGTTCTTCTATCTCAAAAATCTTTCTGATTTGTTCACAGATTCATCATTTCAGTTTCCTCTTTACCACTTATAGGATTCGATTGAGGTAATGAAACTTGATATTGCATAGTATTTGAGTTTGCGGTCTCAGTTTGGTATAGAGGATTTGTATATGTTACTATCTGAGTGAAATTAGGGCTAGATTTCTTGAAAATTTGCTATAACAGGGCTATGTGTATATTGATTGATTTTGTAGATACGGTTAGACATTAACATGATTTGGGTTTATCTAATAATAATCATAATTTGAACCTAAGATAGGCACTGTTACATCCTGGTTGATTGGTATGATTGTGAGTTTAACCTATTTTATGTTGATTATTGCTTGAATTCATGAATTCTGAGTCAAAATTATTAGATTGAGTTAGGATTATGTGTCATTTGAACAAAACTCATGTATCTTGACTCTTTGACCTATTTTGAACTCACTTTTGGATTTAAAGCATGTCTTTTCTTATTGACTAGGTAGTTAGCATAGTGCAATGAACTGATTTGAATGTTGATTTAGGTTATGCTAATATGGGTTTCTTATAAATTCTAGCACATCTATGCTCTCAAAGTAGCCATTGCAAACTTAATCTCCCTTGTCAACTTTTAACCTTATTTTGACCTAATCGTCACTGTTTGAAGATCCAAACTATATGCATGCATGTAATCTTGCTTTTTGCTAAGTTTAGGTAATATGCTAGCATGAATTGTATTGTCTGAACTTCAAAGTCATCTCTTTGACTTTTCAGGGTCAGAAGAGTCAATTTTATGTTTTAGTTAATTGAATGTCCCAAAATCTGTTAGCTCGGGTTTGTTGGTTCTAATATAATTTGTCTGATCCTAAAACAGATGTTGTTCAGATACTGCAAGATTATTACATCTCTAGATTAATCTTGTCAATTAAGATCGTTAAAGAGGTATGTTAGTCTTGTCTATAGGCATCTTGTACTTAACTGAAGATTCAGCTACACAAGGGCATTTAATTAACTTATTATCTTTGAAATATCTTTAATTTTGTTCAAATTCTAATGAATTATGCTGGATATCAAACAGATTCATCACTGATGCTGTTTTTCAAGGATTTATTATATCTCTACTAGATCTTAGTCTACTTAAGATCTTCTAAGGGGTATTTCATCTTATTTCTTGTATAATTCTTGGCTTTGTCTCCTGAATCAACAAGAGAAGTCATTACTTTGAGTTTACTTCTAGTGGTTAGCTCGGTGATTGCATATCTTGTTAATTTCACTGTTTAGGGCTTATCTCTCTCAACTCAGATGTATAAATTGCATGATTCAGTTTATACTCATACAAGTTCACTATTTCAAGATAGGACAAATTTCCTAAAACTGAATGTGTCCTTTGCATGATTAGCTGTGATCTACTCATTATTATCTGTGTTTGTGAGTTATTTGAAGTAATGATCAGAACTGGAATAGTGAACTGACTTTTGCAAATAGTGAAAATAATTTGCTGATGCAAAGTTGGAATCTTGTCAAGATTAAATGAACAGTGACTAAATGCTCTAACTCTGCTCTCAAATAGTTATCATTCAAATTGCATGCATGCTGTCTCATATATGACTGTTGATTTGACTTTCCAAACTGTTTGAACCTCCATGATGCCTTGCATGTATTATGATCCATATAGGGTTCTCAAATTTGACTAATTTGTGAAAGTAATGCTAGTTTTAGCATATATGTCCATGTCAGCCAGTATTTGATTGTGTTGATTTGGATATATGCCTAGGATTGTCATTACAGGTTTAAACTTGCAAATCGTATTTGTTTGTTGATTCAATCATGGTTTTTGTGATTTGAGTGATTATGCATTGGGGAATTCACTTGTTTGGGGGGGGGGGGGGGACTTTCTATTAGTTGCCTACTGAACTAAAATGAGTTGGTTTGGGTAAAAACCTTAAGTTTTACTTAAAAGTCTTCATTTTTATGGTTTTTGTCAAGCTTACTCATGGATTTCTAAATTCATCTTTCTCAATTTGAAATCAATATTCTTGTCCTAAACTTACACAATTTCAACTGAAAGTCAAATCTTTGAATTTCAAATTTTGTGAAATACTTGTTTAATTTGGATTGAACATATCAGGTACTTTGTTATGTGCTGTTAGATGTATGTTGAAGAAACAAATAGTCTCGCTAGGTACAAGATGTAAATGATTTGATCTTTAGAATAGAGGAGAATAAGAGAGATATTAAGATAAGGATGAAACTAATGATTTTATTAATGTAAGTGTGATTACAGACGGAAGGGTAGTAAACACAAAGTTAAAGGTGTAAAGTAAAGAAGATGAAGACCCTTGCTCCAGTCCTATCCAACATGCTCATGTAAGCACTTGCACATCCGATCATCGACCTTGCACATCCGTCCTTATAATCACTTCCTTATCAACCCTATCAAACTTGGCATAATACATTAGATAACCTTGCAAGAGAGGACTTAATGACCAGGGTCAGATGTGACCGCACATCCAAGACCCATAGTATATCATCAAGTCCCCCAAGTCTATTGACTGAGATAGTCTATGTGAAGTTAATAGACTTAAAGGTTAAAAAGTACACATCCAATATATATTCCTGTTTGCATTATACAAGTAAAATATACCTTTCACGCTTTGCTATTCTGCATGTGTTAGTGATTCCAATTTCAAATTCTGATCACACCACTAAAACACATTCAACTTCAAACAAGTTTTTAGTTATAGCCGAAGCATTTGATACTATGAAACTAATGCAAATCATTTTGATTAAAAGCCTTACCTCATCCAGCCCCCCCTAATCCATAGGCGTATACTTTTGTTAAAGCTAATGGACTATAATCAATCATACCAGACACACATGCGGACTCTACCTTACCACAAAGATCAACACTTTCATATATTACACGCAAGTGCTTATTCATTACACATCCTCGTTTGGTAAGCACATGCGAATTATTAATCATATCTTTCATCAAGCCCCCAGTCTAGTATGATGTGGTGTCAACTACATCATGCTAGACTCATAATCTTCATCTTAGCAGTTAGGAATTTCGGAAGTAACAATAGTTGAACTTTATGAAACATTAAAGAAAACACAAGCAACTTATTTTCCCAAGGAAAACTAATTAAGAGGCTTCCAAGTATTAATGCAAAGTACTTTCACGAAGAACATAACAAATCCTTAACTATTCATTGAAAACCTTTTCAACACTTGCAATTGATAGATACCTTCATACTTGGTCCTAGTCACCATATATTGACGAAGTGAAAGAAGGATTTTGTTCACTTTCACATGCGGTAATGTTCCTGATGCTAACCCATAACATATCCATCATGGAATAACCAAGTAAACAAATATTTATAAATTCTTTATAGAAAAGAGCAAGCGCCAATTTAAGAAGAAGAGAACTCCTCCCAAATATGTGATATCCTTAAAAGAGAGGAAACACACTTTCCGACGCAAGGCATGAAGAAAATATGTAAAGAAGTACACTTGGGAAATAACTTTGTCCAGAGAACAATTAAAGCAATTAATGCTACAAACTTCTGATGTTTTAAAGGGATCCTCCATAAGATTCCAACAACTATAATTCATATTTGCAGAAGACTTGGAAGTGATAGATTCATCACTTGCTTCCATAGAAAGTATCATTCTTGAAGATATCAAAGCATCTTACCTCCTGAATTATCATTTTCCTCAGAAAAAGCAATCTGGCTGTTCGCATGTGATTTTTCTACCCACTACAGAATAAAATTACTTAAATTCTACATATGCATCGCATTTGTTTTATGGTGTATATGCACATGCGAATGTCTTAAACATAATATTTAAAGTCCATTAATTATTAGGACTTGCAACAAACAATAGTTTGTTATTTTGCACATGCGTCCATGTGTCTAACTTTTGCACATGCGTCCATGTGTTTACTTTCCTTAATACTCTGCTTAATTTTTCCCACTAATCATGAATGGTTATGCATATTTTTTATACTGGAATGTTTATAATATAAGTATTTTTTTATTGGCACATCCATTTAATAAATGGAATAACACTTGCAAGATTTTTCTGTGCCACATCCTATATTTATGGATGTATTGAGGCCTCAAATCCTAACCACATCTACCATACATGCAACCCGTTCATGTTTTCCTTATCTACCTCCATACCATAAATCCTTGCGACTTCTGTCCCATAATAGCTTACCTCTAACCCTGCCATCTTAACACTTCCAATAATCCCAAAACTTAAAATTAACTATCCCCCTTATTATTGAACAACCAATCCATTTTTTGTTATTCACACTTCCACCATAACACAACCCTTTCTTCTTTAAACAAATTATCAAAAAGCTACCTTTTACCATTGTCACCAGTCATGGAAGTGACTTTCTCACATAAACAACAGACTTCCTCATGAACTTTCTTGCTTACTATCCCAAGAAACTTCTCTTTGATTTGTCTTTATAAAATAGCAAATGATCCACAATAGAGAAACCCCCTATAATATTTTCACCGGTACCCGTAACCTTTCTCACTACCATTCCTGAATCATATAACTAACTTTTTTTTTTGAACCAAATGTCATATACCATGCGCCAGCCCTTCATTATGAATCAAAAACATACACTTGTCCCCAACATGAAATCACATCCACGCCCATAATTTTATACTCTTCCCAAACTCGAACATGCACATGCATTTTATAAAAACCCAAGAAATCATTTTGAAACACATCTCATGCTAGAAGAACTTACCATAGAAACATTATCTTGAAAACCCATAAGTCATCACATCCACATATCTCCTTAATTAACATCAACACATCCACCTTAAACCTCCCAGATGTGTGAATCAACACCAGGATTACCCATTTTTCCTACCATTATAATAACACCAACAATTCTCTTAAAATTTTCCTAAATATTACCGACACTTCGCTTATCACCTGCGGAACTTGCACATAAAATACTTCCATGTATTAGTAGGAACCACATTTGTTTCTTATGTCACACAAAAATTCGGTTCCTCCACAAAACATTTCCGAGGCCACCATAAAAGGTAATGCATGTGTTCAGCTCTAACGCGACACCAAAGTAATAACACCAATCACCCTCCAAAATTTGAACATCCTTACCTATCTCAAAAGCAACGCATGTACCATAACTTCCTTTTTATCAAACCTTGCTTGGTATTTTGTTTCCACACATGCTTACAACCATGAATTTTCATTGTCTTCCTGAAAAAATAATCTTAAAGATTCATCCTTATATTAACCAACCTCTCCCATCAACTACCTCGTAAATACCTTTTAACACATCCACATCTGACACACTTCCATGACTATACCGCATCTTCTTGATCCTCAATTATTCTCCTTAACCTACCACTTACACGCCCATTCACAAACTGCTTATACAACACTTAAAACTATGGAACTACCAAAACCCACTATGTCCTTGATTAAACTTCCAGAAACACACTTGCAGAAGATATCCTTCCATGCCCAAACTCTCATTTTAATGAGACATCATAAAAATCCCATGTGGATAACCTTAGGAAGCTAAAATCCATCAGATCTGTACATATCCGAAATTTCCTAAAAAATCACCAGATCAACACACATCCGAAACTACTAAAAAATATCAAATCAGCACACATCCAAAAAACCATGGTCTTCCAACCAAAAATATCCCAAAAACCATCACTTCCAACCAATCAGTTACCAACTAACACCATGGTCGCTCCTTTACCTTTAATCTTTTCATAACTTGCATCAAAATCCCAAAGATAAAAGTCACATATCCCATCAAATAAATCTTTTACATATAAACTTTTACCTTCACATCCGTAATACTTCACACTTCCGATAAAAATTTGGCAACCTCATAATTCTCCATCCCCAAACTTTTTCCTTTAGAAAGCTTATTTCTAACCTAAACTAGACAACGAGCACAAATACACTACCTAAACCCATAATTCTCACACTTCCATTTCTCCCCACATCGACCATGGGTCTAATAATAAATGGGGTCGGGCCAAGTTATACCTGCCAACCCATTTTATTTCCCATATTATGAAAAATGACATTAGAAATCATATGCACATGCATTCACCCTTCATTCTTTAATTGTTGTAAAGCTAAAAAATTACTTAATCTTCATAATCTTAAAATTTATTTTGAACTAATAACTTTAAGTTTTATAATCAAAATCCATTTTCCTCTCTTTTCCTTTTTTTTTTACAAAAACACATGAAAAGGAAACTCAAGTTCACATTTAGCTTAGTCTAGATAAAGAACACCATTTCATTTAAGAAGAAAGATGAACTAAAGGTTTAACAATAATCCTTGTAATGAAAAGAAAATATAATCAGAAATGGTGAAGATAAAAAAGATACCTCATACGACAAATTAGTAGTTTGCGTCGTAAGTGAAATACTTAATGTTGATGTAATGACGACTACGGTCAAAACACATCCGATCCGGTATAGCCTCTTCATTTACTCTTGCGAAGTTAATTCCTTTCACTAGCTGACCCTTCCGCGAATGAAATTGTCTTCTTTTCCCGATATCCCTTTAAAGCATTCTGGTAATGCAAGTGACTATTTGCATGTGTAGACAATTATTTTCACCCCCATTTCCTTTTGCATACTTAACTTCGATGCCACTTCCATTACAAGCCATTATTCGTCATGTAACATCCTCTTCATTCGCATTTGCATCCCAGAACCTTACACCAACTCTTTATTAACCACCATCAAACCCAACACTTGGGACCTAAAATGAATACTTTTTACACTTGCCAAGGACAAACATATTAGAATAAATTCATATAGTAAAATCTTAACAAAACTTATATTGTCAATGAAATTCTAACCAAATTTATAGGTTACTGATATGCTTCCTTCTGAAAAAAGAAATAAGAACGATTTCCCTCCAAAAACTAGAGCATACATCTTCCTTTATTCAAAACATTTCGAAACCATACATAATCATAATGACCGCAAGCCACGTAATGTGTCCCTTCAAAGAATATAGATTGGCATTGCGACTTGAAACACAATCGACCCCATATAGACCTTCCACTTCCCAACAATACATGATTTTTGAGTTCTTATAAGTCCACATTCTTCCTCCATCGTTGTGTCCTTCCGAACTTGTCCTTGGTAAATCTTCATTTGAATTACCAACTTATTGTGAATCAATCCTTTGGTTGATCAAGAGAAAACCACCGAAGAACATAGAGCAATCCTTATTCTTTCAACATTAGTAACCCTTATTCTTACAACATTTTTAGAATTTCCTCTACACCGATTCCTCCAAACATCCCAAATTTCAAAACATAATTGATTTTCATGAAGAACCCATTTATAGCTGAATCACTAGAGACGCACACTAAGTGTGTGAAAAACGAAAAGCAATTACATGAACAAACTTGCTACTGAAAATTTTGATCTCCGATTCTCAACACACACACACACACACATATATATATATATATATATATGTGTGTGTGTAATGACATAAAATGTTATTCTAGATCACCGAGATACAAATGGAAAAGGGTCCGGCTATTTAGACATCTCAATATGCAGCGTATTGGGCAATACTCTGCGTATAGGACTAATATGCAGCGTATTACCCAATACTCTGCGTATAGGTTTCTGGTGAATTTTTTATGTTTTGTGTTATTTGTTTTTTGGGTAAAAAGTTATTAAAAACAAAAATAAAAAATAAAAATAAATAAAAACACTCATGAAGGGTGATGTCTTTTTCATCAATAGGTCACCAACAACCCACAAACATTATTTACAAAAAATTATTTAAACCAAAAAAAAAAAAAAGTTATGAACATCTGATGTATTTTTTTCCTCATGACCTCCTTTAGTTAAGTTCATAAAAACGTTATGTGAATTTTTTAGATTTTTTAAAAATACTTCAATTTTTTTTTTTAATTTAAAACATGCTATATTAGCTAGGTGTTTGAGTGTTTTGTAAAAAAAAAAATTGTAAATAATGTTTGTGGGTTGTTGGTGACCTATTGATGAAAAAGACATCACCCTCCATGAGTGTTTTTAATTTTTTTTTTATTTTTTTTGGTTTTTAATAACTTTTTACCCAAAAAACAAATAACACAAAACATAAAAAAATTTCACCAGAAACCTATACGCAGAGTATTGGGTAATACGCTGCATATTAGTCCTATACGCAGAGTATTGCCCAATACGCTGCATATTGAGATGCCTAAATAGCAGGACCCATAGAAAAAGAAGGTCTAAATTTACCTTAATAAACAATTTACAACTTCTTACCTATTAAACTTGATTATTTTATTGTTTCTATCTTCATCTCTCCTCTCCCCTCATATTCGAAGAGGGCTTTCTAGTCTACCGTCGTGAATCCCTCCCATCCACTCCCTCTTTTCCCCATCGTCGCAACCCCTCTTCGTCGCCATAATTACTTTATTCTCTCTGATCCTTCATAACCGTCATTACCTCTATTTCTTCTTCTCCAACATCCACCGACACCATGCGCTGCCTCCTTCGCCTGTTTAAGTCTCCAAATCAAAATCAGTAAGGCTGTACACTGATTCAATTCTCATCACTGCCACATTGGGCGATGAAATCCTACCAAAAGCCATGAGCCTATTCAATTTCCGTATGAATTTACGCCGCTTCAGATGTAATCGAAGAAGCATGAAGGTATCTTTGAAATTTACCAAAATTAGTTTTTTATTTTGGATTTCTGTGTTGGGTTGGATTCCAATATTTGTGGAGGAAATGAAGATCGATTAGATGGTTTGTAGGATAAGAACAAAAATTTTATGCATTTCTTAAATTTCTGGGTTTCGCAACTTTAAATAGGATAGCCTGATTATGCCCAGATACTTCTTTAAAAATTTAATTCACACATTTCTTGCAATCTCCAGTTACAAAATCTATTTTAATCTAAGGGTGGTATTTGATTTAGATTTGAGACTTTCGATGATACCTCCATTCAATTCAACGAATTTTAGTTTCTAAACCCTAGCTCTGTTGTATCTAGATGAACGATTAAAAAAGAAAGCGATATCAACCAATATCAACATTTTAATCTCCATCTATACCATCCAGATGAAAATTTGAAGGAAGCGATGTGTACTGTCTCCTTCTTCCTGAGCCCCTCGCTTTCTGCTGCCTCCTTTCACTATTGATTTCTAAGGTACTTTGATTCACTCCCCCATGGTGTCTCTCTCTAATTTTGTGTGAATGTGAATCTATAATCAGGTTTTCAGTTATTCATCGAGACATTCCTACTTGCTCAATATCTATAGTGTCTATCCACTGGTATGATTATATTGTTGGGTTTTGACAGTGGTATACGAGTGCCAGGTGACGTTAAAAAAAAAACTTGACCGTTTAATTAAAACATTACCGACCGGGTTTTAGTAAATTGAGAGTTAAAACGGATTAATCTGGTAATCCGTTTACGCAGCGGAAAAATAAATTTTTACTAAATTTAAACGTGTAAACCGTTGGTGTCGAAATCGTGTCAACAGGATCACGATCACCAAAAATATTTAATCACGCAAACACCATTTCGCGGTAAACATTTTAGCGCGAAAATAATAACGATTACATTAATCGAAATTAAATATCTAAACTAAAAGCGGAGTTTAGATATACCTTCCCGGTGTTCTAACAAACGTTAGAGACACCGAGGGTCAACAAGATGACGCTAGGGTTTCACGGAAAAATAATCCGAACCGGCGGATTAAATCGTTTGCAAATCGCATACACCGTCTCAAACGGATTCGTTGAGAATAGCAACGATTCCGTTTATGGTGGCGACAAGCGAGCACCAATCGAATCGAGACGGTGACGGCGGCTAGGGTTTAGTCGGGCGATTACCACGATTATTACGACGAGGGCTCGCACTCGTAAAATCGTGACGACGACGATTGTACCGATGAGTGGTAATGGAAACGCGTCGTAGTGAAACAGAGCTACGCTAGGTCGCGACGGCGAGCTAGGGTTTGACGGCGGCGACGACCCTATGAAAGGGGTTGGCGTCGCCTATGGTGAATCATGGGACGATGGTGATTGTCTTACCTTGATCAATCACGCGAAAGGGATCGTCCGATTGCTTCTCGTCTAACACCGTCTTCTAGGGTTCCACCAAGGAAGCAAGACGACCAAGCTCTAGATGAGGTTGGTTTGCGTGAAGGGAGGGGACGAGGGAGAAGGGAGGTGGCGGCACTATAAGTGGCGCAGAGAGAGGGGAGAGGGTGTGGAGGAATGAGCAACCAAAACTCCTCCCCTAGCTCTCTATATATAATGGATGGATCCTGGGCTTTATGGAAACCTAAGCCCATGAGGATCCAGTCCATTAACCCTTCTCCAAGTAATTTAAAATTACAATTAATCCCCTTTTAGTTTGCGATTAATTTATAAAACAACTTTATTAATTTTACAAGTCGCAAACTACGAGAAACATAAATAACTATTTATTTATTTCACCATAAAACATTAATCAAATGTTTTTCTCCGTTTATTTAATTATTTCAAGAATAATTATTTGTAATTAATTAATGTTTATTAATCATGAATAAACATTAAATTAATTATATATATTTCCGTAAATTACCGGTTAGCCTAGTAAGCGGATTTTTATCTCGTTGCCCCCAGTGTAACTCTTTACGGGTCTAACCGGGTCGGGTTCTTGGTGTTGTCGGGTCTGGACATCCAATATCCAACAATCTCCCACTTGGACAGAGTCCGACAACATTTGAAGAAACAGTCAGAGGTGCTCTAGCTACACATGGCTGTCCCAACCAGTTATGACACTTCAAGTCAGTAACCAAGGCATATCTACAAACTCGCGTTGTAGTTTAGACTTATGGTAATTCAAAGTCATTAGTTCCCTTCCGTATAAGACATCAATTGAACGAGAGACATGGATTTATTCATTCTCTTTAATGTTCAATCATTTTATTTCTCGTGTCGTAGTTCGAAGTGATCCAAAGCAAACACACAGTAGGTTTGGGTAAGGCCTTACACTTAACACTTGGAACTCACGAGAGGGCCCACGATGTCTAGCTGTTGCAGTATTAGTGCAAGAGTACAGAATCCCATCTTGACTACATACAGCTCCCACTAAGCCTCAGATCCATTCCCAAAAGTAGTCTTTACTGGCAGTTACGCAACAGCGTATACTACAATCAAAGAACAGTCTTTGGCAAACGGGAGGTAGCATATGTATCTCAGGTCAAAGGACACTATTGAGTATACCATTAATCAAATTCGTCTTATGATTAAATCCATGAAGACAATTTGATACGAGTTACGTCACAACGTCATTCTCTAATGAGGTATGTGAGTCTGGAGAGTCAACCCTTTGAGTCCAGAGTCAGAATAGTCATAGATCAGTTTTGTTCCCACAAATTAGATCGACTACGGACGGTTTTAGAATATTTCTCTAAATATTCATGGATGTTTAAAACGTATAAAATTCGAACACGTTTTGCAGAATTCGAAATCTGCATCTAACTCTTTAGATCAGATTGAATAATTTGGTGCAAACGTTATTGTTCGACATCCCAACACTAAAGTAGAACATTAATGTAGCTCAGAATACAGGTAATACATAACAGTATTTGATCAAATTTGATCATGAAACAGTGAATTCTCATGCTAAGTTCTTTGCCTGTGTTTTGGTTTCGCCTGTTTAGTTGTTTCATTAGTTTTGATGTTTCTTATGAACAGCAAAAGGTACTTAAGTGAATTTGAACACGTGATAAAACTTGTGCCCTTGGTATGCACATGGATTACTGTGTTATCACAATGGCATGTTAATCGATTATCAACATAATCAAATTAACCTTCTTTGAATGTACCCTTACATTCATGATTCAAAACTTCACTTAAGGTGGCTAGTTGTTCGGTGAGTATGCTCGAGTACTCATCATGAACATTTCATCATCAAGACAAGTTGAGATGATTTGGTTTTCCAGCTTGTGTCATTGGTGTAACTCTTTACAGTGACACTTATGCAACATCCCTATGTTGGATAGTTTTTCGTTTCATAACTAGTATGACACGACTTGTTTCAAGAAATTGAATATATCTGAGGATGCCATTCCTGAGATGTTTTCAATTTGTGTGTCTTGAAACTTAGGGATAAGTTGAGGCTTCATTACAAGTTTAAATCAGTAATCTTTAATGAACATTGGATCAGCACTTAATCGTTATCCCGATAAGGATTAGTGGTGATGCTCCCACTTGCTTTATGTAGACGATGCATTCTTATAATCATCTTTCTTTCAAACCGTTAGGATATTGGTCTGCAAGACAACTCTTTAGCAAACATACTTCGTTACCTAGAACGAAGTTATTTAGTTTCATAAACACAGTATGAATCTAAATTGAGTAATATCCAATTGTCATGTCACATACATGAGATAGCAAGATGATATCAAACTTCCAGAGTTTGATAGTATCCTAGATACAGTCATCTTTGTGTTTGAAAGGAGTTGCGTGCTAGACGCCTCGATAATTATTCTATCAGAGTACCGAGTCTGATTTAGGATTGACAATTCAATCCAATGACCAACCAATAATGAAAGATTTTAGACAAGTAAAATCGTCCGAGTTTGATTTGGAATTATAAGTCATTTAGAATGCTTAACATGTTTTCATTATAGCAACAACTACTTGTTGTGAAAAGATGTTTGTCTAATTGAGTCTTGAATATTTTCAAGAGTCAAAGTGCACAGTCCGGTAATTCCTACAGAAACCAAGTTTCTATTTGATAAGGAATTTTGATGTCAATACATCAATTAGGTGGATGTGCATAACTCAAACTTGGTCTCCCGCAAGACTCTTCTTGGAACCAATTTGAGTCGCAAGTGATCGGCGAGGAAATGATTTGTGGGTATAAGGTGTGAACGGCGGCCATTGGCAAGTCATAAGTCACGTGTTTTAATTGGTTTTCCAACTTTGAAAACAAATCCTCATAATGTAAGCAACATGTGCTTAGCAGGATTTTTAACACATATGAGTACAACCCATTTGTAGTCATCGACTTTCAAGGTGACGTATGTATATATCTATTCATGACCATCATGGTCATACGCACAAAACTTAGTGCATTTATATAACATGATCACGCCAGTGATTGTGTTACATAAGTTCTGCTGGTGGCTTGAACGTTTATAAACAAGCGTTTGATCTCATCAAAGGTCCTATTGTTTGAATTGACGAAATCAAGCAAGTGATTTCACAAAAGTTCAAATTTTGATTTAATGAAGTCTCAAGCTATGCGATTCTAAACCATAAGGTTTTATGAATCAAGATAAGTTGATTAATCTCGTTGTAGCAAGTACAATGAGAATAAGAGACGTCATGGCCTTAATGGATTTATAAAGAACAACCGTTCTTCTTTTGCATTTAGGCTAGTCTCATGATCATTAAATCAATAGCACCAGGCTTAACGTCATGTTATATATATATTTGAATCTAATCTACCAACCAAGTGAAACATTTTCAAGTGTAGAAAAACAATGCATATCAATAAAGTTTAAACCGGAAACTTTAGTGCATGTTTAAGATTCAAAATAAAGCAAAGTGTATCATCCTGGACCCCGCCAGGGAAAACAAGCAAGTTGTTCTAAAGATACTACCAAGAATTAAAGTACGACATGACTTTATTCAAAGTTTGCAATCATGCAAAGATGTCATGTCTTCTTGGTCTTTTGCTTTCTACGACTTCACGTTCCTACAAAATGTAAAGTATGTCAAACATATATTTTGAAGGATCAAGTGAAGTGGTTTATAACATGAGGTAATAGATATATACCCCCGGAAGTGCCTGCATCGGACTTCTTCACCTTGGCAAGATATTCAGGGCAGTTTCTCCTCCAGTGCCCCATCTTGTTGCATTCGAAGCACTGGCGCTCAGCTTGCGGCGGTGCCTTCGAAGCCCTTGACTTGCCTTTTCCGGTGCCACTAGACCCTCTAGCAGCAGCGCCCTTGCCTTTCTTCCTTTGCCCAGGTTTCCTCTTAACCTCAGGTTTCTTGACACCTCCGGATCGGATGGCGAGCACATCATTCGACTTGCCTTTGCTGTTGTTACCGTTGAGAAAATTAATCTCAGCGGTCTTCAACATACCGTGAAGCTCGGTCACTGTCTTAACCAGGCTGTTCATATTGAAATTGATCCGGAAGGGAGTGAACGCACTGGAAAGAGAGTGGAGGATCAAATCCGTCGCCATTTCCTGAGAAATGACGTAGTCGAGCTTCGCAAGTCGGTCGATGTAGCCCTTCATCTTAAGGACATGGGCGCTGACAGGACTACCTTCGGCCATCCGACAGGTGATGAGCCTGACGACGGTCTCGTAGCGTTCCTGCCGGGCCTGGGTTTCAAACATGCCCTTAAGTTCCCCGATCATCTGAAACGCCGTCCTGTCAACCATACTCTTCTGAATCTCAGTAGACATGGTTGCCAGCATGAGGCACGTAACTGAGTTGGCATCCTTTCTCAGTGCGTCATGTGCAGCGCGAGCAGCCGCAGTGTTATTTGCGGGTGCTTCGGGCACCTCGGCCTCCAACACATGTTGTTTGTTGGCCATTTGCAGGACTATTTTCAGATTTCGATGCCAGTCGAGGAAGTTGGTGTCATCAAGTTTCTCCTTCTCAAGGAGAGACTTGAGCTGGAAAACCTCGTTGTTAGCAGGAGGATTAGCCATCTGAAACAATAGGCAATTTGTTTAGTGTTTCGATGTGATATTCGTATTCAAAAAACGGCATGCAAATCTTGAATAGGAATATGGGAACCCAATTAGTAGTCGACCGTCAAAGGCAGCGTTAAGTGCAATCACCGGTCACTAAGTAATCGGATAGACAACGTTTGTCTCTTGTGAAAAACAGTCACAACTCTCGTTTATGAGGCTTTCGCGAATTAATTCGCGAAATACGTTTAGCGTCATCTATGCCAATTTTGTCTACGAATGACCAGATGTACGGTGTTGAAATACTCCAATACACAAGGTACTCGTAAAGAAAATGATAGATGTCCTCAGTGGTCAGTGTGCATGCACGGTGTTGAAATACTCCAATGCACACACCTTGGAAGATACCCTGAACACCAAGTGCGGTGTTGAAATACTCCAACACTGATGCATCGGTAAATATGTTCCAAGTTAGACTTGACTAGGATGGCATAATCTATCCGTTTTGCGGCTTACCAGATAGGATTAATTAGTCAGTGTTTTAATTAATTAAACGTTTGACTAAGCTACTTAAGAACCCTATCTCACTCGGGACAGTCAATTTAATAACCTCCTTATTAAAGACTACGTGTCGCGAGGCATTAACCAATTATTTTATCGTTCGATTTTATTGATCGAAGAATTCGAGAACAGAGTCGAATAAAATTGGTTAAGTTATGTCGAGTTTTAATTAATTCGAAAACTCGATTCCAATTGATTGTAAAACAGTTTTAACCATTTAAAACTTAGTTTGGAGTTTTAGTTGGCGTGTTAAACAGTTTAAGACAAGCAACCAAAACGTACATGCGAACAGACACACATTCGGCTTTAGGAGGTTCCGATATTGTCAGAGCCTTATGACAATATCGAAGAAGGTCTGAGACGTAAAATTAAAATCAACCATAGGGATGGAAACAAGCATCCGGCCGACTCCAATGCTCCCACTAGCTTCGACAAGCTCCCACGTTACAATTGGTGTACGTCTGTCTTTAGGTTATGGATACTTGCCATGCTAGGGATCGTTGCAAGAACAATCGCCACGATGGGGTTGTCGCATCACAAGCTCGTAACGTTCGTCCAAGGCGAAGGTTAGCTTAACGAGAAAATAAATAAATCCTAATTTATTTACGATACAACTTTTGAACCCAGAAACAAGTGGGCCAAACCAAAACCAAGACATGAATGGGCCAAAATGGGCCAAACCAAAATACGATAACCAATAAGAGCCGTAATATGGGTCGAGCCGAATATGCGCGTTTTAAACAATCAATTAACGAATTGAAAACGATTGGTGGAATTAAATCGACCAATCATTTGGAAAAGCAATTCGTATAACTTTCGCGACTTTCGGGTTTTAACCCCAGTTCGCGAAATCCACCGGTTTAAAAAACGACCGGTTAGGGTTTGCGTGTGGTGATCAAGGCTCTGATACCACTGTTGGGATTTGACAGTGGTATACGGGTGCCCGGTGACGTTAAAAAAAAAACTTCACCGTTTAATTAAAACATTACCGACCGGGTTTTAGTAAATTGAGAGTTAAAACGGATTAATCTGGTAATCCGTTTACGCAGCGGAAAAATAAATTTTTACTAAATTTAAACGCGTAAACCGTTGGTGTCGAAATCGTGTCAACAGGATCACGATCACCAAAAATATTTAATCACGCAAACACCATTTCGCGGTAAACATTTTAGCGCGAAAATAATAACGATTACATTAATCGAAATTAAATATCTAAACTAAAAGCGGAGTTTAGATATACCTTCGCGGTGTTCTAACAAACGTTAGAGACACCGAGGGTCAACAAGATGACGCTAGGGTTTCACGGAAAAATAATCCGAACCGGCGGATTAAATCGTTTGCAAATCGCATACACCGTCTCAAACGGGTTCGTTGAGAATAGCAACGATTCCGTTTATGGTGGCGACAAGCGAGCACCAATCGAATCGAGACGGTGACGGCGGCTAGGGTTTAGTCGGGCGATTACCACGATTATTACGACGAGGGCTCGCACTCGTAAAATCGTGACGACGACGATTGTACCGATGAGTGGTAATGGAAACGCGTCGTAGTGAAACAGAGCTACGCTAGGTCGCGACGGCGAGCTAGGGTTTGACGGCGGCGACGGCCCTATGAAAGGGGTTGGCGTCGCCTATGGTGAATCATGGGACGATGGTGATTGTCTTACCTTGATCAATCACGCGAAAGGGATCGTCCGATTGCTTCTCGTCTAACACCGTCTTCTAGGGTTCCACCAAGGAAGCAAGACGACCAAGCTCTAGATGAGGTTGGTTTGCGTGAAGGGAGGGGACGAGGGAGAAGGGAGGTGGCGGCACTAAAAGTGGCGCAGAGAGAGGGGAGAGGGTGTGGAGGAATGAGCAACCAAAACTCCTCCCCTAGCTCTCTATATATAATGGATGGATCCTGGGCTTTATGGAAACCTAAGCCCATGAGGATCCAGTCCATTAACCCTTCTCCAAGTAATTTAAAATTACAATTAATCCCCTTTTAGTTTGCGATTAATTTATAAAACAACTTTATTAATTTTACAAGTCGCAAACTACGAGAAACATAAATAACTATTTATTTATTTCACCATAAAACATTAATCAAATGTTTTTCTCCGTTTATTTAATTATTTCAAGAATAATTATTTGTAATTAATTAATGTTTATTAATCATGAATAAACATTAAATTAATTATATATATTTCCGTAAATTACCGGTTAGCCTAGTAAGCGGATTTTTATCTCGTTGCCCCCAGTGTAACTCTTTACGGGTCTAACCGGGTCGGGTTCTTGGTGTTGTCGGGTCTGGACATCCAATATCCAACATATATGACTATGACATCACTCTCAAATTTTGTGTTCATCCATTTATTTTTCGATTAAATTATGTGATTGTTCGGCGTTGTAACTTCTTACGCGGGTGGCGATCAAAGAGTTTATACTAACCAATTTCCTATAGTCATATCAGTTCACGTTTGTTATTTATATATGTTTCATCTCTTCATAATTTATGTCCCGCCTGATATGGTTTCGTGATTTTGAAATTTGTAAAGTATGCTTTAGTTCCACATATAGTTGAGAAAATGAGAAATAAGATAATGCAAGGCTGATTATTTATACATGGCCATAGAAACATAAATCATTCGTCTGAGGATAAACAATGGGAATCACTTAGGATAAGTTATGACATGTTGAAATTATAGCTAAACTTTCAATAAGATGAACCGGCCTACATTCGTAGAATTTTGAATTTTGACCCAAAAAGCATTTAAGATCACTTTGGACACA
This sequence comes from Deinandra increscens subsp. villosa, assembly GCA_039602395.1. Classification (NCBI taxonomy): domain Eukaryota; kingdom Viridiplantae; phylum Streptophyta; class Magnoliopsida; order Asterales; family Asteraceae; genus Deinandra; species Deinandra increscens. The sequence continues at coordinate 39,950,229 of JBCNJP010000025.1, forward strand.
TGATTCGACTGAGATTTAAGCGTATGAATTCACAGTGGCCAAGTTAATTTAAAGCTAAACTTTCTAATTGTATAGTTCACCGATTAAAGATAAAGTCAAATGTAAACCGACCCGTTATTATTTAAACAGATTAAGATTCCCACTATTAATCATTTGTCCATATGCAAGTTGCTTATCTTCAATCATAAGTCAGTTTCAATACAATGGCAATTTTCCAGTGCTAAATGACACCTTTGTTACCAAGTTACCTGCATATGGACTTCTTAGTCAAAGTAGTATAAATAACCATGTGTTTAATGAATAGGTGGCTTTTTAAGAACTTTGATTCCCGCTATAAACTGTAAGATTGATGGGCCTGATTTGTTTTCTGAAAGTGTTGGTTTATGACTTTGACTTATTACTTGTGTCTTTTGTGGTTAATGTTTTACATTAGATTTTAGATCAGAACCCAGATTGTATTTGACATTGTTTTTTTTATTTTCCAGTTTCATGCGATTCTTTGTTACTCTTGATGCTTACTGCATTTGCATTGTATGCTAAGGTTTGAAGGTTAATTTAGCACATTAAAAAAGATGAATGAATTACAACCTGTATTTTTTACTAAATGTGTAAAAAGAGGGTGTTCTTAACAGGTTAATATCAAAACAAATTGAAGCTACACAGACTAAATGCAAAATTTTAACTGGCATAAAGTTTTGGTGCTGACACGGTTCCTAATGAAGTGTGTCATTACAGTAGCTGTATATTTTAACCTAAAATCCAATATAGATGAAAAGAATCAGATCTTGGAATCTTTGCAGTCTCTTCAGTTGTCAACCCAAAGAGTTCACACTTTATCAATCCTATTTCTTTTAGGTAAGTCAAAATGGATGCCTTCTCCGGCTGCATCACCAAAAAGAAAGGGTGTGCCTGTTGACATAGATGGTGATGACAATTTGCAATCATCAGTAGCGTGGAGTGTTTGGCAACAGGCTGTTAAAAAAACTTCTTGACTTTAAATTGGCAGCCCATATCTAAAAACTATAAACCCAGTGTCAAGGCAAGCAGACTTTGCTCTCTCTATTGTAGGTTCTTTACAAATTTCTTTCCCTGATAGCCTAAGGCTGTGTGTTCGTAGCTATTGTAGTTCCCTTCACTACAGGTATCTTCGTAGCATTTTTCTTATTCATATGCTCTTAAGTAATAGTGGTGTTTTTCTAAAATATCATTGCTTGAAAGCTGAGTTCTTAGATAGTTTGTTTAAAGGCCACAATGAAAATCTTTTATATAACCTTTTATCTAAATTGGCTAATGTATTGTCACCCGCACATCATTACAGAAGCAATTGATCAAGTTCACCAAATGTCCTACCAGGACTTTTACATTCCAGATTGCTCCTCTTTTCAGGATTTCCCATACTATTCTGTTAGCCAACCTCTATGCCAACAAGAACAATTATACTTTGAAAACTTTTATAAAAGTATATGATTTACGAAGTATGCAAGTATGCCGCAGCTAAACATGCATATTTACTTTTAACATCTACCAACACTCATAAAATCTACTTTCACATATATCTTCATTCAATTTTCACATTAATCTAATGTGTAATAATGTATTTGTTTTGTTCTACTTTGGATATTTAGATTAACCTCACAACCAAAAAAATTAATTAACCGTAGCCATTTTTACCCTATATCATGAAATATTTCAGTTTTATAAACACCCAAAATAAAGGTTACAACTCAGTCCGACATACAGGGCAAGCGGGCAACAAGCTGCGCCGCAAGCCCTTTTTGAATAGCAAAACCTAAGCGGATTTTGTCATAAACTACTATTCTCCACAAATTCATTAAGTTTTGCTTTTATAGTTTCATATATATTGAATTTGCGATTGAATACTAACCAAGTAGAAAAATATGCCGCCTTTTAAAGCCTCCGGCAATCATTGACACGTAACCAAGTAGCTAATTTATTTGTCGGTTTCTTAGCTTTATAAATGGGCCAAAATCTAGCAGGATTTAAAAGTCGTATAATCTAAAATGGTTTAATACATTTGCTGAATATACGCGACAACGCATCGACATAAATAACTTGAATTTTTTAGATCAAAGTGAGTCATTAATTAGAGGAAATGATTAAAAATATGGATAGTGTTTCAATTCAAACGAAAATAATCCTCACTTGACAACGTGGTTAGTCTCCTCCGCAGATACCATTGAAACAATGAATTAACAATAAGAAATTCAAGCTCCGATAAAAAGATTGGTTTTGAATATGCAGCCATTTAGATTAGGGAGTCATCACATGTTTTACGAATTTAAAGATCTGTAACAAACATAGTTTAAACACAGCAAATTGTCTTGAATAATGTCCAATGTTTGAAAAGAAACCTCCATGATGTTTTGAAAAATATGATTTAATAGCTTGATTAAAAATTACTTAAAACTTAGTTTCTATATCGGCAAACCCTCTAAAAATCCAACACTATATACAATGTCACAATTAGCCATAACCAAGTAATATATATGTAAATGGCAAAAGAATTGATTTTGGTGCCCCAAACGAATCTTTTATACTTTGACATTGTCACTTAATCCTCTTATAACCTTCCTTCATATGATCAACATTATCAAAATACTTTTTTTTACGTCAAACATTCGGTTATCCAAAAGTCTCATCATGACAAACGATATTACCCATGATACTCTGTGATCAAGTCCGTGCGAGTAACCAAGATTTCACTCATGTATTCTTTAGTACCGGATCTTAATGTTATAGCACCATGATATTATATATTTATTTATCTCAATATAACACAAATAAAACAAGCATCAACTATTGTTTGTGAAAGACACAATGAAAATCAATTAAAAGTTCTCTTACATCATATACATTTTACTTGGTTAATTTACTCGGACTTATTTATTTACGGACGTCATGACGCGGCAACGCGCGTGCTCAAAATCTAGTTTGATTTAAAAAACAATGTCACTACCAATTGATTCAGATCTAGAAACTATATTATTTGCATTACTTTTTATTTATCTTTCTCTCTCTTTTTTTTCTATGTTTTTACACGCATAAACACCTTAATCTTAAGAGCCAATTTTCAAAAATCTTTTATTATAATTTTTACTGTCTTTAATGTATTTACATTTTTACAAGAGCTTTAAAATAACACTTCCATAAAATTTGTGTAAAAAAAATTTCACACCAAAACCCAAGTTATTCTTCTTAAAAACTCTAAAGAGCTTAATTTTGATATAAAAACCAATTCCTAGTTACTTACCAAAGTCAAAACCCAATATCACTTCCCAAAATACAATTAACGCAAATTTTTTTTAAAACAAAAATAACACATTGTTTTTAACTAGCATACAAGCTAAATGAGATAGTATATTAAAACAACTAATGTATTTAGAAACCGTACCTCTCACTAATATAGTTGGATAACGCCGGTATATGATAATGGTTAACCTTTGAAACGCCAAAACTGTCTTTGAAAATTCCTGATTGAAGAATCACATATCTTTTATATTTAGAAATTTCGTCTCCGACCCAATTCGAATACCGAGCCCGCGAACCGTTTCAAATGTAGAGCTCTACCATCCATATGCGAATAGAACCTTTCTCGTCTTACTTTTACATACCAGGTACTCCACAACATCTATTTCTGTCACCTTTAAAAACTTGTACCTTCCGAACCAAAATACACGATTTCCTTCTGATTCATGCAATCGGACACCTAAACGAACACTGAACATCGTCATTGCACATACAACTTTGTTTCTTTTTAACTTTTCCATAAGGTCAAATGAAAATTTTGTCAACCGTCGTCCTCAACAACCTTTGATTTCTAACAATTTTTGTCAACCACCACTGGACTTTTTACCAAACTTTAGACTAAGTAATTTTCACCATAAACCATATAATCCCCGAGTACATACGACTAATCAGATCGAGCGATAATAGAAATTTCGAGTTTGAATGACGTCTTCTTCAACACAACGATATGCACACCCTGGTGCGTGTTTTTCCAAATATTCGAAAATTATGATATAAACGCCCCCAAAACCACACCGAATTAGATCGAACCAAATTTCGATTAGGTAAATGTTATCATTCTGATGTAATTCATCCGATTATTAACCAAAACTTCAAGAACATACATGAACTGTGAGTAGAAAGGAGAACATGAATTTCTAAATCAACCTTCCAGATCAAATCTGAATCCGGATTTCAAGTACCGATTTTCCTTATCTCAATCTTAAAACTAGCTTACAACTTCGATATGGTCTTCACTCAGTTAAACTCCCTTTGGCATTCCCCCAAACACCCATCGACGATTGCTCTGTATTTTTATTAATTGACTACTAAGAAGTCAAACTAATAACGTCATTCACATTTTATCAGAAAAACTTGTCATTACTTACACTGAATCATCCCTGAACCAACAATATTTCTAAAATAACCCATCGAGAACCGATTTTTTAACAGGAACCTTTTCCTTCCCCTAAGAACACCAAGCACCCACTAACATGTCGTTTGAATCTAATTCGTCAAAAATCCCACAGAATCCCGAAAAATACCCGGTATGTGCGTGAAACTATAGAAGTTGAATGTAAACAATTGAGAATTCGATGGCTGTTAATGTTTACGTGTGTTTAGCATTCACAAAAGGAGAATATAAATATACATATATACAGTGAAAGGTGGAGCTAAACTAGGAACAACCTAAACCACCTACTTTGACTTCTCTATCTAATCTATAATTTGAATTTGAAATATAAAATACAAGATACAAGAAAAAGGTAAACAGAAATAACTTGGCGCCAACATGACTAAATATATTAATATTTAACATTCCCCCGCAAGATGGATGAAGCTGAAGCGAGACCAATCTTGGATACCAAAAATTGAAACCGTGGTCTAAGTAATGGTTTAGTGAGAGCATCGGCATGTTGATCGTCACCCGAAATGTGAGTAACCCGTAACGACCCGTCTTGAACCTTTTCACGAACGAAATGAAAATCCAATGCTAAATTTTTTTTTTTAAGCTCACATTATGATTATCTTCTCTCATTAATTAAACCGCAAGGTAACAAACATGACCTAAATGTTTCATTCGGGAGTGGAAAACCGGGTTGGCAGAGTATGTTGTAGCACTGAGGTTATCACAATAAATGGTCGGGGTTGTGGTGGATTTGAAACCAAGTTCAGTGAGTAAATTAGCTAACCATTGAACTCTGTTTGCATTGCAGCTCTCCATGAAGGGTGTTTGAGAGCCTGAGATACTGTGTGGGGTTCAGGAGGGTCAGAAGTGTTGGTGTTATAAAGTAGGAATTTAGAGGGTGGGTAACGTGAAGTGGGTTGGGGGTGGGATCTTGTGGTGGGTTTATTAGGGGGGAGGGGGTTGGGTGGTGAAGGGGTAGGGGATTGAGGAGGGTTAGTGTGGATAGGGTAACCACTAGGACTTGTCCTAGTGGTTACCCCCTTGGCTCTTAGGGCTTTGGTTACTAGTGACCTAAGTTTTAATCCAAGGGGAAGCAGTTTTACCCCATGTTGTCCCAGGAGGGGGTTTTCTGCCAGGAGAAAGCTTCAGGAGGGGGTGTCTTGGTTCTCACGGAGGTCCAAGTAATCGACCTTGGACATAGCCCCGCAAGGGTAGGTTTACACGTGAGACCAAAGTCGCCTGATCGATGCCGTTCAAAAAAAAAAAAAAAAGTGTGGATAGGGTCAGGAGAGAGGGTAGAAAAAGATGAATGGGAAGGGGATAAAGAGGTAGATGCGAGATCTTGCATGGGATTAAGGGGGTAGATATATTAGAGTTAGGAGGGGAGACATGAGGGGGACTTGTCATGTGTGTAGGAGTGGCAGAAGTAGGTGTGGTAGAGTTGCTTTTTGATTGAGGGGTAGAATAGGGAAAAGTATGATCATTAGTATTAGTATTAGAGTTGCTTTTTGAGATAGAAGGTGACGAGAATGAGGAGTTGGTAGGTGAGATAGGTGGTTTTTCATTGGTGAGAGGGAGAGAGAAAGGGACCCACTCATTGTAATTTATAGGGGATGAGTAATTTTGGTGGGTTAGCTTTTGATAAGGAAATGTATTTTCGACAAAAATAATATGTCTAGAAGTGTATAGTTTGAAGGTGGTAGGGTCAAGGGCATAATACGCACTTTGAGTTGATGAGTAACCCACAAAAATACATGGAGTAGATCTAGAATTTAGTTTGTGAGAAGAGTAGGGTCGTAGCCAAGGGTAACATAGACAACCGAAACTACGTAGTTTTTGATAATTCGGATGTTTTTGAAATAAGATGTAGAAAGGAGATTTATTGTGGAGTGTGGTTGTAGGTAGGCGGTTTATTAGATAAGCGGCGGTTGTGAAGGCAAATGGCCAAAAATATGTAGGTAAGTGGCCATGAGATAGAAGAGCAAGTCCGGTTTCAACAATATGTCGATGTCGACGTTCGGCATAACCGTTATGTTCCGGGGTGTGAGGTGGTGAGGTGAGGTGAGAGATGCCACATGAAGTTAAATGTGGTAAAAGTTTGATATATTCACCACCATTATCAGAAAATAATTGTTTAATTTTCCGATTAAAATAATTTTCGACGAGACTTTGAAATCGAGTGAAAGTGGAGAGAGAGTCAGATTTTCTTTTTAACGGGTAAAGCCACGTATACTTAGTAAAATGATCAACAAATATAATGTAGTATTTATAACCATCATAAGATTCCACAGGAGAACACCAAACATCAGAAAATATAAGTTCTAATGGTGCAGAAGATACAAGAGAAGATGTTGTGAAAGGTAAACGATGACTTTTATTGATTTGACAAGAGTTACAATTGTCAAGTGGACTAGAATTAAAGGAAACAAGAGATGATAAAAACTTAAAAACTTTATTGTGCGGATGGCCAAGTCTATGATGCCAAGTCATGGAGTCGGCCTTATTCATAGTGAAAACGGATGGTGGTGGTGATAAGGAACAACCTAATCTATAATTTGACTTCTCTATCTAATCTATAATTTGAATTTGAAATATAAAATACAAGATACAAGAAAAAGGTAACAGAAATAAGTTGGCGCCAACATGACTAAATATATTAATATTTAACAGAAACTACAAAACGTTCAACTCAAAACCCAAAGTTCCCAAAACCTCAATCAATTACCGCACCTGAACCGTTCTTCGAGTTCAAGAAATTTGACCTGAATCTTGCTTATGAACTGAAATATAAATCACCCAGCACTTTGGATCATCTAATACTAACCAATCTAATGACCAGCTTGTTCCAAATTTGTTCAAACTAATTTTTCCTATCAAATACTAGAATAACAATATTGAATATCACATCAACCCCCAATATTATGCAAATATGAAATTCTTATGATTCAGAACATTAAATTCGCCCATCGATGAAAAAATTTAAAAAAAACCACATACGAATTATATAGATTTTCTTTGAATAATATTCACTCACGTACAATCAAGCACACCTTATCTGTGTGCTTGAAGTCAAAAAATCATCCAGATGCTCTAGAGCCATCATCTTTGAATGGTATAAATGAAACTTAATTAAAAGGGAAGCAAAAATCCATACCGACGATGACGAAGATAAGAATTTTTATTCAATTTCCAAATATGTTGACCATCGAAAAGTCAAAATTAAAACAATCAACACTTAAAATTCATCGAGAAACCAGTAATATAAATTTAACCTTCTTTCTCATTTTTTAAAACTACAATTATTTCGAAAAAGCCGATTGTCAAAGATCGTTAATCGAATATGAAGCAAATCTATATATTGAACCAGGTGTTTCTGATTCAAAATATCATATATATATATATATATAGAGGGGGGTTCCTGTGCGGCAGGGGGTTTTGCCTAAATCCGGTGCGGCAGGGGGTAATAAAGGAAAATTCCAGATTTCTTCCCCCATAAGTATATTTGTTAGTTACTCATTTCCCCCCAGAATTTTAAACGGCCATAACTTTTTCATACGACATTATTTTCAAAAACGAATTTCACCATAATTCTAGTCGTGATTTTATCTTTAATTTGAGACTAGGTTTGTTCGATTTGAAGAAAAAAAAAAATTTTGACGTTTTTTCCGGGTTTTTTTCCAGTTTTTTTTTTTTTTTTTTTTTTTTTTGAGTAGTACTAGGTGCGATTTAGGCCCCTAAAAATTTTCAGATTTTAATTCGAAGCGTAGATATCTTTTTTTTAATTTTTTTTAAAAACATTGACAGTGTACACGAGCATAGACCAGCATTGACCAGCACAGACCAGCACAAGAGCACAACAAATCCACCAGCACAGCCAGCACAGACCAGCACAAGAGCACAATTCCACCAGCACAGCCAGCACAGACCAGCATGACCAGCACAGCACTGACCCAGCACTGACCAGCATAGACCAGCACAGTGTACAAAACTGAACTAAAAAATTAAAAAAAAAATGCCTACACTTCGAATTAAGGTCTGAAAGTTTGCAGGGTCATAAATCGCTACTAGGAGAATCCAAAAAAAAAAAAAAAAAAAAACGTTCTGAAAAACGTCGTAAAAAACGTGAAATTTTTTTTTTCTCCAAATCGAGCAAACCTAGTCTCAAATTAAAGATAAAATCACGACTAGAATTATGGTGAAATTCGTTTTCGAAAATAATGTCGTATGAAAAAGTTATTGTCGTTTAAAAATTGGGGGGAACTTGAATAAATATGTTTTTCCAGATTTACCCTTCCAGTTTTTAGATTCCCTCCACTCCTTCTCTCTCATCTCCTTCAATCTTATCCATCTATCCACTTGATCTAAAGGCCCAAAATGTGCCCCGCACCGGACTTAGGGAAAACTTGGTGTCGCATTTGATCCGAAACCTATATATATATATATATATATATATATATATATATATATAAAAGTTTGAATAAAAACAGACTTGAAAGCTTTGGATTGTGATTTCATACATGGAATCCAAGCACAAAAACTGAAATGATTATAGGGAGAGGTTCAAATGAAAAGTTTGTTTTGGGTAAGAAGGATAAGGAGGATTTTCAGCTATTGGATCTTGATCTAATAAAAAAGGAAGGAGGGGTATTTTAGTCTTAGCCACTTTTGTTAACTTTTTATCTACTTCCCCCATTTTCTTTAAACATTCATAACTTTTACATACGACATTATTTTTTAAAAAAAATTACACCATAAAAACGAGCATTTTTTTATCTTTAAAACGCATATAGTGTTGCTATATAAAAAATAAAAAAAAAATTTACCCTTTCGATTTTTGACACAGGTCATTGTGTCATTGTGTCAAAATGTTCAGATCATTGTGTCATTGTGTCGTCATGTCAAAAGTATATATAGTGTTGCTATATATAAAATTAAATACTCTTTCGGTTTTTTTTGACACAATATGAAACAATGATCTGAACATTTTGACATATCATTGTGTCATTGTGTCAAAATGTTCAGATCATTGTGTCATTGTGTCGTCGTGTCAAAAGTATATATAGTGTTGCTATATATAAAATTAATTACTCTTTCGGTTTTTGTCATCATATGAAACAATGATCTGAACATTTTGACACATCATTATGTCATTGTGTCAAAATGTTCAGATCATTGTGTCATTGTGTCGTCGTGTCAAAAGTATATATATTGTGCTGCTATATATAAAATTAAAAAAATATTACTCTTTCGGTTTTTAACATCATATGACACAATGATCTGAACATTTTGACACAATATGACACAATGATCTGAATATTTTGACACAATGACACAATAATCTGAACATTTTGATACAATCGAAAGAGTAAAAAAAATTTAATTTTTTATATAGCAACACTATACGCGTTTTAAAGATAAAAAACGCTCGTTTTTATGGTGTATTTTTTTTTAAAAAATAATGTCGTATCTAAAAGTTATGAAGGTTTAAAAAATGGGGGGAATTTGATAAAAAGTCAAAAATACCCTTCCATCTTTGATTTTCTTTAGTTTTTCTCTCTAATTTACCCAGGAAAATTTTAAGCCATAGATCTTCATTTAATTGAAGATCTAATGGCTATGATTCCTTCTTATCCTTCTTATCCAAACTAAACTTCTCACAATAACCCCACCCATGATTATAGATCTGGAAGTTACCATTCATAAATCATCAGGCAGAACTTAAATCGAGCGAAATTTAAACAAAATTGCTCTTCATAAACATCCTAGCTCCTTCCATCCCAAAATCCTCATAGATCTCCAAAAACAAAACCAAAATTCGTGTCAACTACCGGATGGTGCCACTGAAGAAACAAATAGTCTCGCTAGGTACAAGATGTAAATGATTTGATCTTTAGAATAGAGGAGAATAAGAGAGATACTGAGATAAGGATGAAACTAATGATTTTATTAATGTAAGTGTGATTACAAACGGAAGTGTAATAAACACATAGTTAAAGGTGTAAAGTAAAGAAGATGAAGACCATTGCTCCAGTCCTGATCTCAGCTATTTATAGAGCATCCAGCATGCTCATGTAAGCACTTGCACATTCGATCATCGACCTTGCACATCCGTCCTTATAATCACTTCCTTATCAACCCTATCAAACTTGGCATAATACATTAGATAACCTTGCAATAGAGGACTTAATGACCAGGATCGGATGTGACCGCACATCCAAGACCCATAGTATATCATCATATGTCAAAGTGACAAATTGTTTATATGTTTTACCATTCTAGGAACAGGCACAATTGAATTTCTTTTATGTCTTTGATTTGAAAATGAAAAGCTCTATCATTATCCCGATTTAGTGTTACATGACATTCATTTTTTCAACATCAAACTTCATGTAATCATGCTATCTCACTTTTGCAGATGCCTCCTAGATGTCATAATGGGGATGATGATTCTGATGAACCAATTGGTTATGGCACTACCCATAATCAGTTATGTTACTTTAACGAAACTGGAGGTTTGCAGAAACCTTTGAACAAGCTTTCCAAATTATGGAACACTCCAACTGGGCTCACAGCATATTGCTGGAACCAGTGATTTACAAGTCAATTGTTAAGGACTTCTAGAATAATGCTCAGGCAGTAACAGGTGCTGACAAAACAAAATGGTTGACTTCTAGAGTGTAGGATACTGAGGTCGAGTTCGCTGAAGAAAGAATCAGAACAGTACTCCAACTTGATGATGTTGAATCTCCTGTCAGCTTTCCTAAAGCTGAATGGTAAGAAACCATGAGGAAAATGGGTTATCAGAGAGAACTGAGTGTTGATTCAAATTGTTCGGTGAAAAAGTCCTTATTCCCATCCAACTGAAGGTTTATCATGACTTACTATATGCTTACTTCTTCTCCAAGACGCTCTGGGACGGATGATTTCGTTGAAGAATCCGCATGGGCTATTCATGGCTTGGTGACCATAGCCAGATTCAATCCATCCAAGCTGCTAATGAAATGGATGGTTGGGAACTTAACACCAGATCGAAACGCAAAGAAGTTTGTCATGTATCCCAAGTTTGCAGTCCATCCTAGACCATTACTACCCTGATCTAGTGAAAGTTGGTGCAACTTTTGTCCCAAGGAAGGTTGATCACACATCTTACAGAAAGTATCAGACAGCAAAGTACAATGGACAAGATGTGCCATTCTTCCAAACTTTTTAGAAGGAATTGGAGAAGATGAGGATGTGAATACTGAGGATGAAGATGAATATATTGATGCTGAAGCTGAAGCTAGTCAAGTCAATCTAGACTTGAATGCAACGGTACAATCTAAAATTATTGTTGTTGATGATCCATTCCAACATCTGCACATCCAGGGTAATAGTCGATAACATTCTTCAGTCCATGGTGGCCCTGAACTATTAGAACCTGATAATGAAGAAGAACACGAAGAAGAAGCTGATGAATCTGGTAGTGGCTCAAACAATGGCTCTGGTGATGACTCTAATGAAGATTCTCCCAGAAATTCACATGCTGAGCCTACAAGTGGTTCAAGATATCAAGCATCTGAGTCATCTTCTTACTCTGATTCTTCTAATGCTTGAGCCCCTCCTAAGAAAAAGTATAAGACCGGAACTAACACAGTTGGCTCTTCTCGCACAAATGATCAAGAGAATAGTGCCTCATCTTATGACCCTGAAGACCCTGATCCTGAAGAACTTGCAAAAGGTGACGAAAGGAGGGTTAAGAGTTGTCTTGATAGGCCTCGAAATAAAGAATCTGCAAAAATAAGCAGTGCTGGGAAATATATATCAAGTTATGACCGATGTTGCTGACCAACCTGATGTTGTTGTTGAGCAATCGGTGATGTAAAATATTAAAACAGAGCCTGCTATTGTCAAAAACGAAGCTACCATCGTCCCTTAAGCCGAGCCAGTTGATCATAATTTGGAGACTCAAATTATATCTCCTGTTGCTCATGCTGAGGTTTTAGCTGATGCAAATGTAGTAGCCGGAGCCTCCCAACATGAATCTTCTGAAAGTTCTGAATACAATTATGATGAGTTTACTACTGAAATTTAAAATCTTCATGCTCAAAATGTACAACTTGATGCTAAGCTAACGCATGCAAATCAAATCATTGCTGAAAAATGTGAAGATATCAAGAAGCTTAGGGAACTTCTGGCTAAGTCTGAAACAGACAGACAATTACAAAAGCCAGATAAAGGTGCTGACGATCAAGGCAATAGTGGTGCTGCTGCTCAAACACCTGATGCTCAACCTGACCAACCTTGTCCAACATTACAAGGCAAAGATATAGGATTAACACGTGCTGACTCTGGCAATCTAAATTACAGTGACTTCAATGTCAACCTTGATGATTATCCAACTGTATTTGACGTGGATGCTTCATAGGGTGACTCATTTCTCAATGATGAACCTGTTGAAGAAAATGCTGACGAAATATATGAAAGTCTGAAGACTCTAGTGCCAGTGCTTAAGAACCCAAAACTTCCAAAGTTTAAGAAGGCTGCACTAGAATTTGTTTCATCTTCAGAAACTCCACTGGCTATCCATGTCGTTGAAACTGACTCAAGCTCTGAACAAATTAGAGAACTCTCGTTACAGCTGCAACTTGCTCCTCCAGTTTAACCTGAGCCCATTTCTTTTACAAATATCTCTGCCCCAGTAAATGAAGGAGTCCAACACATGTTTGTAGATCCCTCGTTTCTGGATGTTGATCGTGCTGCTTTTAGAGAATTTTATGTTGAAACCCTAGCTTCTGATCCCAGCTGCAGAAGTATAGTGGTCGTCATTGAAAAAAGATCTAGCTGACCGACTTGAGTTGCTGGTTAATAGATCTAACCCCTTGAACTTCATTAACCTGGAATTTACTACTGATGATGAAAATTATGAGGAGATCCATATGTAATCAAAGCTGAGGAGGTTGATGATGATGAGTTGGTTATTATTGAAAACACAACTCCCATTGAGTCCGTGCCAGTGTTTTCTGAGGTAAAGCAAGCTGAAGACATTCACTTGTCTCAGTCAACATCATCCCATGTACCGGACACTGTTATCACAAGTTCTGATATTGAAGAAGGAGAAATTTTGGATACATCTTCTAATCCTTCCTTGATTAAAGCTGATGCGTCTGCGATAGCCACACAAGAACCTGTCCAGCGCCGACCATTTCCAGATGACATATTTGGTCCCGAGCCTGATAATCGTCCAGAAAATTCTAGTAGTAACTGGCTGAGGATGGAAAGTGATATTAACCGTAATCATTGCATTTATCCTTTGACTCAAGAAGACCATGAGATCAAGATGTGAATCAGACCAAGATCAGCACCTCAACAGGAAAGAGCTGCTTCTCCTCCACCTATCTGGACTGCTGAGGACAATTTGAGAACACTTAATGAACCAATAAACGTAGTGGATCCAGAACTACTGAATCCCAACACATCAGAAGCTGGTCTATCTGGTAGTACTCAGAGACTGACTACAAAAGATAAAGGGAAGAAAAAGCTCACTCCCCATGGGGTATATGATCAGGAGGAACTGAAGAAAAAGGCCATAGAAGACAAGTTGAGGCCCTCTCTTCCACTATGAGAATCGGGCGAGACTCTGTTCCTATAAAGCCGAACGAAAACCACACTAATCCAGTGATTGACATCATTCCAAATGAAGACGGCACCGATGATGATCCTTCAGATACCTTGATAGCAATAGATTATGTTCGTGCCCTAATGAAGAGGGGATTAGCTTTTCAGTACCTCATTCAGCTCACTACACATTAATGGATACTCGTCTTAATAACACTGCTAATTTAAGACCTCAAGATCCTCTCGTTAAGCCGTATGCTGATACAAACCAGAACATTGAATATGTCTAATTCAATGAAAAATTGAAGGAGAAGCTATATGAAATGTATTCTGACCTATCAACCTCCACTTAAAGATCCTACAGATTTCATTCCTCCTCCTCCCAAGACTATCAAGAAAAATGTTCAAACATTGACAAAAGAAAAGCTCCGAAACTTCTTGCTGTCAGGAATGTTGGTGAGAAATGATTATATCAGAAAGCAACTTTCTGGTCTTCGTAAAATGGTGGCTGAATACATGAACGAAGAAAGCATCAGTAGGAAACATAGGATTGATGAACGGGAAAAGGAGTGAGTTGAGGCACGCAGAAAGAAGGATGCCCCTTTATTGGTGGATGATTGGAAGTCTATGTTACAACATAGAAGAGCTCTTATTCAGTTTACTGCTAAGAAGCTCAAAGACATGCCCGCCAATGCTGAAACTACAGATGGAATGAAAATTTTGGGTTGGAAGTACAATCGCGAGTTTGATGCATTCATCGTCAAGCGGAGAAATGGGTTAGTATAATTCTTTGCCAAAATTGCTGATCAGCTGAAACTTTTCTCGTGGGAACTGAAGCAGTTGAGATACTTGGATATTATCAATCATACAATGCTGAAAAGGGTAAAATTCTCAAATGATGATACATTCAACTCTCAGAAGACGATAGTAAAAGCATACCAGGGAGCAATAACAAGCAGATTATGACAAGTGGTTAAAGAAATGAACCATGGTCTTGCACAGACAAATCTACTTAAACATCTACAGTTTGGTGAAGACAAAGAAAATATTGGGAAAGCAGAGTGAGTTCCCCATTAAGGACTGGTATTACAGTGGACAGACATGAACTAGTGATAGAAAGAGAAGGTGCTGAAATAATCAGACTATTTGCTGCTGTGGAGATAAGATTACTACATCAAAGCTATCTAAAGTGGATCTTCTATGGTCGCATGGAGACAATTCCGTCTTGGCTAAAGCCCTACGAGGTGGTGGATGCAAATTACTTCCTAATCTTCATTAAATGGTGCAGCTGGGAAAGTATTAATGCCGGGATGATGTCTACCGAAAGTCTGAAAAATTTGAAGGCATGGATAATAGGTGGTCATGGGATTTGTCACTTGACTCGTGGTGCTGAAAGGAAGCTTGAGTTGTGGCATTACTCTGATTTGAAGAAATTCAAGTCTGAAGACCTTTGGGATCTATGGGATACTCAGATTCTGTGTCTTGACAAGAAATATGATAACCTGACTCACAAGTATTGTAGGTTTTTGCTCAAGCTTCTTAGTCAACTGAGATGATGCAGCCTCAAGGTTTGTATTGCCACCAAAGGGGGAATTGTTGGAGCCTATATGTTGGTGGCAACTCAAACACTTCACCGTTGAGACTTACTGGTGAAGCCTTCCTGAAGAACTGATGCTGAGCAGATGAAATCAGAAGAGTTGTATTTTGATATTTCTTGTAATTTTACTTTTTATGATATTTCTCTAAGTGTAGATCATATAGGTTAGTTTTCATATGATCTAGAGTTTTGTACTACAGGATCGGGACTTGTAACTTGAACTAACACTCTTTGTTCTATACGATCTACCTTTTGTTCTATATGATCTAGAAGTTCTTCTATACGATCTGGCCTTGTATGTTTTAATTGTTTTGATATCTAAGTTAGTCTATACGATCTAGACTTTAGTCTAGACGATCTAGACTAAAGCTATACGATCTGGAACACTTGGTCTGTACATAAGATTTTGTCTATATAATCTAGAGTATGCATAGATGATCTAGAAATCAGATTGTCTAAGTTACTCTATACGATCTAGGCAGACTCTTTGACAGAGTTAACTTCATACGATCTATACTTGTACTATATGATCTACGGTTTGTTCTATATGATCTAGAACATCAGTACAAGTCCATATGATCTAGGATTTACTCTATACGACTTAGAGTTGTTCCATACGATCTGGAGCTGACACTTAAGATGTTTTTGCAGAATTTCAAAATATTCTCTTGTAATCAGTGCATTGAGACTTGTGCTCCCAGGTAGTATAAATACTCATAATGATGAAATCCTAAGGACGCTTCATTCATTCAGGCCACCTGGGAGCACTGTGTGTGTGTTCTTGGTGTTCTTGAGTTTTAGAATGATTTCGTCACAAATCTAAGGATTGCAATGAGCAATCCACCCATGGATGATCATCATGCTTGATTTCCACACCTGTATAATGCATTGGATGAGGAATTGAGCTCAAATCCAGTCCTAACAATAATGGTCATACATAGTGTGCGTTTTGTTTTTCTCATATTCGTCAAAACGGGTTACCATTTCCAAGGTGAGACTTACAATAGAATTTTTTCTAGCAAAAATCTTCTGATGATTGTGAGACGCTACCCTACGGTCCCGGGTTTGCATGATCCTCTCTAGTGCCTCCTACACAGTTCAGGATCTGTGAGCTAACTATCACCAACGGACGCCCAGCAGGTGGGTGACCTGTGTTTTTGTCCGTAAATGCATCAAACGGTGCTATCTAAATGCAAGTGTGATAACTGTTTGTTGTAGAAGACTCTACCAGGAATTAGATATGTTTCTTCGCTATAGTTGGAATCCATGACATATGCACTAAGCATGTTTCCTAATGGCTTGAGTAGTTTGTTTGCTCTGTCAATCGGTTTGAGAATGATATGCCGTGCTCATGTCCTGGCGTGCTCTCAATGCCTTTAGTAAAGTACTTACCCTCCAGAATGGAGTGTAAATTGAATGTCTCGACCCGATATGATTTAAATGGCACCTCGTTCCGTGAGATGATCTCCTTCCTAAAGATCCGAGATAACATCTCTATTCTTAATTGATAAGAAACATGCGGGTTTGTTGAATTGATCAATGATCGCCCCATTCATATCACATTTGCTTGATATTCGAGTTAATTCGGTGCTAGCTACCATAGAGGTTTATCTCCACTTCACATAGGAAAGTTCATGGTGGTAGTAATAGTCTAGATGGTTCCTGATATACGGTCTTAACCGTAGATCAAGTTAGGAATTTGCTCACATAGGTTTCACATTTTGGCTTTCGAGTTCACTCGTCAATAGAGTACTTTCAAATGTTTGTATCATGTATCCAAACCAAGATGAGCAGAACATCGAGAACTGCGAGCCTTATCCTTTACTGGCTCTCTTAAATTCCCATACCGGGGTACCAATGTTCATCCTGGAATGATGGTGGATCTTATCGGATTCAAATTCCAAGAGTTTACTCATTCCTTGTAGAGACCCAATCCCTACATTAGCTTATCATTGTGCTTCGAGTTAAACATCTCATGCTTGCTTTGGTAGTCCAATGTGTATAGTAGGTTGAAATGCTCGAGCTCAATTGAGCTTATTAGGGGTTTCATTTTTGCATCAACTACAATGCTAGCCTTTCATGAATGCTAACTAGGGCTAGTTCTTGGTATGACTCCCAGTCCCACCTCCAGAGCGCCATTAGTGTTTATATATAGGGTGTACTGCAGCTGACCCACCACACCTTTGGTATTCCAAAAGTGTACTAGTCATCCAGTAAACCACCCTGCCTCTTGTTGGTAGACGAGCTTTCGAGATATGACAAGGCTCATGATAGTGGTTACACCACAAGGTTCCATCCCACACCATTGTTCCTGCACATCCACGCTCACATTATGCTTTCTAAAATCTTGTAATCTATGTAGCTAATGTGCCTAGTACCATACAGATAATGTCTTCAGACCTTCGATATGAACACCATTTCACCCAGTCCCAAGTTACGGGTGGTGTAGTCCTTCTCGTGCATCTTCAACTGATATGAGGCATAGATACCAGTCTTCTCTTGTTTCATCCACACACAACCGTCACCTTGCTTGAAGGTATTGAAGCATGCCATAAAGTCTTTGGTTCCCTTGTATATGATAAAATCAGTGCACCGCGAAGTTTCTACTAAAGCTTTTGGAAGCTCGTGTTGTGGTTGTCTCAGTATATGAAATTATTTTATGGTCCAGGGAGTAGAGGATTGGGCAGTCATAGAGATTCCCTCAATAAATCGTAGATAGTAATCTACAAAACTATGGAACGGACGTCACCCCTGTTGGTGTTGTTGGATCTCGTAATCCTTGATGGCCTCCACCGTAGATGGATCAACATGTATCCCTTTTCTAAGAGAGATAGACGGAGGTGTTCCTCACGTTCCTCTTGGGTTCTGGAGTAAAGATATAATTAAGAATCCGATGTCAAATAGATCGATGTAGGGATTACACACACAGTCCTCGAGATCCAGGAACACCACGTGTGCATTAGTCAACTTACTGGTTTGTTGGCCAACGAAACAATGATTCGCTAGTTGGTTCATTGGACATAATGATGAACACTATAAATAGGTTGAGCTTGTTCACCAGTTAGAGCTTTTGTCATTCTACACATTATGTGTGTGTGTGTGTTCTAGAGAGAGAACCATACAGATTTGCTTGTAATCTTATGTGATTAATAAGACAAACTCTTATTTACTTTTCGTATTCAATAGATTGATACATTAATTCAGTAGTAAGATCGTTCCGCGTACTAACAAGTGGTATGAAATTTCAAAAACTGAAATTTTTCTGAAAGCTAAACCTGAAAGGTATTCATTGGTTTTACATTTTAAGGGGGAGAAAAATAGAAAAATACAAAAACATTGAAAAATGAGAAATTGTATCCGACATAGTTGGGAAATGATGGTACATTGGCTTTACATGTCCATCTCGTGGATAAATTAGATGAAAAATCCATAAGACCATTATTTGATGTGCTTGGTAGGCTTGGCAAATCAGAAAGTATTTAAATGTGATATACATTAAATACTAATGCTTGACTTAGTGGACAACATCTTGAAGCATGTCTCAAGATATTGAAAAGATGTGAGAAAAAAGAAAATAAGAAGTCACTGTGTATACATGTGTTCATTTTACAAAGATTTAAACTTGTTTGATTTTCTTTATTTTCTTAAATGATTGGACTATCTCTGCGTATACGTGAGTATCGACCTAATAGTTTTTCATTTAAGGTTCTGCATTATTTTCTTTGATGTTTCGTATAATTCATCGGACTTTCTCTGCGTATACGGAAGTATCAACCTGATTGTTGTTGAATTATACAATTTCAACTTGTTTTATCTTCTTATTTTGTTAAATCTGAGGCCTTATATGCGTATCGAAAGATCGACCTTACGGTAGACGATTTAACGTTCTTATTTCTTTTTGCATGGAACACAGTTGACATTATCAAAATACAATCACTATGTGTTTAATCACAAGTGAAATCACAAAGTGTGATACAAAAGCATATATGAGTATGTCTGATAGTGTGGGGTACACTAGTCAAAGCAAACTTAATAAATATCTTAACTTATCCAGATGTTATGAGTATGATTGTGCTTGAGTTTAAAATGGACAAATAATACCAGTAATCGACATGGCTTGTGTGTTGAAGTAATTGAAATTGAAGTGTAGTTCAGCATGTCATGATCAATATGATCCCAAGTTTTTATCTTTCTCTCAAAAGAAAAAAATAGTGTCTGATTCCGTATTGCATGTATGTTTCATACCATAAAGTTTCAAAAAGGTTTCGGTGTGTTTTGATATAAAGTTTTAAAAAGATAAAAAGAGTTTGTTTCTTATTTGTTTTCGACCGATCGATATGTGATACAAAATCACATTTTCAAACTATATCTTGGATTCTCGAAGAGAAGTTTTGCGCCAAGATTAAATTATTTTTGATAAAGAAAAGGAAACTGCGTTTCTGTCTTCTGAAATTGCAGGTTATGTGTGTGAAGACTCAAGCATGGTGAAAGGGGGAGATTGAAGTAACTTTCAAAAGTGAATCTTGAAGTTCAAAAGATGACTGAAGAGTGATCTAGCCATGCAAACTCTATAACTGACTAGGAATTTGAAGTTGAAGATCAGATGTAGTAATGCTAAGGATTGAAGACTGGAATTTAGCTAACATAGATACACTACACATTAAGGGGGAGTCTCATAGAGCATAATCCTATGCTACAGAGTGTCTCGTGCATTGTATCTAAGTGAGTACATTGTATTGAGTCTAGAGGCAGCGAACCATGGTCCTAACCATTGGTTCGCTGGCTAACAAACCAATGGTTCGCCAGTTGGTTCGTTGGGCAGAATCACGGACACTATAAATAGGTTGAGTTTCTTCAACTAGTTAGAGCTTCTGTCATTCTACACATTCTGTGTGTGTCTTCTAGAGAGACAACCCAGAGAGTTTGCATGTAATCTTGTGTGATTAATAAGACAAACTCTTATTTACCTTTCTTATTCACTAGATTAATCGATTCATTCAGTAGTAAGATTGATTCGCGTACTTACACGAGTTCTAATGTTCCTTTGTTTATGGGCACATTAAACCATGGTACATTTCATGCTTTGCGCAAGTGTTTTTGATTTGGGATGACTGCTTCTTGTGTTATAATCTTTATTTGAACATCAAGTTTATGACATAGTATTCTGATTAGCTTTTAGCTGTTAAACTTGCATTTTAGTTACAGGTAATCTTGTTTAATAATTAGAGTTAAAATTGCTTTTAGTTGTTGATTTTAGCCGCATTATCTTATATTTAACTATTACTTGATTAGTTTAGGCTTAGTGTTATTGGTTGATCTTCGAAATTGCATCATTCAGGGTCATTGTTAGACGTAGGATTAGTTTAATTATCTTGCTATAGCTAAACATTTACAATTAAGTTGTTTTTGTTAATTCTTGTTTTTGTTCGGTAATTTAAGTTTCAAGTAGTTGTAATTTCTTTTCTTGTTGCCCGTTGATGCATATTTGCTTACTTTTGACTGTTGTGATTTTTTTTGAACACCTAGATTGGGTGTTGGTTTCGTCCGAGAAATGAACGGGTCATGCCTAATTTTTTGGAGTTTTGTGCTGTAATGCGGGCCATTGGTACTCAATCTCCATTCCAGTGGTCCGTAGAACAGTACAAATTCTCATGGATATTTAGAATTCAAGTTTGTGTGAAGTTCACTTCATAATCTTTAAATAAACGTCTGCACACTGGTTTTCTAAGCTTTTGTGATCAGTCATCAACCAAACGGCAGTTGTGCTTGGTTTTCTTTGGTTTCTCTTGTTTTGCTTATTTCGAGCTGTTCCCCTCGTAAATGACAAATAAACGGCCCGTTAACAGTAAAACTGTCACATTTCATTAGCATTATACTGGTTTGTATTTCTAAGGACTGTGCATACTCGTTTAGTGGCTGCAAATCGTTGCTACTCAATCTCCATTCCGATGATTCACAACCCTGAATTCTGCTTCCTTTGTCTGGTTCACGTGAACCGTCGACTTCATAAACTACAATTGGGGTGTCCGTGTGAGGGTTTCATTCGGGCGTTGTTGGTTTTGGTCAAATGCAAGTTATTGGGTACTCAATCTCTATTCCCTTCGTTTGCATTTGACCAAATTTCATTACTTTGCAAAATATTTCAGCAATTGCCCGTTTGAACCCCGATGTCCACTTTTCTCATGATTTTCATTGTGCTTACTTGTGTTGTTGAGAAATGTGCAGGATATGGCAGGCTCAAAACAATCACACAACAATCGCTACAAACGCAGCACTTCAGCAGATAACAGAAGTCCAGATACCACCATTCCCAGGACCACCAGCAGACCCACAGCCTTGATCAGATCTGGTTGTACCCTTATCTGAGTTGTACTTTTTCTTTTATTGTATTCATTATTTAAAAACTCGTGCTTTTGTGTATAAGGGTTGAGTATACATTTTAGGTCGACTTATTGATGTTTATTTTGCTATGCTTTGTTAATGCCTTATTCTGTGTTTGTGATAGTGATTTGCTAAGGAAGTTCTGGCCTTTGTCAAGAGCTGCATTCATTTTTTAGTAATGGAGCATCATCAAGGCACATTTCTGGCACCTGTGGTCGAGATTTGTTATTTCTGCATTTCAGAGATTTTTGGACCCCTTGACTCATTCAGGCAGTTCTGGCATTCGTCGAGAGCTGCATATCTTTGATCAGGGGAGTTTTCAGTTTTCTTCACCCTTGTTCTTATTTTTTTCATTCACGTACATTCGGGACGATGTACGACTCAAGTGTGGGGAGGGAAATTGTTGAAGAAAGCATGAAATTTTTTAATTTGCGCTTAAATGTCAAAAAAATTAAAAAATTCCTAGAATTTGTCTGCAAAAAAATGAGAAATGATAGGTAAAACCGGAGTTGTGATACTTTTTGTAAATAAATAAATAACAAATAAAGTTGAAAGCGCGCCTATTTAGTGGTGTGCTGGTAGGCTCAGCTGATTTCTGAAAACTTAAAGATTCTGATTTCGCTACTTAAATAAACCCTAATAAATAATTAGTGTGGGTTCCCGCCTTTAGCGTAGTAACCAAGCCGAAACTGTTGAATAAGCTGATAGGTACCACTTCAGTTTAAATTGTTTATGATTGGATATTTCCTGGCACACTATGATCTCTTTTTGAAAATAAACCCGGGAAATAGTGGCACCCCATTCATCCATTTTTCATCCATCTTGAGCTTGTTTTGAATATGTAAAAAAAATGAAAAAAAATCTAATAAAGTGCCAAAATCGCCGAACCTACATTCTACCTCTAGGGATAGTGGCCCTGGAGATGAACTATTGGGGATAAGTTTGGTTTTGGGTGTGAGGATCGAGGCTTACGTACTACCTGTCGGGATTGAGACTTGGCAGATGTACCATGAACTTAGATTCTCCTAGTATAGGAATGTAAATTCACGGAACGGATCTTACTACTGCATGATTCAGTCAATCGAGAACAAACACGATGTAAATAAAGCTTTGCTTTATTGATTCACTAAGAGTTACAATCTAGAGAGAGAAACACACTCAGATACACACAGTTAAGATGTAGGAAATGACAGAATTCATGAACTCTCTCTAACACGAACTATTTATAGTTAGCAACTTACCAACGTACCAACTGGCATACCATTTGGTACGGACATACCAATTGGTACGACGTACCATTTGGTACGGCACCTTGGTATGTTGCAACTATGACTCATTCAAACTCTCTAAACTAGATACAATACACGAGACACGAAGTAGCATAGGAATATGCTCTAACAAACTCCCCCTTAACGTGTATTGTAGCTAGCTATCTATCTATCTAACAAAACTTCAGTCTTCAATCTTTAGCATCGTTACGTTCGATCTTCAATTTGAAATCTTGTCAGAATGAGAGCTTGCATGGCTGGATCAATCTTGAAAAATCTTTGAACTTCAAGATCCACTTGCGAAAGATAGTACATACTCCCCCCCCTTTCACCATGCTTGAGTCTTGTAACACAGAACCTGCAATTTCAGAAGACAGAAATGCGGCTTTCTTTCTCTTTTGAAAATTAATTTAATCTTGGCGTAAAACTTCTCTTCGAAAATCCAAGATATAGTTTTGAAAACATAATTTTGTATCTTGTATCGATCGATCGAAAACAAATAAAAAACAAAATCTTTATGGTCTTTTGAAACTTTATATCAAAACACACCGAAAATCATATTAATTTTTCTAAGTTTATGCTAGAATATGAAACATAAATGCAATACAGAAATGAGATACTGAATCACACACTATTTTACCCTTTTGCGAGAAAGATCACAAGTTGGGATCATATTGGTCATGACATGCTGAACAACACTTCAATATCAATTACTTTAGCACACAAGTCATGTCGATTGCTGGTATAATTTGTCCATCTTAAACTCAGGCACAATCATACTCATAACATCTGGATATGTTATTGTATTGATTAGATTGCTATGACCAGTGTACCCCACACTATCAAACATACTCAGATATGTATTTGCTTATCACACTTTGTGATTTCATTTGTGATTTAATCACATAATGTTTGTATTTATGATACAGTCAACTGTGTTCCATGCAAAAAGAAATAAGAATGTTAAATCGTCTACCTTAAGGTCGATATTTCGATACGCAGATAAGGCCTCGGATTTAACAAAATAAGAAAATAAAACAAGTTGAAATTGAAATTGTATAACCCAACAATAATCAGGTTGGTACTCCCGTACACGCAGAGAAAGTTCGACGAGTTATACGAAACACCAAAGAAAATAAAGCCACGTCAAACAAACAACAATCAGGCCGGTCTTGTGGACACACAGAGAAAGTCCGATCGTTTGATAAAATTAAGAAAATAAACAAGTTTAAATTTTTGCAAAATGAAGACTTGTATACATAGTGACTTCTCATTTTCTTTTTCACATATCTTTTCTTGATATATCATGAGAAAATCACTTGTAACCTTACTACTGTAAAACCACTTGTAAAACCACGGAACGGATCTTACTACTGAATGATTCGGTCAATCAGATAACAACGGTTAATAAAGCTTTGAAAATCTCATCAAAATCTTCACACTTTCTTTTGTAACCTTCTATCTCTGCTTCTTTCTTCTCATGTTCAACAATCAACCCTTCCTTTTCAGAAAGCAATTCTCGAATCTTTCTTTCTTTTTGAGCACAAAATTCACATGTTGACTCATACTCACTAACTTCAGAATCACTTGTTTCAGATGCACTTATTTGAGATTCAGAATAACTTGATTCACCTTGCATAGTAAACTCTGCAGCCCAATCATAACCTTCCTCGGTCACCAGTGCTTTTGCATCTTTATTATGATTATGACTATCTGAAGTGCTTGGTTTAGAAGAAGATTGCTTGCATTCTTGAGCAAAATGTCCTAATTTAGAACATTTGTAACATTTCAATATAGACTTATCTAAACCCAGTTTGCATCCTTGAAGAATAGAACTCTTGCCATGTTTGTCAATAAACCATCTTCCTTTTTCAACAGTCATATCAAACTGCCAATCCAAATCTAATTTATTTAGCTGATCGTCATCCATCTGTTTTCGATCCTCCGAAACCAAACCAGAATTACCAATTTGACTAAATATGGATCCAAATGAAGATGATATGAAGGTAGACAACAAAGCAGCTAGATCTGCAGTTGCTTGATTAGAAGTAGACTTGCTTGATGATCTATCAGGAATAGTAAAACTGCAACCCGAAGAATAACCAGTATTTTCAGACTTTCCAGCAAGAAAAGGTGTTGCTTGTGGATTACTGCTTGAAATAGAATGTGATTTTGTTTTAGCATGAACAGTAGCAGAATTTTCTCCAAAATATACCTCAGGATTCTGAACAGATGGAGTTGCTGACTTTTTCACAAGTAATTCCATTTCCCGAGCTTGTAATTTGCTTATCAGCTGATTGAATGTCCAACTTGAGTAGTTTGGATCATTAGACAACATCATCACAAAATTCTCCCACTTTTTGGGAAGAGCTCCCAAGAACTTCTCCTTTAATTCATCATTTTCTTTCTTAACACCTACAATGTCAAGTTCATTGATTAAATGTGAAAACATTGCAACCAAATCTGTGATCTTTTCATTCTCACAAAGCCCAAAATTGTCAAACTCTTTCTTCAAAACTTTTTTCGAGTGTTTTTGTACTGATCA
This sequence comes from Deinandra increscens subsp. villosa, assembly GCA_039602395.1. NCBI lineage: Eukaryota > Viridiplantae > Streptophyta > Magnoliopsida > Asterales > Asteraceae > Deinandra > Deinandra increscens. The sequence goes on from JBCNJP010000025.1 coordinate 39,976,049, forward strand.
TTACCCTCGCATCTTTCCTTAATAGCATCCTATAATTGTTTCGACGTTGGAAATTCTTAAACTGATGCATCAAATCCTTGGGTACTTCCATCGTGAGAAAACTATATGTCTTCTTTTCTCGTGCAAATACCTTCTTTTCTTCATGCTCAAAATCGATTTTGGTAAAGTATTAGCAATCAACGGATACTCATATTGCTTTTCAATCGAAATCCAACAATCAACATCTTGTGAGTATATGTAAGATTCAAATCTTTTCTTCCAGTTACTGATAATCTTCCAATCGAAGTAATTTAGGAACTTTCTGAGTTGTTCCGTTTCATTATCATAGTTCATCATGGCTTGCATCAAGGTCTGCATAGTTGAAAACGCTTGAAAATCACTCATTTTGAAGTTAAAAATCGAATGTCAAAAGTTTGAACTAAAAAACGAAGGTCTTCCAAGCGGATTTTGGGGGTCAAACCAGAGGGTACTAGCCTTTAGGCTAGTATAAGTATAGATCTCGTCGGGACGAACGTTTTGGCTGGTATTAGCTCCCGTAACTCTTAACGGTTCTCAAGGTACGTCAGTTTTAGTGAACGCCACTTTTCTGCCAGCGTACCAAACCTAATCTCAGCGTACCAACTCTGGACCAAACCAACAAGCGGACCAAATTTCAGAACAGAATTACCAACGTATCAAACTGACTAGCGTACCAACAGCGGACCAGATAATCTCAGCGTACCAAACCACTCGGCGTACCAATTTGATACGGCATAACTGTCAGCGGACCAGTGTATAACCGTCGCGGACCAAACTTGAAGATTGTCATCCGGACCAGATGTCAGCGTACCAAAAACTGATGAATATTTCCTTGCGTACCAGATGCGTACCAAAAACGTACTAGCTGTTCTTCGAGCGTACCAACGACGTACGAAACTGAGATCGACGGATTTTTCAAATTTTCGACTTTTGGGGCTGGAATCTGATTCAGTGAGGTGCGAAAACTCTCTAGGAACACTCAGAAATTATTTTTGACCTTAGAATCACTCAGAATTGAGAAAAATAAATGAAAATGAAGAAAACCCAAACTTTCTCTCTCTAAAATCCAAAAATTGACCAAATCGAAGCAGTAGAGCAGAGCAACCAAATGCTCTGATACCACTTGTAAATTCACGGAACATATCTTACTACTGCATGATTCAGTCAATCGAGAACAAACACGATGTAAATAAAGCTTTGTTTTATTGATTCACTAAGAGTTACAAGCTAGAGAGAGAAACACACTCAGATACACACAGTTAAGATGTAGCAAATGACAGAACTCATGAACTCTCTCTAACACGAACTATTTATAGTTAGCAACTTACCAGCGTACCAACTGGCATACCATTTGGTACAGACGTGCCAATTGGTATGGCGTACCATTTGGTACGGCACCTTGGTATGTTGCAACTATGACTCATTCAAACTCTCTAAACTAGATACAATACACGATATACAACGTACCATAGGAATATGCTCTAACAAGGAATACATAAATAAATGTAATTCAAGCTCAGCCATCATCCATCCATTCCATTTTCCATAATCCCTAAGTCATAAATGTTTTAATCAATTGTGGTGGGAAAAACCCACATCTAGTTTGACCCGTGCTGATTCATGTAGTGAGATAGAAGTAGGCCTAGTTGTGAAACTGGTACTGTGGGACCGATAATTGGTAATAAAATAGAATAAAGCATGTTCAGGGGCTTCGGTTTTCAGTGGTTGGGTTTATTCGGACCGATATACCGTAACCATATTAAGCGCATGAGTATCTAGCTTAGAATAAAAGTAAAAGGTCAATTCTCTTGTTATGATCTCATTGCGGACTTTTTCAGGATGAAAAAGGTTCAAGTGTGTGGATATTTGATGCGTTACATCATGTACATAAATGTGATTTAAGAAATCCCACGATTTTGTGATTGCTTTTGTTAGTTTTAATTGGATTTGATGATTAACAGGCTACATACCCCACGCGCGTTGTGGCGGGGAGCTTGTTTACTAAAGTGTAGTTTGTTTTAGTGTCAACTGTTTCTAATTTGGACCACTTAGAACCATGTATATGATAATGCAAACTCTAAACGGTAGGCTTTGAGTTTCTATAATTAAATAATAGTTACATATCATGATACAAAGAAAAGTTGAGCAAGGGAATGTTTATTTATGAAAATAGCATAACTATAATCATTATGAGGCAGGTTCATTTTGACTAATGAAATTTAACTTTTTTTACTAAGAAGACACTATCTATTGAAAAAACAAAGGTAGATGTTGGTAAATAATATGTTATGCATGCTACTATTATAAAGATAACATATCAGTAAGAAAAACAAATGACATACCAACAAAAGGTAATACCAATGACAAATCAAGATAGTGAAGCCTCTTTACACTGCAAAGACGAAAAGAAAAATAATTAAGCTAGCATAATGAAAGAAAGAAAGCAGTAAATTATAAATACATAAGTCAAACATAATCAGTTGCAGAGCAGAAGTGATACTCTTAAAACCAAAAAAATTACACACGCATGACAAATTTGAAAGAAGAAAAACCAGTAACAACACACACATACAAATAACAGACCAAATCAATACAAAAAAGGTGATTGGATTTAAAAGAAGTAAAAGGTTACATAAACAAACTTTATGCCAGGCTGGGTGCTTTCAATACCCTTTATGAGAAAAGATGACTTGTAGTCATTAAAGAACCATGCTTTCAATAGCCTTTATGAATTCTTTTAATCAAACCATATAATATGAAAGTCAGTAGCTTTAGATGACAAAAATCTGTTAAAACTGTAAATTATTACCTCCTGTTTGATGTCAATTCCAATCTCGTCAAGAACCTGACTCACCAGCTCTTCTGTTTCATCTTCTTCTTCATCTACTTCTAAGGTTTCATCAACGGCACCGCCCATCATCTAACTTACCAATTCCATTTTCTCATTCTGTCTCTCAAATTCTTGCATTCTTTTCTGCAAGGATGGCAGGTTCATCTGTCTGTTCATTTGCCCCATAGCCTTCGTCACACCTTTCATCGCCTCACCCATCGCTTGTGCTGATTTTAAAGTCTAAAAAAAGATGTTAGATTTCATAAAAGTCAATGGGTATAGACAACTGGATTTGTACATTTGTACAATAACATAAGAAAAATAAACACAATTATACATGGATTCTAAGTGAAACACCATGCAGTTGGGATTTAAGCTTCTCAAATTTTTGGATCTGATGTCGCGTTCTAATGAGATCTTTTTCCATCACCTTAACAACTCCCTGGACCAAATTTTAAATTTGAATCTACTGATAGAGCAAAATGTACATCAAAATTACTAAGAACAGGTTTTTAACCTAATTAAAAGAGATTTTTAACATAAAAAGACTGAATGAATGTCTACCATTTGGCCTTGTTCGACACTTATTCTGTTCAGAAAGATTTACCTAAGATCATCAACATACCTGCCTTTGCTTTCAAGTTGTTAGACTTCAAAAATTTTCGAATCTTAGGTCTCAGGTTTATATTTGTGTGTGGATAAGTATTCATTTAAGTTCATCATGGCTGCAAAGGTATTGCCACGCCTAGACATGGAATTGAACCAATCCGCTTCTACAGATAGGTGGATAGTGATTTATGGAGATCCTCATGGATGCAAAACTTTTACCACACCGAAGACATGAACTTCATCATATCCACCACTTTTACAGATTTATAATATCATCATATCTAATTAAAGGTTTTTGTTGAGGGTGAAGAGAAATCACAATCAGATGTATCAAATGTAAATGCCAGCACCGGCTCATGAACCTATTAGATACATACATGTAGAGTAAAAATACAAATGGAAGCAACACATTTGTCAAAAGGAAGTACGGTAAATATACCCACAACAATTTAATGTTTTTTCTCCTTTGGTACAGAAGAATGGAAAACAAATTATAAGGTATAAAGCTCAGATTTATATGTGTGTGTGGATAAGTATTCATTTGAGTTCATCATGGCTGCAAAAGTATTGCCACGCCAAGACATGGAATTGAACTAAATCCACTTCTATAGATTTGTGGATAGTGATTCATGGAAATCCCCATGGCTGCAAATCTTTTACCATGCCCAAGACTTGAACTTCATCATATCCATCACTTTTACATAATTATAATATCATCATAGCTAATTAAATCAAAGAAGTAAACATGAGTCGTATGAAAGGTTCTTAGATACACATAAGAACATAAAAATCCACAGAAGGAACATGATCTATCCATTAATATTTATATATATATAACAATTCAAATTGTTAAATTGTTTGGTTTGAAAATCAAAATCACTGTCAACAACAAACTGAAATGTGTCTCCCCTTAATAGGTCCAATAAATTGTTTCAAATCCATCAAAAACCTAACAAATGATAATGTAAATGACCCGTCAAAGTCTTTAAAAGTACAAATCAGCAATTTCAGATGTGCCTAACGTTCAAAGCCAACATAAGAATTGAGATCTATTCAAACCCAAAAGAAACCGTAGTACATTTCTCATTTAGCCAACACATAAAAAAAGCAACATCATCATTGTAAGCATCGGTTATTTTTCTTTTTGAAACATTTAGGCTCAGATATTTTATCATCATTGCCTTCCAAGCTCAACAGATTATGCAATTTTGATATAGCCAACACATTAGAAAGCAATATCTTCATATTTTTCGTTTTCAAACATTTAGGCTCAGATATATCATCATCATTGCCTTCCAGGCTCAACAGATTATACAGTTCTGATTTAGCCAACACATAAGAAAGCAATATCTTCGTAGTTTTCGTTTTCAAACATTTAGACTCAGATATATCATCATCATCGCCTTCCAAGCTCAACAATTATGCAATCCTGATTTAGCCAACACATAAGAAAGCTATATCATCGTCATAAGCATCTGTTATTTTTTTGTTTTGAATCATTTAGGCTCAGATATATCATCATCATAGCCCTCCAAGCTAAAGAGAGAATTCTTACTTACCTTCATAGTAAACCATTGCTGGAAAAGTCTAGAAAAAACGAACAGTAAACAAACAGAGAAGACATCACAGTGGAAACCCTATATGTCTGATGGCTAGACGCCAGAGTGTAACAGCAGCCAAGAAACCTAGTTGGTGGCGACCATCAAAAGACCACAACATCAAAGAAAGAAATCCTAGGCACCAGAATGTAACAGCGGTAGAGAAAACTTAACGTTAGCGGCGATTAGACAATGGCGATAATCGAACGATAGAGGAGATGAGCGTATGATATTCAATTAGCGTTCACACAAACTGTAGCAAGTCACAAAAATCATACCATCAATGGTGGGTGTTGAGGGTTTAAACAAAGGAAATTTATGAGCGAAACCCACGAACAAACAATCTCCCAAAACCGTACATGACCTCCCTTCGATTTTAAAATTAATATGAAAACACATACATAAAAGATAACAAATTGTGCTATAAAGAAAGGAAAAAATTGGTGTTAAAGTTGTGAATACATGTTATAATTACTATTTTGGCCTATAAAAGTCAAAGATGATCTGTCTTCAATTTCAAAATTAATATGAATATGCTTAAATTTCAACATCATATGAAAGTCACATAAAACTTAAAAAAATTGTGGTATAAATGAATATCTAAGGTTATCAATTCACATGAACAAATGAAAACAAAAAATAGAAACAAAAAAAGCTACCTACCTAATCCTAATTTCAATAAAACTGAACAACACAGAGAAAAGTTTTTTTTTTACAAAAATTCCAAGAAACGTCAAAACCCAACAACATTAACTGACATAGCTTCACTAAGAACTTAAATCATAGCACCAAACATTACAAAACTATAGATAACAGAAAAGATGTAGATGCATCTTCAGCAGATCTAATAATAAAAACAAAAAATCAACAACAAACTTCTCATCGCAATCACAATGGATCCATCACAGCCTCAGGTGAAAAAAAAAGATTTGGGGTTTTTCTAGAAACCCTAAATAGAAGGAGAAGTGAGCGTTAATCGTCAACATAAAATACGACCATTATCAGTCACCAAACAATGAACAGATGAAAACAAACAAACACTATATTATGTATAAATAATCCTATGCATACAATCAAATAATCAAAATTTGTAACTGAAAACTTACCCTATCGTCGGCAGACATCATATCATCGCCACTGTGAGTGCAGGAGAGAAAGAGAAGAGAGAAACTGGCGGTGATGAGCGGCGGCGACGATGACGCCAAGCTTACCGCCATCATCAAGCCATGCCTCTGGCCGCTGCAGTTAGGGCTTAGACTCTGGCCGCCGTAGTTAAGGTTTAGATTTTCTGAGGCAGCGGTGGGGCGGAGTAGGTAACAGAGAAAGCAGCCAGGTTCTACTGTTGCCACTGCCTTCACAAACGCCGATTACAGAAGTATGGAGCCGGGAGACAGATGTGTGAGGAAGAGTGAAGTCCACAACATAAGGGTTTCTATGGTGAAGAGAAATCAATGTAAATGCGGCACCAACTCACCAACCAATTACAAAAATACATGTAGAGTAAAGTTACAAATGGAAGTAAAGTATTAGTTAGAAGGTAGTACAGTAACTGTACTCAAAGCCAACCAATTTGAATTTATATATATAAATTGTTAAATATATTGAATTTAAAGGTTCTGTTGTGTCAGTGTTTTGATTTGGATGAGTTTGGAGCATTTGGACCCGTTGCGGTGCTCGGTTGTTGAAGATTGGAAATGTTAAAGTTTTTCTGATCCGGCTCGATGCGGGGTGCATTAGTCTCCTTATTACCTATTGTAGCCCGCATCTCCTGGTCAAACTATGCAGTCAAAGGCAGCATGCAGCCTACATTGCTACACCTTATCACCTGATGCAGCCCACAAAGAGGCTGGAGGAATTTTCTGGTTTGATGACATGCAGGCCACATCGCCGCCAGTTTAACCTGATGCAGCCCGCATCGATCATCAGACAGTAAACCCTTATTTTTTCTCTATTTAAACACATTTTGTCTGTCATTAAAGGGGGCGACACCCCATACTCACTCTGATAAACCTAGATCTACTGTGGAAGACAGATTTAAAGCTAAGGATTGAAGATTGCTTGGATTTGGATTGAAGATTGAAGATTTTTCTTCCATTTTTGGGTGTTCTTCACTAAGGTTTGATTTCTTTCTCTTTTTGTTGGATTTTCAGATTAAGTATGATTCAAAGATTATGTTTTATTTAGTTCTAAACATGATTATAGACTAGATCTATAGTGTTGCTTGGTATTGGATGAATTTGGGTGTGTTTTAACTTTTAGTTTGACTTTTCTCACATGATTTGATCTTGGTTGCTCTAGAATCTGAAATGGATCTATGAAATGAGCATTTTAGCATGTTTAGCTTCTGTTATGATTACTTTATGTGATTAAATCGCTTAGGCTCAAAGAACTTTGACCTAATTAGTGATTTGGTTATTATTTGGTTTGACTTTTATGAGTTTTGATCAAATCCATGATAGGAGAACTTCTACATGATCTTGTACTTATGATTTGGGGTTGATTTTGCATGATATTTGTATTGAATTATAGTGACCATTTAGTTTAATGTACTAGGAGGTTGTTTGATTTTGTCGGTAGGTTAGGATACTTGAGAACTTAAGGTTTTGACCTCCTCGCGCGCATTAGGCATTGCTTAGCTTTCATTGATTCCATTTCAGTATTTTAGCATGTTATAGAATCCATATAGAGAGACCCCTCGAGTGGTTTTCTGTTCCGTGCGTATCCGACTAGCTTTCAACGAAGCTGTGAGATCAGTTAGCATCCAGTTTCATTTGATGCCCGGACTTCAGTTTAGGATTACCTAGATAGCGAAGATGTGTCTAAAGTCTGGGTTATCCCGGTAACCATATTTAGAGGGTAGTGTCACGTGAGAATGTCAAATTATCAGTCAATAGTCAGCCCAGAGGATTCCTTGCCAGGTAGCACCCCTTTTCCCATATTTGAGTTACTTAGATTATGTTGCTTTGTTCCTTAGTTATTTTAGTTACTTGCTTATCTGTTTCTTTGTTTATCTCAAAATCAAAATATTTTAGGTTATATATTAGCAAAGTTCGCATATCGAGAGCCTGCATTGCGTCCTTGGATTTGATGTCGCACCCCCAAAATACCACTAACGGAGTTTATACCGTTAAGGGACACGACTAGACCAGGATCCACAACCATTAGTTACAAATACTAAACGAATCAGGGTTAGTTCAAACACAAGTTACAAATCAAAGTCTTAAATTACTTACGCAGCGGAAAAATAATTGTCCTTAGCACTAACCACGTGCTTTACATAAATGTTGTTTTAAATTCCCAATATAGTTTAAATAAAAGTAAACATCTTCTGTGCCATGCCAACCTCCAGCGGATACTCCTTAGCGATCTGCAAAAGTTTAAACCACGCAAGTGTCAACCTAACGGTTGGTGAGTTCACAGTGGGCTTGTCATGCATTGGCCCGGTCTCATAATCATAAGTCGTGTCAAGATGTACTTACAAAATATTTATTTGTGAAAAGCACTGCTCGTAATTAATTCTCAGTTTATAAATGGTTTGTCCGTGACCTACGTCATCGGGTATGTACTAGTTCCGTAAAGTTAAAGGACTCAACCGATATCGCGGGTAGCTAATCCGTTGTTCCATGCTCTAAGGAAGTTTGTACCAAAGCTGACTTATTTGTGAGGGCCGAGCCATCCCGTACGGTGCGGACCTAGTCATCGCGGTTTTTGCCTCCCCCGTGTCCTCCCCGGGACCACGGTCGAATAGGCTGATATTGTTCCTCCGTGCACTTCCCGTGCCACGGGGCGGAGTTTGTCAAACTCCAGTAGATCTACCCAACATCCCCTCGCTTTACAATTAATGGCACAATTTTAGTTGAGGACTTTTAAGTTATAAGGCATCCTTAGAAAACATGTGATATCATATGGTTTAGACTTTAACCTACACTAGCCATATTAAAACGTTTTCAGTTTTGTTTCAAAAATAGTTTGTTCAGAGTTCATAAGTGTTTCCCATAAAACACTTCAGTTCATCAAGTGGGTGCCAAGCATCCCGGGTTCTCATGTTCATCAGTGAGGTGCCTAGCACTCTCGAGTTTATTCAGCATTGTTTTTCGTTAAGATATTCGGTGTGGCCCAACGGACTCACGGTAAGCGGGTTAGTGACACTCACCTTTGGTTGCACTGCTACACTTCAAGTAATCCAAATATTGTTGTTTAACGAAGACCTAGAACACGTTTAGGTCTTAAGTATTAGTTTCGTGTCTAATCTTTACTTAACGTCACTATGGTCCATAACATAGCACATTGCAACTATGACTCGACATACCGACACACGACACCAATGGTTGATCATAAACAAGGGTTCATATAAATCAGATATTAGACATGTTTCATCATGGTATCATCATGTAAGTCATGGCATAACACTTAAGCAAATTTCACAAGTTTGGTTTTTAGGTCAGGTCTTAGTTTCGCTCGCATAGTTTCGCTAGGCAGTTTCGCTAGGTGCATGGGCAGCACTTTCGCTAGGCAATGCCCGGTAACACAGTTTCGCTAGGCTAGTTTCGCCCGAAACTGCTGACGCAGTTTCGCTAGCCTAGTTTCGCAGAGAAACTGGTTTGAACTTTCGTTCAGGTATTTCGCTCGATAGTTTCGCTAGAGCTGGTCTGGTCAGGTTTCCCGGCGACACTATAGTTTCGCTGGTCAGTGTCGCTGGAAGGAGATATAATTTCGCTACTTAGTTTCGCCCAGAGAACAGACAGTTTCGCTGGTCGCGAAAAAACATACGGATTTGCCTAAAAATCAACCTAACAGCTTCTGATCATACATGCAATTCATTATCTAGCATCCATAGGCATTTACCAACATAAATCAAGCAGCTTTATCAAGTTTAACATGCATTTTGATCATCAAATCTCTAAAATAGGTTCAAAACCCTAAAATGACCTAGTTTGCACAAATCTCTAACATGGATGGATTTCACACGTAAAGTTATCAACTTTAGTACAGATCTAGCATTCCTAAACGATATACTAGCAGATCAAGCAGTTACATGAAGATTTGAGCATGCTTTAAGAAGAAAACATATAGAAAAGCATAAAACATAGTTTTTGGGACTCACGGATGATTCTAGGATCGATGAATGGGGTGAGATGATGGTATTGAGGCTGGGGTCTTGGTCCTTAGGTGATCTTCTCGGCTGACCAGGAGAGTGTGTGTGTGTGTGTGTTGTTGTGTGGTTTGAGCAAATGAGGCTACTAGGGTTTATAATGTTTATTTATATCAGGGGCTAGTTTCGCTGGCAGTTTCGCTGGCCAGGCGAAACTAGCTCCGGTCTCGGGTGCATTGATCAGTCTAGCCTTCTACCGGGCGAATCTGTAATTTCGCTCGGTAGTTTCGCTGACTACCAAATTTGGGCAATTTTCACATAATCAAGTATTTACAATTTATCATGCTATTCACAATAATAAGTCATGTATTTAAATCACATTGCACATAAAGACAATCAATGATGAATACATAACACATATGGACGGGTTCGGTGATCAACCAAAGGTCGTGGACGTATTCGGCCTAGTTCTGCATTAGCTACTAAGTTAACACTTATAACGTAACTAACGGGTTTGTCTAACGGAAGTTAACCTTGAAATTCTCGGGTGTCACATTTGACATCCGGTTACTTACCAATACCATTCTGTATACAATGGGTACACTGCCCTACGCGTGTGTTTAGTCATTCGGGATTTCCCCTTTTTGACTTAACTAATTTTTTATAGACACTTCAGCACACGTCAAGGGATAAGTGGTAGAGTTGGAAGAATATTATGAAATGAAAAGAATATGTTTGGCTTCATTGTTGTATTCAAATTGTGGATGGTGAGAATACTTCTGTTACGTTTGATATGTGGCACCCTTTGAGTCCATTATGTGCTTTTATTAGTTATAGGGAGATAAGTAGAGCTGGTTTGAGTGCTGATACGAAAGTTAAAGATATTATTGTTAATGCTAGGTGGGCTTGGCATGAGCAATGGAGGGGCATGTTTCCTGGTTTGTTTAGTTCTGAACTCTGGATTTAGTTGTGCGGAAAGATGATAAGGTATTATGGAAATCAAATGATGGGTCCTTGGGTTGATTTTCTACCAAAGTTGCCTTTAATGATCTTTGCGATAGGAAACAAGATGTCCATTGGGCTCCTCTTGTGTGGTTCAGTCAGAGTATCCCAAGGCGTAGTTTTACATTATGGATGGCATGTAAAAGAAGACTGCTTACTCAAGATAGACTTCAAAAATGGGTTGTGGAAGGAGAATTGAAATGTATTTTTTTAGAGAAGTCAAAGAGATAGTCATGCAAACTTGTTATTTGAATGTGAATACCCTAGGCAGGTGTGGAATACAAAAGGCATTCTATGCTTGAGAATGCTCCTGATTCTCTTTTGGATTGTACCTCATATATTAATGCTTCTCTAAAATCCAAATCCATTAGAAGCATTACTCAAAGATTGATGTTTGTTTCTATTGTTTATTTTATATAGCAAGAGAGGATTCGGAGAATTTTCCAAGAAAGGGAAAAACCTATGGAGGATTTGTCACACCCTTAAATTCCACATGTAGAATATACCCGCGAGGCGTGCGAAAAACCATGATCTGAGTCATTTGTCATACCAAACCATGCAAACGTAAACTTTAAAACACACCGACAAAAGTTTAAGTAATGCGGAAGCGTGAAACATAAGTAAATGTGTTGCGCAAAACACGCGCCCAGATTAAAGTAAACCAAAAGTCTTCAAAAACGTTTATTCTTTCAAAAGAATTCAAACATATGTTAGACCCAATGCATCCTACCGTGTGTGGACTTCAATGTGGGTCAGCACAAAGGCTGGTGAGTTCAAAACAACATAATGCAAAACCAATGTAAGATCTAATGTTTGTACCATGTAACTATAATTGCATTGTAGCTAGCTACGCCATATTTGCTATCGCTATGTGGTTCGCAACTGAAGCGTGACTGTTTGTGTTTGTATTGCCTTTCCGTCAACGTCTAACATAGAAGATGATGATACTATCTAGCTATGTTACACATGTTCGACATCCCGTCAAGTTAGAGCGAATAACTTTGTTGGGGTTATTCAAACCCAGTAGTACTACTCAATATAACCTCGCTTTCTCATAAACTAACTGTCCGAAAATGTAAGGACTTCAAATATGTGTTATGTTCGCACATACGTGATCAGCTATACAGTTATATTACCAGAAATGTTTGTAGCATGCTTTTCTCTCTCAAGGACATACTTAGAGAGAAAAATGTTAGAATACTCACCTTAAGGAGCTCGGCAAGAGTTTGAAATCGAAAATGTAAACAGATGACTTCCGATGAATCACCTAAATGAGAGTGCGTGTGAGATAACAGTGTATGAACACTAGACTGACTCAGTCGACCCATTTAAGGAATATATTGGTTTGTTCGGTTAAACGTTCCAATTATAGAAAGTTATTAATCATATCAAGTAGGCACACGTTATATGTTTCTAGCATGCAGCTAAGTTTATTGCAACGCATTAACAAGAAGCACATACGGTTTCTCAGTTTAGACATGTTTAGCCCAACGTTTTGCTAAAATGATATTATTAATAAATCATGCAAGCCAACCATTTAATCTCATCAAACCCTACTATCACATGCCTCATGCAAAGTTTGTTCCCCTTGAATGTAAGTTAAACTCCCATATGCATTCTAATAACTTAACACCTCCAATGAGGCTCCCAAAATCAACCCATAATATGGCTTTTCACAATTAATTATACCCCCGTATTTTATGTACATTATTTTATATGTGTTATGGTCAATTATCATAAAGAATCTCAATTAGAAGATAGCATAACATGATCAACTAAATTAAACCATTAACATATTCCAGAAAAAAGAGTTGTTTGCACATTGATCTTGTAGTAGCAGAATGGAGGTTGAAACCTTCATGGATTGGAGTTCCACCACTTGCACTTGAAAGCTAAATCATTAAATTTTGTTCTAGAAAAAAAATCACTCAATTCCATTAAGAATTGAGTGAGTTATGGCTTCCCAAAGTTGACTAAAAAACCTGACAACAGCAAAAACTCAGATTTCTATTGATGAACCACAAAATCACACCGCTTGTAGGTTTGACTCAATGATTCAACTAGGAATTAAGCTAATAGATAGAAAAGTATTGGAGAGAAGAGATATGTATTGATTTTATGTTAAATAGAGTACATTCAGAAATACACACAGTTTGTGGTGTAAAAATGTGATCTGAAAGTTGATAATTACAAATGATACAATGAGCTATTTATACTATTCCTAAAATCGCAACTTTATAAGCAGGATGGATGCACTTGCGTCTTGATCATCCGCAACTGCATCACTTCCACCTTGCCTCTCATGCGATACCTGTCTCTGGAAATGTTATCTCTGAGGCACTTGCATGTCCGTTCTTGACCTATCCTCATCAAGTCCCCCTAGTCCATTGTTTATTCAAGCAATAATGATGGACTAAAGGTTAAGGACATGTTACACCTCTGGCTTGTCAATAAATCCTTCATATCCACATGCGTTTTTGATTTGTTGTCTCATTAAAAACCTTGTCCGGAAAAACCATGTGGGAAAAAACCAAGACCAAGGGAAAAAGAGTGCAACACGCATCATGTTTCCATTTAGAGAAAAAATTCTTCAAAATTTATCTAATAATCAAGCTATCAGCCTTCAATGGTTTTGACAAACTGGTCATCAAGTCCCCCTAGTCCTTATGTTATTTTAGAGAGAAGTGGCTAAGGACTAGAACATGCATATTGGAGAAAAGAATGCATGTGCAACTAACTTTGTCAGTTTTATGATGGATCACATATGCCAGTGCGATTAGAACATACGCATTGGAGAGCTTGACGCTTATGCAACAAGTTTTGATTACTTGTGACGAGCCGCATCTGCAAGTGCAGTGAATAACTACCTTGTCAGACGGACTTTTGGCATGACAGTACTTGAGTGCCAGTAGGAGACACGTGTCGGCTTAGGGACACTTGACGAGACGGTTTTTCAATTTTTGTGAATTTTTTAAATCCAAATTTAAACCGTTTAAAGAGCCCTTTTGAAAATCATTTGTCCCTACAGTTTTCCTTTTCTTCTTCACTTTTATCCCCTTATTTTCTTCTACCGTCAATCTTCCTCTCTTCGAACCCTAATCATTCTTCTACGAGATTTCGCTACACAAGTTAGTCGATCTTTCTTCTATTTTCTGTTTCGATTTTTATAATGACATCCCCGTCTGTCAAGATAGATGATGAATCGAGTAAGCATAATATGCATACTTCGTATTCGACTTTGTCACCCAAGGATTTAGATAACCTAATCGATAGATACCACATTCCTCTTTCTTTAAGACCTTCGCTTCCTTCCCCCAACACGCCGATCTTCCCATTTGCTAAAGGCAAAATTGGAGTTTATTCAGAAATGTTTCGATTTGGGAATTATCGTCTGCCCTTTACCAAGTTTTTAATCAAAGAATTGATGTTTTTTGAGGTGCACATCTCACAAATGCACCCTCAGGGCCTCAGGTCCGTAGACATTTCTCCTAGTGTTACATTGTTTAGAGCTTTTTATAGGATCATAATGGCCGGAGATTGGTATACATTTGAATGGAGAAGGGGAGTGTCTAGATTTAGCACTCTTCTTCCCCAAAATCCCCGATCATGGAAGTCCCGGTTCTTTTATGTGGATGAAAGATGTGTGCCTGCTGAGATGAAATGGAGAGATGTTGAGGATATTGTACATGACTCAATCCCAGATATGAGTGATTATAAAAAATAATCCTTTGACAAGTTGGTAGAATGTGCTAGTCCTATTCGTGAGTTGCCGGAAGCTGTCTTACTTTTCTGTAGGATGAGTAGGGCTTGGTTTACACCCGAGTTATGGCCCATTTTTAGAAATAAGGGGAAGGGTAAGAATTAACCCCTTTCATCATTTTTGTCTATCAATTTGGGATTCTATATTTTGACCGATTTCTTTGTTTAATTTTGCAGAAATGGACCTGGAAGCAATGCAATTGAAAAACTATGTAGATGTAGATCTTGATGCTGAAATAATGGAAGAAGGGGAAATGCCATTCCTCCGGCAAACGGCCTCTACTTTCTTTGATTATCGTCCTGAGAAAACCCCTGGAAGTGAACGTGATCCATAGTTGAAAATTCCTCAAGAGAATGTAGTTACTGAAGAAACGACTGTAGGACCGGAAATGGAAGTAGAGACCGGAAATGCTACTGTTGGTGCTACCGCGGCGCGAGGTGAATCGGGTAAAGATAGGAGCAACCTCAAGGTGAAGGAAAAGGAAACCACACGCGATCATGTTGTTACTGCATCAAAGACACTACTCTCTCCGAAGGGTAGTGGAAAAACAAAACACTCTTCTAAAGCGGTTATGGCTAAAGACGCTCCTGTTTCCAAAAGGAAATCTCTTCACTGGAATCTTCAATCATCCCCCGGGAACTCTAAGGTAAGCACTTCCGATGCCTCTGATATAGTCGAAGTGGAAACTCATCAAGGAGAGAATATGCAAAAAGCCAAGGAAACTGTGGTAACCCCTTTTTTCAACGAAGATTTTGAAATTACCGATTATATGCTAAATTCACCTGAAATACCTCAGGGTCAAACTGCTTCTGATGCGAATGTTTTGTAGAAGGATATTACCCCTTTGACTACTTTGGCCACTCTTGCTCATACGTCTTCTTCTTCGCAGAGGGGTACCTCAAGCTTTGCTATTCCCACTTCTTCTTCGTTAAAGAAGGAAATTGACTTGGTAACTTTGATAAGCAATATAGGAAGAAATTTGGATTCTGCAAGTGCTAGTGCAACCTTTATTCCCTAATGGGATGTGAAGAATGATGATTCATGCATGGAAACTCCCACTGTAAGGAAGCTCACACTGCTGGGAAGCACACCAATTGACATCTCCAGTATGCAACAGATTTCTAATGAAGATCTATCTGATGAACTGATGTTAGCCCAAGCAAAACAACAAAGTTTGGTGGCGGATGTGTATGGGAGGTGGATCATTGCAGAAGCGAAGATTGAAGAGTTAAAAAAGAAGTTGTTAGCATTTAAGGGGAGTTCCAGCTCCCTTGGTGATCAAACGAAAATCAATGATTTGAACAAAAAAATTGAGCTTTTGACAACAAGGAACCCGAAGTTGGCGGCCTTTGAACAAGAAGCAAAGATAGACCTCAGGCAGGCTCGGGAAAATGAATTGGTGAAAAAGGCCAAGTATCTAGAGCATAAGAAAATTCTTGAGGATCAAATAACCAAATTGTTGGAAGCAACCTCTCATCATGATGCCCAAATTGAAGCTGCAAAAAGAGGTATAATCTGTTCTCTTTATTTTGTCCTTTCACTTGTATTTTCCATCATGTTATTAGAGTCACATTTCTAATTTTTCAGAATCTGAGATTGCAAAGTCGGAAGTGAAGAAGTTAGAAGAAACTATGAGAACTATGGCTGAGGAACGTGAGCAGATGCAAGCTGAGAATGCTTCTTTAAATGAAAAGAGAAAGTGGTTGATTGCAGAATGCCTAGACATGGTTGCGAAGAAGGTTCGTTCAGAGATAATTCCCGTGGCTTTGAAGGTAAACTCAGCTGCCAATGCTGTTGGCTTTAATGAAGGTATCAAATGCGGTTTGGCACATGCATCGAAAGGAGAAGCCAACTTCCTTACTTTTAAGGAGTTTGACAAGAAAGCTGGAGAGAAGCTTCTAGCGAACCTGACCTCTTTGAAGACCATGACATTTGGCATAATTGATCAAGTATCGAAGATGAGTTTGTCTGACACAGAGCAAATTAAAGAAATGTTGAAGCTAACTCCACTTCCGAAGGGAACAGCTCCTGTTCAAAAGGCAAATGCTCCTTCTACTACTGGGACAGATGCTCCGGGTCAGGCTGATAAGTAAGTTTTCTTGAAACCATCTCATATAACCATGAACGGTTTCTTCCCAAAGCCCACCTATGTTGTGGCATTAAACAATTTATTTCTGTCTTTGGCTGAATATGATGCTTGAATACTTATAACTTTGCATCTTGCTGGAACTGCATGTGTTTGCAGTTTCGGTTATGTGAATGCTTCTTATGAATGTTATGGATGTTTGTTTAACTTTTTCCTTCTCTTGCCATGCCTTGTTATTATTTCTCCATGGTTCATGTAGGATAAGCTACATTGATATGCCCAAGGCAAACCACTTTGTAGTCGAAATGTATTGTTTTTACACTTGCAGCTGCAAAACGAATATGCGTTAGCCATGCCACATGGGGCTCTCTATAATGTTGAATTTATAATGATTTTTTGCTTGAAACCTTTAAATTCTTCTATAATTTCTTGAATTCTCCTTCACAAGTATTTTTTGATAAGATCTTAGTAAAATAAACAAGACTTCAAAGAAAGCTGACACATGCGTTTCCCCCCTACCAGATGCATCCACCTTCAAAGGGTTTTAACAACATTATTTCAATACCACTTTAAAAGTTAAGATTATATTATTTTAATGCAAATCAATTCCTTGTGGAATAAAAATGTCCTTACAGTCTTCGGTAAGGCTTGGTTGAACCATTGCTTGAATGATTAACCCACAAGTCTACCATCATAACATAAGTTTTTTAGCAACACTTGCGACCCTTAGAGAGCTTAACTGGGTCTAGTTAAAACATGCTCCACACAATTAGGTTGGCCATCTCTCTTTTGGGCTTCTGTTAACAATCGTTATGTTAACAAGGTGTCCGGCCTGATCACCTCATCCTAACATGCACTCGTTTTACTATTTGTGAGACAGTTAGGGACAAGATAAACTCATCCATTTATCTTGGGTTATCCCTTATAAATAAGGACATACCAACGATGTTGCATCAGAGAGTCAACATGTGCCCTTTTTTCGATGAACTCGCAAGTAACTTATGAACCATGTTTAGAAAAATGAATTCTTTCGCATGTGTATTTTTTCAAGAAAGGAGGCTTTTCAATTATTCATCATAGATACTCCTTTTGGAAAAAGGAAGTCTATTATTTGTTGTAGCATGTGCACATGTATATATGTGTACACAATCACTCAAAGAAATGTTGGTATTGATTTCTATAGGCAGAGGAAACAAACACCTTTCATTAAACTTGACTGATGAGGGAAACAAAACATTTTATTCTTCTCTAGACTTATTACAGAAAATGAGCATAGAGACAAAAACTCAAAGTAAACTTTTCCTCTTCGTAATCTTCATTTGCGATATCACATGTAGCACTTGCGGAGACGCACTCCGTTCTAAGCTTGAACTAATTCGGTTCCATCGAGTTGTTGAAGTATATAAGAACCATTTCCGATTGCCTTTTTGATTATATAAGGACCTTCTCAGTTGGGAGACATTTTCCCAAGGGGAAGTGCCCTGCTCACTTCGTTACTTCTCAAAACATATTCACCCACCTTGTATTGTTGAACCTTTACCTTTGCATTATAGTATTTAGCCATTTCCTTTTTATATCAACTTTCATGTATGGCAGTAATCTCCCTCCGTTCCTCAATTAAATCAAGATTAGTTTTTAGTTCTTCATCATTGTTAGACACTTGCACCCAATCTCAGCTAGGATAACAGCTTCAGTTCCATACACTAAACTGAAAGGGGTTTCACCATTACTTGTCTTCGGCATTGTTCGATGAGCCCACAAAACATGCGATAGCTCATCCACCCAACTTCCACCAAATTTCTAAAGTCTCATCTTTATGCCATCCACGAGGCTTCGATTAGCCCTCTCCACTTGTCCGTTAGCCCGTGGATGCGCCACGGAAGTAAAAAATTGGTTTATATGGAGTTCTTCACACCATTCAGCAAAGGGATTTCTGACAAATTGTTGTCCGTTATCGGTTATTATGTAGAGCGGTAAACCAAAACGGCAAACAATGTGCTCCCATACAAATTTCTTGACTTTCTTGCCGGCAATGCAAGTGAGAGGTTTTGCTTCAACCCACTTTGTGAAATAATCGATTGCTACCGGGAGGAATTTTACGCCACCACTTGCAGGTGGGAATGGACCAACTATGTCCATTCCCTATTTTTGGAATGGCCAAGCTGATGTGACAGGAATTAGCTCCTTCTTTTTGCCCTCATACTTACAGGAGCGTGGCTTGACAAGCTTGACATTTCTGAAGTTCCTCCCAAGTACTGCGATACATCCCTGGCCAGTAATAGCCAAAGCTCATAATCTTCACCACTACCATTTTTGCCCCTGCATGGATTCCACAGATGCCTTCATGCACTTCTTTGACGATCTTTTCAGCTTTGGTTGAGGTCAGGCACCTTAATAAAGGACCTAAAAAACTGAACATTACCCTGCATATGATACTGAAGAGAATTCACCCGTATTTGTCGTGCTTGTTGCTTATCACTTGGTAATTCACCAGCGGTTAGATACTTAACAATGGGACTCATCCAGCTTTCCTCTTGAACTTGCACTTCTGCTGCTATTTTAAAATTAACAGTCAGAGACTCCAATAGTTCCACTCTGATTTCTTTTGCTAGATGTTCAAATGCCACTGATAATAATTTGCTTAGCGCATCTGCTTTCCTATTTTGAGCTCTTGATATGTGCAAGACTTCACATTTGTCGAAGGTTTTAATTAATTCTTGAACTTGTTCTAAGTATAACATCATGTATTTGCCTTTTGCTTCATATGTCCCAGCAATTTGACTTGCAACAAGTAATGAATCCACGTGGGCTGTCAAATGTGTTGCTCCCATCATTTTAGCTAATCTTAAACCTGAACGAATATATTTCAGTGCTTAAAATTTTGATAGTGAGTATTTGCAAAGCAAATGCATGTGGATTCTGCTTGCGCTTTGCTTACTGAACTTCACCAGATGCATGCGCACATGTAGATTTTTGAATTTTTTTTATATACGGAATAAATGCATGTGCATGCGTCAACGCACATACTTTACTTCAAATGATCAGATGCATGAGTATATCCATACTCATACTCTTTTTTTTTCTAAAAGAAAAATAAAAGGCATTAAATCTTATAAAGTTTTAAGTGTTCATACCTGCCAACAAGGCTTCGTATTCAGCTTCATTATTTGAGGTTGAGTATTTAAAACGAATCACATATGTTAGCTCATCACCTTCCAAGCCCTTTAGAATCAAGCCTGCATTTGACAAATGTTGGCTTTTGCCAACTTTTGGTAGAATAATCATTCTTTTAAGAGAAAAAGAAGATAGAAAAACATCTTGTTGGACCTGCTCCTGAACCATCAGAATTAGAAGAACCATCTGTATGAAGAGCCCACACTTGGTCTTTGGTTCCAGGAACGGTTATGATATTGACACTTGGGACAAATGGCACTTCCGCTAAGAAATCTGCAACAACTTGTCCTTTCATGGAAACTCTTGGGTTGAACTCAATGTCAAATGGTCCAAGTTCAATTGCCCATTTAAATAACCATCTCGACATTTCTGGTTTCCTTAAGATTCCTTGTATTGGGTAGGAAGTGAGTACGTTTACGGTATGAGCTTGAAAATAACGTCTCAACCTTCTAATAGCTTGCACAAGTGCTAAAATGACTCTTTCAATCATTGGATATCTTGTTTCATAATCCTTCAGCATTTTACTGATGTAATAAATCGGAAGTTGTTTATCCTCTCTCTCAGCCAGAAGTACAACACTTACAGCATGATCGGTTACGGCCAAGTACATTATTAATGGTTCCCCAACCTTTGGTGCTGTCAGGGTCGGAAGTGTAGCAAGGTCTGCTTTTAGCTCTTCAAAAGCTTGGTTAGCTTCAGGAGTCCATTCAAAGTTTCCTTTAATACTTTCTTTTAATACCTTCATAAACGGTATTGCTCTCTCAGCAGCTTTGGATAAAAATAGATGTAAGGCAACAAACCTCCCATTTAATGTTTGAAATTCTTTAACGGTCTTAGGAGGCTGCATCTCCATAACCGCTTTTACCTTTCTTGGATGTGCTTGAATCCCATCCGTGTTGACTAATACCTCCAAAAAATTTGCCTTCTTCCATCGCAAATGAATTTTTTTTTTGGGATTCAATTTCATGTTGATTCTTCGCAAGTTTCCAAAAGTCTCTTCAAAATGCCTTAACATATCTTCTTCATGGCAACTTTTTTATTACAACATCGTCTACATATGCTTCAATATTTCTTCCTACTTGCCCTTGGAAAGTCTTATCCATAAGTCTTTGGTAAGTTTCACCAGCGTTCTTGAGTCCAAATGGCATATTTTTATAGCAAAACAGTCCTTCATTGGTGATGAAAGCTGTTTTGTCTTCATCTTCTTTGGCCATAATGATTTGATGGTAACCTTTATAAGCATCAAGGAAGCATTTCCATCGATAACCTGCCAAGGAATCCACTTTAAAATCGATTTCTGGAAGTGGATAATAGTCTTTAGGGCAAGCTTTTTGAAGATCCTTAAAATCAATGCACATGCGCCACGTATTGTTAGGCTTTTTAACCAGAATAGGATTTGCGACCCATGTTTGATATAAGACCTCCCAAAGGATTCCTGCATTCACAAGTTTATCAACTTCCTCTTTAACCGCACTATTTCTAACTTTGTCATAAATTCGTCGCTTCTGCTGAATAGGCTTTACCCCTGGATAAACATTAAGCTTGTGTTCAGCAAAATGCTTCGGAACCCCTGTCATATCTGCTGGCTCCCATGCAAAGACATCAATGCTATTTTATAACAACTGGAACAGTTTCTTCCTTGGTCCCCCCTGCAATTGTAAGCCTATTTCGATTTTTTGATCAGGGAATCTTTGTTAATCACCCATTTTTTTTAGTAAGGATATCATCCTTTAACTTGTATAGTCTTCTTTTGATGTTACCGGTATATCGACCAATGCGACTTGCGAATCTACATCAGTTTTGACAGTTGCGATTCCCCTTCGGGTTGGAAATCGAACCATACCATGTGCGGTTGAAACAATGGCCCCCAAAACCCTAAGTCCAGGCCTTCCAATGATTACGTTATGAGGAGACGGAGTTGCAACTACAATGAATGTCATCATTTCTTCACGGAAGAGTTTGTCATCTCCAAAGATCACCGGGAAAGTAATTTCTCCGATCGGATGTACTATTTCCCCTGAGAAGCCTATAAGTGTGGAAGTATGAGGCTTTAGCAGTTGTTACACTTCTGAACCCATCTTTCTGAAGCAAGATTCGTACATAATTTCATATGCACTTCCGGTATCAAGGTAAGTTCGCTTCACCAAGAAGCCGGAAATGCCGATTGTGACCACCACAGGATCTTCCTTTGATTCTTTTCCGGATAAAGGCAGAAATGTAATTTCTCGACTCTTCCATTGTTCTTCTTCAACTTTAGTTTTTACATTTCGACGCCAAACATTTGAATTTCTTCGGATCATGCCAATGACCTTCTTTGGAGGTTGTCCTTCTTTAAGTGTCGACAGTTATCAGTATCATGGCTTCTATCTTTGTGAAAATCACAATATTTGCTCACATCCATCCCTAAAGTATTCTGAGATCTTTGCGGCCCTGCAAATTGCACGTTTTCGGTGATCAACATCTCACATAGGGTTTTAGTAAGTGATGTATAATCCTCAGTTCTGGGTTCCCAAGTCTTTTTATAACCTCCAAAGTTTCCTTCCCTTCTTCGATCATAAGGTTGAAATCGATTTCTTCTCCAGGGTTGATTTCTTATCGGAGCGGAATGCATATTTGCGTTTATGTTTTTAGGATTGGCTCCTTTTTTAGACAATTTCTGAGTATTAACACCTTGTATATTGCCTGATGCGCTTTTTCCCTTGACATATGTTCTCACCCGACCCATGAGTACTTCCATTGTTTTCGGTAAATCTTCATGTAACTTTTCTACAAGGTGTGTATGTCGAACACCATGGCAAAATCCTGATATTCGCAACTGATCTTGAGCTCCCTCATGGTTTCATTATTGAATCTCATCACAAAGTTTTCAAGGCTTTCATCACCTCTTCTTCGGATGTTATGCACTTCCGTTACTTCCTTGGTACATTTCCGTTGTTGGCTGAATTGTCTTAAGAATTTAAGTCTTAAGTCTTTAAAGCTAATAATTAGCGCATTCAGAAGTGTATTAAACCAGATTCTTGCAGGTCCGCTAAAGGTTTGCACCGGCATAGGACACCAAGTTTCTTCTGACCAACGTTCTAACCTTCCAGCAGTGATGAAGTCAAAAATGTGATCATCAGGATCTGTCAATCCACCATACTTCTTGACAGAGGTTGGCATTTTTAACTTTGACGGGAATTTGGCATTTGCGATCCATTCTTCAAATTTGGAATGCTCTTGCATGGATACAGGGAAATAAGGTACAAGCACGTCCGGTGTTCCTAAAAACACGAGGACCATAAATCAATATGAAATTACCAATGCCTTTTTCTGAAAAGAGATCTTATTGTCGTCGTACGGCCGATGCAATCATAGCTTACTCGAGAATTAATGTATTAAGCCTCTTTTGAAAGTTTTATAATGACACTTCCGATGCAAGTTCAATTTACTCGGAAACAATTTATCCCGAAGGCCTCTTTAGAGGTTTTAGCAAATGCCTATGAACTCTTCTCAACCCGATGCATGTATACACGTTTATATACACACTCGCTTTATTCTTTTAAGCATATGTATGTGCACAGGTAGGTACTCATACTTTTCTGATATACGATGTAAATGCATGTGCATATGTTAACACACATACTTCATTCCAAATAATCAGATGCATGAGCATTCTCATACTCATACTCTTTTTTTTTTTACTTTTGAAAGAAACACTTCGACACATGAGTAAATCATTGATATAGATCTATCATGGAAAAGTTTGAAAAATGTTTTTCCCGCTCCATTTTGACGCTGGAAGTTTCCAGTATTGAATGAGAATACTCATAAAATTTTTACTGAATCTTCAAATATTCATCCAGTGAATATTCAAAAGATCTCCAGTTTTCGTTTTGTACCTAACAAACTCCAATCAATACTATCAACAACAATCATGCAAAATCACAAAATCATTAGAACACCATGAGATTTAACCATAACTAATCAACACATGAACAATTTCACAAAACATCATTGATCCAATTTGCTCTGATGATCAATTCTTATAAAATAAAATTGATCCATGAATTTCAAAATCGAGAATAAATCTCCATGATTAAATTTTGTCAATCCAATATCTTAAAACAGTTTATTCAGAGAATTCAGAATCAAAATTGTTACCTGATGCTTTTGCACATTTTTCAGAAGTACGCTCATCATCTAGAATCTCCTTTTAATTCTTCCTAGCTCCAGTTTTTCCAGAACCACCTTCTGGAGTGAATTTGAGTGTTGCCCGAACTTCCTGCAACCACGAGTCTCGTTTTTCCTTATCCTGTAATTGTTTTAACACTTCAACATTTCTCAGCAGGAAATCTCAACTAAAATCTTTCAATACGTCAGAATCATCATTCCGGAAAACATTCCGGTCTAAATCATCTCGATCCGAATGCGTATCATCATCCGTTTGATCCTGTAACGGAAACATTGAATCCTTCTTAATGAACTTTCCAGCTGAACCTGCAGATCTAAAAATGTTCTTCGCTGAAATCATCGAATCGAAAACCGACTTTTTCTTCATTGAACCGTCCAAATGCTTTTCCATTGTTCACCAACTCCAGAGAATACGGATGGTGCCAATTGATGAACCACAAAATCACACCGCTTGTAGGTTTGACTCAATGATTCAACTAGGAATTAAGCTAATAGATGGAAAAGTATTGGAGAGAAGAGATATGTATAAGCTCGATAAATCTCTTTATGGTCTACATCAGGCTCCCAGAATTTGGTACGAGACTTTGACTGAATATCTTTTGGGAAAAGGCTTTACGCGTGGATCTATCGACATGACGTTGTTTACAAGAGAGGTCAACGGTGAAGTGCTGATCGTTCAAGTATATGTAGACGACATAATTTTTGGTTCAACAAATGAGAAGCTTTGTCGCGAGTTTGAAGAAGTGATGAAAGAAAAATTCGAAATGAGTATGATGGGGAAGATGTGTTTCTTCCTTGGGTTGCAGGTGGAACAAAAGCCTGACGGGATTCTTATTCATCAAGAAAAGTACATTCTGGAGATTCTGAAGAAATTCAAGATGAACGACGCCTCAGCTGAACTTACTCCCTTCACATCTCAGACATGTTAGACTCCCGACAGTGAAGGAAAGCGGGTTGACCAGAAACTTTATCGATCAATGATTGGGTCTCTCATGTATCTCACAGCTAGTTGTCCGGATATCACTTTTGCTGTGTGTTACTGTGCTCGCTATCAAGCTGATCCAAGGGAATCTCACGAAAAGGCGGTCAAGCGAATCTTCCGTTATTTGAAGGGATCATCAAGATTGGGATTATGGTATCCTAAGGGTGGAAGTTTGAGCTTAATTCATATTCAGACAGTGATCACGGAGGATGCAAACTGGATAGAAAGTCTGTTTCTGGAGGATGCCAGTTTTTGGGGGAATGTTTGGTTTCGTGGCAAAGCAAGAAGCAAACAACTGTCTCCTTATCTACAGGCGAAGCCGAATACATTGCTGCCTCCAGTTGCTGCTGTCAAGTGCTGTGGATTCAACATCAGATGATGGATTATGGAATTAATTTTCTTCATACACCGTTGTTTTGTGACAACGAAGCCGCCATTGGAATTTCCAAGAATCCGATTCATCATTCGAGAACCAAACACATTGAAACACGGATTCATGCAATCCGTGATGCTCAAGAAAAAGGGTTTATTGACGTTGTCCCCATTGAAACCAAAGCCCAGAAAGCGGATATTTTTACAAAAACCTTTGATAAACCCCGCTTTTATGAGCTTATTAAAATGCTGGGCATGATATCCTTTTAAATTTATCGGTGAAAAAAAAAGGGGGATAAAATAAACCTTTTTGTTAATATTTTTTTAAATTTACTTCATCTTAAGTTTATTTTATTTAAACCTAAATGCTAATTTCATTTTGTTTTGAATCAGGTGATTGTTGGAATTGAATCTGTTGAAATCAAGAAATCAATGATCATGCAGTCCTCCTCAAATGATTTCTGCCCATTTGTCATATGAACTTGATCAGGGGAGTATTTTAGTCTCATTTACCTTGCAATGTTCTCATAAATGCTTTCTGATGTCCTTACTGTTATCTTGTGGGGGAATTGGGGTAAATCACACTAAAATACTTAAATTTCTTGAAATCTTTCTCAAATGATCTCATTTCACTCATGTATTCGAAGCGGATTTCCTGTCAAAACCTTCTCTTCGAAAAGGTGTCTCCTTTCAAGCGTCTGTCAACTTTGTGTCTAGTATCGATCATATCACTTTTATTTTTGTTTTTAATTTCTTTATTGAAAATCCAAAAAATAGAGTATTTGTGGATTTTGGGGGAAAATTGAAGTCATCAGAAAATTTGGTAGATAAATAATTTCAAACAAAAACAAAAATGAGAAATTGATCCGACCTTGTGAGAAATGATAGTATATCAACCTGCGTTATCTGCCATGGATAGAGTAAAAATAAAGGTTGTATTGTGCTTGTATGATTTTTGGGTGTGTATGCCTAATATGATATCTATGAGTAGGATATAAACATAACGCTTGCCTGATTTGCTCTAGTTTTCATTTCTGGATAAGTGTTGCAATGATTCTGATATTAAGAGATGTTCTGATGTACGCATGCTTTGCAAATAAGGCTTTATGCCATTTTTACACTCGACTCAGCGGGTCTTCTCTGCGTGCCTAGGCGGCCGACCTGATCACCTGCTGATTGAGTTTCTTCTTTATTTTCTTGGTGTTTAGTATATATCATCGGACTTTCTCTGCGTGCCCACAAGCCGACCTGATTGTTGTTGATATATACGATTTCTGCTTTATTTTTCATTTTTTATTTTCCTAAGTGCATCGGGCTTTCTCTGCGTGCTTTGCGGCCGACCTGATTGCTGTTCACTTAGGGTTCTGCTTTATTTTTGCATGAAACATCATGAACGCTTATCTCACTTGAAAAAGAATTAAAAGAAAAATCAAGATGAATATGATGATTTGTTAACTTCTTTGATAGAGTGAGGCTTGGGTGATCAGTGCATGATTAATTTACCTTAAGCATATCCAAAAATGTTAAATACTATTAGTGCATGCTTAATATCAATATGATGCATTCGGGATCTGCTTGACTTGCATGCTGATTAAAATTGAAATTGAAATGTGTATGATGCGTATTGGTTGATATGATCTCATGTCTGGATCTTTCTCTAAAAAATTAAAATTAAAGCTTGCTTGTATAGTTGTTTTAATTCCCATTTTGAAAATTCAAAAAGATTTTTCTTTCTGCGTTATTTTTGATAAGATCGATACTCTGTAAATAATTTGGTGATTTGTGTGAGTTTGTCGGTTTTTCAAAAGTTCTAAATATCAAATAAGTCTTTTGTTGAAAATTAGGGTTTCAGCGAAACTGTATTTCGCCCGCTTAGTTTCGCCGCATAGGTTATCAGCGAATCTATTCTGTCGTTATCGGCGAAACTAATCTGATTGGCTCGAGCGAATTTGCTCTTTCGCTAGGCGAAACTATTGTTTCGCCCTAGCGAAACTAGCAGCGAATCTGCCTGTATATTTAAACCTGTCATCGAGAACATGTCGGTCATTATCCTCTTTTTCACCGAGATACTTGCAAACCCTAACTCCCATTCGCGAAACTCACAGATTCGCCCAAACTGTTTCATCGTGTCTTCGCTTTACCGATACCAGGTTAAAGCTTTGTGTAAGTTCGGGTGCAATCTTCTGAGTTTATCACTTCTGTTATCGATTCCAGATTCACAATTTTTGGGGATTTTATGTCGAATCGTCACTTTGATTCTTGGGTCTTAAAATGTTGTTAAAAACTGTTTTGAAACCTGCATTACCCTCGTCTAAGTGTTCTATATGTTTATTGTGGTTTGATTGTGCGAAAATTGTGCTTAAAAGCGATTTCGGAAATTCGAAATTTGAAATGTCGCGACCAGCGAAACTACGCATTCATCCGGCGAAACTGAACGAAAGTTCACCAGTTACGGGCGAAACTGTCAGCGATCATGTCCAAGTTTCGCTGACAGTGTCGCCGTGATTGCCAGCGAAACTGCTGTTTCGCCCTCAGCGAAACTGTAGTATCGCAGCGAAACTGCTGTGTCGCAGCGAAACTGACCTTGTCAGTGTCGCCGAGATCAGTGTCGCGAATCTGTTTATTTCGCCGTGTGCGACTTTGTTGACTCTTGGCGAAACAATAATTTCGCAGCGAAACTGTCAAATTTTTAAATTTTTTTTTTAATTTAATTTAATTTAATTTAATTTAATGTAAGTTCGGTTTTACTCACAAGCTCTCGGTTTCACGTGCAGAACAATGTCAGACCTAAAGCACGATCCTCGAAGCAACGTCACTGCATATTTGGATGTCCGCACAGACAAATCTATAGGATTTAGAGACTGCATCGAGTGGTTGAAACAGTCCTGCATATTCCACGCGATTTCTTACTCTCCAATAATCGATGAAAGACATATTAAAGAATTCTGGCTTACAGCAGAGTATGACGTTAAATCGACACCTGAGTGTATCCGTGCTAAAATCATGAAGAAAGACATCATTATCACTATGAAAACTATCGCCGAAGCGCTTAAACTGGAAGAAGATGTCGGGGTTGTTACTAAGATGAAAGATCTGGAAGTGCTGAGGGGCTTTGAACGTGACATGGGGTATGAAGGCGGAGATCTGTGGAAAAATAAGAAGGAAATTAAGAAGTCCTTGTTGTCGAAAGAATGGAGATACATTGCCCACGTCTTCATTTCTTGCCTTGACGACAGGAAAGGTGGATCAGACGGTTTGAATTTGAACTGGGCTGAGGCCATGTTGTTGGTTTGCAGAGGAAAGAAGGCCAATATTCCTCAAAGAATTTTTGATGCTATGACTGCAAACATCCAAGCGATAAAGAAGTCAAGATGGTTGTTATATCCAAGGTTCCTAGAAATGATTATTGAACATCTAGAACCAGAATTGCCAAAGATGGGTGCGGCTCTTGTTCTTAATCCGATGCACCCAAGAATCCTGTCTGATTGTACGGCAAAGAGAGCAGACTTCTCAGGATACACCACATACTTAATGAAACACATGTATCCAGCTCAGAGGTTTGAATACATCAAGAAGTTGATAGAAGATGAGGACAAGAGAAGAAAAGAAGGAAAGGTGAGTGAAAATGTGAAAAGTAAAAGGAAACAATATGCGAGAAGCTCGGGAAAGGAGCATGTAGATGAAATTGAAGAAGAACTTGAGAACATTGCACAGCAAAAGCAGAAATCAAAAGAAAAACTTAGTGCACCCACAGAAGATGAATTGAGGGCTGCTAAGAAAAGAAGGATTGATCCCAGGGCTGAAATGGACGAAGATGTCATCAGAGGTGTAAATACCTCCCTGGCTAATGAATTGGGTATGATCAAGACCAAACTGGTAAATTCTGAAATCAGAGAAAAGGAGAAAGATGCTCAGATCAAAAACATGAACGAGATCATTGCTAAACAATCTTCGTTGATCAAATTTTTGGTAGTAGAGATGAACGAAATTAAGAAGCATCTGAACATGCCAGGTCAAATGAGTGATGCTGAGATCGAGTCAATTGGTGATATCTTAAAGGATACATCCGGAGCAGCGGGAGGCAGTGGTTCTGGTGAAGCTGGTAGAGCAGGAGGTAGTGGATCTGGTGGAGTCGGAGGAAGTGGAACAGGTGTGAATGAGGCTGATGATAGTGGAGCCCCCAATGCTGAAGACTTGGATGCTATCAATGTCAGTGATGCAAATCTGTTTAGTGTTGAAACAGAGCAACCACAGCCTGAGATCGTCCAAGCAAAATTCCATTTGATCGATGAAAGTGAAGAAGAGGCTGATATTGATGATCACACAGAGCCGGAAAGCTATACTTGGAAAGAACATTCTCTCACTTATCAAGCTAAGATAAGTTCCATAAGTGAAGAAGTTCTTGAATTCAACAGAGAAGAATGGTTTAAGAAACCTGAGCTTGAAGATCAAACCCCTCTGTTTCAAAACATGGCCCAGCCTAGAAGAAAAGAGTCGGATAGACACATCATTAGCTGGAAATTCAGTGAATCTGTGCATGCTTTTATGATCAAGAGAAGAGGGGGTAGCATTACCTATATTCGCAAACGTGAAAATTTCAAGACCTTGCCCAGATGGGATCTGAGGAGGTTGGTAGAGCTTCCCCTCATCGATGAAGACAAAAGCGTCAGGGCTACAAATCTGAGAATAATGCTTCAGCAGGCTGCAAAGGACGACTTTGTGTCATTTGGATTTATGAAGGGGGAAGAGGATGAAGTCAACAACTGAAATTGATGAAGTTACTGGGAAGCCGAAGGTCTCCTTAAAGTTCAAGCCAGCAAAAACTATGAGCAGAATCAGAATTCCTGATCAACAATTGTCAAGGCTGCAAACATTCCAGAAGTGGTTTTATGATAATAACACTGGTGAAGCTGTTATTAGAATTGGAAAAGTCGCTGAGATTAGGCTGTTCGACCCAATGGAGGTCTTCTCTTTCAGTAATGACGACTTGAAGACTTTGTGCGAAAATCATATTAGATATGGGGCTGGAGACGACACGGCAGATGAGGCAAACTTGTTTATGAGAGTCGCCAACAAAGCCCGTGGTATTATCAAAGAAATCAAAGATTTAGCACTAAAAGTTAAGGCTAATGAAGATAAGATGGAAGAAGACAGGGATCTAGCGAACCAGATGAACAAGTCGTTGAGCGGTCTTGGAGAATCTTCTAAACAAATCACAGAACCAGAGACTGAGATCCCCGTTGCTGAAGAGCCAGTTGTTTTGGGGGAACCAGAGTCCGATGCCCCAGGTGCTGCTGAAACAATCATTTTGGGGGAATCTGAAGATAATGTCCCAGTTGCTGACACGTCAATCATGTTGGGGGAATCTGAAGATAATGTCCCAGTTGCTGACACGTCAATTATTTCGGGGGAATCAGGGACTCCAGATCTGAACAAGGAGCCGAACCAAACTGAAGCCGGAGCTGACAAATGAAGATCAAGAGGCTGAATCCCTCCCTAGGGGGAATATTGAAGATCAATGTAGGGAGGAATTCATTGTTTTGTTTAGCTTGTTTGTATAGTTTAGTTTCCTTTGTAATGTTGTCTTTTGGTAGGCTAGCGAAACTACCGAGCGAAACTGTAGTTTCGCTCGGTACCTAGTTTAGACTGTCTCAGTGACAGTTTCGCTTGGCCAGCGAAACTGCCAGCGAAACTGTTCACTGGACAGTATATATATGCCGCCTTGTGCAGCCTTTTGTAACTTTTGCAACATTGGTGAACCCTAATACAAGAAATCGTTTATTGGTGAGTTTTGGGGACGGCTAGGAGCATTTCTTACTATTATTGTAGCTTGTAATCATCTCTTATCAATCTTTGGTTCATGTTGTGATTGTTCAATGCTAGAAAACCATTTTGGCTATTGAGAATCATCTATTTTTGTTATTTCTTTGGTTTTCTTCTCAAAAACACCTTCATTTGCACTGATAAAGATCAGTGAGGACCAACAGTATGTTGGACATAAAGAAATGGATTCTTTTCATTCATCACATCATCCCCTTGTTAAAGGAAATTTCGCCCCCAAAATTTAACGGTTACATTCGTTGGTCAGCGTTTGTCTATTTGAATAACTAAGGATGCTTCACATTATTTGATTGAAACATTTCCATGTGAACTCCAATCCATGACTCAAATTTCCAACGAACCTCAAAGATTGATACCTTTATGTATACGTGTTGTTTTCCCCATTTGCCTCGCACTTGTTCTTCAACGGACTATAATTGTTCATCGAGTTTCCTCTCCTTGAGTGAAACAATGAATGTTTCATCTGATAGACATCTTTCAGGTTAGATGCACAAAACACGTTGTGTATACCGTTAAATCTTTTTGATTGATTCAACTCATATTCTAGAGAACCAATTCTATCTACAACCGCTAATGGTCCTACATATCGTGCGTATTGTTTATCCCATATTCCTCAAAACGGGTTACCCTTACCAAGGTGAGACTTTCAATAGAATGTCTGCTAGCATAAATATTATGATAATTGCGAGATGCGGCCCTACGGTCCCGGGTTTGCATGATCCTCTCTGGTGCCTCCTGCACAGTTCAGGATCTGTGAGCTGA
This sequence comes from Deinandra increscens subsp. villosa, assembly GCA_039602395.1. Taxonomy (NCBI): domain Eukaryota; kingdom Viridiplantae; phylum Streptophyta; class Magnoliopsida; order Asterales; family Asteraceae; genus Deinandra; species Deinandra increscens. Next base: position 40,008,345 of record JBCNJP010000025.1, read on the forward strand.
CTATCACCAACCTCTGCCCAGCATGCGGGTGACCTGTGTTTTTGTCCATAAATGCATCAAACGGTGCTATCTAAATGCTAGTGTGATAAATATTTGTTGCAGAAGACTCTTCCAGGCGTTAGATACGTTTCTTTGCTATTGTTGGAATCCATGACATATGCCCTAAGCATGTTTCCTAATGGCTTGAGTAGTCTGTTCGCTCTGTCTTTCGGTTTGAGAATGATATGTGGTGCTCATGTCCTGGCGTGCTCTCAATGCCTTTGGTAAATTACTTACCCTCCAAAATGGAGTGTAAATTGAGACGATCTCCTTCCTGAAGACCTAAGATAACTTCTCTGTTCTACCCGTTCTTAATTGATAGGAAATGTGCGGGTGTGTTGAATTGATCAATGTTCACCCCATTCATATCACATTTGCTTGAAATTCAAGGTAAAATGGTGATAGCTTCCATAGAGGTTTGTCTCCACTTCACATAGGAAAGTTCATGGTGGTAGTAATAGTCTGGATGGTTCCTTATATACGGTCTTAACCGTATATCAAGTTAGGCACTTGCTGGTCTTAACCGTATATCAAGTTAGGCACTTGCTCACATGGGTTTCACATTTCGGCTTTCAAGTTCACTCGTCAGTTGAGTACATGCAAATGTTTGTATCGCACATCCAAACCAAGATGAGCAGATCATCAAGAACTATGAGCCTTATCCCTTACCACTCTCTTAAATTCCCATACTAGGGTACCTATGTTCATCCCGGAATGATGGTGGATATTATTTGATTCGAATGTGTATAGTAGGTTGAAATGCTCGAGCTCGATTGAGCTTAGGGGTTTCCTTTTTGGATCAGCTACAATGCTAGCCTTTCTTGAATGCTAACTAGGGCTAGCTCTTGGTATGACTCCCAGTCCCACCTCCAGAGCGCCATTAGTGTTTATATATAGGGTGTACCGGAGCTATCCCACCACAGCTTTGGTATTCCGAAATCTACTAGTCATCCACTAGAACCACCCTGCCTCTTGTTGGTTAGTAGACGAGCTTTCAAGACATGACAAGGATCATGATAGTAGTTACACCACAAGGTTCCATCCCACACCATTGTACCTGCGCATCCACGCTCACGTTATGCTTTCTAAAATCTTGTAATCTATGTAGGTAATGTACCTGGTACCATACAGATAGTGTCTTCAGGCCTTCGTGAAGATCAATGTAGGGAGAAATTCATGAATCGTGCTTATCTTGCTTAGATCGTAGTTTGGCCCCTCTTGGTTGCCAGCGAAACTACCGAGCGAAACTGTAGATTCGCTCGATAGCTAGACTTGTGATTTACATGTATTCAGGGCTAGTTTCGCTTGGCCAGCGAAACTGCCAGCGAATCTAGCACCTGATCTATATATTTGTAACTTTCAGCCACTTTTGGCTAACTTTGGATAACCCTAATACAAGGTGCTGATTATTGGGAGTTGTGGTGTTGGCTAGGAGCTTATTTCTGTTTATTGTAGCTGTTTTCCATGATTCTTACTTGAGTTTGTATTGGTTATTGATTGTTCAATACTAGAAAACCCCTTTTTATAGCATTTGGATCCAAATTGTTATTAATTTCTATTGGTTTCTTATCACAAACAATCTCATAGACACTGATTAAGATCAGTTAGACCAACAATATGGTATCAGAGCCTAAGTGCTCTTGATTGTTGTGTGATTTTTTTGAGTTTTTTGGGTATTTTGAAGGTTTTTTTTTTAGAAAAATCACTATTGGATTCTGATTTCATTGAATTTGTTGCTGATTTTGATTGTTTTTGGTGCATATTGTTATACCAAAGCCATTGTAATCACCTGATCATCCATGCATTGTGATTTGGGCTGATTTGAGGCTGTAGTCTTCTCGAAAAATAGGTTTTCTGTTCTGGGCGAAATTGCTGATTATCCAGCGAAACTGTGCCTTTAGACAGCGAAACTATCAAGCGAATTTGTAGTTTCGCCGAGAAACTACTGAGCGAAACTATTCTTTCGCCCTAAATCCAGGGAAGCGAAACTATTGTCATTTTTCTTGAACGAAAGTTCAAACCAGTTCCCAGCGAAACTAGCTAGCGAAATTGTGTGTATACGGCGACTTTGAGTCAAAGTGCTGCCCGTGCACACAGCGAAACCGACTGGCGAAACTGAATCTCGGTCAGGTTTTCCGAACGAAATTGCTGGCGAAACTGCCATTTTCAGCGAAACTAACCTCATTTTATCTTGTTATCTTTTGTTTGTCTTTGATTGTTTCATTTCAGGCTGATTAAGAATGACCATGTTTACCACTTCGGCCATCGGTGATGGCGTCGGTGTTGCATCAAACCGAATTCCTCTGTTGTCAAGGATTATTTTTTTGAAGATTGGAAATACGATATGGAGTCCTTCTTTCTTGATACGGACAAGAATCTGTGGCACTCAATTGTGAATGGACCTCACATCCCGTTAATTACTGTTAACGATCGTACCATCATAAACAGAAACCCGGCCACAAACACTAAAGGTGACCTAAGACTCATGCATCGCGATCAAAAGGCTTTTGAGACCCTCAAGTTTTGTCTGTCTCATGAAATCTATAACCGCTTCGCCAAACACTCTGATGCTAAGAGCCTTTATGATGCACTGTGTGAGTTTTATGACCGAAATGGAGATTTTGTTAATGACACCGAAGCACAAGCTGTCAAGGAGTTCGAGACTTTCTCAAGCATTAAGAATGAAAAGTTAACTGATCTCACGAACCGATTTCTCACTGTTTTCAGAAAACTCAAGAAATTTGATCCACAAATTACAAATGCTGAACAGATCAAGAAGTTGCTGGAATCCGTCCCATCTGTGTGGAGTAATCAGGTCCGTCAGTTGAAACAAGAAAGAAGGTTCCCAGATTCTAAGATCATGGACGTCATCAACAAGCTTAAGTCGTTTGAATTGGACAATAAAAGATAAGTATACAATCAGGCAATTAGTTTTTCCGAATCATGCTCTCAAAATGCCGTTCCCATCAATGCGGTTCCCGACATTCCTAAAGGAATTGCCACTGCACAAACCTATGAACAAAGCCTTGATAAGGAAGATAAAAACAATATGGCTAATGTGGGTAATATTGTTGAGATTAGCAAAGAGAAGAAGGTTTCGGATGATGAAACTGAGAAAATTGAGAAGAAAGAAAGCAAAAGCAGGATGTCCACACCGGCTTGCAACTGCGAAAAGGCCCTTGCCGCAGAAAAAGTTATTATGGGCCTTCCGTATGAGACCGTACAGGACATGTGTTCACTTCCATGTCAAACTCGTCTTTTTGGTATCTATAAGGCCAACAAGTTGTTAATCAACAACAACGATGAATTAAAAACTATGAACACCCAACTAAAAGAAAATGAATCAAAATATTTTGTGAAATTAAATGAGGCAATGCATGAAAATGAACATTTAAAACAAACTCTTCTTGCTAAAAATGTTGAATTAAACATGCTTTCTGAAAGAGTTACATTAGCCCAATTCGAAGCCTCTCAACTTCAGACTAAGTTAGATAGTTGGACCGTTTCTCAAATGAAAGTTGATAAGATGCTCGTCAAACAACGAGGAGCTAGAATAAGAACCGGGGTGGGTTTGGAGGAAAAGGAAAAGGTGTTTCCTAAAGTTTACCCTCCTCCAAGCACGCATTGTTTCTCGCCTACTCCGAAACCTCATCCTCTAAATGATTTAATTCCCAGTGATGCTAACAGTTTGCATGCAGGTCTAGAAGGAGTTAACCATAAGGAGATCAGGGAGGATTTAGATAATGGATGTGGTAACACAAATGGGCTTGGTTGTGGTAGTTCGGACTCAATGAAATCAGTCGAAAACAGAAATCTCAATTCCAAGGATTCTGATTCCAATTCAGAAAGCTGTACGGTCAACAATTCATCTACTGCAGAATCTTGCAACAGGAAGTCTGCTTTTGATAATCAAGAAGTTGTTGAAAATGATTCATGTCAACCTAGTACTTCCACAAATTGTTTTAACAATTTTATTTCTCGTAAAATTCCTTCTTACACTCCAATACGTGTTTCAAAACCTATTAAAAAGAAATCAGTTTTGAAAAACACCCCTGCCACAAATGTTATAAAAATTGATAATCCACGGACTTCAAACGGTAAAACTAAAGTGGATTATGAAACATATAGTGACTCTGACTCTAATTTGACAGAATGTGAGGAGGAGATTCTTTTAGAAACTCCCTCCGGCACAAAATCTAAGAAATCAGGTCACAAATCTCATTGTTTCAGATGCGGTAAGGACGATCACGTGGTTAAAAACTGCAAAGAACGAGTTGGAAGTACAAACCATGATAGATCTTTTGGGAACAACGTCAGAAGTTTTCTAAACAATATATTTGGACGAAAACCAAAAGATCAATCTCCCAAATTTGTAAGTGTTTGGGTCCCTGTGGTTAAATGATCAATTTTATTTTGTTTGTCAGGAACTCCCGCAGGACTATGTAGATAGTGATTAAAATGTTGTTTCGAGGTGTTCTCCGCACTTGTTGGAGCTGACGGACTGGCAGACAAATATCTGATCTTTGGAATGATGTTTATGCTTCTTTTGCAGTCTTCATCTCTTTCGCATGCTGGTTTTATGACTTTCAATATTTACTTTTTTTTTAATCCAAATTTTTAATAAATGGATTTAAAATATATATATATATATATATATATATATATATATATAAATTTGTCTTGAATTCGCTTTGTTTATATTATCATGCTAAATTCACGTTGTCTTGAATCAGGTGGCTGTCGCAGTTAAGCGTGTTGATTGGCCAAAGTCCTAAATCAAGAAATCAATGATCACGTCATCTACCTTCCACTGATTTCTGGCCAATCGTCACTCGAATATGATCAAGGGAGTAATTAAGTTCCATTTACCTTACAATTTCTCTCATAACTAATTATTGATATCTTTGTTTGCCACCTTGTGGGGGAATTGGGGGTAAATCACATTAAAACTGCTTAAAACTGGATAAAAGGTGTCTCCATTCAAGCGTTTTTCAAAATATAAACTGTATGATTGGAATGCCTGACTTAATGATACTATCGGATGAAGGATAAATTGCATGCATCATATCGGTAACCCCTTCGGTTGATTTTCAAAATTGTGTCAAGTATCGATCGAATCAATTTTGTTTTGTTTTTAGTTTTCCTTATTAAAAATCCAAAAAAAATAAAGTATTTGTGGATTTTGGGGGAAGAATAAATTAATCAAAAAATTCAAAAAAATGAGAAATTGATCCGACCATGTGAGAAATGATAGTACATCAACATACGTTATCTGCCATGGATAGAGTAAAAATAAAAGCTGTACTGTACTTGTATGATCTATGGGTGTGCATGACTAATATGATATCTATGAGTAGGATATAAACATAGAGCTTGCCTGATATACTCTAGTTTTCATTTCTTGATAAGTGTTGCAATGATTCTGATATCTTATAAAAATAGAATAAGAGATGTTCTGATGTACGCATGGTTTATATAATAAGGCTTTACGCCATTTTTACACTCAACTCAGTGGGTCTTCCTTGCGTGCTTATGCGGCCGACCTGATCACTTGCTGATTGAGTCTATTCTTTATTTTCTTGGTGTTTAGTATATATCATCGGACTTTCTCTGCGTCCCCTGAAGGCCGACCTGATTGTTGTTGATATATACGTCTTCTGCTTTATTTTTAATTTTTTTTTATTTTCCTAAGTGCATCGGGCTCTCTCTGCGTGCTTTGCAGCCGACCTGATTGCTGTTCACTTAGGGTTCTGCTTTATTTTTGCATGAAACATCATGAACGCATATCTCAATTTAAAAAAAAATCAGATAAATATGATGATTTGTTAACTTCTTTGATAGAGTGAGGCTGGGTGATCAGTGCATGATTAATACACCTTAAGCATATCCAAAAATGATAAATACTATTAGTGCATGCTTAATATCAATATAGTGCAAGCTCAATATCAAAATGATGCATTTGTGATCTGCTTGTCTTACATGCTGATTAAATTTGAAATTGAAATGTGTTTGATGCGTATTGGTTGATATGATCTCACGTCTGGATCTTTCTCAAAATTAAAATAGAGTTTGTTTGTATAGTTGTTCTACACTTCTTTTTAGAAAACTCAAAAAGATTTTTGGTGTGTTTTAATTTAAAGTTAGAAAAGCCAAAATGATTTTCTTTCTGCTTCATTTTTGATAAGATCGATAAATTTGTGAAGAGTATGATGCTTGCGTAATTGAATCCTGATGTGTGTAATTTAGTCGGCATTTCCAGAATTTCAAAATCTTATCTGCTTGATGGAACATGATCAAAGTGTAAAGGGTCGTGTATTCGATTGGCTTGCTGAAGTATTCAGGAGACGACGCACCTGAAGAAGCAAACCTGTTCATGAGGGTTGCTAACAAGGCCCGGGGGATCATTAAAGAAATTAAAGATTTAGCACAGAAGATAAGGGCTGGTGAAGAAAGACAGGAAGAAGATAGAGAGCTGGCAAATCTGATGAACACTGCTTGGGGCGGACTTGGTGAATCATCTGAGCAAGTTGTGAAGCTGGCTGATATCACCGCTGCTGATGAGACTATTATTTTGGGGGAATCAGAGAATATCGTCCCCGTTGCTGATGAGCCAACTGTTTTGGGAATCTGATCCAACAGAATTGAACAAAGAGCCGAGCGCAAATGAAGCCGATGCAGAAAAATGAAGATCCAGAGGATGAATCCCTCCCTAGGGGGAATATTGAAGATCATTTTTGGTTTCAGGATAAGTGAACATCCTATCAGGAAAGGGCATGAATTGACACAGCAGGAACACAAGGCCCGAGGAACTGTCAAGCTACTTTGGATTTATCCAAAAAGGGTGACGAAGAGAAGATCGTTGTTATATGAGAAAATAGGCGGATCTGTCATTACAACAAATCATTTGGCCGATTGAGAATCAAAGGAAGGAGCTTACTATGGTCAGAATCAAGAAAAGAACCCAAGAAAAGCCAGAACCGACGAGTAATGATCTGGAGGCTGAATCCCTCCCTTGGGAAAATTGAAGATTAATGAAGGGAAGAATTCATGAATCTCTCCCTAGGGGGAATATTGAAGATCAATGTAGGGAGAAATTCATGAATCGTGCTTATCTTTCTTAGATCGTAGTTTGGCCCCTCTTGGTTGCCAGCGAAACTACTGAGCGAAACTATTCTTTCGCCCTAAATCCAGGGAAGCGAAACTATTGTCATTTTTCTTGAACGAAAGTTCAAACCAGTTTCCAGCGAAACTAGCTAGCGAAACTGTGTGTATACGGCGACTTTGAGTCAAAGTGATGCCCGTGCACACAGCGAAACCGACTGGCGAAACTGAATCTCGGTCAGGTTTTCCGAGCGAAATTGCTGGCGAAACTGCCATTTTCAGCGAAACTAACCTCATTTTATCTTGTTATCTTTTGTTTGTCTTTGATTAAGAATGACCATTGATGAAGTAAACGATGCTCCGGATGTGTGGTACACATCCGATCGCTTATTTCCAAGTCCTTCGCATGTGATGTTTGCCAGAAGTGTTTGTGCAGGAAACAGATACATGCGACTCCTGCAAATGAAAGGCTGGAAGATTGTTCTCGGAGCCTATAAATAGTTGAAAGTTAGAATAGTTTGAGGACACTTGTACTTTCTGTATTACACATGCAATTGTACTTTCTCTCTCTATGAATCAATGAAATCTTACTTTCTTCTCTAATCACTTAGTACCTTTCTATTATTCTCGAACCTGAAATGGCGGCAAATTATCTCCGGTGATTACTTGCTTTTTCAGTGGCGCCATTCGATAATTGACACGACTTAAGAATGATGGAATTGTCTAGTGATTTGGAGAAATCATTGATCAATTCTTCGTCGGGAGGTAAGAACGTCGAAGGAAATTCGTTTAGAAATGAAATGTTGACAGATTTGTCTTTTACTCCAAAAACGAAGCAGTCAGTAACATTGCAAGCTGAGAAGAATGTCATCATACCAAATTCGAGGTTATTTTCGGAACCTGGATCATCTGGTAAGAAAACGCAAGAGGACAATGGTGCAGGTACCGGCTCGTCAAAACGTTTTGTTCTGGTCAATAAAAGTGATAGAATTAGAGATTCGCATGTGACAAAATACGATGATTTAGATGAGTTGGATGTTGAATTCTTATTACGAAACAAGGAATTATTGTTACAGTTGAAGAAGAGACAGTTACGAGAAGATTTGCAGAAGATAGAAGAGGATACAGTACGGAAATATGGAGAGCGAAAAAGTGTGGAATTAGTGAAAGAGTGGGATGATCAAATACATCAAAAGGAGTATATGCATGAGGAAGATGATCTTATACGAACACTGGATAAGCACAATGTTAACAAGTTTGCTACGGTGAAAGGTACATATTTTTCGATAAACTAATTTCTCAACATAATGATATGAACGATTAAATACGATTATAATTTAGTCACGTTTCATCGTAAAGCCATTTATTATAAATAAATGTTTTGTCGAAGTAGTATACATATTTAACTTTATACATCTTATATTACAAGTTTTTATATTTGTGAAAAAATATATGATAAACAGATGTAGTGATACCGTACATTCCTCAATCAATGAAGTCACATTCGAAGTTTTCATTATGGATCTCTGAAGCGGTTTATCCAAAAAAATTAAAATTACCTTCGGTTGTGAGGAAATATGGAGGTTTGACTGATCCGGATGACTATATTTTTGAGTTTTATTCTGTGGCTCGTTTAGAGCAATGGTCTGAGGAGATATGGTGTCACATGTTTGTCCAAACTTTCACGGGGATAGCTAGGGTTTGGTTTGATTCCTTACCAGCAGGAGAAGTGGATAGTTTTGAGGACTTAAAAAAAAGTTTTTGCGTCAGTTTAATCAACAAAAAAGATGTATGAAAGATCAGACGGAAGTGCACAATATTCGAAGGAAGGATAATGAATCAATAGAAGATTTCATTACAAGGTTTAACAAAGAGAGTATGGGAGTTGAGGGCGCTGGTGATCAATTGCGGATATCTGGCTTTTGTCATGGGGTAAAATGCGCCCAACTGGTGGAAAAATTACATGAAGATTTACCAAGGTCAATGGATGTGTTAATGGATAAGGCAAGAGCAATTTGTCAGGGGTAAAAACGCATGTGCTTATTTAAGCAATGTTAATGGTGGATCTGGACAAATGCGACAGAATTCTATGGTCACTGGGCGTACAAATGGAGGACCAGTAAGGGCAATGGGTCATTTTTCACAAAATAAATGGGTGAAAGGTTTCCATTCAAGAGGAAAGAATTTTGGTGGATCCTCAGGACATGCGCATGGGGATTATAAGGGAGCAAAGTTGGTAGAGCTGGTTAAAACCCCCACGCAGATTTTGGCAACAGAAAAAGTAGATTTACCCGCACCACCAAAGATGCGAAATGCACCCACAAGAAATTTGGATAAGTATTGCGAGTATCATAAGGACAGAGGTCACACTACAGATACATGTTGGACGTTAAAAAAGGAAATTGATAAAGCGGTGAGGTTAGGAAAGTTAGGACATTTGGTGAAGGTAATTAGAAACAATTTGCCAGGAGGGGATGCACCCGTGATCAATATGGTGCAATTATAGGGGTCGGATCAGTGTAGGAATGTCAAAGGAAGGAATAATAAGCAAATAGATTGGAAGTACCAGGAAATAATTTTTCCTCCTATACTGGAACAAATGGCAAAAGAGGAGCCAGTAGTTGTGTCCGCAAGAATTGGGGGGTTCATGGTTAAGAGAATTCATGTGGATTGTGGAAGTGCAACAGCAATTATGTACGAACAGTGTTTCCGACAGATGGGACCTACCATATGTGCGCAGTTGCGGCCAACAACGGTACCTTTAGTGGGATTTGCAGGTGAAGTAGTTAGACCAATTGGGGAAATAACTTTACCTATGGTTATTGGGAATGGTTTGCAGATGCGACAACTGGAAGTTACGTTTTTGGTAGTTTCGGCTTCATCTGTACATAATGTTATTTTGGGAAGACCAGTGTTAAGGAGATTAGGTGCCGTGATATCTGTGATGCATGGAATGATACGATTTCCAACACCAGGGGGAGTTGCTACTTTGTTAGCAGATTCGGGGATACAGGTATGCAACGCGAATATCCACACATGTTTAGATAAGGTGGATAAGGAGGAGATAGGAAAAGAAAAGTGGGTGATCAACTCGAAGTTCCCAGATCAAAAGTTGCAGATAGGAACCGGTTTATCAGAAAAAGCTCGAGAAAGATTGTATGCTTTATTAAAAAAGAATGTGGATGTATTTGCTTGGGAACCGTCGGATATGACGGGGGTTCCTAGAACGTTATCTGAGCATAAGTTGGCCTTATATCCAGGAAGTAAACCTGTGCAGCAAAGACAAAGAGGAATGGATACCGAAAGAGCAAATGCTGTCAATGAGGAAGTGGCGAAATTAGTGGAAGCTGGAATTCTTAGAGAAATACAGTATACAGATTGGGTGTCGAATCCGGTGTTGGTAAAGAAACCAGATGGATCTTGGAGGATGTGTATCGATTTTAAGGATGTAAATAATGCATGTCCTAAGGACTGCTATCCACTTCCCGAAATTGATTTGAAAGTTGATTCAGTGGTTGGCTTCCGGTGGAAGTGTTTTTTAGATGCGTATAAGGGATATCATCAGATCCAAATGGCGAAAGAAGATGAAGATAAAACTGCATTTATTACAAGAAAAGGTATATTTTGTTATACCAAAATGCCTTTTGGTCTTAAAAACGCAGGTGCAACTTATCAACGCCTTATGGATTGGGCTTTTCAAAAACAAGTGGGTAAAAATTTGGAAGCTTATGTGGATGATATAGTTATTAAAAGTAGAAGTGAAGATGACATGTTCAAGGATATAGAAGAAACATTTGCGAAGCTTAAAGAAATAAATATGCGTTTGAATCCTAAAAAGTGCTCTTTTGGCATGAGTACCGGAAAATTCTTAGGAATGATAGTAAATGATGAAGGAATTAAAGCTTGTCCAGAAAAAGTGTATGCGATACTTTAAATGGGATCTCCAGCTACTGTTAAGGATGTGCAAATTTTGAATGGAAGGCTTGTGGCATTACAAAGATTTGTATCAAAGGCAGCAGAACGATCGTTACCGTTTATGCAAGTGTTAAAGTCAAGTATTGGAAAATCAGATTTTTGTTGGACCATGGAAGCAGAAGATGCATTTAAACAGTTAAAAGAGTTTTTGGTAACCCTTCCCACATTAACTGCACCAATTGTGGGAGAGATTTTGCAAATGTATTTGGCGGTGTCGGAGGGTGCTGTTAGTTCTGTTTTGGTTGCTGAAAGAGGGCAGAAGCAGATGCCAATTTATTATGTAAGCAAGGTCTTGAAGGATTATGAGATGCGATATTCACTCATGGAAAAACTTGTATATGCGCTCGTTTTGTCAGCCAGGCATTTACGGCGTTATTTTCAGGCACATACGATAGAAATTTTGACCACATCCTCTATAAATCAAGTGTTAAGAAGACCTGAGGTGTCTGGGAAAATGGTAAAGTGGGCTGTTGAATTGGGGCAATATGATCTCCAGTTTAAACCTCGCACAACAATAAAGGGACAGGTGGTAGCGGATTTTCTTGCGGAAATGCCTGTTGGAAATAATAAAGCGCATATGACTAAGACCAATTCAAACATATCCGAGAATGCATCTAAGGAAGTTTGGACGTTGTTTACAGACGGGTCCTCAGGGGAAAATGGTGCTGGGGCAGGTTTGTTGTTTTCTTTTTAAATTCCCTATTTAAAAAATTTTTAGTATAAATTTTTTATGGACATGAGTATATCCTATGTATTTAACAGGGTTGCTATTAATTAGTCCGGAGGGGGATGAGTTGACATAAGCTCTCAAATTCGATTTTAATGTATCTAATAATGAGGCAGAGTATGAGGCTTTACTGGCAGGTTAATAGCTCATACATCGAAGCTATATTCTTGATTTAAATATTAAATAACATAAGAAGAATATGTCAGGAGGGGGTGTTGGGTAAGCTAAATCTTTGTATCACCTTTGTGTTGAGTTTACAGGTTTGCGACTGGCAAAAAGGATGGGTGCTGCTGATGTGAAATCCCATGTTGACTCCCTATTGGTAGCTAATCATATCAAAGGAGATTATGAAGCCAAAAGTACTGTTATGGCTCTCTATTTGGCTCAGGTCAAGGATCTAATAAATTCTTTTGCAAGTTGCGAGGTGGAATATGTTTCAAGAGGGAAGAACAAGAAATTGGATGTGTTAAGTAAGTTAGCATCTACTTCGTTTCAACATTTGGCTAAAGAAATAAGAGTGGAAGTGTTAGATTAGCCGTCGGTCTTAAATCAACAAGTAGGAGAGGTATCTGTTACGATGGGAGAATGGTTTTGGCCTATCTGGAAGTACTTGAGCGAGGGATGTTTACCTGAAGATAGAGAAGATGCGCGAAAGGTTAAGGTTAACTCATTACAATATCAGTTGCAAAATGGTATCTTATATAGAAGGACATATCTGGGACCATTGTTACGATGTTTAACAATGGAATAAGCAAAAAGAGTTGTTCGGGAGGTACATGGAGGTATCTGTGGTAATCATATGGGACCTCGCATGTTTGTAAACAAGTTGGTAATTTTGGGATATTATTGGCCCGGGATGCATAAGTTAGTCACTGAAGAACTGAGAAAATGTGACAGTTGCCAGCGGCATGCTCCGGTTAGTTTGAAGGCAAAGCATAATTTGGTACCTGTTACTTCTGCATGGCCTTTTCAAAAATGGGGAATAGATATAGTGGGGCCATTTCCGGAAGCTGTGGGACGGGTCAAATTCCTTATTGTCGCAGTAGATTACTTTACGAAATGGACAGAAGCAAAGGCGGTGGCAAGCATAACGGGACAACATGTTAAAAAGTTTGTGTGGGAATACATTGTATGCCGATTTGGGTTACCATTACACATTGTATCAGATAACGGCAAGCAGTTTGCTGATGATCCATTCCGAGGATGGTGTGAAGAGTTGGGCATAATACAGGTTTTTGCATCAGTTGCTTATCCGCAAGCTAACGGACAGGTTGAGTGTATCAATCGAAGTTTGATAGAAGGAATTAAAGCTCGTTTAGATAAGGCAGGTGGGGGCTGGGTTGATGAGTTGTCACATGTGCTGTGGGCGCATCGGACCATGCCGAAAACCAGTAACGGTGAAACCCCATTTAGTTTGACATATGGAACTGAGGCTGTTATCCCAGCAGAGGTTGGTTTACCCACTCAAAGGATGCTTGAACTAAGGGATAATGATAGGGAATTAAGGGCAAACTTGGATGTGTTGGAGGAACGAAGGGAAATGGCTTCTATTAGAGAAAGTAAATACAAGTCTGAGATGGAAAAATATTATAACGCTCATGCCAAAGTGTATCAGTTCAAAGAAGGAGATCTCGTTTTAAGAAATAACGATGTTAGCAGAGTTGAGCCAAAAGGAAAGTTAGTTGTTCAATGGGAAGGACCCTATAAAATTTCCGAGGTGCTAAATAAAGGATCCTATCTACTTGAAGATGGAAATGGTAATGTGTTATCCCGCCCCTGGAATGGAGTGCATTTGAAGAAGTACTATCTGTAAATGGATATGTTCCATTCTTTTAGTAAAATTTCCTGTAAAAATTGGATATGTTCCATTTTTCTGAAAAAAGAAAAGCTAGACATACGTATGCGATATAACTCAATCCACAGGGTTGAAGTATGGTTGGCCACCATGCATCTTAAAATAGATGCGGTTCAATAGAACCAAGGAAATTGATCAATGTATGCATCTTTTAGGATGCGACCTATGGGGTCATAAGAGGTAGTTATGCACTATCCACACTTCCGAACAAAAGTAAAAAATCGGAGGTAGTCCATATGACTAAAGAAAAATAACTATGAGTTATCAATTAATAAGACTTAGAAGATGTGCATGGTTACAATTAAAAACTTAAGGTGATGACATGGACGCATGTGATCATCTAGGTTGATAATGTAAATCATACACATGTAACTAAGCAAAGTAAAAATCATACTTATAACAAAGTTATAGTAAAATCATAATAAACCATTCAAAATCACACATCATCATCCATCATAAGGCATTCATAAGATGCACAAAAATAAATTGTTTTCAAACAAAAGAAGCCCTACACATAACGGGCACAAAAGAAGCAAGTCCGCTCGCAGGCGGAGCAAAAGTAATATTGTTTTAAGGAAAGTTCATTAAAGGAAAAGATTTACTTGAAAGTCTTCAGATGCGGGGAATGCTGGCAGGAGGGAGGTCAGCTGTGAGGATCTTCTTAATCTCCTCCAAGGTGGCATCTTGCAAATCTTTACAAGCTTCAACAAAAGGAAAAGACAACTTTTCGAAGTTTGTAGTAGCATCATTCAGTTTTTTGGGCGCTTCAGCATCAAATCCTCTGCAAGATGCGGCCGTCACCATTGGGTCGGTAGATGCAAAGAAAACCCCTGCACGCATACCCTCATTAAAGCCACAAGCATTCATGGCGTTAAGGGCATCAGTAATAGCTGATTTCAAATGTGGACCTTTCAGAACTTTGTCAACCGCTGCAGGGATACCTTCGCTGACTAACCACTTCCTTTCCATCAGCAAATTCTTCTGTTCCTCTTCCAACACATGCTTCTCCGCATCAAAGGTGGATTTGACAGTATCAAACTCTGATTCAATAGGTAATTTGGAAAAAGTATGGTAAGAGTTATTTTTTAAGAGAAATACATGAGCAAATATGCATAAAAAACTAGGTGATACCTGAATTCCTCTCTTGAAGGCAGAGTTGCAGGGCTTCCAATTGCTCATCTTTTTCCTTTAGACTTTGCATGTATTCGGAAAACTGGTTTTGTTTTTGCTTTTCTAAGCTTTCCACCAGGTTTATCGAACTGTTCAAGGATTTTTCCACATCCGACAATCTGGAAGAGATGGCAGTGTTGGAATGAGTTAGCTCCTGATTCTCTTTTTGAAGCATTTGGTTTCTCTCTTGCAAATCAGACTTCGCAACAGCAGCCAGTTTAGCATTCAGTGTTTGTAATTGAAACTCGGCCTTTATCCAGCGGTTATACAGTTCCGGAATAAGAGTGCTGTTTGCTGCATATGTTGACACAATCTTCGATGCAAATTCTGGAGCAGACATTTCCTCAGATCTTCTTATGTCGCCTGGACCAACAACCTTCAGAAAAAAATCTTTTTCACAAACAGGATCCACCACACTGTCGCGGTTGGTAATGTTCCAGGTGGGAATAAACAACTCATCTAAGCCTACAGGCGATTTCTTGCGAGTGCCCATAAGCTTTGCTTCATTGCGAATCCACATCGCATCAGAAAAGGTGGGATGACTGAAAGATGGTAAAAAGCTTGATGACCCACTGTTGTAAAGTTGTGTAACAAGTGGGGTTGATGAAACAACCGGCGAAGGCACCACAGCTTGAGTAAAAGAGGGTGGTAACTCACATCCAGGGGTAGAAACAGTGGGTGATGGATTACTTACGAGGTCAATAGTCTGAAAAGGGGATCGGATTAAATCGTCAAAGGAAGTGCTCACAAGATGTGCCAAGCTGGGGGGAGACATAACCGGTAAACTTTCACCATCGGATGAAGGAGAGGGAGTCCTTTGATGCATTTCACCGCCAAGGTGTTCGGAAAGTGTTTCCACAGTAGTACTAAATTTGGCTTTGGATCTGGTAACGGGTGACTTACGGCTTCTTTTGAGAGTTGGCTCATCCTCATCCTTGTCTTCCTCAGCAGCGTTTTTGGTTGGTCTGGCACATTTCTTTTTTCTCCTTTGAGCCACAGGACACGGATGATGCTGTCCTTCTGGTTGCAAAATGGTTGGTTCAGAAATTTGGGAAGGGTCAACAGTTTTCTCAATAGCAACCTCGGAAGTGTTCACAAGTGGTGCATCCGTAGTAACAGGAGATGGTCCAGATGAAGGGGCAGTGGATGAAGAGGCTGCGCAAGAGAAACAAAATTTGTTGGTAAGTTACAATAAGGACGAAAATGTATCAAGAAGTATCATAAAGGAAACGCACTTTCTTTCCCGCATAAGATAACGGGACGCATCCTAGGGAAAAACCAGTTTCTACTGATTTTAGCAAGAACCAGCATCTCTTCCGGGATGCGGTGAATAGGATGCACAAAGTTACTAATAAGATCATATGTCGCCTTATGAACATCGGCTTCTTCGGGAATGATATCGTGAACAGTTATGCGAATGTCACGCCACACCATTGAAGCCGGGAGACAGGAGTCATCAAGGTAAAAAAACTGATTCTTCCACTCGCGATTTGTGGGGGGCTTCCTAGTGTACAAAGGGTTGATATTTCTGCGCTTCTCAAAGGTGTACCAGTCACCAGACATGGTAAGTCGGTAAAAAGCTCTGAATTGAATCAGTTGCGGTTCTAGACCAAGGGCTCTACAAGAAAGTTCAAAGTGACTCAAGATTTCTAAAGCAGGAGGGTTACATTGTGAGAAATGGATTTCAAAATAGGCTAAAGCTTCAAGAAGAAAAGGGGTAAAAGGAATTTGGTAGTTATACACACTGATAGAGTCAAGGTAAACACCAAATTTATTTTCAGGAAACGGATAGATTGGTTTCCCTGGTGTTGCAAGTACAGGCTTTAGGTTTCCAGGAATTCTAAACTCTCTCACGAAATCATCCAAATCATTTTGGGTGATTATAGGGTATGAATCGAAAGATTGTGTTTCGATGGCACTTTCTGGATGGTTGCCATAACAGAGTATTGATAACAAAGTGAAAAAGCAAGAAAAAGAGGTTGGAAACGCTGACCTTAACACTTTGCTCTGTGAAGGAAATGCAGGGAGAAAATGGCGGAAAGTGTTTAGGTTTGTGGTAAAATTTTTTAGGGAAAGGAGAGGGTCTATATATAAGGAATAAAAGCAGTTTTGCAAGGCGGTTTTTACGGAGGGCAATTTGGGGAAGTTAAATCTCAAACATTTTGAAAAGATTGCCTTTTCATAATTATGATTGCGACAGGTAACTGCTTTGGGGCGGAAGACTCGACGCGTGGCATTGAAAGGACGTTAAGGTCATAATTACAATTTCGTGTGACAGTTCAAACGAATGCAAATGTCGGATATGTAAAAACCGTTTGTATTAAAAAATAAGTCTATTATCTTCATTTTATTTACTTAATAGACTTGGGGGACTTGATGAAGTAAACGATGCTCCGGATGTGTGGTACACATCCGATCGCTTATTTCCAAGTCCTTCGCATGTGATGTTTGCCAGAAGTGTTTGTGCAGGAAACAGATACATGCGACTCCTGCAAATGCAAGGCTGGAAGATTGTTCTCGGAGCCTATAAATAGTTGAAAGTTATAATAGTTTGAGGACACTTGTACTTTCTGTATTACACATGCAATTGTACTTTCTCTCTCTATGAATCAATGAAATCTTACTTTCTTCTCTAATCACTTAGTACCTTTCTATTATTCTCGAACCTGAAATGGCGGCAAATTATCTCCGGTGATTACTTGCTTTTTCAACCATGTTTACCACTTCGGCCATCGGTGATTCCGTCGGTGTTGCATCAAACCGAATTCCTCTGTTGTCCAAGGATTATGTTTTTGAAGATTGGAAATACGATCTGGAGTCCTTCTTTCTTGATACGGACAAGAATCTGTGGCACTCAATTGTGAATGGACCTCACATTCCGTTAATTACTGTTAACGATCGTAACATCATAAACAGAAACCCGGCTACATACACTAAAGGTGACCTAAGACTCATGCATCGCGATCAAAAGGCTTTTGAGACCCTCAAGTTTTGTTTGTCTCATGAAATCTATAACCGCTTCGCCAAACACTCTGATGCTAAGAGCCTTTATGATGCACTGTGTGAGTTTTATGACCCAAATGGAGATTTTGTTAATGACACCGAAGCACAAGCTGTCAAGGAGTTCGAGACTTTCTCAAGCATTAAGAATGAAAAGTTAACTGATCTCACAGACCGATTTCTCACTGTTTCCAGAAAACTCAAGAAATTTGATCCACAACTTACAAATGCTGAACAGATCAAGAAGTTGCTGGAATCCGTCCCATCTGTGTGGAGTAATCAGGTCCGTTAGTTGAAACAAGAAAGAAGGTTCCCAGATTATAAGATCATGGACGTCATCAACAAGCTTAAGTCGTTTGAATTGGACAACAAAAGACAAGTATACAATCAGGCAATGAGTTTTGCCGAATCATGCTCTCAAAATGCCGTTCCCATCACTGCGGTTCCCGACATTCCTAAAGGAATTGTCACTGCACAAACCTATGAACAAAGCCTTGATAAGGAAGATAAAAACAATATGGCTAATGTGGGTAATACTGTTGAGATTAGTAAAGAGAAGAAGGTTTCGGATGATGAAACTGAGAAAATTGAGAAGAAAGAAAGCAAAAGCAGGATGTCCACACCGGCTTGCAACTGCGAAAAGGCCCTTGCCGCAGAAAATGTTATTATGGGCCTTCCGTATGAGACCGTACAGGACATGTGTTCACTTCCATGTCAAACTCATCTTTTTGGTATCTATAAGGCCAACAAGTTGTTAATCAACAACAACGATGAATTAAAAACTATGAACACCCAACTAAAAGAAAATGAATCAAAATATTTTGTGAAATTAAATGAGGCAATGCATGAAAATGAACATTTAAAACAAACTCTTCTTGCTAAAAATGTTGAATTAAACATGCTTTCTGAAAGAGTTACATTAACCCAATTCGAAGCCTCTCAACTTCAGACTAAGTTAGATAGTTGGACCGTTTCTCAAATGAAAGTTGATAAGATGCTCGTCAAACAACGAGGAGCTAGAATAAGAACCGGGGTGGGTTTGGAGGAAAAGGAAAAGGTGTTTCCTAAAGTTTACCCTCCTCCAAGCACGCATTGTTTCTCGCCTACTCCGAAACCTCATCCTCTAAATGATTTAATTCCCAGTGATGCTAACAGTTTGCATGCAGGTCTAGAGGAGTTAACCATAAGGAGATCAGGGAGGATTTTGATAATGGATATGGTAACACAAGTGGGCTTGGTTGTGGTAGTTCGGACTCAATGAAATCAGTCGAAAACAGATATCTCAATTCCAAGGATTCTGATTCCAATTCAGAAAGATGTACGGTCAACAGTTCATCTACTGCAGAATCTTGCAACAGGAAGTCTGCTTTTGATAATCAAGAAGTTGTTGAAAATGATTCATGTCAACCTAGTACTTCCACAAATTGTTTTAACAAATTTCTTTCTCGTAAAATTCCTTCTTACACTCCAATACGTGTTTCAAAACCTATTGAGAAGAAATCAGTTTTGAAAAACACCCCTGCCAGAAATGTTATAAAAATTAATAATCCATGGACTTTAAACGGTAAACTAAAGTGGATTATGAAACATATAGTAACTCTGACTCTAATTTGACAGAATGTGAGGAGGAGATTCTTTTAGAAACTCCCTCCGGCACAAAATCTAAGAAATCAGGTCACAAATCTCATTGTTTCAGATGCGGTAAGGACGATCACGTGGTTAAAAACTGCAAAGAACGAGTTGGAAGTACAAACCATGATAGATCTTTCGGGAACAACGTCAGAAGTTTTCTAAACAATATATTTGGACGAAAACCGAAAGATCAATCTCCCAAATTTGTAAGTGTTTGGGTCCCTGTGGTTAAATGATCAATTTTATTTTGTTTGTCAGGAACTCCCGCAGGACTATGTAGATAGTGATTAACATGTTGTTTCGAGGTGTTCTCGGCACTTGTTGGAGCTGACGGACTGGCAGACAAATATCTGATATTTGGAATGATGTTTATGCTTCTTTTGCAGTCGTCATCTCTTTCGCATGCTGGTTTTATGACTTTCAATATTTACTTTTTTTTAATCCAAATTTTTAATAAATGGATTTAAATATATATATATATATATATATATATATATATATATATATATAAATTTGTCTTGAATTTGCTTTATTTATATTATCATGCTAAATTCACGTTGTCTTGAATCAGGTGACTGTCGCAGTTAAGCATGTTGATTGGCCAAATTCCTAAATCAAGAAATCAATGATCACGTCATCTACCTTCCACTGATTTCTGGCCAATCGTCACTCAAATATGATCAAGGGAGTAATTAAGTTCCATTTACCTTGCAATTTCTCTCATAACTGATTATTGATATCTTTGTTTGCCACCTTGTGGGGGAATTGGGGGTAAATCACATTAAAACTGCTTAAAACTGGATAAAAGGTGTCTCCATTCAAGCGTTTTTCAAAATATAAACTGTATGATTGGAATGCCTGACTTAATGATACTATCGGATGAAGGATAAATTGCATGCATCATATCGGTAACCCCTTCGGTTGATTTTCAAAATTGTGTCAGGTATCGATCGAATCAATTTTGTTTTGTTTTTAGTTTTCCTTATTGAAAATCCAAAAAAAATAAAGTATTTGTGGATTTTGGGGGAAGAATAAATTAATCAAAAAATTCAAAAAAATGAGAAATTGATCCGACCATGTGAGAAATGATAGTACATCAACATGCGTTATCTGCCATGGATAGAGTAAAAATAAAAGTTGTACTGTACTTGTATGATCTATGGGTGTGCATGACTAATATGATATCTATGAGTAGGATATAAACATAAAGCTTGCCTGATATACTCTAGTTTTCATTTCTTGATAAGTGTTGCAATGATTCTGATATCTTATAAAAATAGAATAAGAGATGTTCTGATGTACGCATGCTTTATATAATAAGGCTTTACGCCATTTTTACACTCAACTCAGTGGGTGTTCCTTGCGTGCTTATGCGGCCGACCTGATCACTTGCTGATTGAGTCTCTTCTTTATTTTCTTGGTGTTTAGTATATATCATCGGACTTTCTCTGCGTGCCCTGAAGGCCGACCTGATTGTTGTTGATATATACGTCTTCTGCTTTATTTTTATTTTTTTTTATTTTCCTAAGTGCATCGGGCTCTCTCTGCGTGCTTTGCAGCCGACCTGATTGCTGTTCACTTAGGGTTCTGCTTTATTTTTGCATGAAACATCATGAACGCATATCTCAATTTAAAAAAAAAAAATCAGATAAATATGATGATTTGTTAACTTCTTTGATAGAGTGAGGCTGGGTGATCAGTGCATGATTAGTACACCTTAAGCATATCCAAAAATGATAAATACTATTAGTGCATGCTTAATATCAATATAGTGCAAGCTCAATATCAAAATGATGCATTCGTGATCTGCTTGTCTTACATGCTGATTAAATTTGAAATTGAATTGTGTTTGATGCGTATTGGTTGAAATGATCTCACGTCTGGATCTTTCTTAAAATTAAAATAGAGTTTGTTTGTATAGTTGTTCTACACTTCTTTTTAAAAAACTCAAAAATATTTTTGGTGTGTTTTAATTTAAAGTTAGAAAAGCCGAAATGATTTTCTTTCTGCTTCATTTTTGATAAGATCGATAAATTTGTGAAGAGTATGATGCTTGCGTAATTGAATCCTGATGTGTGTAATTTAGTCGGCATTTCCAGAATTTCAAAATCTTATCTGCTTGATGGAACATGATCAAAGTGTAAAGGGTCGTGTATTCGATTGGCTTGCTGAAGTATTCAGGAGACGACACAACTGAAGAAGCAAACCTGTTCATGAGGGTTGCTAACAAGGCCCGGGGGATCATTAAAGAAATTAAAGATTTAGCACAGAAGATAAGGGCTGGTGAAGAAAGACAGGAAGAAGACAGAGAGCTGGCAAACCTGATGAACACTGCTTGGGGCGGACTTGGTGAATCATCTGAGCAAGTTGTAAAGCCGGATGATATCCCCGCTGCTGATGAGACTATTATTTTGGGGGAATCAGAGGATATCGTCCCCGTTGCTGATGAGCCAACTGTTTTGGGGGAATCTGATCCAACAGAATTGAACAAAGAGCCGAGCGCAAATGAAGCCGATGCAGAAAAATGAAGATCCAGAGGATGAATCCCTCCCTAGGGGGAATATTGAAGATCATTTTTGGTTTCAGGATAAGTGAACATCCTATCAGGAAAGGGCATGAATTGACACAGCAGGAACACAAGGCCCGAGGAACTGTCAAGCTACGTTGGATTTATCCAAAAAGGGTGACAAAGAGAATATCGTTGTTGTATGAGAAAATAGGCGGATCTGTCATTACAACATATCATTTGGCCGATTGAGAATCAAAGGCAGGAGCTTACTATGGTCAGAATCAAGAAAAGAACCCAAGAAAAGCCAGAACCGACGAGTAATGATCTGAAGGCTGAATCCCTCCCTTGGGAAAATTGAAGATTAATGAACTGCCTAGGGGGAATATTGAAGATCAATGTAGGGAGAAATTCATGAATCGTGCTTATCTTGCTTAGATCGTAGTTTGGCCCCTCTTGGTTGCCAGCGAAACTATCAAGCGAAACTGTAGATTCGCTCGATAGCTAGACTTGTGATTTACATGTATTCAGGGCTAGTTTCGCTTGGCCAGCGAAACTGCCAGCGAATCTAGCACCTGATCTATATATTTGTAACTTTCAGCCACTTTTGGCTAACTTTGGATAACCCTAATACAAGGTGCTGATTATTGGGAGTTGTGGTGTCGGCTAGGAGCTTATTTTTGTTTATTGTAGCTGTTTTCCATGATTCTTACTTGAGTTTGTATTGGTTATTGATTGTTCAATACTAGAAAACCCCTTTTTATAGCATTTGGATCCAAATTGTTATTAATTTCTATTGGTTTCTTATCACAAACAATCTCATAGACACTGATTAAGATCAGTTGGACCAACACTTCGATATGAACATCATTCCACCCAGTCCCAAGTCATGGGTGGTGTAGTCCTGCTCGTGCATCTTCAACTGACATGAGGCATAGATAACAGTCTTCCCGCGTGTCATCCACACACAACCGAGACCTTGCCTGAAGGTATTGCAGCATGCTATAAAGTCTTTGGTTCCCTTGTATACGATAAAATTAGTGCACTGCAAAGCTGACCAAAGCTTTTGAAAGATCGTGTTGTGGTTGTTTTAGTGTATGAAACTCTTTTATGGTCCAGGGAGTAGAGAATTGGGTAGTCATAGAGGTTCCCTCAATAAATCGTCGATAGCAATCTGCAAATCTGTGGAACGGACGTCACCCATGTTGGTGTGTTGGAGCTGGCCAATCCTTGATGGCATCCACCATAGATGGATCAACATGTATCCCTTTTGTAAAAGCGATAGGTTCAGACGGACATGTTCCACATGTTCCTCTTGGGTTCTGGAGTAAAAATATCATTAATAATCCAATGTTAGATAGATCGATGTAGGGATTACACACAATCCACGAGATCCAGGAACACCACGTGTGCGTTGGTCAACTCACTAGTTATACCTGTAACCCTCTGTGGTCGTACTGGTTTCTAAATGTAGTTTCTGAGATATATTCCTCCTGAATTCGTAGCTAAAGGTATCTGGATCTCCACTAAATCTTAGAGTAGTAGTTCGATCCCTGAAACTGGTCTATTAAATCATAAACTCGAGGTAGTGATATTGGTGTTGGATGGTAACCCTGTTTATCTCGCGAATATCGTTGAATGTAAACAATTTCTCTTCATTTTTCTGGACAAAACAACTGGGGCTTCCCCCGACGATAAGCTTGACTTGATAATCCTTTATTTTTATCACATTAAGCGTGGTGTGCAAATACTGCACACTAGACCTTTCCCTGAGTGCAAGGTCAATTCCAGATTCAACTCGACAATGGGGTGGAAGACCGGGTAGGTCTTCGATGATTACTTCTTGAAAGTTAATTACGAATGACAGGAATATCCTCGATCTTCTTTATTCTTTGGGTTTCCCACATGATCTAGAATAGCGACGTGATCCCTCCGCAGACACCAATGTGTCCTTAGTTACGGTGTGTTGTCTATGACAGACCCATTCTTCTATCCTTGAACTGGAAGAACTTTCCTACTATATAGAGGGATTGCGGACGCTTTTTCTCCTAATAAAGAGTCTTAGCTCGATGCTTGGACAAGCAATCCATTCTGACGATTTTGTAGTATATAGTCAGGGTGATTAGCATACGACATATATAAAATGTAAGGCCTGTTAGTTCTAGCTTATATCTCCTGATGATATTACTCGTTTCCACTAGTTTTACCATATGTTAGTTCTAGTGCCTGCCTTCCCTCAAACGGGGATTAAACATCTTTCATCATCTGCAAAATGTTAAGAACGAACGCACATTGTTCATTTTCATGGGAAATTTCTCTTAAAGTGTTCCTCTTTGCCCTATACCTTGATTGACGACTTCATCAGCCTTCATTTGGTTGTTCTGACCTTTAAACCCTATAATCTCTGGCCATGCGGCCCATCCTTTCATAGTTCTAGCAACAATGCCAGTCACACACGTCAGTGTGATGGAAGTTACACTCGTTACACTTTAGGTTACTTTCCAGTGCACCTGTCTGTGCCTTAACTGTTTGACCCTGATTGCTCTACTTGCTAAAGAAGTTACGTGTTGAGTTACTAAACTTGTAACTTTGTTGTTGTTGTTAGTTGGTATGTGAAACTCGATTTTAGAATTATTGCCACTTGTGTCTTCCCACTTTCTATTATGTCCTGAAGTACCCATAACAAGCTTCCTCAAGAAGGGGTACTTTGAGCTACAACCTGGTTAGTAAGCCCACAGGGTAACCGAGCTACTTGTTGATTGGGAGTGAGATTTGAAGAAGTTACCATGCTCCGAGTCTGATGGCCAACCCAGCCACGCGAAGTTCCATTTGCTTGCAAATCGGTTTCTTTGTGTGAGGACCTGAAAGAGTCCTTTCATGGGATAGAATTATATAAGTTTCGGTTTCAGAATTTTCCATCCTAAGAGTCTGTAGCTTGTCCTCTAGTTTCTAGAAACCATTTCTGAAACTGTATGCCTCTCTTTGTGAATGTAGTGAATTTCCTTCCAAGGTAGTATGCTAATTGCGTTCAAACCTAATGTTTATTCTTGGATATTCCACCAGGTGAGTGTGGGTCCCTCAAATGTTCGTGTCACTTGTTTGACTCGGTTGGCCAAGGAAAACACATGTCCCAAATGTCGATATATGTGTTCTCGGTATAGCTAGTGAGTTAACCATTGTGAACTGTGTCGTTAATTACAAGAGGCTCACAGCCTTAAAAGCTTTCTGAAAGTGCAAGTTACTTGAACTCCAAGCCCCTACTCTTGGGCATGAACTGCAAGTGTTCTCATTTAGTGTTAATCATTTAGTTTTTTTCCGTTAAGTTATAGTCATGTTAGTGTTAGTTCCACCATGACCTCTTCCTCGGGCTCCTCTTCACCCTTCTAGGCGTGAAGTGCTTCATTTTTTTCCACACACGACAACCATGGATCATGCTTCGGTCATCGCTGCCCGTGTCCTTATTGTCATGTCGTCTGACTTTTCATTGCGACAGCTCGGATCCAATATCCTCAAGTCCAGTGTTGTGTGTGAACAATCACTCTTCAGTTTGGTGCAAGAATCCTTGTGGTTTAAGTCGACCACATTGATGTCTATAACCAATGGCTCTGATACCAATCTGTCACTCCTTAAATTCCACATGCGGAGTATAACCGCGTGGCGTATGACAAACCAGGATCTGAATCATTAGTCATATGAAACCATGCAAACATAAACTTTAGAATACACCAAAAAAGTTTAAGTAATGTGGAAGCGTGAAACGTAAGTAAATGTGTTACGCAAAACACGCGCCCAAAATAAAGTAAAACAAAAGTTTTCAAAAACGTTTATTGTTTCAAACGAATTCAAACATATGTCAGACCCAATGCATCCTACCGTGTGTGGCATTGACCTGCGAGAAACATGCTATGTGGGTCAGCAAAAAGGCTGGTGAGTTCATAATCAATATAATGCAAAACCAATGTAAGAACTAATGTTTGTAGTAGGTAACTATAACTGCATTGTATCTAGCTAGGCCATATGCGCTATCACTATGTGGTTCGTAACCGAACCGTGACTGTTTGTGTTTGTATTGCCTTTCTCATAAACTAAATGTCCGGAAATGTAAGGACTTCAAATATGTGTTATGTTCGCACATACGTGATCAGCTATACAATTATATTACCAGAAATGTTTCTAGTATGCTTTTCTCTCTCAAGGAGATACTTAGAGAGAAATATGTTAGAACACTCACCTTAGGGATCTCGGCAAGAGTTTGAAATCAAAAATGTAAACACATAACTTCCTACGAATCACCTAAATGAGAGTACATGTGAGATAACAGTGTATGAACACTTAGACTGACTCAGTCGATCCTGACGACACGTTGGTGACCCGTTTAACGGATATATTGGTTTGTTTGATTAATCTTTACAATTATAGAAAGTTACTAATCATAGCAAGTAAGCACACATTATACGTTTCTAGCATGCACCTAAGTTGATTGCTACGCGTTAACAAGAAGCACATACGGTTTCCCAGTTTATACATGTTTAGACCAACGTTTTGCTAAAAATGATATTATTAAAATGATATTATTAGTAAATCATGCAAGCTAACCATTTAATCTCATTAAACCCTACTATCACATGCCTCATGCAAAGTTTGTTCCCCTTGAATGTAAGTAAACTCCCATATGCATTCTAACAACTAAACACCTCCAATGAGGCTCCCAAAATCATCTCATAACATGGCTTTTCACAATTAATTAGACCCCCATATTTTATGTACAGTACTTACATGTGTATTGGTCAATTATCAAAAAGATTCTCAATTAGAAGTTAGCCTAACATGTCAACTAAATGAAACAATTGACATATTCCAGAAAAAAAGAGCCGTTTGCACACTGATCTTGTAGTAGCAGAATGGAGGTTGAAACCTCCATGGATCGGAGTGCCACCACCTGGGATTGAAAGCTAACTCATTAAGGTTTTTTCCAGAAAAAGAATCACTAAATTTTTGTTAAGAATTGAGTGAGTTATGGCTTTCCGAAGTTGACCCAAAAACCTGACAGCAAGCTGTCCAAAAAACGTGATTTATCTTAGTTTATATAAAAATTCGTTTGACCATTAATACGGGTTTTAAACATCATGAGGTTGTTAATAATCCCTAAAATCATCTATAACAACAACAAATCATATTTCTATCATCTAAAGTCATCCTCATCTCTATCAAACATCATCAAGAGCTAATGTATGTAACATCATGTTTCATGAACTGAGGTCCGGACTCAAGTAAACTGCCCATCCGGATTCTAATGACCCAAAAACATGTAGCATGCATTAAAAAACATTAAATATATCATCACAACAGTCCATAACATGCAAAGATATGAGGATCAATGTTAGCACCCATTAGGGTTTTCGGATCAAAGAATCAAGAAAGAATACGAGGCTACCATTAGTGGAGTTGATCTCGGTTGCTCCTTGGACGCTTCCAGGGATGTTGGGACTTGATAAGGTTGCGTAAAAGCCTTGGAAACCTTCTGGATATGAAAAAAAATAGTGTATATGGGCTCGTGATTGAAGGAAAAAGGGAGAGGAAGATGAGGCTACCTTTGGTTAACTTGATCTCTCTTGTTCCTTGGGGTTGTTGCGATGTGGAAGCTGTGTAACAACCCTTGTGACCTCCAATAATAAGCATGGACAGCAGGTGGGATGTTGATAATCGAGAGAGAGGGGAAGGACTTGTTGCAAAGAAAATAGGGAGATGGAGGTTTTTTTTTGTTAAACGTGGATGAGGGGGTGAGAGTTGTACGTTAGTTTTGTGGGATGATGGGTTTGTTAGCTATAAATCATGAATGGTAGTTATCCCCTCATTTATCTAAATTTTCATGCATTCTATGCGTTTTCCCGTAGGGCCATGAATGACATTTTTAATAACGACTAAGGTACCGTGGCGTAGTTAAATAAACATGCATGTTCACCTAAAAGAAAGACACACCAAACGAGTTGTAAATTTTTTCATTCGTTTGTTTAATGTTTTATTAAATAGTCACAAACGTTCAGGACTGACTCGTGTATGAATGTCCGTGTGGTGAGTGGCACAACTAGCCACTCTAAACGGATGTAATGCATGCATGCACGTTTGTTTGAAAATCACGTACGTGGTGTTAATATTTGCTTGCAACATTGTACGTTTTGTTAGACAGGATTAACCTGAAAATGTTGGGTGTCACATCATCCCCTTGTTGAAGGAATTTTCGTCCCGAGAATTAAAGATCGTTGCTCGTATGTTGGACATAAAGAAATGAAATTTTTTCAGTTGTCACAGGATTTATGTGGGCAGATTATGGATATTGTTAGACTTAAACTCTTGGGTCTGAAGATAAGGAAAACTCCTTTAACTACTAAGATGGGAAGAATTTGGGGATCTAAGGTGTATGAGAATGGCAACAAAACTAATACTCATGATGATACTACAAACTAAAGTGAATTGCTGGGACTGGGGGAGATTGAATATGTTGGGGTTAGATCATAGAGAGAGAAACACTAGATCCTTAAAAGTTCTTTTTAAGGAAAAACTTGATCACTTGTAAAAACTTTAGTTTGAACTTAAAAAGAGAGACTTCTGCGAATGATAAAAAATGAAAAAGTTAATGCCCTCTCATTGAAGATGGCAGAAACGTAAAAATTTTTTTTATCTACTTATAGCTCATCTGGCTGCATTTGGCACTTCGTTACCACAACAACTTAAATTCTGTGTACATGTAAATTATGTACATCACAACTTAATTCTACTATTACCAACTACATATTTACATATACTTTATACCAATTCAAAAACATTTTTCTAGGTAAATTATGTGGAGAATTATGTTGGATCTAACTGCTGGGTTTCGACAGTGGTATACGGGTGCCCGGTGACGTTAAAAAAAAACTTGACCGTTATTTAAAACATTACCGAACGGGTTTAGTAAATTAAGAGTTAAAACGGATTAAACCGGCAATCCGTTTACGCAGCGGAAAAATAAATTTTACTAAATTTAGGACGCATAAACCGTTGGTGTCGAAATCATGTCAACAGGATCACGATCACCAAAAGGATCACGCAAACACCACTTCGCGTTAAACCGGTTAACGCGAAAACACTAACGATTACATTAATCGAGATTAA
The DNA here is from genome assembly GCA_039602395.1 of Deinandra increscens subsp. villosa. Classification (NCBI taxonomy): domain Eukaryota; kingdom Viridiplantae; phylum Streptophyta; class Magnoliopsida; order Asterales; family Asteraceae; genus Deinandra; species Deinandra increscens. The sequence goes on from JBCNJP010000025.1 coordinate 40,037,502, forward strand.
ATATCTAAACTAAAACCGTAGTTTAGATATACCTTCGCGGTGTTCTAACAAACGTTAGAGACACCGAGGGTCAACAAGATGACGCTAGGGTTTCACGAAAAAAACAATCCGAACCGGCGGATTAAATTGTTTGCAAATCGCATACATCGTCTCAAACGGATTCATTGAGAATAACAACGATTCCGTTTATGGTAGCGACAAGCGAGCACCAATCGAATCGAGACGGTGACGGCGGCTAGGGTTTAGCCGGGCGATTACCACGATTATTACGACGAGGGCTCGAACTCGTAAAATCATGATGACGACGATTCTACCGGTGAGTGGTGATGGAAACGCTTCATAGTGAAACGGAGCTACGCTAGGTCTCGACGGCGAGCTAGGGTTTGTTGATGGAGACGGCCTCCATCTAGAGGTGGGCGTCACCTATGGTGAATGGAAATAGGACGAAGGTGGTCATATCTTGATGAGTCACGCGGAAGGTTCGTCCAGTAGCTTCTCGTATTACGCCGTCTTCTAGGGTTCCACGAAGAAAGCAAGACGACCAAGCTCTAAAGGAGGTTGGTTTGCGTGAAGGGAGGGGACGAGGGAGAAGGGAGGTGGCGGCACTAAAAGTGGCGCAGAGAGAGGGGAGGGGTGTGGAGGAATGAGCAAGCAAAACTCCTCCCCTAGCCCTCTATATATAATGGATGGATCCTGAGCTTTATGGAAAACCTAAGCCCATGAGGATCCAGTCCATTAACCCTTCTCCAAGTAATTTAATATTGCAATCAAACCCCCTTTAGTTTGGATTAATTAATAAAAACAACTTTATTAATTTCACAAGTCGCAAACTACGGGAAACATAAATAACTATTTATTTATTTCACCATAAAACATTAATCAAAATGTTTTTCTCTGTTTATTTCATTATTTCAAGAATAATCATTTATAATTAATTAAATGTTTATTAATCATAAATAAACATTAAATTAATTATATATATTTCCGTAAATTACCGGTTAGCCAAGTAAGCGGATTTCTATCTCGTTGCCCCCAATGTAACTCTTTACAGGTCTAACCGGGTCATTTTCTTGGTGTTTTCGGGTCTGGACATCCATTATCCAACAATCTCCCACTTGGACAGAGTCCGACAACATTCGAAAAAATAGTCAGAGGTGCTCTAGCTACACATGGCTGTCCCAACCAGTTATGATACTTTAAGTCAGTAACCAAGGTATATCTACAAACTCGCGTTGTAGTTTTGACTTATGGTAATTCAAAGTCATTAGTTCCCTTCTGTATAAGACATCAATTGAACGAGAGACATGGATTTATTCATTCTCTTTAATGTTTAATCATTCTATTTCTCGTGTCGTAGTTCGAAGTGATCCAAAACAAACACACAGTATATTTGGGTAAGGCCTTACACTTAACACTTGGAACTCAGGAGAGGGCCCACGATGTCTAGCTGTTGCAGTATTAGTGCAATAGGACAAATCCCATCTTGACTACATACAGCTCCCACTAAGCCTCAGACCCATTCCCAAAAGTAGTATTTCCTGGCAGTTACGCGACAGCGTATACTACAATCAAAGAACAGTCTTCGGCAAACAGGATGTAGCATATGTATCTCAGGTAAAAGGACACTATTGAGTATACCATTTAATCAAATTCGTCTTATGATTAAATCCATGAAGACAATTTGATACGAGTTACGTCACAACGTCATTCTCTGATGAGGTCTGTGAGTCTGGAGAGTCAACCCTTTGAGTCCAGAGCCAGAATAGTCATAGATCAGTTTTGTTCCCACAAATTAGATCGACTACGGACGGTTTTAGAATATTTCACTAAATATTCATGGATATTTAAAACGTATGAAATTCGAACACGTTTCACAGAATTCATAATCTGCATCTAACTCTTTAGATCAGATTGAATGATTTGGTGCAAACGTTATAGTTGGACATCCCAACACTAAAGTAGAACATTAATGTAGCTCAAGAATTCAAGTAATACATAACAATATTAGCTTATTGATCAAACTTGGTCATGAAACATTGAATTCTCGTGCTAAGTTCTTTGCCTGTGTTTTGGTATTGCCTATTTAAGTTGTTTCATTAGTTTTGGTGTTTCTCATGAACAACAAAAGTACTTAAGTGAATTTGAACGTGTGATAAAATCGTGCCCTTGGTATGCACACGGATTAGTGTGTTATCACAATGGTATGTTAATTGATTATTTACAGAATCAAATTAACCTTCATTGAATGTACCCTTACATTCATTGGTGTAACTCTTTACATTGACACTTATGCAACATCCCTATGTTGGATAGTTCCCGTTTCATAACTAGTATGACACGACTTGTTTCAAGAAATTGAATATATCTAAGGATGCCATTCCTGAGATGTTTTTAATTGTGGGATGTTCCTGAAACTTGGAGATCTTTGAGGCTTCATTACAAGTTTAATCCGGTAAACTCCAATGAACGCGAGATCAACACTCAATGTCTCAATCGTTATCTCGATAAGGATTAGTGGTTATGCTCCCACTTGCTTTATATAGACGACGCATTCTTATAATCATCTTTCTTTTAAACCATTAGGATATTGGTTTTGCAAGAGAATTCTTAGCAATGAATCTAATTGACCAATATCCAATTGTCATGTCACATACATGATATAGCAAGATGCAATCAAACTGCCAGAGTTTGATGGTATCCTAGATACAATCATCTTGTGTTTGAAAAGACTTGCGTGCTAGACGCCCTGATGATTATTCTATCAGAATATCGAGTCTGATTTAGTATTGTGAATTCAGTCCAATGACCAACCAATGATGGAAGATTTTAGACAGGTAAAATCGACATCTAGTTCCATTTGGAATTATTAGTCATTTAGAATGCTAACATGTTTTCATTTTAATAACAACCTCTTGTTATGAAAAGATGTTTGTCTAATGAGTCTTGAATAATTACAAGAGTCACAGTGCACAGTTTGGTAATTCCTTTAGAAACTAAGTTTCTTTAATAAGGAACCCATATGTCTAGGCATCTGGAGAAATGCACAACTCAAACTTGGTCTCCCACACGACTCTTCTTGGAACCAATTTGAGTCGCAAGTGATCGGTGAGGAAATGATTCGTGGGTATAAGGTATGAACGGCGGCCATAGGCATGTCATAAGTCATGTGTTTATTGGCTTTGAAACTTGAAACTAAAACCACATGATGTACGCAACAGGTGCTCAGCAGGAATTTAACACATGTGAGTACAAACCAGTTGTAGTCTTTGACTTTCAAGGTGTTTTACGTATATATCTATTCATGACCATCATGGTCATATGCACAGAACTTAGTGCATTTATATAACATAATCAATCAGGTGATTGTGTTACATAAGCAACGTTGGTGACTTGAACTTTTTCAAACTAGCGTTTGAACTCATCAAAGGTCCTATTGTTTGATAAAATCAAGCAAGTGATTTTATAAAAGTTCAATTTGGATTTGATGAAGTGTCAAGCTACGCGATTCCAAACCATAAGGTTTCATGAATCAAGATAGGTTGATTATTCCCATTGTAGCAAGTACAACGAGAATAAGAGACGTCATGGCCATAATGGATTTAGAAAGAACAACCGTTCTTCCTTTGCATTTAGGCCAGTCTCATGATCATTAAATCAATAGCACTATGCTTAGCGTCATGTTATATATGTTTGAATCTAATCTAGATACCAAGTGAAACATTTTCAAGTGTAGAAAAACATGCATATCAATAAAGTTTAAACCGGAAACTTTAGTGTATGTTCGAGATTCAAACAAAAAGCAAAATTGTATCATCCTGGATCCCGCCAGGGAAAACAAACAAGTTGTTTAAAGATACTACCAAGAATTAAAAACGACATGATCTTTATTCAAAGTTTGCAATCATGCAAAGATGCATGTCTTCTTGGTTTTTTTGCTTTCTATGACTTCACGTTCCTACAAAATGTAAAGTATGTCAAACATATATTTTGAAGGATCAAGTGAAGTGGTTTATAACATGAGGTAACTGATATATACCTCCCGAAGCGCCTGCATCGCTCTTCTTCACCTTGGCAAGATATTCAGGGCAGTTTCTCTTCCAGTGCCCCATCTTGTTGCATTCGAAGCACCGGCGCTCAGCTTGCGGCGGTGCCTTCGAAGCCTTTGACTTGCCCTTTCCAGTGCTACTAGAACCTCTAGTAGCAGCGCCTTTGCCTTTCTTCCTTTGCCCAGGCTTCCTCTTAACCTCAGGTTTCATGACACCTCCGGATCGGATGGCGAGCACATCATTCGACTTGCCTTTGCTGTTGTTACCGTTGAGATAATTTATCTCAGCGGTCTTTAACATACCGTGAAGCTCAGTCACTGTCTTAACTAGGCTATTCATATTAAAATTGATCCAGAAAGGAGTGAACGCGCTGGAAAGAGAGTGGAGGATCAAATCCGTCGCCATTTCCTGAGGAATGACGTAATCGAGCTTCGCAAGTCGGTCGATGTAGCCCTTCATCTTAAGGACATGGGCATTGACAGGACTACCTTCAGCCATTCGACAGGTGATGAGCCTGACAACGGTTTCATAGCGATTCTGTCGGGCCTGGGTTTCAAACATGCCCTTAAGTTCCCCGATCATCTGAAACGCCGTCCTGTCAACCATGCTCTTCTGAATTTCAGTAGACATGGTTGCCAGCATGAGGCACGTAACTGAGTTGGCATCCTTTCTCAGTGCCTCATGTGCAGCGCGAGCAGCCGCAGTGTTATTTGCAGGTGCTTCGGGCACCTCGGCCTCCAACACATGTTGTTTGTTGGCCATTTACTAAGACAATTTTCAGATTTCGATGCTAGTCAAGAAAGTTGGTGTTATCAAGTTTCTCCTTCTCAAGGAGAGACTTGAGCTGGAAAACCTCGTTGTTTGGAGGAGGATTAGCCATCTGAAACAACAGGAAGTTCGTTTTATTGTTTCGATGTAATATTTGTATTGAAGAATGGCAAGCAAATTTTGAATAGGAATATGGGAACCCAATTAGTAGTCGACCAATAAAGGCAGCGTTAAGTGCAATCACCGGCCACAAAGTAATCGAATGGACAGCGATTGTCTCTTGTGAAAACCAGACACAACTCCCGTTTATGAGGTTTTCGCGAATTAATTCGCGAAATACGTTTAGCGTCATCCATGCCAATTTTGTCTACGAATGACCAGATGTACGGTGTTCAAATACAAAAAATACACAAGGTACTCGTAAAGAAAATGATAGATGTCCTCAGTGGTCAGTGTGCATGCACGGTGTTGGAATACTCCAATGCACACACCTTGGAAGATACCCTGAACACCAAGTGCGGTGATGCATCGGTAAATATGTTCCAAGTTAGACTTGACTAGGATGGCATAATCTATCCATTTTGCGGCTTACCAGATAGGATTGATTAGCCAGTTTTTAATTACTTAAAACTTTGACTAAGATTATACGAGAACCCTATCTCACTCGGGACAATCAATTTAACAACCTCCTTATTAAAGACTACGCGTCGCGAGGCAATAACCAATTATTAAAAGTTCGATATTTAAAGGTCGAATAATTCGAGCTCATAGTCGAGTAAAATTGGTTATGAAATATCGAGTCTTAGTAAATATTAGGACTCGAACCAATTGATTGTAAAACAGTTTTAACTGTTTAAAACTTCGTTTGGAGTTTTATTTGGCGCGGTAAACAATTTAAGACAAGCAACCAAAATGCACATGCAAACAAACACATATTCGGCTTGAGAGGTTTCGACATTGTCAGAGCCTAATGACAATGTCGAAGAAGGTCTGGGACAAAAGTAAAATCAACCACAAGGATGAGTATGGAAAGGTCATCCGGTTGATCCTAACGCTCCCACTGGCTTCATAAGCTCTCATTGATGGATTGGAATTCGTCGATCTTCCGGTTGTGGATACACGCCATACTGGGAAGTGTCTTTAGATAAAAAAATAACACTTGCCACGACGGGATAGTCGCATCAATGCTCGTCACGTTCGTCTAGGGCGAAGGTGAGCATTCGCCAGAAAATAGATAAAAAAAACTAATCTATTTAAGATACAACTTTTGAACCCAAAATAAGTAGGCCAATCCAAAACCAAAATACAAGTTGGCCAATGATGGGCCAATCCAAACACGATAACCAATCTTGACCTTAATATGGCTCTAGCCGAATACGTGCGTTAAACAATCAATTTAACGAATTGAAAATGTTTGGTGGAAATAAATCGACCAAACATTTAGAAAAGCAATTCGTTTAACTTTCGCGACTTTCGGGTTTAAACCCCAGTTCGCGAAATCCACCAGTTTAAAACCGACCGGTTAGGGTTCGCATGTGGTGATCTAGGCTCTGATACCACAGTTGGGTTTCGACAGTGGTTTACGGGTGCCCGGTGATGTTAAAAAAAAAACTTGACCGTTAATTAAAACATTACCGAACGGGTTTAGTAAATTAAGAGTTAAAACGGATTAAACCGGCAATCCGTTTACGCAGCGGAAAAATAAATTTTACTAAATTTAAGACGCGTAAACCGTTGGTGTCGAAATCATGTAAACAGGATCACGATCACCAAAAGGATCACGCAAACACCATTTCGCGTTAAACCGGTTAACGCGAAAACACTAACGATTACATTAATCGAGATTATATATCTAAAATAAAACTGGAGTTTAGATATACCTTCGCGGTGTTCTAACAAACGTTAGAGACACCGAGGGTCAACAAGATGACGCTAGGGTTTCACAGAAAAAACAATCCGAACCGGCGGATTAAATTGTTTGCAAATCGCATACATCGTGTCAAACAGATTCATTGAGAATAAAAACGATTCCGTTTATGGTGCCGACAAGCGAGCACCAATCGAATCGAGACGGTGACGGCGGCTAGGGTTTAGCCGGACGATTAGCACGACTATTACGACGAGGGTGTAGGTCCGAGATCAAACCGTCAACACGATATTCGATCTCAAATGAGTGCGGAAACCTCAAATGAGATTGATTCAAGAAACAAGTTGAAGAAATAGATTCAATTTATGAGAAAGATTGAATCTTGAATGATAAACACAACAAGTGAAGCTGATCGTAAATGGGAATCCACACAGAAATCGTAAACTCCTTAAATTCAAAAAGAAAAGCTTGCTAAAAACATAAACACATGAGGCTTATATAGTGCCTCATGTAAACCTATTACAAAAATCGTAAACTATAATGAAGCCCACATGGCCCAATAGTAAACTACATTAAGCCCAATAACCCATTAAATAATAAGCCCAAAACAAAGTTAAAGCAAGCCCAATAACTAATGTTCATGCCTCAATAAATATAGCCCAACAATCTTCCCCTAGGCATGAACCATTAGACCATCTATGGTAGCAGCAAATTAAATCTGAAAGCCTTTGGCGCTTTGCTGGACCACCATTTATGCTCCACAATCCGGTTTGCCGTCCCATGAAAGATACCAACCCGAATAGCATTCTCCATGTCGTGTTCATCTCCGAGAATAGGTTGGGAGGCAAGGAGCTTGATGTCTCTCTCTCCAAATCTTAGCAGATCCACCGGATCGTAAAAGCGAAACTGCCTCATGTCCTTGTAGAGAACCACCACCTCGTGTGTCGTTGGATCGTAACACCAGCAGTCAAAGTTTTTGACCAAGGTTGCATCCTCTATCTCATCCAACATGTTAATAACTCTGGTGCGCTTGGTAGGTGGTCTCCTTGCTTCTCCAATTTTCTCTCCAGTCACTGGATCAGTCCCAGTCTGGACCCACCTCACTTGCTTAAGATCAAAATTTACAAAGTTTTCTTCTTTATGGCTCAGCAAATTGTTTCTGATGAGGTCTCCGTCAGGGCTGTTCCACCTGTTTATGTAAGGAGCTCGAAGCAGATTTCTGATCTCAGGCTCAGTCCAAGAATGGAATTGTGCACGAGTTCTATAATATTCAACAGGACTGTAGCCTTCACGGATCACAGCAAATAATTTATTCTCAGCGTCGTAATGCCAGCACAAGATGGGTTCACAACTCCCCTTTTTGTCAATAGAGCTCTTTCCAAGATCAAGAGCATATTTAGTGGGGGCTGGTCCTTGAAAGAATTCTCGGAACCAGTTGTCATGACCCTCAGGAGCTTTGGAGATCACTCTTCCTCCTCTAGCATAGTCAGACATCTCAATGTTTTCATCACCATCGTCTTTATTCAACGCTTCAGCACCTTGCAGACCCTGTGATAAGCTTTGACCAGAGGCACTAGTGGTATTTGACTCTACTTCACCCTTCAAGACATTAAACCTCTTTTTCAGGTCCATCAAATTCTCATACAGCCACTTCATTTGATTCTTGTCTGCCACTTCCTTTTTTCGTAATCTTCTGTTTCAGCTTGTAGTGCTTTTATCTCATTTTCTCTGATTCTATTCTGAGACATCAGATAGTTAATATGAGGGTCAGTACTGATCCTCATCTCAATTGGAAGCTCAGCTGATTGAAGTGGGCGAAAACTTGGTATTGCTGTTGGCTGAATAATAACCGGAGCAGCGCTCACTTTCACCGGGCTTGGAACAGCGAATGTGTGATCAACCTCTATGAATTGACATTCTTCCCGAACAGGGCTACGTTCGGTTAGAAGTGGTGTTTCAGTCTGTGCAGCAGCAGGTTGAGCTTGTACATCTTCAGTAGCTGTTTCTTCTTGTGCACTGGGACCCTCAGAACTGGGTCCAGCCGGTTGTATTAGCAAAATGCTTGAGCTGGTCTTTGACAGCTTGAATCTGATGCTTCTTGGATCTGACCTCTTTCTTGGTGAAGGTTCACGTGCTGGAATAGGTTCTTCAAGAACATCTTCAGCATCCAGATTCAGCTCAGGAGGGGTTGTGTCACTGCCTGATGATCTGATCATGTCATCCCTTGACCTTTTAAGGTTAAGGGGCCCCAGATTCCCATAGATATCATCATCAGTAATCTCCTGGCCAGCGAGAATATCATCCATTACATTCTCTTCATCGGAGGGTATGATTGCATCTTCTTCTTGTACATCAACAACCGGAGTTGCTGTTAAGTCTTGGTCTTCTGCAACGGATGCATTAACATTTGGCACTGCAGCTTCAGGTTCATCTTCATCAAATTCTTGTTCCCTTGCCACCTCTGGGAACGCACCTCTCTTAACCCATTCAAGTCTTCCTTGAAAGCTGTTTTTGCCTTTTCTATCTTGGGTTTGAAGACCAAAAAACCCCACAATCCATTACTTTGATGTCCAACTTCTCTATCCTTTCTTCAATCATCGGGTATTTCTTCATGACCACCATTTGCACAAACCTTGGTGTCATCAAAAATTGTTCTCTGGCACTCAAATCAACATTGCCTACCCAGTCCATCAGCATCATCTTAGAAAAGTTGAAATCCCAATCTAAGGCCAAAAAGATGAAAGCAGTTCCATGAAGTTGATTCAGCTGATCAAAACTAGTTCTCTTGCCTAGAAATGACTTCTGCATATAATGTGCTAGGCACCTCCAATAATGGGGCAGCAGCTTCTTGAAAATAGGCGGAAACTTCCCCTCGTACCCCATAGATTGAGCACCAGCAAGAACAACCTCCTTCGGATACTTGATTGGATCAGTGGCTTTATCAGTAATGTTCAGCCCCTTTCTGATATCATCTTCCTCAATCACAACTTGTCTGTTCTGAACAGTTGCAGTAATAATTGTCTTGTCAGCATTTGCTCTTGCAGAACCCCAGAACTCCCTCACCAGCATCTCGTCAATGAGCACATTCGTCCTCAGGGCATGATTTATTTTGCAAGTATTCATACCAGCCACCAGAGAATAAAAAAGTTCCATATGTTTCTCCGGCGGGTCTTCAAGATATGCTGGGATACAGTGATCCTGCTCAAACTTTATCTCTTCGTCTAGCATTTCTTCTACCATCTGAGAAAGACAAGACACATGCATCAGTCATATTCATGAAGGCTATTATGATTATTAACCCTTGACGTTGTTCAACTGAAAATCACATTTTACTTTTGAAAAGCACACAGTTTCAATTTGAACTTTTAGGGAAAATAATTGAATTAAGCACGTTCTCACAAATCACCATCAATTTTATCAAAAACGATCACTTTTAATAAGATTCTCAAAATTTATTAAATGTTTAAAAAATTAATTTTCAATTTATGAGGGTTTACGATCCATCAATGAGTTTACGATTCCTGTAACTGGGTTTACGATTATTTAAATGGGTTCACGACTGGTTTTATTTAGGCCCAATCGTAATCAAGAGGACAAATCGTAAACGCCTTAAACGGCCCAAACTCAATCGGAAATGAGTTTTGTCGATTGCGAGAATCGTAAACACGCCAATCGTAATCATCCATCGTAAACACCCATCGTAAACCCCTGAACTTCATCTTCTTCATTGAGACGGTCGTAAACACCATATACCGCCATGGATGAAACCTGCAACAACTCGTAAACACAATTAAACTTCTCAAAAATGAACAACGAGCAATTATCACTACCTTTTAACTGATTATAACACAGATTCGACTTTAACACTCGAGAAATCGACTTGAACACAGTGAAAGGAGAGGGTAATCGCAAGTTAGGGTTTCAACCTTAAAAACTGAGAATGAGTAGATGAAAACTCGCGGAATCAGTTGATTGTGATAGGGCTTTTGGTCGGAAACTGATGGTGAGTGAGATGGTGTGCTCGAATGAGACGGAGGTGGACGGATGTGGTCGGAATCAAGGTTTTCGGTGAGCTCTGGCCGGCGGTTAGGGTTTTTCTTCGGCGGATCGTAAATGAGAGAGGAAGGTGGATCGTAAATGGTAAAAATGAGACGGAAACCTAGTTTTGTTTAGAAAAATATTACACTAAGGCCCCTCATGATTCAAAAATATTTTATTTAACACCCAAACCTCTTAAAACAAAAGGTTTTGATAAACCAACTTACACTTAACCCCTCAAACTTTTAAAAAACACACAAATACTCCCAAACCTCAAAAAAACAATGTTGATTCTCAAAAAAATGTTAACCTTTTAGATTTGAGAATTTTACGAGCTTCCCCTCAGACTTAGCCCCGAGTATCCGATCATGATAAAAAAAATAATAATAATAAAAACTTTAAGTTAGTCAAAATACGAGACACAAACATACTTACCTTGACTTGAAATAAAAGATAAATCATAAAAACAATTAACCCTAATTACAGAAATTTAAAAATTACTTGCCTCGAAGCTAATTTAAAAACATGGATCAAACCAGACAAATCTTTAACTGAGGAACCTTTTTCAGCTTCTGTTACTCGACGCTCTAAACGATTGCTCAAAATTTTTGAAATCACATAAACTCACATCCAGATAAAAACATTTTAAGTGCTTAATTGTGGTACATAATTACCGTCATGTTTAACCGTCCCCACACCCAATTGTTCATAGCAAAACCTACCCAACCTCAGAGTTTATTGAGGATTCACAAACCCCCAACTTGAGGAACCATGCAACAATGCTTTGACAACCACTTATTTCTTATTTTCATGAATTATCGGTTGGTGATCAGGTCGGCCGCATAAGCACGCAGAGAAGACCAACAGAATAATTTTCTTTTCTTTTTCTTTTTCACAATTTTCATATATATTTCTTTTTGAATTCTTTTTCTTTTTCTTTTTCTGTGGTGTTGTCAATTACAGTATAAACATGGCGTGTGAGAGAGTGAATACTAGGTAAATTACCACTCTCAACCCATTTTTGCCGGGTCTCAGTTTTTTAAACTATGTAAACTAGGATGGAAACCTAAACATATATAAGAGTTAAGATTACTGCACTTACAATGGATGATCATTGTTTTTGATTTAGCTTACCGAACATCATCTTTGAGACGTCTTTCACTTCTGCCTTACACGTGTCAGTCTCCGATCGTCATGGAAATTTATATCAATTCCTACCAACTCAAGGCAAAACAAAAGACATCATAAAAACCTCAAACATATATTTTTTGTATTTTCTGAGACAATTATATTTCTTCCCCTGTTTTTATGAGGCTTTTGAAAACACACACTATTTTTGTTGTTTTTAAGATTTCTTAAAAAAATAATTAAAAAAATAATTTTTTTTTGATCAGATCATTCCTCGAAGGCAATCATCCGAAGGCCTTCAACACACATTTCAAAATTAGGACGCGGGAGGGGTTTTGTGAAAATGTCCGACACATTCTGATCGGAGCTTACCTTTTGAAGCTGAATTAGCTCCCGATCATAGCAATCTCGAATGAAATGTACCTTTATGTCTATATGCTTGGTTTTAGAATGTTGGACGGGGTTTTTCACAATTTCCAGAGCAGCAGTGTTATCGCAAAAGATAGGAGTGTTAACAAATTCCATACCGTAGTCTGTGAGCTGGTTTTGGATCCATACTACCTGTGAAGTACCGGCAGATGCTGCCACGTACTCAGCTTCGGCAGTTGATTTTGATACGGTATGCTGCTTTATGCTCTGCCAGGAAATGAGTCGATCACCCAGATATTGACATCCTCCAGTGGTTGACTTCCGATCCAAGTCACTGCCTCCATAGTCACTGTCAGTATATGCATACAATTGAAAGTCAGTGTTCTTTGGGTACCAAAGACCAAGCCTAGGCCTGCCCTTCAGATACCTAAATATACGTTTAACAGCATTTAAATGAGAAAGTTTAGGGTTAGCCTGATAGCGGGCACACAAGCAAACTGCATGCATAATATCTGGCCGACTTGCTGTTAAGTACATCAGTGAACCAATCATTGAGCGATACGTGAATTCGCTCACTGACTCCCCGTCTGCATCTGCTGACAAAAGAGGTCGGGATGCCATTGGAGTTGAAATTGGCTTCGAGTCTTGCATCTTGAATTTTTCTAGAATCTCATTCACATATTTGGCTTGGTGAATAAGAATCCCAGATTCATCTTGTTTTACTTGCAAGGCTAGGAAGAAATTCATCTCCCCCTGATCGCTCATTTTGAACTTCTTTCTCATAATCTCTTCAAACTCGGTGCACAAATCTTCATTGGTTGACCCGTAGATAATGTCATCTACATAAACCTACACCATGATCATGTCATCCTTCACCCTTTTCCGAAACAATGTCTGATCCACCACCCCTCTTGTGTATCCATTCTCCACCAGATGTGTTGATAGCGTCTCATACCACGTTCTTGGAGCTTGATGTAACCCATACAAAGCCTTGTCCAGAAGATACACATAGTCTGGATGCTCCTCATCTACAAACCCTGGTGGTTGAGTCACATAAACCTCTTCATTCATCTCAGCATATAAGAATGCCGTCTTGACGTCCATCTGGTGTACCGTGAAATTCAGATAAGATGCAACCGCAAGAAATATACGAATAGCTTCCAGTCTTGCCATAGGTGCATACACCTCATCATAGTCAATTCCATGGATTTGTCGATGACCTTGAACTATTAACCTTGCCTTGTTTCGAACGATTATACCCGTGTCATCCTTTTTGTTCTTATACAACCAACGAGTGGGTATAACCTTCTTGTCGTCTGGCCTCTTGACTAGTCGCCACACTCCCAGCTTTGAGAATTGATTTAATTCATTGTGCATGGCCTCTATCCAATTCGGATCTCTGAGAGCAACCATCACATTCGGAGGCTCAATCTGGGAGATAAAACATGAGTACATGCAGAATTTGATATCCCCAGTGCGGCTTCTAGTTGAAACTCCTGCAGACACTAGTCCAAGTATGTTGCTGACTGGATGATCCTTGTTGATCCTTGATACCTGAACCTCTGGCACAGACACAGAAACAGGCAGATTAGAACTAACAACATTATCATTTATATCATTCATACCTGAACTTTGTGGAATTTCTGAATCATTATCACAAGTTCCTGAAGTTCCCGGAGCATCTGCGTTGACATTTGTGGCAATTGGAACTGGTGCTTTCTCACAGACTCTTTCAGTGTGAGGTCTTGATTCAGATGGCTGAGTGATAATATCTTCTTCTTCACCCAAATTGTGAAGCTCATTCGAAAACTTGAATCCTTCAAACAGACACCCATAGTTAAAAATCCAATCAGGTCCAGTCCCTGCATCCGACGGATTGTCTTCAAGCCAGTCCACATTGAAAGCTTCAATGATCAAACCGGTGGTCTTGTTATAGACACGATAAGCACTATTTCCCGAATAACCAACGAAATAACACTCATCAGCTTTCGCCTCGAACTTCCCCACGTCGGACTGAATCAGTACCGTGCACGGACATCCAAATGTCTTAAAATATCCCACCGTTGGCTTTTCTTTATAGACAATCTGATACGGAGTTTTCTCATGACGCTTGTTCAACAAAACGCGATTCTGCACGTAGCACGCCGTATTGACCGCTTCAGCCCAGAAGAAGATTGGTAGTTTAGCTTCACACATCATTGTCCTTGCCGCTTCAATGAGTGTCCTATTTCTTCTCTCAGCTACTCCATTTCATTTAGGAGTGTAGGGCGCACTGAACTGTCTCTCAATCCCCTTAGCCCCACAAAACATGTTCAACTCAGCGTTCTTGAATTCCGTTCCGTTATCCGATCTGATAGCTTTGACCCTCTTGTTCAGCTGATTCTCTATGAGAGTGACAAACTGTTTTACTAAGGCTGGAGTTTCATACTTGTTTGACAAAAAGTAGACCCAAGTAAAACGTGAGTAGTCGTCCACAATCACGAGACAGTAGGAGAATTTGCTGATGCTCTGAACTTGCATAGGCCCAAATAAATCCATGTGTAAAAGTTGTAGAACTGATGACATAGAGTTTGCTATCTTCGGACGGTGTGGCAACTTGTGCTGCTTCCCCTTCGCACATGCCACACATTTTTCCACAGTTGAGAAGTCTTTGATGGGCAGCTTTCTGACATGCTCTCCCTTTGCGAGCTTGGTCAAATTCTTCATATTTGCATGCCCAGACGACGATGCCACAACATAGCCAAATCTTCTTTTTGTTTTGAGACGAGGCATGCTTCTTCTGACGTTGGAGGATTGCCCATGTTGAGAAGATATGAGTTTGAACGTCTTGGAGTACGCATCAGTATGCACTCCTCGGGAATCTTCACGCCGGGCTTCAAAATAAAGCATTCCTTCCGATTGAACATCACAGAATAGTCTTTGTCACAGATCTGAGAAACACTCAGCAAACTGTGAGACAGTTCCTCTACATAGTGTACGTCAGAAAAAGACAAATTTCCACTTCTCACAACTCCTTTCTTGCTAATTCTACCACCCACACCACCTGCAAATGATACTCCTCCACCATCGAAATACTCTACATCTTCCAAAAGGGACAGATCTCCGGTCATGTGTCGGGAGCAACCGCTATCAACGTACCAGAGATTGTTGATAGATCTTCTTGGCTGTCCCTACAAGAATCAGAAATTAGTGAGATCCAGGTACCCAGGCCATAACAGATCTGGGCACACCTTTTGCATCAATGTAGTTAACTAATTGAAGAATAATTTCAGACTTTGATCCAGATACATTCTCATTTTGAATGTTGACTTTTGGTTTCCATGTGGTGGTTTTCTCTGGTTTCAACACAGTTGTTGAATTGTTCACAGTCACAGGTTTCTTTTGTGGTGAAATGACCTTTTTACCAGTTGGCTTTTTAACCGGTGTCCACTCAAGTTTCAGTTTAGTATACACAAGTTGTTTTGTTTGAGTGACACCTTTTTGTTTCAAAACCTGTTGTTCAGCTTTCGCTTTGCCATTAGGTTTATCAACTCTTTTGACTTTAGCCACTTGTTTTTCAACAAATTCTGGTTTTATCTTATCATTTCTGTGGTAAACTCCTTTAGATACATAAGTTTGTTGTGGAGTTTTGGTCACATTCCTCTTATCAACAACAGGCTTTGTCACAGATGCCTTTGCGTTTGAAACCTTAGACTGTTGAGTCTTCATTGGTTCAAAGCACTGCTTCCCCTGAGACACAGCTTGTTGTTTCTGTTTTTGTTTTTGCTTCTCTCCGGTCATCATTTTCTCCAACATACTAGTCCGTGGGTTTTGCGGATAGTATGGTTGGAAAGGTTTATCCACACAATTAGCTGCAAAATGTCCTGGCTTTCCACATCGAAAGCAGTTCATGAGTCTAGGTCCATTGACATGGCTACAGAGGTATGACCTTCTTGGGTAAGACGACTTCCACTCTTGCTTATCATCCCATTTGTGTATAACATGTTGTTTATCCTTTTCAGATTGTGTAATTAAACAAAATTGTTCTGATTTAGATTTGTTTGTTCTGTTAAAAGCTGACACAACCTGGGGATAAGCAACAAAGTCTTTGGGCTTAGTCTCACGACCTATTTTTGTGTTAAGCACACGAATTTTAAAACCAGACACTTTTTCATTTAATTCAGAAACATTTTTTAACAACGGTGCAACTATTTGTTTTGACTTGGATGTTTCTAGTTCTGACACAAGTGCCATTACATCATCCTTAGGTAAACATAAACTAGAGCTACTAGAACTACTAGACACGTGACTCTCTTCCACTCTCCGACATTCTGCATCCTCCTTAGAAATGTCTTTGATTTCTACTTCATCTGCACAATAAATAGATACATCAGAAGAGCTCACACAGTTATTCAGAGAAGTATTTGATGGTCCTGCTTCACACGCGTCTGTCATCACTCTATCCTTATTACCCAACCCATAAGTCATTTGTTTTTCATTTTCTATTTCCTCTTCTGTCATAGGTTTCACTCCAACCAAGACACTATCTAAAGGAGGTCCTTCCTCATGCATTTCCGATGCAGATCTATCTATCTGATCCTCCTCTGAAGATCATTCCTATTACATCTCTAGTTTTATCTTGAGGAACAATGTTCTTGTTTGCAAAGCTAATTCCTATTCCACCTTTGCCCTTGCCCATTCTAACCTCAGTAATACATGTGTCCAGAGATTTACTAGCCTGTAACATTCTTTTGCTTCTCATAAGATTTATATCAAGCTTAACCTGCAACTCGTTGTTTTTATGCTTAAGTTCATCTATCTGCTTAGTAAGTTCTGCTATTTCTAACTTAGGATTGTCATACAGATAAGCGTTCTCAGTTGCAAGTTTCTTATATTTCACTATATCTAATTTCTGGTCTTTAACCTTTTCTTCGTTCTTTTGCCATCTACCCTTAAATGAGCTTCTTTCACATTTTACCTCAAACAATTCTAATTGAAAATTTTTGCAAAATTGTCTAAGACCAGTAATTATACGATCACAAACAGGGTTAGAACATACCTTGGTGTGATCTGCTTCCATAGCTTCATTCTCCTCAGGTTCATCTTTAGTCACAACAGAAGCATGTTCTTCTTCTTCATCATCATCCAAAGCAGTCATCATAGCATGTGTCAGGCTCAGATCTTTCTTTTGAGACGTCCAATCATAGCCTCCTCCTTCCTGCACAATCAATGCACCTGCTTCTGCTTTTGCCTTCCCATCAGCTGGTTTCTTTTCCTCTGCTCTCTCTTTCCTTGGCTTGCTACACTCTCTTGCAAAGTGCCCATATTCATCACAATTGTAGCACCTCAGCTTGGTTTTGTCGAACCCCATCCTTATCTTGTCTTGGTCTTTCCAAACATTTCTACCTGTAGTTGCCATGAACTTCTTTGCCCTAAACACAGCCATAGCCATCTGCCAAGAGACATCCAACATTTCCACATCTTCTGGATTTATCTGATTCAGCTCTCCTGATAGGATCTCAGTAGGGATTAGGGTTCCGGCCATTAAAGCATGATAACTGTTCATGAATCCCATACCAAGTGCAAAGTTGGGATCATTGGTAGCCTCAGAATTGTCACCTCCACTTGAACTAGATTGAGGTTGTGCTACAAAAGCATTTGTTTTAGTCACAGAACTTGATCCACCTCTAACAGACTTTCCTTTCTGCTTCACATCTACTTCTTCCGACAATAAAGCTTGATTCAGTTTCCCAGCCAAACTAAGAGAGCTTATATGATTCAACTCACGCTGCTTATCATCAATAAGCTTGGACTTCAACTTGTTGATCATTTCATCAAGAGACAGCTCACTCAATTTGTTGTTGTCCTTAATGATTGAGATATTGGTGTTCCATGACTTTGGTAAACTGTTCAGCAGCTTCAAATTCTTGTCTTCCAATTCCGGCTCCACACCATAGCTTGACATTTCTGCCATCAGAGATACAAACCTTTGCACTTGCGCTTCAAACGATTCACCTTGGATATGGTTGAACAAATTGAATTTCTGCTTCAATATTTGCTTTCGACTTGCCTTAATGTCTGGATTTCCCTCATAGGCAACAATCAATGCATTCCAGAGTTCCTTCGCCGTCTTGCAATGCTTAAATCCTTGAGCAATGTCAGGTGTTAGTGCCATGGTCATAATTGCAAACGCCCTCTCAGCCTTGTTACACCTTTCCCAGTCCTCATCTTCAAACTCTTCTTCAGTCTTAGCCTTTCCTGCTTTAGCTCCTTCTCCATGAGTAGGTATGTGTGGTCCATTAATTACCGCTCTCCACAATCTCAAGTCAACACTCTTCAAATGGTTTTCAAACCTGTACTTCCACTCCAAAAAGTTATCCACCGAAGTGAGTCTAGGTGGACAAGTGATAGAGCCAATCTCGAAGACCAACTTCTGATACATACTTGGTTCAAAATCCATTACGATAGCAAAGGGAACTTAAATCTAAAATCCAAACGTCCAAAAACTGAGATTACGATGAAGAACACTTGATTACGATCGTAAAAGCCTAATTACGATCGTGAACAACTGATTCCGATAAAACCCAAAATCGCAAACACAAACCGCCTTTAAAAAATCGTAAACACTGATTACGATATCTGATTACGATCGCCGAGTCGTAAACACCTATTCCCGATTAGGAGCGATCGTAAACTGCAATTACGATTAAACAAGTCGTAAACAACGATTACGACAAGTGATTCTAGTATAGCAGAATCGTAAACACAGATTACGACCAAACAAAGTCGTAAACGCCAAACACTCGATCGTAAACGCAATAAAAATGACTTCTTGAAGTCGTAAACACGAGAATACAGCAGATCTTCAACCGATGAACTCGTAAACACGCTGAAACCCAGAAAACTCAATCGCAAACACGAAGAACAGTAGCAGGAGGTGTCGTAAATGCCCAGAAACCCTTCAAATCTTCAAAATCAAGAAATATAACCCAGAAATCTTCTTGACTCAATATCGTGTGAGCCTCGAATCAAAGATTCTTGGCTCTGATACCAATTGTAGATCCGAGATCAAACCGTCAACACAATATTCGATCTCAAATGAGTGCGGAAACCTCAAATGAGATTGATTCAAGAAACAAGTTGAAGAAATAGATTCAATTTATGAGAAAGATTGAATCTTGAATGATAAACACAACAAGTGAAGCTGATCGTAAATGGGAATCCACACAGAAATCGTAAACTCCTTAAATTCAAATAGAAAAGCTTGCTAAAAACATAAACACATGAGGCTTATATAGTGCCTCATGTAAACCTATTACAAAAATCGTAAACTATAATGAAGCCCACATGGCCCAATAGTAAACTACATTAAGCCCAATAACCCATTAAATAATAAGCCCAAAACAAAGTTAAAGCAAGCCCAATAACTAATGTTCATGCTTCAATAAATATAGCCCAACAGAGGGCTCGCACTCGTAAAATCATGACGACGATGATTCTACCGGTGATTGGTGATGGAAACGCGTTGTAGTGAAACGGAGCTACGCTAGGTCGCGACGGCGAGCTAGGGTTTGTTGATGGAAACGACCTCCATCTAGAGGTGGGCGTCACCTATGGTGAATGGAAATAGGACGAAGGTGGTCATACCTTGATGAGTCACGCGAAAGGTTAGTCCGGTAGCTTCTCGTATTACGCCGTCTTCTAGGGTTCCACGAAGGAAGCAAGACAACCAAGCTCTAGAGGAGGTTGATTTGCGTGAAGGGAGGGGACGAGGGAGAAGGGATGTGGCGGCACTAAAAATGGCGCAGAGAGGGGGAAGGGGGTGTGGAGGAGCAAAACTCCTCCCTTAGCTCTCTATATATAATGGATGGATCCTGAGCTTTATGGAAAACCTAAGCCCATGAGGATCCAGTCCATTAACCCTTCTCCAAGTAATTTAATATTGCAATTAAACCCTCTTTAGTTTGCGATTAATTAATAAAACAACTTTATTAATTTCACAAGTCGCAAACTACGAGAAACATAAATAACTATTTATTTATTTCACCATAAAACATTAATCAAAATGTTTTTCTTCGTTTATTTAATTATTTCAAGAATAATCATTTGTAATTAATTAAATGTTTATTAATCATGAATAAACATTAAATTAATTATATATATTTCCCTAAATTACCGGTTAGCCAAGTAAGCGGATTTTTATCTCGTTGCCCTTAGTGTAACTCTTTATGGGTCTAACCGGGTCGGGTTCTTGGTGTTGTCGGGTCTGGACATCCATTATCCAACACTAACCATAGTAGTAATCGTGCTGACATACATACAATGGTTAGTATTGGTCAAATTCATTATCTTCTATATATACTTTTTCATGTGATTGCTGATTTCCATAAACTAATTAATTCACTTATAGGGCATGAAATTCGGTGGCCGATCAACCTCGTCTCAAACAGTGGAAAAGGAAAAGGTAAGTATTTGCCAGTTTCATTCCGCTTTTAAGTTTCACACTAATCTTTTTCGAAAAGTTGATGTACTCCCGTTTTTAATGTCTTTTGGTACCTTAAATACATGGGCTAGCTAGGATAGTAGGAAAAAGGTCAAAATAGAATTAGCAAATAAAGTTCAATTGACTATTAAGTTGATCCGGAAGTTAATGTGATGTTCAACTGGATGTTTATCCGGATTCTTAATGTTTATCCGATTATTTTAAGTTCTTCCGGATATTTAATGTCCATCTGAATATTAGTTGAATAGGACCTCACCCAAAGTACTGAAACCAGATGATACTCAACTCAGTCCATATCAAAAGCGGCAGTAAAGGAAAAGGTATGTACTTGAAAATTGGTTTAATTATATATTTTGTTCAATTTCCATAAGCTAATCAACTATATATTTTTGTAGGGAAGAAAAGAAATCATGGTCCTAATTCAGCTCAAATCAATAAGGTTGAAGATGTAGACCACGTGGTAGTTTTCTTCGCCGATTGATTATTAAATTGAGAATAATGATTGTGTATAGTGTAATTTTGTTTAATTTTATTTTGTATTATAAATTGTAATTACTCATTAATTTTTATTTATTATTGCTAATAAATCATCTGATTTTTAGGTTTATGATGTTAATATGTAATATATTTTTTTAATTTATTAAAAGTTTTAATTCATTAAAATAATGCTTAAATTGCATATTGTCCAAATGAGTGTGGCTAAAGGGTACCAACAGCCACACTTATTGGTAAAGAATGGCCACATAAAATCATAATCATTATGTGTCACCAAAGGTTATTTTATAGCGACATTTTTATTTTTATCAAATGACGTGGCTAAAAATATATGTATGTGACTATATAATACCAACGGCTACACTTATGTACAATACATGTGGTCGTTCCAACTCTTTAGCCACACTAATTACGACAAGATAAGTGACTATAACAACCCTTTGGCCACTTTTTTATTTCTAATATATGTGGCTAAAACACAAATATATGTGACCATATAATACCAAAAGCCACACTTTTGCTACTTTCACGTGCCCATTCCCACCATTTGGCAACGCGTGTTGAGAGAACATATCTGATTTCAACAACCCTTTGGCCACTTTTTTGTTTCTAATATATGTGGCGAAAACACAAATATATGTGACATATAATACCAAAGGCCACGCTTTTGATATTTTCACGTGCCCATTATCACCCTTTGATCACGCGTATTGGGAGAACATATCTGATTTCAACAACCCTTTAGCCAAGTATTTTTATAATATATGTGGCTAAAACACAAATATATGTGACTATATAATACCAAATACCACACTTTTGGTACTTTCACGTGCCCATTTCCACCCTTTGGCCACGCGTATTGGGAGAACATATATGATTTCAACAACCATTTGGCCACGTCTTTTTATAATATATGTGGCTAAAACATAAATATATGTGACTATATAATACCAAAGGCCACGTTAAACAAACACATGACCCTTTGGCCACGCTTTTTGGAAAAATTGTTTGATTACAACAATAAAATTTGGGACCCTTTAGCCACGTTTCTAGGTGGCTTCAGCCACTGATATGTTAATGTGGTCGTATCATACATACAATGACGGGACCTTTGGTGTTGATGCACACGAGTATATATAAATAAATATGCAAAAACGACCTTAAAATTTATAAACCTAAATTATCTTGTAACTACGTATGTATATGTAGGAAAGCAGACCTATCGTATGGTAGCACAAAGAGAAAACTCTGGGTCGACCTAAGCAAGCAACGGTGTAATCAAACTAAACCTAATTATCATCATTAGGATTCTGTCACAATTCCTAATAACTATCCAAAAACAAATAAGAAAACAAATTAAAGGTAGCATTAACGAAATAGAAATAAAATCAGAAGAAAGAACATATATCATCTAAGACTGGTCACTATTCATGCATTACCAAGACCTGACATTGACATTTGTAAAGTAACTGCCTAATAGATCTATAGTCACTAAACTCATAAATCGGCAATTAAAACTACAGCCATAATGAAGGATCCACAAATTAATGACCTAGCTATAGGACACTAAACACATGATCTAAGACCTAGGATCATAGACCAATCCTATTCTGACTAACCATGACAGACTAATAACTTATAACCCAATTACATGCCATAACATATGCAGTATATTTAGTCATTTCACTATTCCTTTTACCCAATACATGGAAGCTAAGATTCATGACCAAACACAAAGACATATTTCCTATCTAAACACATATTGATATCGCTAGATTACCAACTAAGAAATAGCATCAATTCAATAAGCAGAATACGTCTATCCTACCAACCCAACCAAATACTACTACGAAAGGATTAAACACATCATTCAACAACACATCTTTAACATTCAAAGGGAATCATAAACATTATACTAAAATCATTATGTAAAACATTGTCAATGTCAAATCAAAGGTAAAACAATAAATAGATCACATTATCTTAGATGACATCAAGAGAGTTAGCCTCCCATAGCTAAACTAAAGAAACACTACGTCAAAATTCACCTTTGGCCACAGAAAAAAAACCGTGACCAAAGGTGTTTGGTCACGTTATTTTTTTTCATTTCAATCGACACCAAAGGTCTCGTCACCTTATGTATCCTACGGCCACATTACAATATCAGTGGCTGAAGCCACCTAGAAGCGTGGCTAAAGGGTACCAATATTTATTGTTGTAATCAAACAATTCTTCCGAAAAGCGTGGCCAAAGGGTCCCAATGGCTACATGTGTTTGTTTAACGTGACCTTTGGTATTATATGGTCACGTATATTCGTGTTTTAGCCACATATGTTATAAAATATGTGGCCAAATGGGTTGCTGAAATTATAATTTTTGTCCCAATATGCGTGGCCAAAGGGTGGCAACGGCCATGTTAAAAAATGAATAGCGTGGCCTTTAGTATTATATGGTCACGTATATTTGTGTTTTAGCCACATATGTTATAAAAAACGTGGCCAAATGGGTTGCTAAAATCATACATTTTGTCCCAATACGCATGGCCAAAGGGTGACAACGACCACATTAAAATATAAAAAGCGTGGCCTTTGGTATTATATGGTCACGTATATTTGTGTTTTAGCCACATATATTTAAAAAAAAAGTGGCCAAAGGGTAGTTGAAATCATACATTTTGTCCCAATACGCCCACAAAGGGTGGCATCGGTCACATTAAAATATAAAAAGTGTGGCCTTTGGTATCATATGGTTACGTATATTTGTGTTTTAGCCACAATTATTTGGAAGAAAAAAAAAGTGGCCAAAGCGTACTTGAAATTAGATATTTTGTCCCAATACGCGTGGCCAAATGGTGGCAACGACCATGTTAAAATATCAAAAGCGTGACCTTTGGTATTATATGGTCACGTATATTTGTGTTTTAGCCACATATATTTGAAATCAGATAATTTATTCCAATACGTGTGGCTAAATGGTGGCAACGGCCACGTTAAAATATAAAAAGTGCGGCCTTTGGTATTATATGGTCACGTATATTTGTGTTTTAGCCACATATATTTGGAAAAAGAACGTGGCCAAAGGGTAGTTGAAATTAGATATTTTGTCCCAATACGCGTGGCCAAAGGGTGGCAACGGCCACGTTAAAATATAAAAAGTGTGGCCTTTGGTATTATATATATGGTCACATATATTTTCTTAATTACAATTAATTAAACTGCATATTAATTAATATAGAGGAACCTTAAAATCATATTATAATTAAAAATTAATGTACATACACTAATCAAATGCCGTTCAAAAAATAAAATACACTAATCAAAGTTTAATTTGTATAATAATTAATTATAATTTCTTTTCTGTGCTCATCAGTTGATTCTGCTGGATCCGTGTACTAAGTTTTCTGTTTATCAGATCTTGAGTCAGCTGGTTTGGTGTTAAGTACACTTTCGAGATCTCTTTCCGATCATTATTTACCTGGAAAAATGACAAATAAAACCGATCATATATATATATATATATATATATATAGTTAATTAATTATAGCGAATACGTCTATCCTACTAGTACTTTTTGAACCGTATAATGATCAACCGGCTGTGATTTATCTGACTTGTTAATAGAATGAATGATCATTCGTTTCATCGGCCATGCAATAATATATTTATTTTCAACCTCCGAAAGCGTTGTTTTATCATCTACTAGGAATGGTAAAAATGTTGCACCCTTATTGACCTGATAAACTTTAATTCTACGGCAACAGGAGGCAATGGACTTCCATGAATCTTCTCATCTTTCTCTTGGTAATAATTCATCTTTTTGTGTCTAACCTACTTTATTTTCTTTAGTGTTTCGTATAAATCGTCGGACTTCCTCTACGTGTACGGGAGTACCGACCTGATCGTTGTTGGGTTATACAATTTCAACTTGTTTTATTTTCTTTATTTTGTTAAATCCGAGGTCTTATCTGCGTATCGAAAGATCGACCTTAAGGTAGACGATTTAACGTTCTTATTTATTTTTGCATGGAACATAGTTGACAATATCATGAAAATATTATGCTTTGTGACATTTCACAAGTGTAATCACATAAAAATAAAAAGCAAAAGAAAAGGAAAAAGAAAATGTTTGAATATGTCTGATACTGTGAGATACACTGGTCAAAGCAAATCTAATCAATACCTTAACATATCCAGATATTATGAGTATGATTCTATCTGAGTTTAAGATGGACAAATTGTATCGGCAATCAGCATGACTTTTGTGCTTCAATTAGTTGAAAATGAAGTGTACTTTAGTGCGTCATGTTCAATATGATCCCATGATCTTTCTCATACCAAAAATAGAGTTTGATTCTGTATTGCATTTCATTTCATTTCATTTCAGGAATAGTACAAAAAGATTTTTGGTGTGTTTTAGCATAAGTTTGAAAAATCAAAAAGATTTTAGGTTTGTTTTGATATAAAACTTTCTAAAAGCCAAAAAGATTTTATTTCTGCTTTATTTTCGATCTGATCAACACGTGATGCAAAATCAAATTTTCAAAATCATATCTTGGAGTCTCAAAGAGACGTTTGGCGCCAAGATTATTTAAATGTTTGAGCAGGTTGCTAAAGTGCAAGATAACATAATATCGTCGAGTCTTCTGAAGCTGTTGATAAAGACCAGAGATACACTAAACATCGTCAAGTATTCAAGATCATGCAACAATTCAGTTGAAGAAGAGTTTGCTCGAGGATTCATTTCGTTAAACGAACAGATTATACATTTGAGGGGGAGTTTGATTGAAGATACAGATTTGAAGTTGTTGAAGTCATACTGCACACGACGAGGGGGAGTTTGTTGATACCTGATATGTGCGTCGTGTGAAGTATCGAGTTACATCAAGTCAAAGAACAAGTTCAAGCCATAGTGTAACTGGCCGAACATGGTCCGAACCTGGAGTTCGGACCTGACGAACCTGGTGTTCGGACAGGGTTCGGCCAGTGCCTATAAATAGTGTGTTTATTCTTTGTTACAGCAACGAGTGAGAGTCTGAGCTTTGTTAAGTGTGTGTTTCTAAAGTGTTCTCTCTGAGTCTGTTTGTAAGTGTATACTGATTGTAATTGTTCTTTGTTGATCAATATAACAATCGGTTAATTACGTTTTGATCTCCAAATAGCTAGATTGAGTAGACGATCCAATGCTCTCGCATTTTCACGAATGTTGAAGTATGTTATGATTAATGCTATCTCTTTTATGGTTATATAAACTTGCAATTATCATGTTTTGAATTGTGTTGTTTTTGTTCTCGCTATGGAATGTTGTGTATACACGTACCCTATCTTCTCTTTTCTATCTTATGTTTCTTGGATGTGTTTGCGCGTATCATATTATGGCATCATTGATATATGTCGTGGCAGTTATTCTCGAGCATGTAATAACCCCATTTACATATTATCTAAAATTTTACATTATGTCGACATTGGTAACTTAAAGCGAAATCATGCCACCACGACGCCAAACCCCCAGGAACGTTTCGCCTCCTCCTGCTATGACCGCTGCTGAAATCGAGGAGATTATTGCTCACCGCGTCGCAGAAATAATTAAATAGCCTAATTTCACAGTTCAATCCGTTAGAAGCAGATTGTCTCCCATAGACCTACCTGTTCATACATTACAGTTGATTCATTATACCGGTAGATATCTAGTCTACAAGTTTGTGACACCAGTGATCACGTCCCCAGAGCTAACTTACAATCCAACATTTTTGCCTTTACGTCATGCATTGCCGTCATGACTCCAATAGGACAATATAATACCCGTTCCTCTCCCCCGAAGGGCAAGCAGGAGCTAGAGCGACTAACTGGTACGTACTAAAGGACTTCAATGGCAATATACAAATCACTACGGTCCACAAATTGTATAATAATTTAGTACAGTTTTACAAGAAAAGTTATCGCATGTCTTCTCCCCCTGAGTTTTGAAAACTGTAAAAGAGTAGGGGCCGTAAACTCACCTTAGGGTGCCAATTTAATATTCCCAGTAACAAACCAAATGATAGCAGTGATTACTATTAGACTTCACCTATGACACATAACAATGTGAGTGTTGACTGTGTTGACAAACCGTCCCGACAACGCGTGGATAATAGACAAGTCGACTCGAATACACATTGGTGGTTGATTTATGTTTTCTAATATGTATCATAACAAGTATATAACATATAAAACACAGTGCACAATGATAAAACACGTAACAATTACTTATGACATTATCCCGCGTATACGATGTACGATCGACGGGGCAATCGTACAAAGTCTTGTCATTCCCACCGAGGTAGGAGACTTAGGATTTGTACACTCGTATAACTCATAATTTATTTGACTTATCTCATGCAAACACCTAGCCAAGTAATCTCATGCCCATATTCATTCATTTCCCCAATTTGTTTAGACAACGTCATCATCTCATGCAAGTCACATAGATCATCATTTAGCATATATCAAACCAAATCATAAGTTCCTAGCCACATGCATGTAAGCTAACTTGCCCTAATTGGCCATTTTCACCATATTTTCATGTAAATAATTTTTATAAAATTAACCACATACTATTGATTACCAAGTTTACAACTTTATACTTCATCATGCATTAAATAACCTAGATTGCATACTCACATTGTAGATCTAACACAAATCATATGCCTTTATTCAAGATCTTGCATGCATGGCAACCAAAATCAAGTTTTCATCATGGATCTTACGCAAAGTCAACAACTTTATACATCATCAACCCTAGATCTATCATTATCAAGTCATCACGACACAGATCTAGCACAAATCATCAACCTTTATCCACATGCATGCATGATTTTCCATGAAAAACCCTACATCTAGCTCATATCATCATATCATGCATAAGAGCCATGTTTTTTTATTCAAAGATGCAATCTTTATCATTCCTAACACTAGATCTACACTTGATATTATCATAACAACATAGATCAGATCTAAACCTAACATAAAGCATGAATCTTGACATCTTTAACACAAGCAGAACATAAGAAAACACATACCGAATGTTATAGGATGAGAAAGGATGCAATCGGGGCTAGAATCTTGAAGGAAAGCTTAAATCTTGATGGTGAATGAGTATGAAGATAATAAGAGACGTAAATGGGGTTGTGGAGTCATTTAGAGCTGAAGGATTGAGGTGGTGGTCGCTAATGATGCTTAAATAGTGGAAAATTAGGGTTTGGCTGAAAATGTAGTTCCTGGTGTATCGCTTGCTGCCTCAATAGTTGTAGGCCATACGCCTATAACCTCCCTTCTGGCTGCCCCTTTGACTTTTGTTGACCGCAACCCATTTTGTCAGTTTTTCACGTTTTTGGTCACGGTTTCGATGTTTTCTCCCATTTTCAATTCACCATCATTTTTATCACATCAAATCCAATAAAATCAAGTATCAACATGCCATATAACAATTTCAATTAAGCAATTAAATTCACATACCGGTTTTCACATAATTCACAATATTCATCGATTTTTAATTAATCACCAATGTTTTGAGACGCGAACTTGTGTGTGATGTTTGTAAAGTGTTTTAAGGCTACTAGACTCTTCTAATACCTTAATTGACATACTACGCCTATATACGCGACTCTCGGTTTGCCGGTTTTATCAGTTTTTATCCGTTTCTAAGGCTCGGGTCCCACCCGAAGGGCCGGATTGTCACAAGATGGAAGGCTGGGATTTGAAGACTATGGAGCATATTCCTATGCTATAGAGTGTCTCGTGTATTGTATCTAAGTAAGCGTGTGTTAGTGTGTCTGAGTGTCAACATACTAAGGTGGTCGTATCATCTGGTCCGCCGTACCAATTGGTATGCCCGTACCAATTGGTATGCTAGTTGGTACATTGGGTAAGTTGTTCAATATAAATAGTTCGTGTTAGAAGGAGAGAAAAACACTTCTGTCATTCTACACCTTTTGTGTGTGTGTTCTAGAGAGAAACTAGAGAGAGTTCTTTGTAATCTTCAAGTGATTCAATAAGAAATCTCTTATTTACTTTCTCATGTTCACTAGATTGATCGAATCATGTAGTAGTAAGATCATGCAGTGTCCTTATAAGTGGTATTAGAGCAATCCAGGTTGATCTACTGCTGTGTTTTGATCAATTTTTGGATTTCTAGTGAGAGAAAGTTTGGGTTTCATTGGTTTTTCATCAATTTTCTTCAATTCCCAGTGATTCTGATGTCAAACTTGATTTTAAAACATTCTTAATGTGTTTTCGTTGCCTACTGCTGCAAATTACAATCCATAAGATCCAAATTCTAAAAATCAGTCGAAACAGTGTTGGTACGCTGGTTGAATGTCGTGGTACGCTGGATGAACTGCTGGTACGCTGACTGGTACGCTATTGGTACGCAAGGCAATCTTCGTCGTTGGTCTGGAGCAGCTACGCTGTACCATTTGGTCCGCTGATTGGTACGTAAGGCAATCTTCAACGATGGTACGTTACTATTCACTATGGTACACTGAGTTCATTGGTACGCCGCTAGTTTGGTACACTAAAGTTGGTGGTACACTGAGTTCTTGGTCCGGTCAAAGATATTGGTACGGTGGTCAACGATTTGGTACGCTGAGAAGGTTAAGGTTCACTAAAACAGACATAACTTGAGTTTCGTTAAGAGTTACGGGAGCTAATACCAGCCAAAATGACCGTCTCGACGAGATTTACACTTTTACTAGCCTAACGGCCAGTAACCTCCAGTTTGACCTCCAAAATCCGTTTCTAAGACCTACGTTTTTTGCATCCGAAGTTTTAGATGTCAAAAGTTTATCACAAGATGTCTGATTTCCAAGCATTTACGGTCATGCAAAACACGGTGCAAGCTATGCTTAACTTTGATAACGAAATTGGAACAAGCCAGAAAGTTTCCAAGTTGCTAAATTGGAAGATTATCACAATTGGAAACAAATAGTTTCTGCTTACATTAGCACAAATGATATCGATTCTTGAGCAAAAGGTGTATGTTTATCTTACGGTGGTTTTACCTACTGAATTGTTACATCAATTCAGTACTTGCCGGAAAAGTAAGCAGTTATGGGATGCTTTGTCTGCAAGATGCGAAGGCAATGATCAATACAAAAAGAGTAGACGAAAAGTGCTGAATAAAGAATTTGAAATCTTTCAACACTATGAGAAAGAAAACATAACTTCTCTTGTATCCAGATTTTCACATCTAATCAGTGTAATGAAAGTGGTTAACATTGAGAAGACCGAGGAGGAATTGAAAGAAAAACTGATGGAAGCATTACCAGAAAAGTGGGAGAATTATGTGTTGTTGCTTACTCATGACAAAGAGTATTCTGCATTATCAGTTCATGATATAACAAGAAAGCTTCATGTGAGAGAAATGGATATGATGACTTCACATAAATCAACTACACAACTACGAAATCTTGAGTTGTATCATGGTTAAAATTCTGCAAGTATCAATGCAAAATCTAAATCATTTGGTTTTAATTCATCAAATCCAGATCCAACAGCATTTGTTGCTAGCCATGGATCAGAAAGTTCTGAAAATTCATCAAGAGGGTGTAATTTCACTATTCCAAATCATTCAAGTTGGACTTTGTTTTCTACAAAAACAACTGATGAACATTTGGCATTAATTTATGCATTGTTATCTTCATACTATGGGTGGTTGAATGGTGGTTTACCAACTGCTAATATGATTGAAGAAGATTTTGATCAGATCAATCCAGATAATCTTGAACGAATGGATATTAATTAGAAACTTGCTATGCTAGCCTAAATAGCTAAACAGTTCAGGAAGAAAACAGGATTCAAAAAGTTTGAATCCAGATGGTAAAGTTGGATTAGACAAATCTAAGGTAAAATGTTTCAAATGTTTCAATTTTGGACATTTTGCTCGTGAATGTTCAATGTCAAACCCTTCTTCATCAAAGTCTCCAACAAATAATTCAGATTTAAAGGCATTAGTCTCACAATCTAATCAAGGATATGACTGGTCAGACGATATTAAACATTTTGAAAAGTCCTATTGCTTTGACTGCAATTCGTAACAATCCTGCAGGTTCATTTAATGACGAGTTAGCTAAAATGCAACATGCGTTTATGGTTCAAATTGATCACAGTGATTCTGAATCAGGACAAGTGGATCTGAAACTAGTGGTTATGAATCAGTTTGTGAATTTTGTTCACAAAAGGATAAAAGAATTCAAAGTTTGGTAAAAGAGAATGAGTTGTTGAATGTTGAAAATAAAAGGAAGATAGAAGAGTTGACAGGTGAACAAATAAAATTGAAAGATCTAATTCAAGAATTATCATCTCAAAAGGAAAAAAATTCAGGTTTTTAAGCAGAAGTTATTGAGAAATAGTTAAAGTTTCAAGGTGTTGAAAAGGATTTTGAACAGAAATTTACTAAATTATCTGAAGAAAATGTTGAGGTTAGTCAAGGAAGTTAAAAAGTGGAAGGCTGAAGCTGAGGATGCTGCCAATGATTTCAATAATATGTTTGAAAAATCAAAGATTAAGCTTGATATGCTTACCAAGACTTCTAATGACTATGTTGCCAAAATGGAGTCATATCAGATTGATATGGAAAAGTTGCTAAATGAAAATAGGGAGTTAGTAAGAGTGAATAAATTGCAAAATGCGAATCTTGATATTCAAAAGAGAAATGATGATAAGTTGAAGAAAAGAGTTATTTGCTGAGCTTGATAATTTAAGATTTCAAAAATATGAAACGCATAAAGATGGAAAGAGATTGATTGCAACAGAGAAAGAATTGGCTGAAGATCAACAAACGATTTCTAACTTGAAGATCCAAGTGATTGACGCAAATCGTCTTTTGGATAATGTCACAAATTCACAATCTTTCACAAGCTTCTTAGCAAAAGATGAAAATTTTGAAAGAATGTTCGATAAGACAGCATCACCTCCTACCATTATAAAAGAAGCCATCAACATAGTCAAAGAAACAGTTAAAGAATGTGATTACTCAAAGTTTTCTGATTCTAAATCTGAAGAAAAGAAGGAAACAAAGACTCAAAAGAATGGAAAGAAAGCTGAACAAAAACCAGAAATTTCTCAAACTTCAAATTTTGTATCTGGTTCTTCATCTACTTTTAAAGAAAAATTAGCTAGTTCAACTGAGAAGATTCATTCAAAAGATATCAACAAAGTTCAAGTTGAGTTTTCTCATCTTGCAAAGAACGGGCATAAATCATCTGGTTCAGAAAAGAAAGTACCTGGAAAACATTCAGGTTTAGCTTTCAACCACAAGGTTGTTAAGATTGATGATTCTAAGAATTCACATTCACAGAAATTGAAGAAAGTTACTATGAAGCAATTTCAGAAAGATGTTTTTAAAGCTGAAAAAGCTCAACCTGAGAGGTTTTATAAGCTCAAAGGTTCGGAACAAATATTTTCTAAAAAGGAATTCTCGCTTCATTGCGTGGATGCTCAAAAAATTGCAGAAGTTTTTGTGAAGAATGTTGATCCGAAGAATAAGAAGAAGCAAACTGCTAAATATTCTTCTGGAGGATCTAATTCTACTCCAAAAAGCCCGACATCCAAATGGGTTTATGATCATCGATATTAGGTATTTGATTCATTTTATGATCATTTTGGAGATGCTAACGTTTGTGAAGCTTTGCAGAGACAAAAGCGGAGAAATGTAAACAATCGCTTGTGTTACAATTGCCGACAAAAAGGGCATATGGCCCAAGATTGTCCTGTTACTGCTGCTTCTACTCAAAGAAAAGGAAAGGTTCCTTTTGTTGGTAAATATGCCAAATACAAATTCATTGATGAATATGGCAGAGTATTTGATGAATATCAACGTACATTTTTCAAAAATCAGGGAAAATGTATTCCCAAGTTTCAAAATGTTCAATATGTAGGTTGTTCGTCACAATTAACTGTGACTAGTTCATCAAATACTAATTTACCAACACAACAAATCTGGAAACCTAAATCGGTTTTAAAAGGTAATTAGGACATTGGTCGACCAGAAGCGATTCGCTTCGAGTCATTTATAAACTGATGTGTTTGACCAGTGTGTAGGTACTTCTAGAAGACCTATTGGTGATTGAAAAGTTACTGATGAAGGAGTATTCTATTGTAATTAAATTACATGTGATATCAAATTTCAAAACTGAAATTTTTCTGAAAGCTAAAACTGAAAGATATCCATGTCGAAAGGTCAATTTTCTTTCTTTTACATTTCTATGTAGATTAGGGGGAGAAAATTGAAAATATCAGCAATAGTGTCTTTGTGTTTTGTTAAAATGAAAAATCCAAAAATAGAGTTTTCATTTTAAGGGTGAGAAAGCAGAAAAATACAAAAACATTGAAAAAAAATGAGAAATTGATCCGAAATAATTAGGAAATGATGGTACATTGGCTTACGTGTCTGACTCATGGATAAATTAGATGAAAAAGCCATAAGATCATTGTTCGATGTGCTTGGTAGGCTCGACATTAAATAAGAAAGTATTCAAGTGTGATATACACTACATACTAATGCTTGACCAAGTGGACAACATCTTGATGCATATTTCAAGATATTGAAAAGATGTGTGAAAAAGAAAATGAGAAGTCACTGTGTATACATGTGTTCCTTTTGCAAAGATTTAAACTTGTTTGATTTTCTTTATTTTGTCAAATGATCGGAATTTCTCTCCGTATCGAAAGATCGACCTGATTGTTGTTCGTTTGACGTTATGCTTTATTTTCTTTGGTGTTCCATATAATTCATTGGACTTTCTCTACATGTCCACAAGACCGACCTGATTGTTGTTGAATTGTACAATTTCAACTTTTTATTTTCTTATTTTGTTAAATCTGAGGCCTTATCTGCGTATCGGAAGATCGACCGTAAGGTAGACGATTTAACGTTCTTATTTCTTTTTGCATGGAACACAGTTGATGATATCATGAAATACAATCACCATGTGTTAAATCACAAGTGAAGTCACAAAGTGTGATATAAGCAAATAAATCTGAGTATGTCTGATAGTGTGGGGTACACTGGTAAAAGCGAATCTAATTAATACAATAACATATCCAGATGTTATGAGTATATTTGTGCATGAGTTTAAGATGGACAAATTATACCAGTAATCGACATGACTTGTGTGCTGAAGTAATTGAAATTGAAGTGTAGTTCAGCATGTTATGTTCAATATGATCCCAAGTTGTGATCTTTCTCGCAAAAGACAAAAATAGTGTCTAATTCTGTATTCCATTTATGTTTCATATCTGAAAATTTCAGAAAGATTTTAGGTGTGTTTTAGCATAAACTTAGAAAAATCAAAAAGATTTTAGGTGTGCTTTGATGTAAAGTTTCAAAAAGGAAAAAATATTTTGTTTCTTATTTGTTTTCGACCGATCGACATGTGATACTAATCTTGGATTCTCGAAGAGAAGTTTTGCGTCGAGATTAAATTAATTTTTAAAAGAAAAGAAACTGCGATTCACTCTTCTGAAATTGCAGATTCTGTGTGTCAAGACTCAAGTATGGTAAAAGGGGAAGTTTAATGTATCTTTCACAAATGGATCTTGAAGGTCAAAGATTATTCAAGAGTGATCCATCCATGCAAGTTCTATAGCTGTCATGAAATTTCAAGTTGAAGATCAGATGTAGCAATCCTGAACATTGAAGACTGAAGTTTAGTTAGCATAGATACACTACCGTTAAGAGGGAGTTTGTTAGAGCATATTCCTATGCTATAGAGTGTCTCGTGTATTATATCTAAGTGAGCATGTGTTAGTGAGTCTGAGTGTCAACAAACCAAGGTGGTCGTACCATCTGCTCTGCCGTACCAGTTAGTACGCCCGTACTAATTGGTATGATAGTTGGTACGCCGGGTAAGTTGTTCACTTTAAATAGTTCGTGTTAGAATGAGAGAAAAACACTTCTGTCATTCTACACCTTCTGTGTGTGTGTTCTAGGGAGAGAAACTAGAGAGAGTTTTTTGTAATCTTCAAGTGATTCAATAAGAAATCTCTTATTTACTTTATGTGTTCACTAGATTGAGAGAATCATGCAGTAGTAAGATCATTTCGTGTCCTTACAAAGTCTAAGATAAAATGTTACGAATGTTCAAATCTTGGACATTTTGCAAGAGAGTATCAGCAATCTCATGTTCACAAGTCTGATTCAAAAGCTACTACTAATGGTACTTATCGTCATCAAGCAATTCAACTAAGAAAGCATTGGCTGTTACTGCTGATTATGATTGGGGTAAACATTTTGACACATCCGCATTGATTGTCACACATGAACAAGATGATTATTATTCAGACTTAAGTTCTTATGAATCTGCTGAGAATGAAAATTCTGAGTCTAGAATTAAAAGCTTGTTAAAGGATGTAAGGACACAAACGGATTTTACTACTGCATGATTCGATCAAACACGATGAATACGACGTAAATAAAGCTTTGTTTTATTGATTTCACTAAGATAGATTACAAGGAATCTAGAGAGAGAAACACCTTAGACACACACAGTTACGATCACACAATGACCTGAAGTTCTAAGCTCCCTCTAACACAAAGTATTTATAGTGACTAACTTACTAACCAGCATACCAACCAGCAAACTAATTGGTAAGCTGCAGCATACCATCAGACTTACCAATTGGTACGCTACCCTTGGTAAGTTGACGCTAAGAGTCACAAACACGCTCTGATCTAGATACAATACACGAGACACATTACAGCATAGAATTATGCTCTAACAAACTCCCGCTTAACGTGTAGTGTATCTATGCTAACTAATCTTCAGTCTTCAATCTTCAGTATTGCTGCATCCGATCTTCAACATGAAACTTCGTGTTAGCAATAGAGCTTACATGGCTAGATCAGAACTTGAACAATCTTTAAACTTCAAGATTCACTTGTGAAAGATACTTCAAACTCCCCCTTTCACCATGCTTGAGTCTTGAGACAGAGAACCTGTAGTTTTAGAAGACAGAAGCGTGGTTTCTTTTTTCTTTTGAAACACTAATTTAATCTTTGCGCAAAACTTCTCTTCGAGAATACAAGATATAAATTTGAAAATTTGAATTTCGTATCACATATCGATCGGTTGAAAACAAATAAGAAACAAAATCTTTTTGGCTTTTGAAACTTTATATCAAAACACACCAAAAGTGTTTTTGATTTTTCTAAGTTTATGCTAAAACACACCTAGAATCTTTTTGGCCTTTTCATATATGAAACATAAATGTAATACTAAATCAGACACTGTTTTTGTCTTTTGCGAGAAAGATCACAACTTGGAATCATATTGAACATAACACACTGAACTACACTTTAATTTTGATTACTTCAGCGCACAAGTCATGTAGATTATTAGTATAATTTGCCCATCCTAAACTCAGGCAAAATCATACTCATAACATCTGGATATGCTAAGGATTGATTAAGTTTGCTTTGACCTGTGTACTCCACACTATCAGCCATACTCAGATATGCTTTTATATCACACTTACTTCAGAATCAGAATTCACAAGTAGACTCATAACCACTTACGTCAGAATCAGAATCACTTAATTCAACTTGAATATTTTCCATCAACACTATATGTGAATCACCAGTGAAACTAGTTTCAGACATAGTTTCCATTCTAGCATCATCTGCTTGAGAAGCGTAGATAAAAGCAGATTCATCCAGAAATTCTGACCAATCAATATCTTTACGAATTGAAGACACCATAGCTTTTTCTTCTGGACCATTAGATATAGTAGCTTTGTGAACATGATTATCTGAATTAGACTTCTCAGATGATGATTGTTTGCATTTGTTGAGGGTATATTTACAGGATGCTCGCAGGAAGCACACATAGTTCAGGAATCCTATTACCGTCTGGGAATCCCACTCATTCAGGTATCCTGATTTGTTTTATTCAACTAACTCTTATAATTGCCACGTGTTTTTTTGACCAGGTACCATTGAAGTATCAACTACCTCCGAGATTCAAGTTCCAGCTAAATGAGATCGTGGACCAAGTGGACGAAGAGGGCTCTAACGGTTATATTAGTTGGATGATAGGATCCGGGGAATCCCGGATAGTTTGTTATTATTGTAATCCTTATATAATCGAGGATTCGATCGACTTAGGGACACATAACACCAACGCACTTTAGCTCTGATAGTTTACCATCATTGTAACACTTAGTTTCGATCGATCAAACCTCCAAAACACCTGTAATTCTTTATTTCGTATCAATAAAATTGCTAGGCAGCAGGCTCTTCAGGCCGGATCCCGAGGTTTTTTTGTTAGGATTCCTAGAGGCAACTCGATGGATCCAGGATTTTTCCCTCGTTACATCCTTTTGTGAATCATTATGAGAATTTCCTGGGCCGAAAGTGTAATGTTGATATGCATGTTAATTTTGATTTATTTAACCGTAAATTGGATCCTACTACGGCTGATTACATGGTTCGGTTGGTGGAAGATAAGGAGATTAGGGACACTATTTTTGCTATGAATGATAACAAGGCTCCTGGTCCGGATGGTTTTACTGCAG
Source organism: Deinandra increscens subsp. villosa (assembly GCA_039602395.1). Lineage (NCBI taxonomy): Eukaryota > Viridiplantae > Streptophyta > Magnoliopsida > Asterales > Asteraceae > Deinandra > Deinandra increscens. The sequence goes on from JBCNJP010000025.1 coordinate 40,075,242, forward strand.
CTTTTTTTAAGAAAGCTTGGCACATAGTGGGGGGTCATGTTTGTCTTGCTGTTAAGGATTTCTTTGTTTCGGGTAAGCTGCTGAGGGAGCTTAACCACACGATTATTGCTTTGGTCCCTAAAGTTTCTACCCCGGGTAAAATTAATGATTACAGGCCTATCTCGTTTTGTAATGTAATTTACAAGTGCATCAGCAAGATTATTGCGGATCGAATTAAGAATGAGTTGGAGAAAATTATGGATGTTAATTAGTCCGCTTTTATACCGGGGAAGAAAATTTCGGATAATATCTTGTTAACACAGGAGCTCATGCATAATTATCACAAGGATTATGGTCCTCCTCGTTGTGCCTTCAAGATTGACATCCAGAAGGCTTATTGATTGGGATTTTCTTGAGGGTATCCTTAAGGGGTTCGAGTTCCATCACAAGTTGGTAAATTGGATTATGGTTTGCGTTTCTTCGCCTTCTTATTCGATTTGCATTAATGTTGACCTGCATGGTTAGTTTGATGGGAAGAGGGGTCTTCGTCAGGGGGACCCTCTTTCTCCCTACCTTTTTACTTTGGTTATGGAGAACCTAACTTTGCTTTTTTAGTATCATGCTCGTTTGGATAGTTCCTTCAGATTCCATAACAGGTGTGAGCGGCTGAAAATTATTAACCTCTGTTTTACTGATGACCTATTTATTTTTTCTAGAGGTGATGTGGCTTCTGCGAGATGTATTTACAACGCTCTTATTGTGTTCTTCAGAATGTCGGGGTTAGTTCCTAGGCGTCTGAAGAGTACAGCTTTCTTCTGTAACATCTCCCCTCAGGTTAAGATTGATATCCTTGTGGTTACAGGTATGGTGGAGGGCTCTTTACCGGTCAGATATCTTGGTGTTCCTTTATTATCTTCTAGACTTCTTGCTAAGGACTGCTCCATCCTTATTGAGAATCTAGAGAACAGTATTGCTAACTGGAAGAATAGGTTTCTCTCTTTTGCGGGAAGAGTTCAGCTGATAATGTCCGTTTTATCTTCTCTTCACATCTTTTGGGCTTCGGTGTTCATTCTCCTGTTCAGCACTGTTAGTTTAATTGAAAAGAAAATGTGGGATTTCCTTTGGTGCCAAGGCACGTTTAAAAAAGGGATGGCTAATGTTGCTTGGAACCAGGTCTGTCTTCCTAAGCAGGAAGAGGGTCTCGGAATTCGTAGGGTGGCTGATATGAATAAATCCTTGATGGTGTCCCATGTTTGGAGTATTCTCTGCAAACACAATTCTATTTGGGTTGCTTGGGTGTATGCGTATAGGATCAGAAACCGTAATTTTTGGGAGTGCATTTGCCCTTCTAATTCCTGTTGGAGTTGGAGGAAAATTATGGCTATCAGGCCTCTCATTCGCAACTTTGTGTGGTCGGTTATTGGCAATGGGAAAGGTACTTCTATCTGGTTTGATAAGTGGACGCCCTCGGGTCCTTTATGTCATTATATTTCCTCGAGAAATGTGTTTTCTGCAGGTTTTACTACGCGGGATGTGGTGAAGGATGTTTTTGACCATAATGGGGTTAATTGGCCGATTGCGTGGTTGGATCTGTTTCCTGTTCTTATTGAGTCTCGGACTATTAGCCTCCGCCCGGATATTGATGATGGTTTGAAGTGGAGGCTCCATGACAGGTTGTATGATTACTCTGTTGCGGTGGTTTGGGAATCCATCCGGTTGAGAGGCGACCATGTTTCTTGGGTGCACTTTATCTGGTTTGCTAAATGCATTCCCCGCCATGCGTTTATATCATGGTTCGTGATGCAAGATCGTTTGCTCACTCAGGATAAGATTGTATCTTGGGATCCTTCGAGAAGGAAATATATGAACATGATGTGCTGTATATTGTGTTATAGCTGCTATGACTCTCGTGATCACCTGTTCTTTGAACGTCCTTTTTCATCCCAGGTGTGGAGTTTAGCTGTGGGCCATACCAGCTTGGATCGGGATTGCATGTCCTGGATCGACATTGCTAGTATTTTGGAGGGGAAGCAGGCCAGGTCCATCCGGAACATTATTGACAAACTTGTTGTTCAGGCGGCTGCTTATTATGTCTGGCAGGAGAGGAACAATAGGATGTTTAATAACCATACATGTCCTCCTGACATTGTTGCGGATTTAATTCTTGATGTTGTTCGTAACAGGCTGATTGGTTTGAAATTTATAAAGAACCCAAGGGTGGAGCATTTTTTTGAGCTTGTGGAAGATTGGAGGGCCTGCGGATCAACTTGTCATGACGTAGCCCTTAGGTCTTTTTGTTTTCCTAGTTGTTTTGTTCTAGATGGTTATTTTGGTCTGGTTTGTGGTTGTTTGTCTTGGGTGTCCACATACTTAGGGGTATGTCCCTAGTATGAACTAGTAGGGGCTTTCATTACTACTTGTTTTATTTGCGGTATATATATACAAAATCACCGGGGTAACCCTTTACCCAAAAAAAAAACTTTACATTTCGAGCATATTGACAAGCACACTACCTTACATTCTAAGTTTGGAATACGAAATTTCTTTGTGAATTTTTGACAAAAACAGTTTGGCGCCCACCATGGGGCAAGTGGTGCTTCATTCCAAGAAAATCCCGTTCTTTTTCCACTCCATTTGATCTCCGATCCGAAAAATGTCGAACCAACAAAAATCTGTTTGGGTCTCTACATCCTCCTCCATTCCTCCTCTTCCTTCCACTCCAGGAAGTCAGAAGAAAACCAATGACCATCAGAAGAAAGTGGACGAGCAACCGAGAAAAACTGAGCATCCTGTCTTCACAGGATCCCAGGTTCAGTCTGTTGATCCTATTATTACTAACAATGATTTGTTTACTTTGATCAGGCAGGTGAAAAATCAGATGGATCAGCAAAAAAGGACCAATCAAACGGTGATGAAGGAGATCGAGGAGCTTAAGAAGTCTAAGAAACCTGTGGAGGAACAAAATCCTCTATTTCCCAGGCATCTCGACTTCAATGCTTCAGGATCCTCAGATCCATCTCGCTACAATTACAAATCAGCACCAGGCTTCACTATATCCCCTACTATGACTTCCCTGGCCGCTGCATATGCAGGGAGTAATGTTGGATTCTCAGGAGCCGTCCCGCCAGAATCCTCATAGCCGCGCTCCAAGGATCCTTGGATTCCACTATCGTTGGGATCCATACCCACACCATCTCAAGGATAACCTTTTTCTTCTTGGAACCCAGGCCAGAACCCCCAAGGATATCAACATTCTAACCCTTCTGTTTCTGCGGGAATCTTCAAGACCGGCTTCTCAGATGTGCATTATGGTGACTTCATCCCCATGCATGCAGCAGCCACTACGGAGCCGAGCATCCCAACGAGCTATGGATACAATCCCAGGATCCCAGTCCAGAATCCTGTCCAGGTAATGTGTCAAATTTAATTCATGTCGTTTCTAACCAGGATGCTCCTTATGATGCAGGTATTCATCCAAGTATTGCTAGGGAGCTCCAGAAGTTGAAAGAGATGATATCAAATGTTCCAGGGACCCTGAAAGCTATTCCTGAGGTTCCTTTGGAAAGCCACAAGATCTCCAGATTTACTTGGCCGATTTCTCAAGTGGAGATCCCGAAACGTTTTCAAACTCCAAGCATGAAGCTTTACGATTGCACTACGGATCCTGAAGAACACGTGGCACATTACAGGGAGCGTATGGAGATCAACCCCATTCCGATAGAAATCAAAGAAGCCTGTCTATATAAAGGCTTTGGTTCAACCTTAACAGGACCAGCCACGAAATGGCTACTGAGCATCCCTCCTAACACTATTAAGTCATTTCTCATTTAGTTAACCTGTTTAAAAACCAATTTTCTTGTAGCAGAACCTTTGAAAAGCTCACAGGTGACCCATATCGAATAGTTCAAAAGCTAGAAGAGCCGCTCAGAGAATACATTGCTAGATTCGGACGAGAATCTCTCGAGATTCCTCATCTGGATATGGTAGTAGCCGTCGAAGCCTTTAAAATGGGGCTCTCTAAAGATTCACGTTTCTATGATGATCTTGTCATGACTCCTTGCAGAAATCTTTTCAAAGTACGCAGCAGAGCCTCGAGTTTTATCCGTTTAGAAGATGACAAGAAGATCCATCAAAGATTGGATGTTCCTAAGTATGATCCTAATAGTAAAAAGGCGGAATCCCCTGGGAAGCCGTATAGATCTCGTCCATACTCCAAACCAGATAATCACAAAGTCAATGCTATGGAGCATGATGAAGATGAGGAGGAGTACCCTAAGGTATCTGAGTATTGTTTTCAGTTGATATTGGTGGTCTAATGTGTTTAATGCAGGATCTTGGAGAAAAGGCAAGATGGCCTAGAAAAAATGATAAGCAGGGATCCTGGAAAGACAAAACCAAGTGGTGCGCCTTCCATGAAGACTTTGGCCACCTGACAGATGAATGCATAGCACTTCGGAAGGAAATTAGTTATCTACTCAGTAAGGGGCATCTTAAAGAGTTGATAGGCAGAAAGAAGGTCAAGACTCAGGAAGCCGACAAGGTTCCTCAGAGAGCAGTTTCTCCATCTCAGGATGCTCAAATAATCAACTTCATCTCAGGAGGCTCAGACATATGCGGCACTTCGTATTCCTCAGCCAAGAAGCATGCTAAGGAATCTAAATCTGAACAGGGTGACAGACCTATCCAGACGTCCACCCTAACCCAAGACAATCTCATATCCTTTGATGAGAACGACCATTCTCATGTTCAGGATCCTCATCATGATAGTCTTGTAGTCACTTTATATATTGCTAACCATTTTGTCCACAGGATTCTAATTGATAATGGAAGCTCAGTAAACATAATCCGTCTTGATGTGCTCAAGAAGATGGGGATCCCAAAAACTGATATAGTTGCAAGATTCTCAGTCCTAGTTGGCTTCAGGGGTGAAACTAAAAGCACCGTTGGGGATATCAGGTTGCCAGTATACATAGAGGGGGTAAACACTATGCAAAATTTTTGTGTTATAGATTCTCTTTCTTGTTGCAATATAATTCTTGGCAGGCCATGGATACATAAGATGAAAGCAGTCCCTTCAACCTATCATCAATGCATCAAGCTTCCTACACCTTAGGGAGTTGTGAGGATTGAAAGCGACCAGCAGGAAGCCAAGAACTTCTATTTAACGTCAATGAAGAACACCACAAAGGTGACGAAGGGATAGCAATTAAAGAAAAGGTCACTTGAAGTACAGGAGGACAGGGAGCTTGATGTTAAAGAAGTCCTTCTAGACCCTGAGAATCCTGAAATCAAGGTGCTCATAGGAACATGCATCCCAGTGAATGTTGAACAAAAACTAGTTCAGCTTCTGAAGGCCAGAACCTCAACTTTCGCCTGGAAGCACGAGGACATGACATGAATCTCTAAACATGTTATTTCTCAGAAACTTGGTTTAGACCCTTCTTTCACGCCTGTACAGCAAAAAAGGAGGAAGTTTGCTTCTGAGAAGAATGTAATCATCCAGGAGGAAGTTGACAAGCTTTTCAAAACCAAGATGATTAGAGAAGTCAAATATCCTAAGTGGCTAGCAAATGTGGTGGTGGTCCAGAAAGTGGAGGGTCTACGTTGATTACACAGACTTGAATAAGTCCTGTCCTAAGGATCCTTTCCCACTTCCCCATATTGATGCAATGGTGGATGCTACAGCTGGTCATGAGATGCTCACTTTCATGGACACCTCAGAAGGGTTCCAATAAATTCAGACGGAACCATGTGACCAGGAGCATACGGCATTTATGACTCCGAAAGGTGTCTGTTTTTTTACTGTTATGCCTTTGGTTTAAGAAATGCAGGTGCCACCTACCAGAGGCTCGTCAATATGATGTTTAAAGAGCAACTGGGGGACACGATGGAAGTCTACATAGATGATATGGTTGTGAAATCCAAAAAGGCAGAAGATCACATCAAGGATCTCCAAAATGCCTTTGACATCCTTGACCAGTATAACATGAAGCTCAATCCCTCCAAATGCCACTTTGGGGTGCGAGCTGGAAAATTCTTAGGCTACATGGTTACCGAAAAAGGGATCGAAGCAAGTCAAGAGCATATTAAAGCAATCCTAAATTTGAACTCCCCATCGAATGTAAAAGAGGTACAAAGGCTGACAGGAAGAATCGCAGCACTCAATAGGTTCATTTCAAGATCCTCAGAAAAAATTAAGGATTTCTACGATATCCTAAGGAAAAATAAAAAGTTTGAATGGACTGAGAGCCACGAAGAAGCCCTGAGATGCGTGAAAGACTACCTGTTATCAGCCCCGTTGTTGATGAAACCAGAAAATGGGGAGCCGCTATATTTATATCTATCTGTTTCCGGAAGCTCAGTCTGTGCAGTCCTGGTAAAAGACCATCAAGGTCAGCAGCATCCGATATATTACGTAAGTAAAACTCTGCTAGACGCGGAGTCCAGATATTCTCACCTCGAAAAATTAATTCTAGCTCTTATAATGGCTTCCACTAAGCTTATACATTATTTCGAAACTCATGTTATAATTATAAAATCTAACTATCCTATTAAGGCAATTCTTAGGAAGCCGGAAATGTCAGGTAGGATGGCTAAGTGGGCAGTCAAGTTGAGTGCCTACAGCATCAAATATGAGCCAAGGACAACAATCAAGTCCCAAGCCTTGGCTGACTTTATGGTTGATTTCAGCAGCGACATTGAACCAGAAGTTGAGAAGAAAGTCCAGCAACTTGAGAATCTAGGAGAAGATTGGATCCTTTACACTGATGGATCCTCAAATGTTATAGGAACAGGACTGGGCATCCTGCTAAAATTGCCATAGGGGGACATAATACCATTATCCATATCTTGTGAATTCCAGGCTACCAACAATGAAGTTAAATATGAACTTTGATTGCTGGGTTGCAATTAGCTAGAGATATGGGCATCCGGTGCTTTCAAGTATTCGTTAATTCTCTTCTATTAACTAACTACTTTAATGGCTCTTATGCAGTGAGAGTGGAGAATCTAATCAAATATCTTGATATTGTTAAAAATTTGTCTTTGTTTTTCGAAAGTTTTAACATCTCACAGGTGCCAAGAGAATCTAATCAAATATCTTAATGGCTCTTATGCAGTGAGAGTGGATTCCTATCACGCATATTCTGACGCCGGCGATAGCTCAACAGGAAGCTCATGCTAACGATGATAATGAAGAAGCAGATGTTGGGAGTCCCAAGGATACCCAGGAATACTGCACCTATCCAATTATTAAATATCTTAAAAACAGGGCGATTCCTAAGGATGAAAATCCTAGGGATTTTCGCGCCAGGGTAATACCTTACTTTATCTTAGATAACGTATTATATAGAAAATCTCTTGCAGGTGTCTACTTGAGATGCTTAGAGAAAGCAGAAGCTCTTGAAGTGCTTGAAGATATTCACGGCGGAGATTGTGAGAATCACACTGGGG
>JBCNJP010000025.1:40083172-40104645 GCA_039602395.1 Deinandra increscens subsp. villosa
GAATCAGGAAAGGCAAACCAGGCAGATCTTCAGGAAATACATCTTGGAAGTCGCGGACTATCGGGTAGTCGTCGATTCTGCGCTCGGGAAGTGTCGTGTCGGTGACATTTGCAAGGATCGCGAAGTGACCTTTACGAAGGCACTTTTGAGCTTTGAGAAACGAAATAATACCGGTTACTGTTCCACCTTTCTCGCCTTGAACTGTTAACACTTCACCGTCCTTGAGTGGAATACGAACCACTTTTTCTTGGCATAAAATTTCAGCTCGGTTTTCGGATAACCAATCCATTCCCACTATGACATCAAAACTACCAATCGGGAAAGGCATAAGATCGATTCCTAACGTATGGCCAGCTAGCTCTAACTTACAGTCCTTAACTATCTGAGTCGTATCATGAAGTTTACCATTCGCTAGCTCTACCACATACTTAGCATCTAAGGCAATCGGTTTAGCATTAATCAATCTAGCAAATTTAGTGGAAATAAAGCTTCTTTCAGCACCAGAATCAAACAATACAGTAGCAAAGAAACCATTAAGGATGAATTTACCGTTAATCACGTTGGCATCGTTGCGAGCTTCACCTTGACCCATGACAAAAGCTCTTCCCCGGCCGTTTCCACCATTCCCGTTGCCATTTCCTCCACCATTACCATTCCCACCATTGTTTCCCTGGTTACCGTTTCCTTGTCTTCTCAGCTGTGGGCAGTCCCTTTTTATGTGGCCTTGAGCACCACATTCATAGCAATTCCCATTACCATTTCCCCTGGGAGCTTCATTGTTGTTGTTACGGTTCTGACCATTGTTGTTTCCATTTCCCCGGTTGTTCCCATAGTTGTTGTTGCCATGATTGTTATTGTTTTGCCTTAGGACGGTTCTGTTGCTCAGGGAGAATTGCCCAACAGTCCTTTGCCTCATGGCTTTTCTTGCCACACCTTTCACAGTTCAAATTCCTTCTGCAAACACCAGTGTGATGCTTCCCACACTTGTTACACATGGGCAGGTTACCCTTGTAGTTACTTTGACCGTTGCCGCCCTGGCGGTTGTTTCCACTGTTGTTTCCAGACCTTTTGCTTTGACCCTGGGAGTTAAAAGACCTCCCAGTGTTGTTTCCCACACTTTGATTGTTCATGGAGTTTTCAGGGGCTTCATCATCAGCTTTTCTTTTGCCATTTAAGGCAGTCTTTTCTGTGGCTTTTGCAGGAAGTGTACCTTTCTCGATTTCCTGATCAGTAAGCTTGTGAGCCAAACGGATGGCTTGTTGCACAGTTGTGGGGTTGCTGGCAGTCACTAGTCCTTTGATTTGAGGCGCGAGGCCTTCCAGATAACGCTCGATGCGTTTGAACTCAGCATCAACCATTGTGGGGCACAAGACCTCGTACTCATGGTATCGCGCAGTATACTGTTCGATTTCAGACCCAGTCATCTTCAGATTCAGAAATTCACCCTCTAGCTTTTTCACTTGGTCACGGGGACAGTACTCCTCCATAATCAGTTCCTTAAACGCTCCCCATTCCATGTTGTTAGCCGCATTAACCCCAATCATTTGAATTTCAGCGTTCCACCAGGAGAGAGCAGCTCCTTCGAAAGTACCAGTCGCAAATTTCACCTTGCTCTCAGCAGGGCGGTTACACATAGAGAAGACCTTCTCAGACTTCTCGATCCACCTGAGGAGTCCCACCGCTCCTTCCTCGCCGGAAAATGTCATTGGCTTACAATCCATGAAGGACTTAAACGTGCAGTGATGGATGTTTCCCAGTGCGGCGTAGGCAGCTTGGACGGCTGCCACTGCGGCTTGCACGTGTTCGTTAATCATCGCTTGCAGTTGTGCAGGCGTCATGTTAATGTTGTTCCTTCCGTGTCCTCTTCCAGACATTTTGCTGGACAGTTAAAGTAGCCAGTGTTCAGTCACAGTTATATTCTATACATATCCCATAATATGTATATTAACCATTTCCCGTTATCCCACTATTAGTCCAGAAAAATTTTCGTGCAAAATCGAGGCGTCGTCGGAGAACGTCGTAAGTCGTAAGTGCTATCGTCGAAAGTCGGCTTTCCCATAAAAGTCACCGTCGGCGTAGTCATCGTAGTAGAAATCAGGACGTAGCGTGTAGCATCGTTTCGTTGTCGCTTTCCCCCGGAATAGTGTGCGTATTAGCGTTCGCGTTTCGTATTCGTGTGTGAAATTTTTCCTAAGGTTTTCCGTTAGACTACCTAGACACGGTCTATATATATACTTATATATATATATATATACATATGGAGTATTTACTTACACAGCAGAGCGAGTATCCCAGGTTGGCACGTAAAGATATTGTTTTGGGAATTTTGTTTGTTCGTTTGTAACTAAGGTTTCAAGTTGCAGTTTCCAAATCGTTTTCAAAAATGATTCCAGTTCTCTGCAACTTATGGCTCTGATACCAATCTGTCACACCCCCAATTAACCACTAACGGAGTTTACACCGTTAAGGGGTGAGAGCAAACCAGGACCACAACCATTAGTTACAAATACTAAACGAATCAGAGTAAAGTCCAAATGTTCATAATAAAAACAGTTTAAAAGTACGCAGCGGAATAAAAACATAAGTCTCTCAGCACTAACCACGTGCTTTAATTACAAAACATATATTGTCGTTAAATTCCCGAATTTAGTTTAAAATAAAAGTAAGTATCTTCTTGTGCCATGCCAACCTCCAGTGGATACTCTTCAACGATCTGCAAAAGTGAAAACCACACAAGTGTCAACCTAACGGTTGGTGAGTTCACGGTGGGCTTGTCACGCAGTGGCCCGGTCTCATAATCATAATCGTGTCAACATATACTTATGAAGTAGTTATTTGTAAAAAGCAATGCTTAGTGATATCCATAATCATAGTATTGTGGTTTAGTAAAAGTAATGTCCGTAACATACGTTATCGGGTATGTACTAGTTTCGTATAATTAAAGTGCTCAACCGATATCGCGGGTAGCTAATCCGTTGTTCCATGCACTAAGGAAGTTTGTACCAAAGCTGACTAATATTGTAGTGGCAGCGCCATCATTTATTTTGTTTTGCGGACCTACGTCATCGCGGATTTGCCTCCCCCGTGTCCTCTCGGGATCACGGTCAGATAGGCTGATATTGTACCTCCGTGCACCTCCAGTGCCACGGGGCGGAGTTTGTCAAACTCCAGTAGATCTACCCAACATCCCCTCGCTTTACAATTAATGGTACAATTAAGTTGAGGACTTTTTCAGTTATAAGGCAATCCTTAGAAATCATGTGATATCATGTGGTTTAGACTTTAACCTACACTAGCCATATTAAAACGGTTTACTTTGGGTTCTCATAAATCCCGAAAACATTTTCAGTTTCGTTTTAGAAATAGTCGTTTACTTGTTTCACAAGTGTCTCCCATAAATTACTTCAAGTTCATCAGGTGGGTGCCAAGCACTCCTAAGTTTTCAAGTTCATCAAGAGGTTCATAGCACTCATATTAAGGTTGTCAGCATTGTTTTTCATTAAGTTATTCTGTGTGACCCGAACGGGTTCACGGTAAATGGGTTAGTGACACTCACCTTGGGTTGCACTGCTACACTTGCTATGTAATCCAAATATTTTTTGCTTATCGAAGACCTAATGAACACGTTTAGGTCTTAAGTATTAGTTTTGTGTCTAATCTTTAACTTACGTCACTATGGCCCATAACATAGCACATTGGAACTATGACTCGACATACCGACACACGACACCGATGGTTGATCATAAACAAGGGTTCACATATTACAGAAATCATAGCATGTTTCATCATAGCATAATCATGTAAGTCATAGCATAACATTCAAATAAGTTGCACAAGTTTGGGTTTAGGTCTGGTCACAGTTTCGCTAGCAGTTTCGCTAGGCAGTTTATCTGTGTGCACGGGCAGCACTTTCGCTAGGCAATACCCGATGACACAGTTTCGCTAGGCTAGTTTCGCTTGAAACTGTTGGCACAGTTTCGCTAGACTAGTTTCGCCCGAAACTGGTTTGAACTTTCGTTCAGGGAATTTCGCTCGGTAGTTTCGTTCGGACAAGCCTGGTTGGTTTACCCGGCGACACTACAGTTTCGCTACATAGTGTCGCTGGATGAAGATATACATAATTTCGCTACATAATTTCGCCCAGAGAACGCGTAGTGTCGCTGGTCGCGAAAAACTCACAAATCAGCCTAAAAATCAACCTAACAGCTTCCATACTTCATGTGATTCAATATTTAGCATACATAATCATTTACCAACATCATAGAAGCAGTTTTAACACCTTAAACATGGATAATCATCATCAAATCACCAAAAACACATTTTAAACCTAAAATGACTAAAATGGCATAAATCTTCATTATGGATGGATTTCAAACGTAAAGTTGCAGACTTTATAACAGATCTAGCATCCCTAAACATTATCTCAGAAGCATACACGATTTCATGAAGGTTTGGTCATGCTTTAAAGTAAAACACATAGAAAACACATAGAAAACACAAAGAAATGGTTTATGGTACTCACGGTTTGATCAAGGATCGATGGATGATCTTCACCAACAGAAGTGATGGCTGATCTTGGTGTGTCTTGGGGCTGGTCCAGAGATTCAGGAGAGTGTGGGTGTTTTTGGAGAAAAGGTGCAAGAAATGGGGCTTCTAGGGTTTTATGTCCTTATATAACAGGGGCTAGTTTCGCTGGCAGTTTCGCTGGCCAAGCGAAACTGGCTCTGTAAGTCCATGGTTTGGCTACCGGGCGACACTATAGTTTCGCCCGTAGTTTCGCTGGAAACCAAAAGTGACCAGTTTACATTTTTAAGCAAGATAAGCACGGTTCATGAATTGTCACGCTATTCATAATACTAAATCATGTATTTAAATCTCATTGCACATAATGACAATAAATAGTTAAACACATAACACATATGGACGGGTTCGGTGATCAACCAAAGGTCGTGGACGTATTCGGCCTAGTTAAGCATTAGTTACTAAGTTAACACTTATAACGTAACTAACGGAATTGTCTAACGGAAGTTAACCTTGAAATTCTCGGATGTCACATCATCCCCTTGTAAATGGAATTTTCGTTCCGAAAATTATTCTTGCGTTGTAGCGTTCGCAGCCTCAGCTGTCGTCGTTGCTGTTGTTGCGGGGGAAAGAAAGCAAAAGTTTTAGGGTCGCCACATCTAGCTTCTTGCCCTCTCCCAGCTCCATCACATAAGCCCTTGTTATCGCCACCGGAGAATCCGAAACCGTCTTCGAGGAGCCACCATCGTTCCCATCCTTCCTTGCTCCGGCCACATCATCGTCTCCTCCTTCCAACGATTCCAAAACTATGACATCCCATCCGGTCACTTGGAAACCAGCCGCTTTAGCCTCACCCGTCATTTGGATCTTGCACTCCAGGACGCTCCATGCAGCCGAGAGTTGGCCTATTTCAGCGTCAGCGGCCATCTCGGCTTCCAGGGACAGACGCTGTTCGGTGAGCTTATGTTCATAAAACAGGGTCTTACCCTTGGCAGTGTCGGCTTGGGCCTGGATTTTCTCGTTGGCCTCGGCCAATTTCTTCTCCATGTCCATGGCTTGGGTGCTCAGCTTCTTAATACCCTATACAAACAGGAATCCTGGTCAGCAGCTGCAACAGGTATGAAACTAACATAAACATTATCTGAGCTTCTTACCAGGTTTATCATGGTGCATCGAGTGGATCTTGTTGCTGACCTCGGAGGGAGCAAGGTCTTCGAAGGTTTCCAGGTACACGGGATCCATGGGAGTCTCAGGAGCCTTTCGCTTCTTAGAACCTGAGGCCTTTAGCCGGCTGACAGGCAACTTGGAAGTGGTGGGCTGTTCTAGCTGCTCCTTTTTGACCTTGAGGAGATTGTCAAGATCCTTCAGGGAGAACGAAGAGCTGGACTTGGGGGCTACGAAGAAAGACAGACTATTAACATTCAGGATGCTTGAATAAATACAGAGTTCAGGATCCTACAAAAACTTACCAGACATGGCGGGAGTGTGATCGGCGGAGTAGCTGTGTTCTCTGGCTGTTGCTTCAAGGACCAGGGCTCTTTCGCTGGCAGGAATCTAGTAGAGTGCTTCGAGTTTCTTGGGATCCGGCTGCTTCTTGACGAGATTCTCAAACTTGGGTGCTGCAAAAAGAAAACAACAACAAAAGAAATCGACATCCTACCCTTCTCAACCCACTTCAACGGCAACTCCGTACCCCCAGAAATCAAATCTCGCTTGACGAAGAAGAAACGCTTCTTCCAGTCATGGTCTTTGTGGGAAGCTCGAGGAATCAATTGAGAGGTGGAGGTGCGAGCCTTTAAAACGAACCGGCTGCAACCGTGGGTTCTGAGTTGGTATGCTTCACAAATCTCAGGAATCCCAATGTCGAGATCCCTAGTTTGGTTCAACTGGTCAAGGGAATACAGAATTCTCCAAACCATAGGCATGGTTTGGGAGTAGGAGAGTCGGTTAGTCTTGAAGAGTTGGGTGATGAGTTCTGGAAAGGGGAATGTCATTCCGATCAAAAAAGAGTAGTACATGAAGCAAACCCCAGGTGGTGGAGATGAAGTCAGACTTGGTATGGGGATCGAAAGGTCGAAAAATCGTTCCCGGCGGAAAGCTGCCGGAATTCTTTAAGTCGTGAATATCGTCGTCGTCGAAAGTGCAGGTTTCATCCTCGCCAGGGTGAACATATCCCTGATCGTGGAAGTCCTCGACTACCGGAGAGTTTAGCGAAGAAGAAGACAAAGTATTTTTCTTGGCCATGGCCGAAAAATGAGAAGAAATAAGAAGAAGAAGGACTGACCTGGAATATCTGAGAAGCTCGAAAGGGTTTGTAGAAGAAGATGGTGAAGATCTTAATTTGTGATCTCCTATTTAAAGAAAAAGTGATGATTACCATCACATCGCTTGGACGCCGAGAAATCAATCACATCCCAACCATAATTACCGTGTTAACGCCATGAAAAAGGGATCTTTTTGAATTTTAACAGCTGTTAAGCTTATCCACATCTGTTGAAATTCAAGGGGCAATTGTTGAGGGTATATTTTCAGGATGCTCGCAGGAAGCTCACATAGTTCAGGAATCCTATTACCGTCTGGGAATCCCACTCGTTCAGGTATCCTGATTTGTTTTATTCGACTAACCCTTATAATTGCCACGTATTTATTTGACCAGGTACCGTTGAAGTCATCCACTACCTCCAAGATTCAAGTTCTAGCTGAATGAGATCGTGGACCAAGTGGACGAAGAGGGCCCTAACGGTTACATTAGTTAGACGATAGGATCCTGGGAATCCTAGATAGTTTGTTATTATTGTAATCCTTATATAATCGAGGATTCGATCGACTTAGGGACCGATAACACCAACACACTTTAGCGCTGATAGTTTACCATCATTGTAACACTTAGTGTCAATCGATCAAACCTCCAAAACACTTGTAATTCTTTATTTCGTATCAATAAAATTGCTAGGCAGCAGGCTCTTCAGGCCGGCTCCCGAGGTTCTTTTGCTAGGATTCCTAGAGGCAACTCGAAGGATCCTGTATTTTTCCCTCGTTACATCCTTGGGTTTAACTTTACATTTCGAGCATATTGACAAGCACACTACCTCACATTCTAAGTTTGGGATACGAAATTCCTTTGTGAATTTTTGACCAAAACAGCATTCACGAGCAAAATGTCCGAATTTGGAACATTTGAAACATTTAATCATTGACTTATCCAATCCAAGTTTCCCACCTGGAATAAAAGACTTCTTTCATGTTTCTTCATGAATCTTCTATCTTTTTCAACTGTCATAGCAAACTGCCAATTCAAATCTAACTCATTTAATTGATTATCAACCAACTGATCTAAGTCGTCTCCAAACAAATCAACTTCACCAATTTTACCAAATATTGATCCACATGAAGATGATATGAAAGCCAATATCAGTGCAGCTATATCTTCATTTGTTTCAGCAGGAATAGAGTTGTGAGTTTCTTTATCTGGAATTGTAAAACTACAACCTGAAGAGTAACCAGAATTATCATACTTTCCAGCAAGAAAAGCTGTTGAAACAGGATTTAAGCTTAAACTAGGATTTGACTTAGCTTTAGCATTCACGATAGCTGAATTTTCTCCAAAGTATAATTCAGGATTTTGAATGGTAGTAACTGCCGACTTTTTCACAATCATTTCCATTTCACGAGCTTGTAATTTGCTTGTCAATTTATTGAATGTCCAACTTGAATAATTTGGATCATGAGTTAACAACATAACTTAATTCTCCCATTTGTTAGGTAAAGTTTCAAGAAATTTCTCTTTCAATTCATCATTCTTCTTTCTCACTTGCACAACTTCAAGTTCATTTATTAAATGTGAAAATCTTGCAATCAAGTCTGACATTTTTCTCATTCTCACAATGCCCAAAGTTATCAAATTCTTTCGAGTCTTTTTATATTGCTCATTACCCTCACATCTTTCTGTAATAGCATCCCATATTTCCTTAGAACTTGTATAATTCTTAAACTGATGCATCAAATATTTAGGTAACGCCATTGTAAGAAAACTATAAGTTTTCTTCTCTCTTGCAAAAAGTTTCCTTTCTTCAGCATCAAAATCACTTATCATCTTTGGCTTTCTAGCACTTAGCATTGGATACTCGTACTTCTTTTCAATTGGGATCCAACAATCAACATCCTGAGAAAATATGTATGATTTAAATTTGTTTCTTCCACTTATGGTAATTCTCCAATCTTAGCAACTTGGGAACTTTTTGAGTTGTTCCTATTTCGTTATCATAACTCATCATAAGTTGCATTGAAGTTTGAGCAGCTGTAAATGCTTGATAATCGCTCATTTTGAAATTTTGGTATTCAATATTCGATTCCAAAACTTCAAATCCAAAAATGAAGGTATTAGAAACGGATTTTGAAAGTCAAATCTGAAGGAACAATGTAGATCTCGTTGAGACGGTCTTTTTGACTGGTTATGGGTCTCGTAACTCTTAATAGAACAAAAGTTACATCAGTTTTAGTAATCATCACTATTCTGCCAACATACCAATAAGCTGACCAAATGGTATGTTGGTTGAAGATTGCTTAGCGTACCAATCAGCGGACCAAATGGTATGGTGTAACTGCTCCGTACCAATATTGAAGATTGCTTAGCGTACCAAACAGCGGACCAATCAGCGTACCAACAACTTCATCCAGCGGAACAACACACTCATCCAACGGACCAACAGATTCAGCCGGCGTACCAAACTGAATTTTTCAGATTTTAATGAATTTGAAGGTTTTGAACTGTGATTTGCAGCAGTAGGTAATGAAAACACACTAGGAACGTTTTGCAATCAAGTTTGACATCAGAAACACTCGGAATTGGGAAAAACTGATGAAAAATGACCCAAAACCCACTTTCTCTCACTAGAAAACTCAAATTTGATCAAAACACAGCAGTAAGCAACCTGGATTGCTCTGATACCACTTGTAAGGACACGGACGGATCTTAGTACTGCATGATTCGATCAGACACGATGCACACGACGTAAATAAAGCTTTGCTTTATTGATTTCACTAAGAGAGATTACAAGGAATCTAGAGAGAGAGACACCTTAGAACACACATAGTTAAGATGACACAATGACCAGAAGTTCTAAGCTCTCTCTAACACAAAGTATTTATAATGACTAGCTTACTAACCAGCATACCAATTGGTAAGCTGTAACAAACCATCAGACTTACCAATTGGTACGTTGCCCTTGGTAAGTTGACACTAAGACTCATAAACACGCTCTGATCTAGGTACAATACACGAGACACATTGCAGCATATAATTATGCTCTAATAAAAATGCTGGATCATTGAAAGAAATAAGTTTGCTTACCGAAGCACTTAAGTTAGTGAAATCAGGTTTAGAGGTATCTAAGCAAGATTACATGGAATCTGAACAGAAATTTGTCAAATTGTCTGCGGAAAATGCTGAGTTAGTTAAAGACGTTCAGAAATGAAAGGATGAAGCTGAGGATACTGCTAATGATTTTCATAATTTGTTTGAAAAATCAAAGATGAAGCTTGATATGCTCACCAAGAATTCTGATGAACATGTTGCTAAAATTAAGCCATATCAAATTGAAATGAAAAAGTTGTTGGATGAAAAGAGAGAGTTAGCAAGGGTGAATAACTTGCTTAATGCGAATCTTGAAATTCAGAAAGAAATGAAGACAAATGGAAGAAAGAGTTGTTTGTTGAGCTTGATAATCTGCAGATGCAAAAATATGAAACTAACAAGGTTGCTAAGAGATTGATAGCTACAGAAAAGGAATTAGCTGAAGCACAACAAAAGATTTCTGATTTGAAGATTCAAGTAATTGATGCATATCGTCTTTTGAACAATGTCACCAATTCACAATCTTTCACAAGTTTCTTAGCAGAAGATTAAAATTTTGAAAGAATGTTTAACAAGACAGTGTCAACCCCAGGTAGTATTAAAGAATCTGTCAATAAGGTGGAGGAAAAGGTAAAAGATTGTGATTACTCTAAGTTTGCTGATTCCAAATCTGATGAGGATAAGATTGTAAAGAAAAAGAAAAAGAAAAATCAAAAGAATAAAAGGAAGGAGGAGAAGAAATCTGAAAGTTCTAACGTTCTAGCGTTCATGCCTGGTTCATCATCTACTGAGGAAGAGAAATCTGCTATTCCGGTTGAGAAGATTATTTCTCATACTGACATTGATGAGACACTTTTCTATGCCAAGAAGGGTGTTGATCAAATGAAAACAGAGTTTTCTCGTCTTGCAAGGAACGGGCATAACTCATCTAGTTTTGAAGAGAAGACTTCAGGTAAAAGTGTTGGTTTGGGTTTTGAGTCCAAAGCGAATAATGATGGTTCTTCTAGTAATCAAATGATACAGAATTTGAAAAAGGTCAACTTGAAGAAAGTTCAAAAAGAGGTTTTCAAGGCTAAAAAGGTTCAACCTGAAAGGTTTTACAAACTTACGGGTTTGAAACAAATATTTTCTGACAAAGAATTTCCACTTCATTGCGTGGATGCTCAGAAGATATCTGAAGTATTTGTGAAGCTGCTTCAAAGAACAAGAAGAATCAAAATGCACAGATTTCTTCTGGAGGTTCTACTGTTACTCCAAATAGCCCAGCATCCAAATGGGTTCATGATCATTGACATCATGTATATGATTCTTTCTATGATCATTTTGGAGGTAGTCATGTTTGTGAAGCTTTACAGGTTCTCAAGAAAAGAAACATAAACAATCATTTGTGTTACATTTTTCGTCAAAAAGGACATATGGCAAATGATTGTTCCATTCATGCTGCTTCTACTCAAATGAGAGGAAAGGTTCTAGTTTTTGGTAAATCTGCCAAATCAAAGTTCAGTGATGAACATGGCAGAGATTTTGATGAATTTCAACCTAAATTTTTCAAAAAGCAAGAAAGATTTATCCCAAAGTTTTCAAAAGTTCAAAATGTAGGTTGTTCATCATAGTCACCTATGATTGATTCATCAAAAAATGATTTACCAAAACAACAACAACAATGGAAATCTAAGGTGGTTTCAAAGCCAAACCAGGACACTGGTGGATCATAAGCGATCCGCTTCAGGTCATTTATAAACTGATATGTTTGACCAGTGTGCAGGTACTTCTAAAAGACCTATCGGTGATTGAAAAGTTACTGATGGAGGAGTATTCTGCTTATCTTAACTAAAAAATCATGATTAATCTTTCAAATCTGAAAGTTTTCTGAAATTTAAAACAGACATGTATTCGTGTCGATTGATCAATTTTCTTTCTATACATTTCGTTTGTAGTTTAGGGGGAGAAATTTGAAAAAGTCAAAAAAAATAGTGTCTTGTTTTTATAAAATGAAAAATCCAAAAATAGAGTTTTTCATTTTAGGGGGAGAAAAACCGACAAGCATGTTATGAGAAAAATGCATATGAAGAAGGTGAATACATGTTAAATATATAAAATTTTAAGAAATTAATCATTGGGAAATGATTATACAATGGCTTACGTATCTGACTCATGGATAGAGTAGATGAAAAAGCCCTAAGATCATTGTTTGATATGCTTGGTAAGCTCGGCAAATCGGAAAGTATTCAGGTGTGATATACATTAAATACTTATACTTGACCATGTGGATAACATCTTGAAGCGTTTTTATGACAAAAAAAATGTGTGAAAAACAAAATGAGAAGTCACTGTGTAAGGAATATCACTTTGAAGATTTCTGGCTGAAACTCAATTTTGAGCACTTCCGGCTGAAGTTGAAGTTCGAGCGGAAGTTTCAAGTTCAAGCGGAACTGTTTCAACCGGAAGAAGCCATTTTGTCTTATAGGGATTATTCCGAGTGAACTCGATTATCCACCAGATAATGAGTGTAACCGGACTTTTCCTGAGAAGTCTTTTTAGTCGTCCAATACTGCAAAAGCTTCTCGGTTTGCTTCCAAATATATCAGAGCCGCTCTCCTGAAGTAGTATGTTGCTGATCACACGCAAGATATTCCATATGTCGAAGATTATTCTTTTGGTAGTTTGTATTTGACTTTTGTTTAACGGTTTAAACTAAATCGTTTGAGATTGTTGATACATGATTCCTGATTGTTATGTGAAGTATCGAATACAAGACGAAGATATGCAAGATAGTTGTGGTCCGAACTCCTGGCGAACTCTGAGTTCGGACAGGTCCGAACCTGAGGTTCGGACCATCGGGGTTTCAGCTAGTATATATACAGTTTGTCTTGTGTAGAACTTAAGGGACTTGTATGTTTGAGTTTTACTTTCTATCAAGTGTACTCTTTGGTTCTCTGTGGTTAATACAAAGCATCATTGTATTTACTTTCGGTGTTCATCTTCTTTTACATTGATTTCGATACGACTAAGTAGACGATCTACTGCTCACGCATTTTCATGTGGTATCAGAGCATTTGGTTTGCTCTACTGGTCGGAAATCTCTGTTTTTCGAAGTTTTGAGTCAAAATTTCACGTGTTACGAAAATGAGTATCATTTTTGAGTTCGTTTGATCTTCTCGAGTGTGCTTCTCATCAAAAATCCTCTCCTAGATTGTTTCTATCGAGTTTGCTTGTGTTTCTGTTGAAAATTACATCCAAAAACACTGAAAATCGAGAAAATGGTGTCGAGTGAGTTATAGTTCGTTTGAGGTTCGGACTAAGCTGAAAATAACCGCTCCGAGCTACAAGTTCGGACGAAGTTTGGTCATTGCTTGGTTCGGTGAGCGTTCGGACAGTGTTAGGATATAGTTCGGTCTAGGTTCGGACCAAGTTCGTTTAGAGTTCGGATAAGTTTCGATTAGATCATCCGAATGTGAGGTTCAGACAGAGTTCGGTCAATCTCTGTTCGGCTAAGGTTCGGCAAAGGTTCGGAACAGGTTCGAAACATGTGAAGTGTTTTTGGTAAAAAGTGATTCAAGCGTATTGAACTGATTGTTCATAAATTGGTCAAAAATGAGTGTATTACAAGCTAGTTCGATGATACCTACATTGATGAAATGGGAAGGTTATCATGAATGGAAAGTTGATTTTGAGATTTACATCAACAAACATTTCACAGATTTTTGGAAGATAATTGATAAAAAATTCAAATGGCCTACTAATGCGAGAGGAGATGCAATACTTCATCATATCTTTCTTTAGAACAAATAGATTATACAAATAATGAAAAACAAGCCAGAGACATTATTAAAAGTGCTCTTTTAAGAGAGTTATGTCTTGAAATCACAATGTATTATACTGCTAAAGATATATGGAATACATTGAAAGAAAAAGGTGAGGCATGTGCGCACAATCAGATCATGAATTGTGATATTGTTTTCAAGACTGAACAAATTGATGGTTGTGTCACTGATATTGATTCTGATTCTGAAACAAGTTCTTGTGTTATATATGACAAAGGGGATGAAAGTGACATAGAAGAAGCTCAGAATGGAGTATTGTTAGTATGTTCAAAGTGTGCTGAATTTGCTAAGATTAACAAGAATTTGATGAAAGAAAAGGATAAATTGTTGGTTGAATGTGAAAAAGCGAAAGCTGAAGCTAAAGATGTTGCTGCAGATTTTGAAGCATTATTTGAAAAGGCTTATCATGTTCCACAGAAATATGAAAAGGTTAATCAAATTGTTGTTGAAGCTGCTGAAAAAGTGATTCGTCTTCAAGAAGAACTTTCAAAACTTCGAAAAGAAAATATTTTGGTTCGATAAAAGAACGAAATTTTGACTAAAGATGTTGGATATTTCAAGAAGAAAGTAGAAAAGGTTACCGAAGAAGTGTTGGGAGAATGTGATTTGAGAAGAAGACATAAGTATGAATATAATGAGTTGTCGGAACAATTCATTGCTTCTCAGAAAGATCTGTTGGATGCTTAAGTGAAGATTTCAGAAATGAAAATTGAGATTCTTGATTTGAAAAGACAAGTGAAGAATTGCAATTTGTCACCCACATTTCTGAATTACATATACAAACTGGAGAAGAATGAAGAAAGTGCCAAGGTTGATTTACATAAAGTTCCGTCACCGGTTAATGTATCAAGTATTCCATCTGCTTCTTTTGATCCACATGGCGAAATGCATGATTATTCATAAGTTGTCACACCGGTCTCAACAAAGAAAAAGAAAAAGTCAAAGTCTGGGAAGAAGAAAATTATCAATGGACAAGTTCCAAAGTTTGATGCTGGTTCATCATTTTTGGAAGATGAGAAGATATTTGGTAAAAGTAAGAAGTCTGTTAGTACTTCAATTGAAGCTGACTTTGATAAATCTCTGATTTATGAGAATAAGTTGAGGGATATTAAAGATAAATTTATAAGAAGAGCTAAAGAAAGAAATGATTTTGATGCTAAAGTGGAGTCATCAAAGATTCCAGGGTTAAAGCACAAAGAGTTGGGTTATCAAGTCAAGGATGTCTCTGTGCCACAAACAACACAGAAACAGAACATAGTTGTTAAGCCTGTTCATCAACCTCAACTACAATCAAAGAAATCATTTCTTAAACATGTTCGGAATCAGCAAACGCAATCTCATCAGAAGAAGCGAAATGCTTCTACGTCAAGAAATGGTCATTATCATTCTGGAGGTTCTTCAAGTGGTTCTTACTACTTACCCCAAAGATCATCTCCCAGGTATGATTCTTTTGAAAATTTCTTTGATTCATTTGATTCTGATCATTCTTTTGGTTACTTTGATTCTCCTGCTATGAATCATAGTTGGAAACCAAAGAATTTTTCAAAATTTATCCCATAACTTTGTCAACGAATTTGTTATGCATGTCGTCGACTTGGACATATGGCTGCCAATTGTCCGACGACTGCATACGTTCATAAAAATGCAAAATATGTGGATAATAATGGTAAAAATTTTTATGAACCATGGTCCCCAACATACAAACCAACCAGTAAGCCGTTTTGGACCAAACCACAGACGTCGGTTAAAATTTTTTTCAGGTTTTGATTCAAAATTTTCATCATCAATGATCTGGAGACCAAAAGTTGTTTCCAAGGCCAACACAGACTATGTGGAAGACACCGAGCGACCCGATGTTGTTAAGTCGGGTCGATCCCAAAGCATTTAATGTTTTTATTTGGTGTCAGCAGGTATTTCAGGAAGACCTATCCGTAATTGGAAGATTGCTGATTGTGAAATATCTGTGTTAACTTATATTGAATTTTCAAATCATTTTTGTTTTCCAAATGCTAAACTTCAAGTATTCGTGTTGGTTGATCAATTTCTCATTCCATCTCATTTTGAGGGGGAGTTTGTGTTTGCAAAAATACAAAAATATTGTGTTGTTTTTCAGAAGGTTAAAAATGAAAATCTATATATAGAGTTGTCATTTTTAAGGGGGGGGGGGGGGGATTTGAAAAAGACAAAAACATTGAAAAATGAAAAAATCCAAAAAACATTGAAAAATGAGAAATTGTACCCGACATGATTAGGAAATGATGGTACATTGGCTTACATCGTCTGACTCATGGATAAAATAGATGAAAAAAGCCATAAGACCTTTTGATCGATGTGCAAGGTAGGCTCGGTAAATCAGAAAGTATTAAAATGTGATATACACTAAAATCTGATGCTTGACCTAATGAACAACATCTTGATGAATATCTCACGATATATCAAGAAAATGATATGTAAAAAATAAAATGAAAAGTCACTGTGTATACATGTATTCATTTTGCAAAGATTTAAACTTGTTTGATTTTCTTTATTTTGTCAAACGCTCAGACTTTCTCTGCGTGCTCACAAGGCCGACCTGATCGTTGTTCGTTTAACGTTCTGCTTTATTTTCATTGGTGTTTCGTATAACTCATCGTATTTTCTCAGCGTGTCCACAAGACCGCCCTGATTGTTGTTGAGTTATACAATTTCAACTTGTTTTATTTTCTTATTTTGTTAAATCCGAGGCATTATCTGCGTATGGAAAGATCGGCTTTAGGTAGACGATTTAACGTTCTTATTTCTTTTTGCATGGAACACGGTTGACTATATCATGGATACAATCATTATGTGATAAATCACAAATGAAATCACAATAATGTGATAAGCAAAGCATAGATGTGTATGTCTGATAGTGTGGGGTACACTGGTCAATGAAAATATAATCAATACCTTAACATATCCAAATGTTATGAGTATGATTCTATCTGAGTTTAAAGTTGGACAAATTATATCTGCAATCGACATGCCTTATGTGCTACAATAATTGAAATTGAAGTGTAGTTCAGCATGTTATGTTCAATATGA
Source organism: Deinandra increscens subsp. villosa (assembly GCA_039602395.1). Taxonomy (NCBI): domain Eukaryota; kingdom Viridiplantae; phylum Streptophyta; class Magnoliopsida; order Asterales; family Asteraceae; genus Deinandra; species Deinandra increscens. The sequence goes on from JBCNJP010000025.1 coordinate 40,099,934, forward strand.
TTCCAAGTCGTGATCTTTTTCACAAATGTCAAAAATATTGTTTGATTTGTATTGCGTTTACATTTCATATCAGAAAATACCAAAAAGATTTTAGGTGTGTTTTGATATAAAGTTTCTAAAAGCCAAAAACATTTTGTTTCTTATTTGTTTCCGATTGATCAACACGGAATACATAATCATTTTCAAAATCAAAATATCTTGGAGTCTCGAAGAGACGTTTTGCGCCAAGATTATTTATGTTGGCAGGTTTCTAAGTGGAAAGAGAACATCACAACTTCAAGTCTTCTGAAGATTGTTGATAAAGAGACTACACACAATGCAATATCAAGTATTCAAGATTGAACTCATCGTCAAGATCGATGAAGAGTTTGATTGAAGATACAAGTTTTAAGTGGAAGATGATACTGCACATGTCGAGGGGGAGTTTGTTGATACATGATTCCTGATCGTCTTGTGAAGTATCGAATACAAGACGAAGATATGCAAGATAGTTGTGGTCTGAACTCCTGGCGAACTCTGGGTTCGGACTGGTCCGAACAGGTCCAAACCTGAGGTTCGGACCATCGGGGTTTCAACTAGTATATATAGTTTATCTTGTGTTCTTAAGGGACTTCTACGTTTGAGTTTTACTTTCTATCAAGTGTACTGTGGTTAATACAAAGCGTCATTGTATTTACTTTCGGTGTCCATCTCGTTTTACATTGATTTCGATACGACTAAGTAGACCATCTACCGCTCATGCATTTTCAGAGATCAATGGCTGTCATTGATTTCATCAGCACTATATATATAGCTTAGTTAGCTTTCAATTTTACATACAGTTCTCGATCAACTTGTAATAGTGTAAACTTGAGTTAATGCAAATAGTGCCGAGTATTTCTTACTTCGTTGTTACTATCCTTATGCAATCAAACACTTACATTACATAAGAGAACTAAGACTTGCTTAAGTAAAGTGAAATATAACTTTAATTCCGCAAGGTTATATTTACAAGTAGAGGGTTTCTTGTTAGTTAAACACTAATTAACACCAATCCTACAATTGGCATCAGAGTCATGGTCGAGATAATGCAACCTCACGGTTGATATCTCATTTTTCTGTTCATATGCCCGTTTTTTAAACAAATGGAGATGTTTATGTTTTTTTTGAAAGATTTTTGATATCCCCTCCATTATCTTTCAATAAAAAAATTTTTTTTTTTCTGGTGTGTTCTTCAAATTTATTTGGGATTTTGTGTTTATATTTGATAAACACAAACATAGGTTTATGATTCTCGAAGTTATGTCAAACCCCACCCAAAACTAGTTGAAAATGTTACTATTCTAGTCTCTCACATCTCTTCGAGACTTAGAAGAGTTAAGACACATCACGGTTTGTCATTTTTTTCCGTACTGATGCACCGCATCTTATACATGTTTTCGAGTGATTAATCCCACATTTTATCCGGCTTTTATTCAAGATTTGATGAGATTTTGTACTTATTTGTTCATATGTTGAATTTTAGGAGTTGATTTGTGGTGATTCGGGCCAAAATGGAACGCGATTTGGAGCTCGGGAGTGAAAGAAGAAATTGAAAATCTGATGCAGTGTCAGTCATTGACCAGCGAGCCCCAGTCTGTCAGTTCTCGCTGGTCCGCGAACCTGGAATCCAGAAAATAGAAAAGTGGGTTTCATGGACCAGTGAGTCTCCCTTTCCCAGTTCTCACGGGTCCGCGAACGGGCCTAGTCGGCTAAATTTTCCAAAACGAATATTTAAGCATTTTTTGAGCCTAGGGTTAGGGGGATTCGACCAGTGTAGATTGAAGATTAAAGGCTTCGGTTTGAGATTTCTTCACTTCATTTGGGTTCTTCTTCATTGTTCTTGTCTGTTCATTCATGTATTGCTTAGATTTGACTGATTTTGTGATTAGATACATGATGTTTGGCTGATTTCTCATTTATCACCTAGTTTAGATGAAGCTTCACCTATTTTGACTTTTCGGTTTGACTTTTCAACATGAATATGTGATTTTTGCTCATGATTCTAGTTTTGATTTTTTGGGATGATTATGTGTGCTTAATTAGCTACTGTTAATGATGTATTATATGGACTAATTGATAGGGATTGTGGAATTGCAACCATTATTAGTTAGTTTATTGTTGATCCTTAGACTTAAATGGGTTTTTGGGTTAATGCATGATCCGGAGACCTCCTACATGATGATATATCATTAGTTAGTGGCTGATTTTTGTGTACATCCTTGTGGAATGAACTTGACCGAGTTATTCCATTTGCTAGTTATTAGCTAGACATTGTTTGATAGCTTAGAATACTTGTGACCGCGAGGTTTGAGCCTATTTATTCGTGTTTAGTGATTTCTAGGTCCTAGATAATCGAAATTAGAATCATTGCATGTATTAGGATTCATTTAGAGATACCTCTCGTGGTGCTTCCCGATTTATGCATGTTTTGCTTGTTTTGACCAAAACTGTGAAACCGTTGTGCAAATTCACATATTATGCTATCTGTTCTTCATTTAGAATTTACTGATCATACGAGATGTGTCTATAGTCCTCCTTGGTTGGGTTATTCTCTTTGGGTGATAGATTCATGTTGATAGTTCTTCCCGGGAGTCTTATTTGGGTATAGTGGATTCTAGGCTAGGTGATATCTCTCTCTTTCTATTTCTCTGTCGTTTGTGTTGTTTGCTGCTAGTTTTTATTGCTTGCTTAGTTTACTTAAATTAATCATTCCAATTACATCGGTTAAATATTAGTTATGATACATTATCAGAAGTCTGATTACGCGTCCATGGATTGATACTCGGTACTTATTGATACTATATTGCATACGACGGGTACGCTTGCCCTAGTGTGTGGTTTGGTCACTCGATATTTACCATTTTTACCTTGACCGTTTTTCTTGTTCAAATCCGACACATCCCGCACATTCAACTTCAACCACAAAGTTTCATGTGGATATAATAAAACAAAAATATGTTTGTGTTTTATTATATTTGCTAGTCTTGAAACACAGAATGGTCACCTGATAGAGTCATCATTTTGTTAAAGAAATATGATTATATTTCAAATATTTGGTCACACCCTTCGTACCATATTGATGAGTCACAATCAACATTACTTGCATAGAAAGAGTTTTGTTTAAATTCAACTAACATTTTGTACTACCCACTAAGCTTTTATGTGTTCTTTTTGTACCATTCGATACAATCTATCTCTTCACAGACTCTAAACTAGACTTACTTCTCTCTCCTCGAAAAAAGGAACAAAAACCATGCTACACACTCACTCTACTCTCTCTAACATATGAAAGCACGGTAAACATGAGAGTTGCAGGTTTTGATCACCGACCGAGGAGCTCAGAAAATGATGTATACGAGACTGCAGCTCGAAATCATCTGTTCTAACCGGTATGGGTTCATGTTGAAGATGGAGGTGACGATGATATGGTGCATCGATATGGGTTGACGGGTTTATATCGAAGAATGATGCAGGTTGATACTAGGGTTTGTCATGAAAGCTGATGAAGGTAACAAGGATGACGAAGACGATGATACTGTTCTGGGTTGATAAAAGTTGGCGGGTAAAGAAGATGATCACCACTGATTTGAATTTTCAAGCAAGGATCCAGGTTTTAACAACTTGAAGGTGAAGGCAACGGACCGATAGGGTTTTGTATAAGTTGCGTATGTCGGAAAAAGAAAGGAGAACCAAGCTGCTTGCGTGTGTCGGAGAAGAAGCAGAAAAATCTTCGGGTATTGTTCCTTCTCTCTCCTCATCTCCGCTCCAACCTTCAACCTGAAACCCTCTTCAAATGGAAGTTTGATGATCAACCGGAGAAAACCTTATTCCTTCTCAACTTAGAGCGGAAACTTCAAACGGAAAAAGTCTCATTCCTTTTCCGTCTCAACATTCAAGCGGAAATTCCTCACTTCAACCGGAAGAAGCAACTTTGAACGGAATTCTAAAGTTCAACCGGAACTTGATAGATTCAACCGAAAGTTATCCCAGTTCAAATGAAAAAATGACTGTGTGAAGTTCAGTCACCGGAATTTGTTTCTGTTCGAGTTTAGGTCGCTAATAATGCTTCTAACCACCAGAATATGTATTATAGGTGACCGGAGAAGCCACTGTTCGATGTTCAGACCACCGGAGCTTGTCTTAGCTCGCCGGAAAATTTGTTGTTTCGCTACAGTTCGCCGGAGATGAACAATTTGGGCGGGATTCGATATTGTCTCCGGTCAAATAAGCGATTCAATAATAGCACGGTCTATGTTTATGTTGTTAGGGATGAGGAGCTTCTGATCTGGGTTTATGCTTCTGCTCAAAAAATGTTATATGTCTGATGAAAGTTTTTGTTGCCAACCTACAACCACAACAACCATTTGAAGTCATACTTTTGTAGTAACCTCATCAGGTTCATCAAATCTACACTCATATAGAAGATTACTTCACTATATAGCAGGCGTGTTATGAGGTCACATGTGATCATAAGAGTTGTGCACAAGTTTGATATGAGAAGATTATTTTCTATTGTTGGATTTCAAGAATTTGTTGATGCAATGGTTGCTTTATGGGTTTTGCTTACAACAGAACATGTTCATCATTTTGCTTGGTTGCAAAAGTCTAAGGGGAGAAGATGTGATGAATATGATGAGACTTTTCGCAACGGTTTTAGCAAAAGAAAGCAATGTGATTTTTAATCTTCGAAG
>JBCNJP010000025.1:40105145-40237921 GCA_039602395.1 Deinandra increscens subsp. villosa
GAAGTGTCTCATCTACTTGAATTTCGTCGAGAGGCGACGACAAGTCTTCGTCAGATAAACACTTCTTCAGGTTACAGATATGGAATACATCATGGACACCGTTTAGCTCGGGTGGTAGGAGTAATTTGTAAGCGACCGGTCCAATCCGTTCAAGGATCTCAAAGGGACCCATGTTATCGAGGATTTAACTTTCCTCGCTTACCGAAACGAATGACACCTTTCCAAGGTGCTACCTTCAACATCACACGATCACCGATCTGGAATTCTAGAGGTTTACGTCGATTGTCTGCATAACTCTTCTGACGGTCTCGTGCGGCCTTGAGACGTTCCTTGATTTGATGAATCTTCTCGGTAGTCTCGAATAGGATTTCGGGACCAGTGAGTTGACTATCTCCAATATCAGTCCAACAAAGAGGGGATCTGCACTTACGTCCATAAAGTGCTTCAAATGGGGCGGCTTGATTGCTAGTGTGATAACTGTTGTTGTAAGAGAACTCTGCAAGGGGCAGATGTTCATCCCAGTTACGTCCGAAATCGATCACACAGGCTCGTAACATGTCTTCAAGCGTTTGAATCGTCCTTTCGCTTTGGCCATCCGTCTGAGGGTGGTAAGCGGTACTCATGTCAAGACGTGTCCCCAAAGATTTCTGAAGTGATTGCCAAAATTTGGCGGTAAATCGACTGTCGCGATCAGAAATGATAGAAGTGGGCACTCCGTGTCGTGAGACGACTTCCTTCAGATAAAGCTTAGTCCTTCTCTCCATACTATCAGTTTCCTTAATCGGTTAAGAAATGAGCAGATTTAGTCAGTCGATCAACAATTACCCATATGGCATCGCAGCCAGATCGGGCTTTTGGCAACTTCGTGATGAAGTCCATAGATATACCTTCCCATTTCCATTGGGGAATCTCTGGTTGAATCAGTAAACCGGAGGGTTTCTGATCTCCGCTTTGACCTTTGAGCAAGTTAGGCACTTGCTAACATAAGTAGCTATCTCAGCCTTCATGTTAGGCCACCAGAAATGTTCCTTCAAGTCATGGTACATCTTGTCGGCTCCTGGGTGGATAGAATATCTAGTCTTGTGGGCTTCGTCGAGTACTAGCTTCCTCAAAACTCCATAGCTAGGTACCCATAACCTGTTCATGAAATTTAGGGTTCCATCAGGTTTCTCCAACAAATGCTTCTCCATACCTCGCAAGCATTCATCCTTAAGATTTTCCTCCTTGAGGGCTTCAATTTGTGAAACGCGAATTTGCGAATTGAGGTTCGAGCGTATTGTCATACTTAATGCTCTTACTCGGAGAGGTTTCGCGCGTTCCTTTCTGCTTAGGGCATCGGCTACTACATTAGCCTTACCAGGATGATACCGAATCTCACATTCGTAATCATTAAGCAACTCAACCCAACGACGTTGCCTCATATTCAATTCCTTCTGATCGAAGATGTGCTGGAGGCTCTTATGATCGGTGAATATGGTGCACTTCGTTCCATAAAGATAGTGTCTCCAAATCTTGAGGGCGAAGACGACGGCTCCAAGCTCCAGGTCGTGGGTTGTGTAGTTCTTCTCATGAATCTTCAATTGCTGGGAAGCATAGGCGATGACTTTCTCTCGTTGCATTAAGACGCAACCTAATCCTTGATGCGAAGCATCACAATAAACTACAAAATCTTCGATTCCCTCTGGTAGAGATAAGATCGGTGCATCGCAAAGCTTTTGTTTCAACTTCCGAAATGCTTCGTCTGCTTTGGCATCCCAAATGTACTTCTTGTCCTTCTGAGTTAGTGCGGTAAGGGGTTGGGCTATCTTTGAAAAGTTCTCGATAAATCGACGATAATAACCTGCGAGACCCAAGAATTAGCGTATCTCGGTTGGAGTAGTAGGAGTACTCCAGTCTCTGATAGCTTCCACTTTGGCTGGATCGACGTGGATTCCCTTATCGTTGATCACATGACCCAAAAAGTGTACCTCTCGAATCCAAAAATCGCATTTAGAGAACTTGGCGTATAGCTTCTTTTTCTTTAGCAGTTCCAAGATAAGTCTCAAATGTTGCTCGTGCTCTTCTTTGCCTCGAGAGTATATGAGAATATCATCGATGAACACGATAACAAATTTATCCAAGTACGGTTTGCATACACGGTTCATCAGATCCATGAATACGGCGGGGGCGTTAGTCAAACCAAATGGCATAACGAGAAACTCGTAGTGACCATAGCGTGTTCTAAACGCTGTCTTTGACACATCTTCATCTCGAACTCGTAGCTGATGGTATCCGGATCTCAAGTCAATCTTGGAGTAGTAACTTGATCCTTGAAGCTGATCGAACAAATCATCGATCCTCGGTAGTGGGTACCGGTTCTTCACTGTGAGTTTGTTCAATTCTCTGAAATCGATACACATCCGGAAGGTTCCATCCTTCTTCTTTACAAACAAAACAGGAGCTCCCCATGGCGAGTGGCTTGGTCGAATAAAGCCTTTATCTAACAACTCTTGTAGTTGGCTAGATAACTCTTGCATCTCTGAAGGTGCTAGTCGGTAGGGTGCTCTAGCAACAGGTGCGGCTCCAGGTGTCAAGTCGATGCGAAATTCCACTTGTCGAGTTGGTGGGAGACCAGGCAAGTCTTCGGGAAAGACTTCCGGAAATTCGCGGACAGTAGGAACATCTTCGATTCGCTTCTCCTTAGGCTTCCGTTCCGTAACATGGGCTAAGAGGGCATAACATCCTTTTCGAATAAATTTGTGTGCCTTCATACATGTTATGATGTTTAGCGGTGTTCCACTCTTTTCGCCTTGTACGATAAGAGTGTTGCCGTTTGCAAGTGGTACTCGTACCAATTTCTCGTGGCAAACAATTTCTGCGAGATTCTTTGACAACCAATCCATACCAATAACGACATCAAAACTTCCTAAGTCGACAGGTAAAAGGTCAATGTGGAAAACGTGATCTGAGAGTTCAAGCGAGCAATCTCGGTATACTTCTTCTGTTTCTATTAAGTCCCCATTTGCTAATTCTACGGTGAACTTAGTGTCTAAGGCAACAGGAGTGATTCCTAGTGTTTTGCTAAAATCAGTAGACACAAAGCTCCTATCGGCACCGGTATCGAATAATACAGAAGCAAACTGGTTATTAAGTAGAAACGTACCCGTCACGGTATTTGGGTCGCGGCGGGCGTCTCCAGCATTGAGCACGAAAACTCTACCCTTAGCCTGGCCGGGATTCTGATCCTTCGTCTTCGGGCAATCCTTCTTCAAATGACCGGTAGCACCACAACCAAAACAAGCACGACTTGGGCAGTCGCGAGTGATGTGGCCCTTGGCCTTGCAATGTCCACAATAAACGTTCCCACAATCAAGAGTGTGGTGGAGATTGCACATGGAGCATAAAGGTGCATTGCCGGTATATCCCGTCTTCTTGGGTGCTTGGCCGGGAGTGGTAGCAGCATAAACCTTGGCTGGTTCGGGTGCTTTCTCTGGTGCTTTCTCAGTGTTCCTGTCAGGCTTGTTCTTCCAGAAACTACGCTTCCTCTTGTTATCCGGCTTCTTTCCAGACGAGGTGGCAGCACCAACCTCGGGAGTCTTGACTTCAGAATTCTTCTTGCCAAAGGTCACACCTTGTCGTGTGGCCTGGTACACCAAACTGTGAGCTAAACGAACAGCATCTTGAAAAGTGGCCGGGTTTGATGAAAGAACGTTCCCTTGAATGTGAGTTGCGAGACCCCAAATATAACGTTCAATCTTCTTGTACGGTGGAGTGACCATCGTCGAACAAAGGTGAGCAAGTTCACGAAAACGCTTCGTGTAGCCAGCGATGTCAGTCCCATTCATTGCTAAGCTCCAAAACTTAGCTTCCAGTCTCTGCAATTCTTCTCTCGGGCAATACTCGTCACGCAGGAGTTGCTTGAGAGCATCCCAAGTCATTGCGTACGCCAATTCGGTTCCCATGGCATCGGCGTGGGAATTCCACCAAGTTAAAGCTCCATCGGTGAAAGTGCAAGTAGAGTACTTGACCATGTAGCCTTCGGGACAATTGCTTATACGGAAAACTGATTCCGTCTTTTCAAACCAACGGATTAAACCCACGGCACCTTCCGTGCCTCTGAAGTTGGTGGGTTTACAGCTCATAAAGTCCTTGTATGAACAGTCGCGTGGTCCTGCAATGTTAAAACGTTGAGTACAAGTCACGGTTGATTGTAGTCGCGATGTTCTCTAACATTGGAATTGTCAAAATCTTACCACGTGGTGCATTCTCAGGTTGTCGATCATGATTTCGTTCGACTTCGCTTGCGGCTATGATCTCAGCCACGCGGTCATTGATCATTGCCTCAATGTCGGCAGCAGTCAATGGTGGTGGAGGTGATGAGGTCCGGGCACTACGTCTAGGCGGCATGTTTCTGCTTTAAGTTACAATGTCAACATAAAGAAACAGTCGTTTTAGACAACATGAAAATGGGGTTATTGCAAGCTCGAGAATAACAACCACGACATATCATAGATACCAATACATGCAAGTAAAATCACAACACAATCATGAACATAAGAATAAACACAACCACATATCATGATAAGATAAACCAAAGATACATACCATATCGCCATATTAGTTATAAATCATACAAAAGATGAAGTTAAAGTAGCTAGTGGGAGTGCAATCCCAACAAATACATACATGATTTACTAATAAAATGGCGGCCAAAAGGGGTTAGGGTAGGTCCATCTAACTATCTAAAAGTGAGGTCCGGGAGGTGGGGCAAATGCGCCAGCAACCAAAGCCAAGAAGGCTAGGAAGGAAAGGAGATGTCCTGCCTGAGCCTCAAGAGTAGCAACTCTCATCTGTAGCAACTCGACGTCGAGCGAGTTGTTGGCGGTAGCGATGCTGGTGCCGGTCAAGTTAGCATGAAGGGAGTCCATGGCACCCTGGGTGCCAGTCCTGGAATCCTCCAAGCTGCGAACTCTGGCCTCGAGGAGGTCAAAGCTCGTCACGGTCGCGCGTTGGTCGACGCGCTCCTCGACAGTCTCTAGTCCTCGCTCGTAGTTGATCAAACGAGTGACCAGGAGAGGGACAGTGTCCTCTAGAGGCTCTCCCGTGAATGGGCAGAACCGGACGGTGGCGGCCTGTCGAGTGGCTCCCATGGATGATGACTCTCCAAGCTCATGGGTGCTCGGGAGTCCCTCGCGCGCCCTCCAGAGGCGAACGGAGTCGCGCATCCTGACGAAACGAGGAAGCATGGAGAGGGGCTGCCTTTTGAGGGCAGGCCCCTCAGGGGAGGGAGAACGGCGGGGAAGACCAGTCCTCTTACGGGCAGTGAAGGCCCGTCGTCCATCGCGAAAGCCGCGGCGATACGATCGGATGGACCTCGCACGTCCCGGGGTGAGGTCGGGATCCCGTGCAGCAGCAGGTGGCATCTCTCCAGCGGGATCGGCAGCAGTCGCGTCAGCAGCTACTTCCTCGGTCGGCTCCTCCGAATCATCAGACACGTAGGAATGAGGGTGACGAAACATAGCAGCAGCAGTCCCTAGCGCGGGACTCTCAGGTGGGGAATCTGGTGGGACATAGTCCATCGGCGATGGTGTGTACTCCGGTGATGATGGCGGGGTCTTCTCCTCAGAGCTCGTGATGCAAACGACTTCGCGGCCGGAAGTCATCACTGCGATAACAAGTTCCAAGGAAAAGTAGTGTTAGCATAATGTAAACCATTAAATGCATACAAAAATTAAGCAAGGATCTTAAATCTAACATGTATGGTAATGATTAAGTAAACCTAAGTAACTTGTTACCAATAGCGGCGGTCTTGCGTGTAAACGGTATTCTCAGAGCGGGTCATAGTCCAGGTTTTGTTTTTGTTTTGTTTTTGAAAACCTAGTTCGCTATAACCACGGCTCTGATACCAATCTGTCACACCCTGAACTTTCGAGAACGGAGGCGTGTGACGTCATGAAATCATAGTCGTGGATACTTAGAACAATTTGCAAATATAATAAAGATAACAATACGTCATTTAGATTGCAGCGGAAAATGTGGTGATAATGACATTGTCTTACAAATTGCAATAATAATAAAAGATGTCTTTAACGGTGAAGCTTAAGATACTTAAAAAGTTGATAAATGATAAAGGGGGCTATGATTCCATCGTGAGCAAGAGGTCCGATAGAGTTCAGAATACCCGTTTGCACCGCGTTCGTCATCTAGTTACCTGAGAAAATCATGAGCTTAAAAGGGTTAACATAAAGTTGGTGAGTTCACAGGTTTAAGACTCTACAAACAGTTTTGTAAAAGGTTTAAGGCATACAAGATAAATAACATGGTCACCGTGATGTAATGATTAACAATGAACTTTGAATTTGAAACTAACAGATTTACCCACTCATAGCATCTTCCCTAAAGATACTGAAATGGAACAATAATAACTGGCGTGTACTACTCGACAAATGCACACGTCGGGATTGGAGCTACCAATCAAGTAGGGTTGTTAACCCAAATAGATCTATTCACTAGTTACCGTTTCGAACAAAACTAATCAAATTCAATTAATAGTGGGATTTGTGACAATTCGTTATGTAACGAAATGTACTCATTTGTAGGGTAAGTAAAGAACATTTAATCATACGGCAGGTTACAGTTCGACCGATATATCAAGTATAAAACAGTTTTGATTCATGATTTCTCCCCCAAAGTATTAAAACAATTTAAAGGAAAGGGGCCGTGAGACTCACCTCAAGCAAGGTGAAATGATAATGCACGTGAAATGGAAAGTCCGGACGAAAGCACGTAACGCCCTAATATGTATAAGTAGACAAGTTGCATGTATAAGGTCTTTGATCATTGAGTAACGTTTCCGTCACCTAACGACACCGGTCAAGTCTTGATAATAATGTCCCGTTTGTATTTTTAGGGAAAATCCATCCGATTAATATTTATTGTCCAAATAAATATATAAGTTTAAGTTTATATTTATGTCAAAATAAATATAAAGGAAATTAAATAAAACGTTTTAATTCAAGAATATATATATGAAACAATCAAGTCCTAAACATTTGAAAATAATAAAGTCTTTTATTATTTTAAGGACTTAGGAGAATATATATAAATTAGCCACAATTATTTGTCAAAATAGTTGTACAAGTATTTAGGCAAAATACTTTACAAGTTTTATTATTTATTCAAGATAAATAAATTATAAATAGAATACAAGTCTTTGTATTAAATTAAATAATTTGTAAAAGCTCTTCACAAGTCATTGGATGTTTTAGGTTGGTCAACTTTTAATAAATTAAAAGTCTATGGATGTTTTAAGAAAAATAATTATATGTACCAATATAATTGTTGGTTTCGTTGAAAACGTTTAGCGTCGCTGTTTAAATTAATAAAACTTGATAACGTTTAATGATCGTAAATAATAACTTCTCAAGTCAAAACGATTACTTGGAAAGGTTTCATAAATATTTTAAGACAAAATATTTATTTATAGTTTTTAGAAATCGTAGTCACCGATTTAAGTTCTTAAAATGGATTTTAACGCATTTGGACTTTATACAAGTTAAAGATTATGTTGAAAATATTCCCTAAAGTCGTTTATAAGTTTAGAAATATTTCCTTGGTCGGTTTTTAAATAAGTTACTAAAACTACGTTTTCTCGTCGCGTAGTTAACCGTTTTGATTCCCGGTTTTCTCCCTAAGCGACGTATCAACGTTTAGATTACTTTGGTTCATTTAGGAACTTGAAAATATGTTACAAAATGTTGACGGGTTCAGATCTGGTCCGTGAACTATTTTTCATGATTTTTGTGTTTCTAAAATATGTTGTAACTTATAAAAATCATCTAGTTTGTAACTAGTCTTTTTAGGGAAAGTTTGAACATTTATGATAAGTCTTTTAAGGTATAAAAATCCATGTATTTAAGTCCAAATGATTTATAAATGAAGTGTTATTAAATGCATTTTTACTAGATCTAGTAAAAATAAAACAATCTATTTTTATGTTTTGGTGAAATAAATTCACCAACACATTAAGTCTTGGTCTTTGGTAACTAGCTTTTTATAAAATGTGACATATTTTATAAAAGATAAGTTTAAGACATAACCTTTTGGTTAAGACTTTCCAAGAATATTTGATTTACAAAATGACTTTTATTTACCAAAGTTTCTTGTATTTTTACCAAGTTATTAACTAGTTAAGTTTTATAAGTCCATGTTTTATAAAACTTAAGTCCATGACCATCCATTTTGTCCAATGTAAGCCTTGTGTTTTATAAGATTTAAAGATGTTAACATCATGATTTAACTAGTTTTAATAAGTCCTTTGCCCAAGTTAAAGGTTACTAGTTAGATTGATAACATAAGTTAAACAATATATACATAAGTAAACATAGATCATCAACTAGCAAAGCTAGGACCTTTATGTTCAAGAATCTTGAACAAATCTACTAACAACTTAGTTGTTAGGACAAGCATCAACTAACACAAGGTGTTAGGACCAAAAATGATATAATTATTTGAAATATACATGCAATAAATATAAAGACATGAATATAAATTGCAAGTAAATGTAAATAACAAGTAAATAACATAATGTAAAGACTTTGTTGGTTAAAATGATCTAGATCTTTGCATGATACTTTCATAAGATTTCTCAAATGCAAAATCCCAAGAAATGGCTAGTTTAAGTTCTTAAGAACACCAAGACTTGTTAGACCAAGTCACTTGTATTATTCCACCCAAGTGTTGGTGATTAGAGGATTAGAGAAAGAATGGTTGGTCTAGACTCTTGAAGGACCAAGTGTCTTGCATAAAATAGAAAAAGAAAAGATAGGTTTTTTTATCTCAAGACTTGTAGGTGATGTTGGGTGAAACATAAGTAAAAAGGGTTAAAAGACTCACAAAGGGGTGTGGGTTTGGAACCGTGAGAGATGAGGAGAAAGAGGGAGGAGTTCCGGCGGTCTTGGGTTCTCCGGCGACGGCGGAGTGGTGGTCCGGCGGTGGCCGGCCGGCGGCTCCAAGGGGGTGGCGGCGGTGGCCGGTTTTAGAGAGGGAGGGAGGAGGAGAGGAGAGTAATTCTCTTGAGTGTTTGAGAATGGTGCAAGTTAAAATGTGATCCCAAACCTCTCTTTTATACTAAAAAGGTGATTTATTAACCTTTGGTTAATAACTCTTAAGACAACTAGCATTTCAATTTAATTTTGATTTAAGATAATCAAAGAAATTAAGTTGTAGGTGACTTGAATAAAAGATGGAGACTTTTATAAAATTTGGAAGTGGTTTAAAGGTTCATAAATTTATAAGAGTCCATGGGTTGGTTTAAATATAGTGGATTAGTGTTTATAAAAAGTTTGGAGATTAAACACTAATTTTAGTTTTTATAAAAACTACAAAGGTGATGGGTTAATTTTTATAAAGTTTAGTGGGCTAATACTTATAAAAATTTGGGCTAAAACTAGAGAGAAGTGGGCTATGGAGCATGGGCCGAAAACCCAAGGGAATGGGGTTGGGCCGGGTTCGGTTTCTGGGCCGAGAAGGGGACCGGGTCGGGTCAGGCGGGCTGGGCTGGGCCGGGCGGGTCGGGCGGGTTAACGGGCTGGGCTTGCGGGTTGGGCTAACGGGCTGCAAGGGGGGGGGGGGCGGTTTGGGTAGTGGGCCGGTTAATGGGCCGGTAAACGGGTCGGGTTACGGGAAAACGAAAAGTGTCGAAACGTTCGAAATGTCATTACGAGTTTCGGGTAAAGTTTGGTGACGAACGGAGTTCGTTTGTGACTGTTGGGCTTACGAGGCCCAATACGACACTTTCGGTTCGATTACGGGACAATTGGTTGGCAATTTGGAGAAAGTATCCTGACAAAGTGTTTTGGGAATACAAGTCTTGAATAACCTTGAAGAGAAAAATAAATTTTTCAAAAGTTTTTGTCGTGACGCAATTTGGTTATATAAAAAGTACCATTTTTATATATATAGCTTTTGTTACAAAGGTTCCATCTATTATCGAATGGATTTACTTGGTTTAAAAGATTGGCAACGGATACAAACTCGGGAATTATTCTAAGGGTTGCAACAATATATATATGTACTAATATATATAATAAGATAAACACATAATGAGCATATAATGACAATTAAATACGGATTAATTACTGCTAATCAAAGTCAAAGTAACAAGGGTTGACCTGGTTTTGTGCGAGGTGTTACAGGTAGGTAAATTGTAATCATTCGGTTATGTTTGATTATCCTACTTCACCTTGTTTATCGGTCTATGTTGTTCTTCATCTATCCATGTTTTACTAGCTTTGCTCATCATCATCATCACATCTCAAACACCATCTGTTGTTCATATCCGGGTGTTCATTTGTTTCTATAAAAACAAGTTACACAAAAACTCGATCCGCTTCCGCAACCAAGGTATTTGCCCACCACCTCGGTTTTTCAATTGGTATCAGAGCTTTGGCTCCCAATTTGGTCCCCACTTTGAAGACTTCTAGTGCTTTGGTTCCTACAAGTGGTATCAGAACTTTGGCTCCCACTTTGAAGACTTCTATTGCTTCAAAGTTGATACTCTACTTGTTTACTTTACAAGTTTGTTGTTTTTGTCTTTCCAAACTCCATTTTAAGTGGGTTTAAGGGTTACAAAACTGCACGCCTGTGGAATGCTTTAAGTGAAATGTATGAAGGAACCAATGGGGTTAAGGAAAACTAGAAAGATGTTTTAAAACAGAAATATGTGAACTTTACCTACAAATCTGGTGAATCTATGACCAACCAGTACATGAGATTTGTTTCCTTACTTGATGAACTGCAAAAAGTAGATGTAAAACTAGATCAGGTCGATGTAAATAGAAAGTTTTTACATTCTGTGCCTTCTGTGTGGACAGTTTACACTGTAAGCATCAGAGAATGTAAAATTTTGAAAAAAATGAGGCTTAGTGAACTTCATGGCATATTTAGTGTCTATGAAATGGAATTAAATCTTAAGCAAAAGTCATCATCTTACCAGTCACCTATAGTCAGTTTCCCTGATACACCAAGGTGTCAAGAGAGTTTCCTTGATAAATCTCACAATGCTTATGTAGCAACTGACTCATACCAAGGCTTCATTCGTGAATACTTAGAATGTATAGGTGCTGATGACTTAGAAAAAATGGATATTTTGACCCAACTTGCTATGGTGTCTGTTAGAGCCCAAAGATTCTACAAAAGAACTGGTAGAACCTACAAAGGAGCAAAAGGTGCTCACATTGGCCTAGACAAAAGCAAGGTGAAATGCTACAACTGTCACCAACTTGGTCACTTTGCGAGAGAGTGCCCACAACCAAGAAGGGAAGGATAGGATCAAGGTCAAACTCAAATGAAGAATCATGGTGGAAACAACCACAACAATACAAGCAACAACTCTGCTCATAGTTCAAGACAACAACCCACCCAACCAAAACCAGTCGGAAGTCAAAACCATCAGAATGTGGTTGCTGTTGTGGCAAACCAAACTGAATGTGTCGAATGGGGAGACTTTCTAACTGAGTTCGAGCCTATCAACCATGCTTTGATGGCCAAACAAGATTCTCCTTCTAATCAGGTAAATTCAATTCCTGAAAATTTTCTAGAAAACTTATGCAGCCCTGCCTGCATTGAACAAGTAACAAAGTACATATATCACAACATAAACCTGATTGATGAAGTTTCAAACCTAAATGAGTTAAAGGAATGCTTTAAGAAAACTGAGTCATCTTTTTTTTATTACTAAGATTGACAACTTAAACAAAGAATTTGAACAGTTAAAGCAAACCAACTCCATTCTTGAAACACAACTGGATGATTTGTCGTCAAAACTTAAAAAGTCAAGAAAATAAACCAAAGAAGCTAAGTTTGAGGTTGATGTTCTTGAAATAAAACTGAAAGATGCTTTGTTCACCTGTGATAAGTTTCAAACTGCAAATAAGAAGGTTGAGAAACTATGGATGGGAGGGATGTATGGGAAAACTGGTGTTAGCTATAACAGTGTTGAGCCACCAATTGAATACTCACATGCAATTGAACCAATCAAAGCTCTGATAACATAATGCAAAATTAGGCTCACTGTTGATGATACTTCATCACAGTCAAGTATTGAAAAATCTACTGAAACAAAGAAGCCTGAAGTCAATGATGCAAGCACATCTGCATTAGTTGACCAATCAAAAATTTTGAAACCATCAATTGCTGTTCCACCCCCAACTATATATGAATCAAAGGATTCAAAAGTTAGAGGAAAACAACCTGAACAACCAAAGGGAAGTCAAACTCAAAGACTTGGTCAATTAAATTACAAGCAAATTACAAAAAATGAGTCTCCCAGGAAAAATGAGTTTTATGAAGCTAGAAGTCTTGAATGTGTTTTCTGCGGTGAAAAAGGGCACCTGTGCTTGTTCAACCTATTGAGTAAAGTCCAACATCTTTCAAAACCAAAACTTGCTCAAAAACCAAAAACTGATTTTCTAAAAAAGCTCACAGGTAGAATCTCACCTGTGAAAAGCTAAACCATGAAGTATTTTGGATCTGAGTCTAACAGGATTTTGGTTGGAAATGAAAGAAATGGAAGTTTTTCTGTTTTAAAGCAAAATCGTTTTCCGGCTGAAGTTCAACCGGAACAACTTTTCGCTCGAACTTTAGTTCCACCGAAAAACCGAAAAACCGAAAACAGCCCAGATCAGCTACTACTCCCAAGCAGAGACCGAAAGTACACTTTGCTGAAGGGTTTGAACTTTTTGAAAGCCAAGGTAGAAGAAATCCCTCAAGAGGAAATACCACCTCAAGGGAAAGTTTTTCAAAAGGCAAGAAATCTAACCAACCGGAACTCCTTGCTAGTTCAAGTGGAAGTTATTGTGTTCCACTTCAGGTTGAAAACTTTTCTCAAAGGTTTCCACAATCACCTGAAAGAACTAAATTGGTCAATCAAGCTCACTGTTCATCCAGTGAAATACCAAAGAAAGTGACCAATAAATAGAGAAAATTCCAGGAATACCGTGAAAGAAAAATTGCTGAGAGGAAAAACAGCAAGAGTGAGAGATTTAGTCAAACAAGCACTCCCTATGAGAGCTTGAACCTTGATAATGATGATCTGCTTACTGATGCTCCAGTTGTGAATACTTTAGTACTCAAGGAGTACAAGTATAACAATGCTTATGGCAGACCCAAGACTACTCAGGCTTGGGTCCCCTATAGAAATTGATCAAATCTGATATGTGCAGGTGTAGAATAAAAGCGAACATAGCCTATGGGTAGTATATAGTGGATGCACTGGCCACATGACAGGGAATAAGCATATACTGGAAAACACAAAAAGAATCAATGGAGGACCAGTTGCCTTTGGAAGCACTAAAGGCCATATCTCAGCACAAGGAGATGTGAGCAATGGACTGGTAAGTTTTGATAGAGTCAATGTTGTTGATACATTAAATTTCAATCTTCTCAGTGTCTCACATATGTGTGACAAGAATTTAAACTTGATGTTTAATGAGAGAGAGAAAGGCTATGGTTCTCAAACCTGGTATGAAAATTCTTAATGAGCTAATCATGCTTAAAGCACCCAGGAGAGATGGACTATATATTTTGAATATGTCAGTTGATGCACCCTCCTGTGGAACTGCTTGCTTTATATCCAAAGCCTCATTGGATGAATCTGATTTGTGGCATAGGAGGTTAGGACATGTAAACTACAAGAACATGAACAGAATTGTCAATCTTGGCTTGGTTAAGGGTCTTCCTAACAAGCAATTTACATGTTCTGAACATTGTGTGCCATGTCTCAAGGGCAAGCAACACAAAACCTCCTTGAAGCTAAAAGTTGAATCTTCTATTTCACAACCTCTAGAGTTGTTGCACATGGATCATTTTGGTCCAACTAGAGTAATGAGTTTGGGAAAAAGATCATATTGTTTTGTCATTATTGATGATTTCTCTAGATACACATGGGTTTTCTTTCTTAAAACAAAAGATGAAACTGCTGAATTGTTAAAAACTCTTGTGATAAATTTAGAAAATCAATCCAATTTCAAAGTGAAAGCATTCAGATGTGACAATGGCACTGAATTTAAAAATCATGTCTTAAATTCATTTTGTGTAGAAAAGGGAATTGTTAGACAATTCAGTGCTCCTAGAACTCCACAACAAAATGGTGTTGCTGAAAGAAGAAATAGGACACTGATTGAAGCTGCTAGGTCAATGTTAGCAGACTCTAAACTCCCTGTGATATTTTGGACAGAAGCAGTGAACACTGCCTGTTATGTCCACAACAGGATCTTGATTGTCAAAGGAAAGAACAAGACACCATATGAGCTTTGGAGAAACAAACATTTATTTCATTAAGCCATTTGGTTGTCCTGTTACAATACTGAGAACCAATGAGCTATTGCCTAATTTTGCAAAAAAGGCAGATGAAGGATATTTTGTTGGATATTCTGGTGTGTCTAAGGCATACAGAGTATACAACAAGAGAACCAAAATTGTTGAAGAAACTATAAACGTGACCTTTAACGAAAAATCTCCCAACAATTTTGAGTCTCAACCCACCTGGTTATTCGATATTGATGCACTAACCACTGCTTTCAACATAACTGTTGAGAAGCCTGTGAGTTCTCTAGTGCATGAACAGAATCTTTACAGGTCAGCTGATGAACATTGGAAGAGTAACTTTGATGGAACCACAAAGAAGCCAGCCTATCTTCTTCTCTTCAATGAGCATCAAACCTATCTTGCCCGGCCATGGAAAGAAACAAGCTGAAATAATTCAAATCGACACTGAAGCATTTACGGAGCGGAACTCGCTTCTCTGGTTCAAGTTCAACCGGAAAACTCAATTTTAGAAACTGTGGAGAACACTGATACTGGGTCAAGTGAACATGAAAATTCAAATGATGCTACATCTAATGAGCTTAGTTTTGAGCATCTAACCCACAATTCAGAAACCAGTTCTCATGAAGCAGTTGAAGTTTCAGATCCTGTGTCACACTTTGGTAATATTGAGCTTGAACACATACTACATAGGCTCAACATACCATCAAATGGAAGAAGCCATGAGTTCCATATGCTCATAGATAGAAGAATCAACAAGAATCATCCATTGGATAATGTTTTGGAGATATGTCAGCACCTGTGTTAACAAGAAGTAAATCTGTTGATGCAAATATTTGTTTGCATGCTGCATTTCTGTCTCAAGAAGTACCCAAGAAGGTAGCTGATGCCTTAGAAGATAACAGCTGGGTAGAGGCAATGCAAGAAGAGTTATTTCAAATTAACAAGCAGAAAGTTTGGGAATTGGTAGACCTGCCTGCTGAAGCAGAACCAATTGGCACCAAGTGGGTGTTCAGAAACAAAAAGGATGACAAGGGCATTATCATTAAGAACAAAGCAAGACTGGTGGTGTAAGGCTATGTACAGGAAGAAGGTATTGATTATGATGAAGTGTTTGCACCAGTGGCTAGATTGTAAGCAATCAGAATTTTTCTAGCCTATGCTGCCTTCAAAGACTTCCAAGTATTTCAAATGGATGTCAAAAGTGCCTTCTTGTATGGCCTACTGGAACAAGAAGTGTATGTCAAACAACCTCCTGGAATTTGAGGACCCTCATCATCCAAACAAGGTATGCAAGCTAATCAAAGCCTTGTATGGCCTCAAACAAGCACCTAGAACCTGGTATGAAACTCTTTCAAACTATCTTCTAGAGAATGGCTATAGGAGAGGAGCTATTGATAAAACACTTTTTGTCAAAAATGTTGGTAAAGACATGTTGATGGTACAAATTTATGTAGATGATATTATTTTTGGTTCATCTAATACTTTGTTGTGCAAGGAATTTGAAACTTTGATGCAGTCAAATTTTTAAACTGAGCTCCATGGGAGAATTAACCTTCTTCTTAGGACTACAAGTAAAGCAAACAGCAGCTGGGATCTTTCTGAACCAGTCAAAGTATATCCAAGATATGCTGAAGAGATTTGATATGCTGACATGTTCAAATGCTAAAACTCTTATCTCCACTTCCTACAAGTTAATCAATGACTTAAGTGGCAAGCCAGTGGATGTACACATGTACAGAGCAATGATAAGATCATTGATGTATCTCACTGCAAGTAGACCTGACATCATGTTCAGTGTTTGCTTATGTGCAAGATATCAGTCATCACCAAAGGAGTCACACATGCTAGCTGTTAAGAGATTTTACAAGTACTTGAAGGGTCAACCAAAACTGGGTTTATGGTATCCCCAAAATTCTGACTTCTCTTTCAAAGCATTCACCGATAGTGACTATGGAGGTTGTGACATAGAAAAGAAATCAACATCAGGCGGATGTAAATTTTTAGGTGAAAGACTTGTTTCCTGGCAGTGCAAGAAGCAAACTTGTGTTTCTACTTCAACTACTGAGGCTAAATACATTGCCGCCTCAAGTTGCTGCAATCAAGTTCTTTGGATCCAAAATTAGATGCTTGGTTATGGAATCACCTTCATGGAAACATCAATCTTTGCATACAACAACAATGACATCTCCATCGTCAATAATCCAGTCAAGCACTCCAAAACAAAGCACATTGATATAAGGTATCATTTTATTAGAGATTGTGCATAAAAGAATCTGATTAAACTGTTCAAAGTTCACACTGATCACCAACTGGCTGACCTGTTTACCAAAGCATTCGATGAGGTAATATTCTTCTACCTCATCACAGCCATTGGGATGATGAACTTTGATTAACTCAAAGCTTTTCACAACCTCAATAAAAGGAAACAAATTTGTTTCTAAGAGTCCGTCTCTTGATACAAAAAGAAAAAGAAAAAGAAAGTCTCTTGTGCTAATTAGAAACCATTTCAGTTCATAGTCAGTAACAGTTGATAAACTATAAAAAGTTAACACAAATTTTCAAAAATCAGGTATTTTGGTTTTCCGGTTCAATCTGTGAGAAAATAACTTTTGAAAATCTTCGGGTGAACCTCAACCAGAAAAATGCTTTGTATCCTACGTGGAAAATATTTTTGAGAACAATTCTTCCAAGCGGAAAAATCTTCCGCTTGAAGTTCAAACGGAAGAAATTTGGGTTTTAAAATAAAGGAGAAAATGGGTTCCGCTTGAACTTCCGGGTCAACAAGTCAACATTCACTTTTCATTAAATTACCCGGAAGGCACATCTTTTTAAGCGGATACATAATAAATTACCCATTAAGTTTTTTACCATTAAATATCTGAAGTTTCAGTAAATATCCTTTTGGATAACGACATGCTTTAACGTGTTGTACCGTATAACTCGAAAAGCACACGTTGCATCAGTTATTGAACGTTTGTGTTAAAACCTCTCTATCCCACGTCACCGACGGAAAAGGTAAAAAGCCCTAAATTACCATCACTTCCCCATTTCTCACAAACCCCACTCCGAAATTTCTCCCAAACTCTCTCTATAACTTCCAAAAACCGTAAATTTTTCTCAAATCCTATATCAACAATGGCTCCCAAGGCGAGTTCAAGTGGCAAGAAGCCTGCCAGTGATTCGAAGTTCCCTGTGGAACATAATCTGGTGGCTTATCTTGAAGCACCCAGTAAAACAGACATTTACAATGGCATGATCGACATCCTAAAGAACTCTCACCTTTATCACGCGCTGACAGTTGAAGCGGTGATCTTTGAAGAAATTATAGAAAGAATTCTGGTCTCATGCTAGGGTTGCTGGAGGTAACAACGGTGATGAGAAAATTCTGTCAACTGTTCAGGGCACGATAGTGGAAATAGATGAAGCAAAGATTTGAAAAGTGTTACAACTAAGTGATGAAGATGGCTATGTGTTTGTTGACTCAAAGGTGTACCTACCTTTATTTAGAGATATTGGTTATGGTGGTTCAATGGGAAGCAAGACAATCAAGAAGGGGAAACTGCCATATAAATGGAGGTTTCTGGCCCACACACTTTTGGTTTGTCTAACTCCCAAGAAAGTCGGTTTTGATGAACTTACCTCTGAACAAGCCTCAGCATTCTTTGCTGTAGTTAAAGGTCAAAGTTTTAATTTTTCAAAACTAATTTTCAAAGGCCCAAAAACAAACATCACACCCGAATATGTCTATCTGTATCCTAGGTTTTTGACTTGCATTCTCAGGGAGGTTTACCCTCAAATTGTTTTGGATGGTTCAATTTTACATCCAAAACTCCTGAATGAGAAAACTTTTTCTAATTTAGCTTTTTAATAAGACAGTTTTTCTTGGAAGGGATACTGACCATCCCTTGCCAATTCCAAGGCAGCTTCCTGATGAACCTGCTTAAGATGACATGACTACAAGCCCAATAGTTCCTGACCCCACATCTGTCCAAGCTTCCTCTACTCTAAAAACTTACCAATCTAAAAAGAGGAAAGCTCCTGCTCAAACCACCACCACTGCCACTTCCTCATCCGAATCCCTACCAGGTCGTTTTCAAAAGTCAGAGAAATGTGGTCACTAGGTCTCCTCCACCTACTGTCACTAACCAACCTGAAGCTTTAAGCCCCTCTAAAGGCAAAAAGCCCAAGCGGAAGCTAACCAAATTGGGATTTTCTCTTAGGGATGAACCTTCTTTTGAGGGGGATCAATAGACAAGGATGTACAATCCCCATCCGAAAGGTTTTTACCCCTACATCCCTTATCACCCAGGAGTGACTATGTACCCATTCTTGATCCAAATGAGGGTGTTATTAACTCACCAACCTCATTACATGAGAACATACTGATGGATCAGGACCCTGCTGCACTGAACTCCCACTCTTCACCGGAGGTGAATCTCAGGAGTGATGAAGAGATTCATACCAAAAGGGTTGCTGCTGCCCATATATCCCCACTGGATCTTGGTGCCAGTAGTAACATCAATAAGACCCAATCTGTGGCAATCTTCTCTGAATCAACACCCACGGGTCGTTCATTGGAACCAAGGGTTGCTGAAACAGTTGAGGAGAATCCCAGGTACCAAGAAGCCATGTGTACCAGGATTGATCAATCTCGGATTGATAACTTGGTTTCGTCCAGGGATACTGGTAAAAAGCCAGTTGAGGACAGTAATACACTACCTGAATTGACGAGTTTGTACCTTTCTCTCCAACAACATGTTGATTCATTGAATGAAACGGTTGCTTCCTTAGTCAACAGTATTCCTATTCAGGTTGAAGCAGGTCCTTCAAACCCAAACAGAGCTGAAGATGAAGCTGATACTGTCAAATTAGGGGAGAAGATGACTTCAACACCTGCTATAATTGAAATTGAAGAAACTGAGAGAATTCCGGCTGAAGTAAGAGGCATAGCCTGTAGGAAAGCTGGTGTCCAACCCTTCTCAGTCAAAGATAGTTGGGTGAATGTGAAGAGAGCCAATTAATTGCTATCTCACCATTTGAAGACCCAAATCTCACTGAGCTGGTTCAATCCTCAATGCTTATTGCTGGTGCTCTCCCGGAGCATATCAACATGATCACTAGGCTGCTGAAGGATGTCATTTTCCTGGCTAAAAGAGACAGTGACCAAGCTGAAAATAATATTTCTTCCACCAGCAAAGCAACTGCTGAAAATTTTGAAGATAGTACTGAAACTGCAGCAGTGGGCACCATGACTGAAGTTAGTGATGAGAATATGTTAGGAAAAGGTGAAGGAACTGATGTGCTAGAACTGACTAACAAAGAACCTGAAGTCACCAATCTCAGGTGGTGACTGAAATTCTACATGAAGATGAAGCAGTAGTTCAACCGGAAGTTCAACCGGAAACACGGGTTGAAGTTGTATTGATCGATGAGAATGCTCCTGATCCAGTATATGGCCCTAACCAGTCAATATTTGGATCTGATCAATTCTCTGTGGTTCAACTGGAAGAACAACTAAGAGATGAGACTGAGGACATAGTTGAAACTTTAATAGCTATGAGGAGTACTGAGCAAGCTCAAGCTAATGAGCTAATTCAAGCGGAAGAGCTAGTTCAACCTGAAACCATCAGAATTATTTAGCAGGTTGTTTAAACTCCAGAATCAGAAGCGATGAGCAAAATGGTGGAAGATGCCAGAGTTGTTGCTGAACATGAGAGGTTAGCAAGAGAGTTTCAAGAAGAAATAGATTTGTTCTCTCAAAATTGGGTAGTTGAGAGTCTGTTTGAAGAAGCAAAGAAGAGGTCTTTCAACTGGAGACTGAGGGAATACAATTTGGATGCTATGACTGATGCAGAAAGACAAAGATTGATTGCCATTTCCTCCAAGATGCCCACCAAGCTAGTGAAGAATGATGAGAACTACATGTTGCTGAAAAAGGTTAAAAGGCTCCTGATTGTCCAAAATTTTTCAAGAGCTCAGAGGATATGAAGTTGCTGTAAATCCAAAGCTGGTGTTGCCTCCACATCCAGAATTCACTTCAGGTATGGCATCTAACATAAATGTTAAACCAGAATTTGCTGATGATGCAGATGTCCTACCTCCACCTTCCTTCATCTAAACCCAAACCCTACACCTACAGCTGTTCCATCAGCATTTCAGTCACTTGCCATCATATCTTACAAGCCACCCTCAATAACCAAGAAAGTTGCCACCAAACTCTCAAACCCAAAATACAGAACCGACAATTTCACTCCAATCATTCCCTTTAAGAAGAAACCTGCCCCTACCATAGACTTTTCAGATATCTTCCTACCAACTCCTCCTACTAGCCCTGCACCTGAAGCCAGTAGACCACCTTCTCAAACATCCATGCCACCTCTTACCATAAGAGAATCCTCAACCACCATTGCTCCTACACCACCAACTGATGCCCAACCTGGTCTCTCTTCTCCCTCATCAAAGGGTAAAGCCCCAATTGAAAAGGAATCAACTGATGATTCAAATGAGGAAAAGAAGAAGAGAAAGAGGAGAGTGATGCATGCCAAGAGAAAGAAAGAGAAAAAGCCATGGAAGAAAGGCCCACCCAAACATAATAAAATTGTTGGGTGGACAGCCAATGAAGACAACTTTGACTTCAAATTCTAATTTTTAATTGGTACTTCCAGAGTGGTAAATGCTCATCTTGCCACTAGAATGCTTGATATCTTCCAACTGACTGATATCTATGTCAAACTGGGAGAAATTATGAGCCCAACCAGAGCCGAGCATCTGCTAAGAATGAGCATAGAAACTAAAGTGCTCGAGCATGGGATGCCTTTTGTATCTCAAGATGAATTTGATGATAAAGAAGAAGAGCCAGTCAGTCATATAAAGTTTGTTATTTGGGAAAAAAGAAGAAAAGCTATTCTATGTGCACATGGAGATGGCACATATACCACTCATGAAGTAATCAATGTTTAAGATCAGTGGAGTGAACATGATTGGGAAGATCTCAAGCATGTAAGAGTTACAATGACAAACATGAGTGTGCTTTTCTTAATATTTGAATGCTGCCATCAAGTCTGTTGACAAGTAGGTCAAGGAGAAGACTCTTTTGGGTACAATTCAATTTTTGGAAAGAGCTTCGAGATGGAAAATAAATTTGACATCATCAGCTTAGGGGGAGATTGTAAGGAATATCGCTTTGAAGATTTCCGGCTGAAAGCCAATTTTGAGCAGTTCCGGCTGAAGTTGAAGTTCGAGCGGAAGTCTCAAGTTCAAGCGGAACTGGCAGTTCAACCGGAAGACGCCATTTTTTCTTATAGCGAATATTCCGGGTGAACTCGATTATCCACCAGATAATGAGTTCAACCGGACTTTTCCTGAGAGGTCTTTTTAGTCGTCCGATCATGCAAAAGCTTCTCGGTTGCTTCCAAATCTATCAAAGCCGCTCTCCTGAAGTAGTATGTTGCTGATCACACGCAAGATATTCCATATGTCGAAGTTTATTCTTTTGGTAGTTTGTATTTGACTTTTGTTTAACGGTTAGATTAAATCGTTTGAGATCAATGGCTGTCACTGATCTCATCAGCACTATATATAGCTTAGTTAGCTTTCAGTTTTACATACTGTTCTCGATCAACTTGTAATAGTGTAAACTTGAGTTAAAGCAAATAGTGCCGAGTATTTCTTACTTCGTTGTTACTATCCTTATGCAATTAAACACTTACATTACACAAGATAACTAAGACTTGCTTAAGTAAAGTGAAATATAACATCAATTCCGCAAGGTTATATTTACAAGTAGAGGGTTTCTTGTTAGTTAAACACTAATTAACACCGATCCTACACACTGTGTATACATGTGTTTATTTTGCAAAGATTTAAACTTGTTTGATTTTCTTTACATTATCAAACGATCAGACTTTCTCTGTTTATCGAAAGATCGACCTGATTGTTTTTCATTTGACGTTCTGCTTTATTTTCTTTGGTGTTCCGTATAATTCATCGAACTTTCTCCGTGTGTCCACAAGACCGACCTGATTGTTGTTGTATTATACAATTTCAACTTGTTTTAATTTTCTTATTTTGTTAAATCCGGGGCCTTATCTGCGTATCGAAAGATAGACCTTAAGGTAGACGATTTAACGTTCTTATTTCTTTTTGCATGAAACACAGTTGATGATATCATGAAATACAATCACTATGTGTTAAATCACAAGTGAAGTCACAAAGTATGATGTAAGCAAATATATCTGGGTATGTCTGATAGTGTGGGGTACACTGGTCAAAGGGAATCTAATTAGTACAATAACATATCTAGATGTTATGAGTATGATTGTGAATGATTTTAAGATGGACAAATTATACCATTAATCGACATGACTTGTGTGCTGAAGTAATTGAAATTGAAGTGTAGTTTAGCATGTTATATTCAATATGATCCCAAATTGTGATCTTTCTCGCAAAAGACAAAAAGAGTGTAATTTTGTATTGCATTTATGTTTCATATCTGCAAAATTCCAAAAAAATTTAGGAGTGTTTTAGCATAAACTTAGAAAAATCAAAAAGATTTTGCGTGTGCTTTGATGTAAAGTTTCAAAAAGCCAAAAAGATTTTGTTTCTTATTTGTTTTCGACCGATCGACATGTGATAGTAAATCAAAATTTCAAATATATATCTTGGATTCTCGAAGAGAAGTTTTGCGCCGAAATTAAATTAATTTTCAAAAGAAAAGAAAGCTGCGATTCTGTCTTCTGAAATTGCAGATTCTATGTGTCAAGACTCAAGCATGGTGAAAGGGGAAGTTTAAAGTATCTTTCACAAATGAATCTTGAAGGTTAAAGATTATTCAAGAGTGATCCAGCCATGCAACTTCTATAGTTGTCAAGAAATTTCAAGTTGAAGATCAAATGCAGCAATGTTGAAGATTGAAGACTGAAGTTTAGTTAGCATAGATACACTACACATTAAAGGGGAGTTTGTTAGAGCATATTCCTATGCTATAGAGTGTCTTGTGTATTGGATCTAAGTGAGCGTGCGTTAGTGAGTCTGAGTGTCAACATACCAAGGTGGTCGTACCATCTGCTCCGTCATACCAATTGGTACGCCCGTACCAATTGGCATGCTAGTTGGTACGCCCGTACCAATTGGCACGCCCGTACCAATCGGTCTTTCTCTGTGTATCGAAAGATCGGCCTGATTGTTGTTCGTTTGACGTTCTGCTTTGTATTCTTTGGTGTTTCGTATAATTCATCGGACTTTCTCTGCGTGTCCACAAGACCGACCTGATTGTTGTTGAATTATACAGTTTCAACTTGTTTTTATTTTCTTATTTTGTTAAATCCGAGGCCTTATCTGCGTATCGAAAGATCGACCTTAAGGTAGACGATTTAACGTTCTTATCGACCTTATGTGATAATCACAAGTGTAATCACACTAGGAAATGAAAAATGTCTGAATTTGTCTGATAGTGTGGGGTACATTGGTCAAAGCAAATTTAATCAATACCTTAACATATCTAGATGTTATGAGTATGATTCTGTCTGAGTTTAAGATGGACAAATTATATCAGCAATCAACATGGCTTGTGAGCTTCAATTAGTTGAAATTGAAGTGTAGTTCAGTGCGTTATGAACAATATGATCCCAGGTAGTGATCTTTCTCATACCAAAAATCGAGTTTAATTCTGTATTGCAATTTCATTTCATTTCGTTTCAAAAAATACAAAAAGTTTTTTGGTGTGTTTTAACATATGTTTGAAAATTCAAAAAGATTTTAGGTTTGTTTTGATATAAACTTTCTAAAAGCCAAAAATATTTTATTTCTGTTTTGTTTTTTTATCTGATTGACACAGTATACAAATCAAATTTTCAAAATTAATATTTGTGAGTCTCAAAGAGACTTTTTGCGCCAAGATTATTTATAATTAAACATGTTTTTAAGTGAAGATGATGTCACAACTTCAAGTCTTTTGAAGCTGCTGATAAATATGAGAATACACTGTGCTTTGTCAAGCATTCAAGATCAAGCTACCGTCAAGTTGAGGGGGAGTTTGTTCGATAATATGTTCCAATTGGATGAACAGATACTGCACATGCCTAGGGGGAGTTTGTTAGTGCATATACGGTTCGTCATGTGAAGTATCTAAATAAGACGAAGTTATACGGATGCTGCTACACGAACCGAGTCCGAACTGACACGGACTAGTGTCATCCGAACTGAGAGTTCGGATGGGTTCGGTTTAGACGAACTGGTAGTCGCCTGAGTTTGTATAGCTGAGTATACATAGATGTTTTACATTCTAATTCAGTAACGAGCTGAGAGAGAGTCTGTGCTAAGTGTGTGTTTCCAAGGTGTTTTCTCTGTGAATGTTCTAAGCGGTTTTCTGATTGTAATTGTTCAAGTTTGATCAATAAAATTTTCTTTAATTACTCGTTTGTATCCGAAATAGCTAGATCGAGTAGATGATCTGACGCTCACGCATTTACAATGAGTCAACATGATCGAACATGGTCATCATGGTCAAACATGGTCATACATGAAACCCAATCTTATCTATCATCAAACAGGGTGAATATTTGACCTTAACATGGGTCTAGTTTCATAAAGTCATAGTCATCACATATTTGAGGGTAACGAGTTTAGATCTAGTCTTAATGACATGTTATATAGTAGATCTACCCTATTTTAACATGCAAACGTGAACATGGTCAACAAGGAACCTAGATCTAACATGAAATTTAGAGATCTAGTCATATTAAGATATAAAAATGCCACCTTGATGATTATCATGCATAGATCTAACCCTAAACATCATACCAATTATA
This sequence comes from Deinandra increscens subsp. villosa, assembly GCA_039602395.1. Taxonomy (NCBI): domain Eukaryota; kingdom Viridiplantae; phylum Streptophyta; class Magnoliopsida; order Asterales; family Asteraceae; genus Deinandra; species Deinandra increscens. The sequence goes on from JBCNJP010000025.1 coordinate 40,130,261, forward strand.
GATCTAGCCACCTAATGTCATAAGATTCAACTTTCATGGTTCTAGCATATAGATCTAACAAAATATGACATCCATGAGGGATATCAAATCATATAAGGTACCAAATTTACAATCTTGATGGGCAAAACCCTAGATTTATGACGTAATTTCATGAAATCCATAGATCTAACCTAGATCTATCATAAAAATATAATCTTTCATGGATAACCATTAGATCTAGAGATTAGTAACAAACATGGTGAAGATCCAACTCAATTTCATCATAACAAGGCAATCTTGATCATGTTATGCATAGATATAACAAGGATTTTTATATATGATGTAGATCCAACCTTAAATCAACATAAAGTTGTAAACTTTGATCACATAATCCATGGATCTATCATCCTACATCATTTATAACACAAATCTAACCTAAAAGCAGCATAAAGCTTGGATCTTGATCAGGCATATTCAGCTCATAAGAGAAAACTCACTCGGAACCGAAAATGATGATGAAATGGGGTAAAAGAGGATGATCCAAGGCTTAAATCTTCAAGCTTTAGGTCCTACAAGTGAATTAGAATGGTGAAGGATGATTTCCAGGTGCAAATGGCCGTCCTAGGATTTTAGGGGTCGAAGGGAGTTGGAGGCTAATGAGAAAATGATGCATTTATAGTTAAAAATTAGGTCTGATGAAAAATCTCATTATAGCGTATCGCCTAGGGCTTCATATAGCTCCAGTCGATACGCCTAAAGCTCACCCGAACATCAACTTTGCTTATTTGTCGTTTCGTGTGCTCAGTTCTTCATTTTTTTGATGTTTTCGAGTCCCGTTTCTTCCCAAATCACTCAATTAATGGTCCCATCATGTTCATAACATTAAATTCACTCAAAGTGATAACAAATACATTAGTAACTTGAATGTCTGCACAACGTAGGTTAAGACATTGCAATTTTGGTTGGTTTTGGCGTACGTATCAATTTTGGGCAATTCACCAACGATTCGCGACTCGATCAAGTGTGTCATGACTCGTTACATGATAATTAATTATTAGACTCATAGTTATGTTGAAATTATGTAAGGAATATTGCGCTTAGAAGATTTCCGGCTGAATGCCAATTTTGTTATGTTCCGGCTGAAGTTGAAGTTGAAGCGGAATTCTCACTTCAAGCAGAACTGGCAGTTCAAGCGGAAAGAAGCAGTTTTGTCCTTTAGCGAATATTCCGGGTGAACTCGATTATCCACCAGATAATGAGTTCAACCGGACTTTTCCTGAGATGTCTTTTCAGCAAGTCCAATCCTGCAAAAGCTTCTCGTATGCTTCTATCTAATTCAAGCCGCTCTCCTAAAGTAGTATGTTGCTGCAAACACGCAAGATATTCCAATTGTCGATGTTTATTCTTTTGGTAGTTTGTATTTGACTTTATTGTTTACGGTCTAGATTAGATCGCTTGAGATCAATGGCTGTTATTGATCTCATCATCACTATATATAGCTTATTTAGCTTATAGTTTACACATCACGAACACACGAACTTGTAATAGTGTAGCTTTGAGTTAATGCAAATAGTGCCGAGTATTTGTTACTTCATTGTTACTATCTTTCTGCAAATCAAGCTTTTACATTATACACAAGAACTAAATCTCGCTTAAGTAAAGTGAAATATAACTTTAATTCCGCAGGGTTATATTTTCAAGTAAAGGGCTTTTGTTTTAGTTTAACTCTAACTAATAACGATCCTAAAAGTGGTATCAGAGCTTTGGCTCTCACTTTGAAGACTTTCAGTGCTTCAAAGTTGATACTTTACTTGCCTACTTTACAAGCCTTGCTATTTCTTTTTTCAAAAGGTTTTTAAAAATGAGTGATTTTAGTCTAAGTTGTCCAAATGGTTCTTCCAACAAACCACCAATGTTCACTCTAGATGACTTTGGTACCTGGAAACTCAGGATGGAAGGTTTTGTTAGGATTTTGGACCGCCGTATTTGGAAATCTTTTACTGAAGGACCTTACTCACCCATGGTTTCATCTGCTGATGATGCAGAAGTGAAGATACCAAAACCACTAGACAAATATGCTGAATCTGACTATACTGCTCTCGAATTTGACCATAAGGCATATTGGACTCTACAGGCAGCACTTCCTAACTCCATCTTAAGTGGGTTCAAAGGATATAAAACTGCTTTTGACTTGTGGAATGCCTTAAGTGAAATGTATGAAGGAACCAGTGAAGTAAAAGAAAACAAGAAAGATGCTTTAAAACAGAAGTATGAAAACTTTACTTTCAAATCTGGTGAAACAATGACAAACCAGTACTTAAGATTTGTTTCTTTGCTTGATGGACTCCAAAAGGTAGATGTAAAACTAGACCAGGTAGATGTAAACAGAAAGTTCCTACGTTCCCTGCCTTCTGTGTGGACAGTTTACACAGTGAGCATCAGGGAATGCAAAAACTTGAAAAAAGATGAGACTCAGTGAACTTCATGGCATACTCAGTGCCTATGAAATGGAACTAGATCTTAAACAAAACTCATCTTCTGAGTCAACTCAGCTGTTTTCATCTGCACTAGTAACTACTGATTTTAACAGTCAAAGGTCTTCAAACTCATCATCATATCAGTCACCTATTGTCAGTTTCCCTGAGACACCACTACTACAAAAACTGCTTTCTTTGACACGCGAACGATGACACTCGATAATTCTTGACGTGCAAAAAGTGAAGTGTCAAAATAAAATGTCAATTATAGGTAATTCCTAAGAATTCATGACGCGTATTTTTGAGTGTCAAGAATTTCTGTCATATTTAAAAAAAAAACACGGAGTACACTTAAAATGTGCGCGTCAAGAAGCTTCTGTCGTTTTATAATTTTTTCCCGCCAAATTTTTACCCCAGAATTCATCCCGCTCATACTTCACGAAATTTTGCCCTAATTCACAAACACACTCCCGCTCATCCACACTTTGGCTAATTCACAAATACACTCCCGCTCATAGTTCACAAAAATTTCCCTCGGCGACTCAGCGGCGGACTATTCCTCCCTCCGCCATCTACCCCCTCCTAATTTCCCCTAATTTCGCTACTTGGCTTTCAAGAACGTGATCGAAGCACGCAGGGCTTCCTAGCGTATCATCTTCTCGATTGAGCAGGAGGAGGAGAGCAGAGAAAGAAGGCGCACGTTTCCACAATCCGTGATTACAAATATGAAATTGAGTCGAAGTTATCGCCGATCTGCAACGGCATCCTCAAGCTTCTTGATTCGAAGCTCATGGGATCCCCCTCCAACGGTGACCTAAAATTTTTTTTACCTGAAGATGAAAGGAGATTACTACAGGTATTTGGCTGGGTTTAAGATTGAATCTGAGAATAATCTATCTGGAAGGCGGCTCAGGTTAGGGTTTTTTTTAACTTTATGATTTAGGATTTAGTTGATTTTAGCTTTTCACTGTTTCACTTGTTAGATTCTGTTCGAGTAGCTTGTTCCTTGGCTGTAAATAATCGGATCCGCCTATTTCACTTTATGAGATATACTTCAGTAACACTAAAGGTTCAACACAACTTCTGATATGTTAACATATATCTATAGACGTGAACAGGCAGTCTTAATTGTAGGTGCATTTGTGTTGGTGCAGCCAGTGTGGCTTGTATCACTTTGGATTTCCAGAATCACTGTGGACACGAGAAGGCATCACGGAGGACTGGATATGGTCGATCACCTACAATTCTTGTGCTCTTACCAACTAGAGAATTAGCAAAGCAGGTACTTGTATAAGTTGCTATTGCTGCCTCTGAGTTTTTATGTTATATTTCTGGTTTATTCTCCTTTTGAACTTATATGCTATATTTCTGTTTTAATTTTTTTTAATCCTTTTGCAAGATGGGTAGGTTATATTTCTTGTTTTTGTTATAGGTGTATACAGATTTTAAGTATTATGGTGAGGTTATGGGGCCGACTTCATGTTGCTTGTATGGTGGAGGTGGAACATCAATTTCTCATCAAACTGTGCAATTGAAAAGAGGGGTAAATATTGTTGTGGGAGCAGTTGGTCGTGCTAAGGTATTAAATTGATGCATCATTCCTCAACTGTGAACTGTCTTTACAACGGCATTGAGTCTAACTTGTATCTATATAAGTAACTCATTATATTATTTGAAAATGATGTCTAGGATCACATTGAGAGAGGGAATCTTTAACCCTTAAATTCTCTGTTAGACATTTATCTTTCTATCCAAAGAAGGAGTTCAGGTGAAATGCAATCATCCAGTCCTACACCACCAGCTGCACCTCCTGCTGCTCCCCCAACTGTGCACACATCCAATGTACCCGGTATATATTTAACCCTTTCTCTGTTAGACATTATGTAGAACGTAATGAGGCTGAATTCGGGTCATTGTTTATTCGCGATTTTAACAATGGTTGTACTATTACTTTACAGTTTTTTTAATAGATATTTGCAGTAAGCTTAATTTGGTTACTTTGTGGGGTAGGCGGGTCTTCCTCCTGGTGTTCTTAATTTAGTCTCAGGCTATGGTCTGACTGCTGGTGCAGCTCTTGCTAGCCATATGGATGTGGATAAGGTAAGTAATTGATATCTAAATCTTTAGTCATGCTCACTAGAATGAAGTTAAAAATCTAATTTTAATCCTTCAAAATGCTTGAATTTGCAGATTGCATTTACCTACTGGTAAAATTGTGCAATCAGAAGGCTATAACAAATAAATGTATTAATCAGAAGGCTATAGCAGAGTTCGTTTAGATATTATAAGATATTGACCAGCAAAGTTCGTTTAGATATTGTAAGATATTGAATTGGTGTATGCTTGTTAAGTGGACTGATGTGCACAAGCTGTTTCTTCTGATTGTTTGGCTGCTGTTGTGCTTGAATGCTATGATTAATAAGGGTCTTTCTTTGATAAAATTAAAGAGAAAATTAGGGGTTTATAGCATACAGGGTCAATATTTTTGGTACTTATTGTGGCAGGTACATATTTGAGGGCAAAGAACTTGAGTTCTACACATGAAGAAATTTCAGAAGAAGAAAGGAAAGAGTGCAAATGGCTTAAGTAATATCAACTTCTCAAGTTTTTTTCCCATGTATATTTTCTGCATTCACACTTAATTTGCATCCAAGTGACATATTTGATGAAGAATCAATCATTCAAATTTCCAACTGGTAAGTGGTAATTGCAAAAGAGGTATGGATTTCGGTAATTTCTAAATATATAGCGTTCTTTCACTATAATATATCTATGATCTAAGTTGTTGAAGAGTTGAGCAAAAACAACAATTCCTTATCAGATTTTGTTCTTTCCTTTGTTAATTTCTAAATATATAGTGCCTACCTAACTTGGTATGGATTTCGGTTTCCTTGCTAAAATTATATGGTTTTACAAATTGCTTAACTCTCTTCAAATTTTCAGGCTAGAAATCAGAAGATTGGAGAAAAACCACTTCTTTCTATCTCTATCTCCAGTTTTGTACAGGTAATGTTACCATATTTCAGTTTTGGCCTTTTGGGTCAACATTACGGTAGTGTTTATGGTTCTTTCAACAAGAAAGGCATGGCATTTTGACTGGCATTTTTGTTTGTTTAACATACCTAGAATAAACAGTGTTGCAGCAATGAAGTAGTTGTCATAAATGAACAATGTTGCTGTTCTATTTTTTTGGTTCTAAGAACTGTACTTCAGTATTTTTCTATGTCACTAAATGATTAATCTTAGAATAAAGTAATTGGTAATGGATAAAGTAGCAGATCAAACTGAAACAATGAGGATATTATTATTAGAGACCAAAGAGCACTTAATTATGTACTTTGCTACTTTAGTGTTATGTTAGTTAATTTTTTTTTTAACTGGCTTGCAAAAGCTACAAGAAATGAACCACGCTTTTCATTTATTAATTGAAGCATCTATTTTGCATATGCAGGTATAGAGTTGAATATTATGTTACATGTTGTATCCTTCTGTGCTTCAAGTTCTTTGAAAATGATGGTACAGTTCTACAGTTTAGTTATACTATCAATTGCATGCAAAATTCTCTCTCTTTGTGTTCTGTTCTTTTCCATCGACATATTTCAACACATAATTAGTTATCTAAGTTCATATCTATGTCAAATTTTTTTCTCATGCAGAAAATAAAAGATACACTTTTGACACACACGCACACAAGCTCCCTGTTTTGGATTTCTTTGATTGTTTGTTTGTTATTATTCATACTGAATCCTAATTTCAACTTAAAGTTGCAGGTCTTAGTGATCGCGGTTCTCTTGAAAATAGTAATGAAGCGTAGATTTTCGATAATTCAGGTCTGTCACTACGGTTCTGAACGTTCATTTTTCTATTTTCTTTTTGCCTTTTCTACATGAGATCACTTAACATATAAGATCCCTTTTGTATATATGTTACGTGGCTTTGGTAAATGATAGGTTTACATATTTGGTTGGTTGCAACTGAAATGGTATTCTTCTGCAGGAACTTGCAGGTCTACCAACAATGGAGCTAATTCACAAAGATGGCACTCATCCGACTAATACATTTATTTGTTAATGTAGAAATATTTTTAGTACTTGTATGAAATGTTTGAATTGTTTTTAATATATGAAATGTATTGTTTTACTATAAGTGTATTTTTATGTTCTATTATCTGGTTAATTGTCATTATTTGTAGAAACTAGTGATTCTATTAAAAAATATATTTTTATAATTTTTTTTACATTCTTGACGCGCAAAATTGAGTGTCATAAGCAGATTTATGACTGGGGCTTCCTTGACGCGCATTTTATGACGCGCAAAGCATGTCATAAAATGCGTGTCATTGTTCGCGCGTCAAGAGCTTCTTGACACGCATTTTGCGCGTCAAGAAGCTTCTTGACCCCCGCATCCTTGACGCGCATTTGCGTGTCAAGAAGGCACTTACTTGACGCGCAATGCACGTCAAGAATGCCGGTTTTTGTAGTAGTGCACCAAGGTGTCAAGAAAGTTTTTCAAACACGTTTGAAAACTCTCACAATGCTCATGTAGCAACTGACTCTTACCAAGGCTTCATACCTGAAGATTTTGAGTGTATAGGTGCTGATGACTTGGAGGAAATGGACATAATGACTCAACTTGCTATGGTGTCTATCAGAGCTCAAAGGTTTTACAAAAGAACTGGTAGAACCTACAAGGGAGCAAAAGGTGCTTACATAGGCCTTGACAAAAGCAAAGTGAAGTGCTATAACTATCACCAACTTGGTCACTTCGCAAGGGAGTGCTCTCAACCAAGAAGAGAAGGACGAAACCCGGGTCATGTCCAAGTGAAAAATCAAGGAGGAAGTAACTCTAACAACAACAATTCTGGTAACAACTCAGGTTCTCACCCTACTCCACCAAAGCCAACCGGAAGTCAAAACCACTAGAACGTGGTTGCTGCTGTTGCCAATCAAACCTCATGTGTTGAATGGGGAGATTTCGTTGCTGAGTTTGAGCCTATCAATCATGCTTTGATGGCCAAACAAGACTCCATCTCAGATCAGGTAAACTCTATCCATGAGAAAGTTTTAGAAAACCTATGCAACCCTGCCTGCGTACAACAAGTGGCAAAGTACCGAAATCACAAAACTGATTTGATTGATGAAGTTTCAAACCTAAATGAGTTAAAGGAATGTTTTAAGAAAACTGAATCATCATACATTTCAAAAATTGAAAATTTAACCAAAGAGTATGAACAGTTAAAACAAACCAACTTTGTGCTTGAAACACAACTTGATGACTTGTTGTTAAAGCTTGAGAAATCAAGAAATGAAACAAAAGATGCTAAGGCTGAGGTTGATGTTCTTGAGATCAAGCTAAAAGATGCTTTGTTCACTTGTGGATGGGAGGGATGTATGGTAAAGCAGGTGTTGGGTATAACAATGTTGAACCACTAATTGAATACTCACCTGTAATCAAACCAATTGAAACTTTAAATCCAGAATGTAAAGTCATTATGTGACAATTGTCACCGGCTTGGTTATGCAGAGCACTTCTTTATGAGATTACCACGCTTACTCGCTATGCTATTGGTACTACGATACCTTGCAGCGTCATCTGCCTATACCTTTTCTGCAAACTGTAAGAACCACCCGATCTTAGCCAAATTCAAGGATGCATAACCACCCTCCAGATACATTAACATTCGAACCTTTTGCAGCATTTCTTGCCTGTACCGTGTCATTTGACACAATCCTTTCTGTTATCTTATTGGATACTATAGCTGAAGACTACTCGGACATATGGTCACTTCGTCATATTAAATACTTCGATTTCGGATATGGTGTCATCGTGACACTCGTTAAACCTAACCATGCGATGCGATTCAACTCACTCAAGGAAACGTTTGTTATAGAAAATCACTCTTCATACGATCATGCGAAATGTTCATTCGATGCTTTTTAATCATATACCGACCATCATTCCCCTTGGACCAGAGAACTTGGACTCTCTCACAACGATCCGTGAAACGGTTAGCACCACGACAATTTTCGGGACGAAAATTCTTTAACATGGGGAGGCTGTGACAATTGTCACTTTCCGAGTTAACGTCGTTAAGTTTTTCCAATAGTTCCGTTAGTTTCGTTAGTTCCGTTAGCGAACCCGTGACCCGTTATTTGAATAATTGCATATGTGTTAAGGTTTAATTGCTAATCACTTTTAATTACTTGATTCGTGTATTCATTTTGTAATCGTATGTGTTATTTGAAAATTTTACATTTTCGGGTGAAACCGGACTTCGTGCGTAAATTGAAATTTTTATGTGTAAATGGTAAATATACCTATCCCAACTAAACATTGCATGTTAAATAAGTTAAAAACATTTAGAAAACATTTTTAATGTTTTTATTTTTCAAGTTTTAGTAAAAACCCATTTAAGTGAGCTATATGCTTAATGTGTTTAAAGTAGAAATTGAAGGACCAAATGTGTGATTGTTTTAAACCTCAAATCTGCCCAAACACTCCCCCCTCCCTCATTTGCACGTTTTTTTCTTCTCCCCTTCCCCTCCTTACGGTTCCACGCTCACACACACCCACACTTGAGAAATTCGTGAAATCAAGCATCAAGTAAGAAAGGATTTGGGTTTTTAAGCTTAAGCAGGCTTCAAGAAGTCTAGTAGAAGCTCCCTCTTCAGTTCATCTTCTCCACCTCGCGATTCCTCTTCAAAACTTGTAAGCCCTAGATTCTCAAAACTTGAAATTGTAGGTTGCATGTGTGTTCTTATGTGTTTAAATGCTAAATGGTGAGTTTATATGCTCATGATTCATGTTTTAAGTTGAGGTATGCTAAAGACTGATTTGGGGGTTGTTAATGGATGGGTTTAGGGAATGGACATTTGAAGTTCAAATCTGCTATATATGTTTTTGAATGCATGTTGGGTGTTTGGACATGGAATTTGGGTGTATGTTCTTGTATGCTAGTCCATATGTGGGGATTTTGATATGATTTTGATATGAACATGTTAGGGACATAAATTACATGTTGAAATGGTTATAATTATGTTAGTAGGTGTTGGATGACCAAATTGTTGATCAAAATTAGAAAACCGAAACTTTTGCAAACTATAAATTGTGGACAGATTCGGCCAGATTTTTAGGCCATTTTGCAGAGGTCATAACTTGCTGAATTTTGCTCGAAATCAATTTATTCTTTTTCCCTAGTAAATTATTAAGTCTTATCTTCGATTGGGATACTCGTACGCGTTCTAAAACATCCGTTTGGTCATCCAAAACACTGCTGCAAGTTAGGTGCGCATAGCTGTATTTTTCTGTGAAAAGTAGATTTTGCTTTTTGGTTGAGCATGATAACCTTGTTTTAATGAGGGGTTTGTTAAATCAAAATGATGCTTATATATTAAAAGTAAGATCTGGAAGGTTTCATGTTCAAACTCTAAGTTTTGAATGAGTTATGCAAATTTTAAACCTACTTTGAATATTTTGCAAAAAGCTAAAATTTCCAACTTCCGACGCGCATAACTTTCTCAATACTTATCCGATTGAGTTGATTTTTTTTAAACATTCCCTAAATGTTGAGTAGATATTGCCTACCAAATTGTAGGAGTTAACTCCAAGAAATGAGCAATTCAGCTATGTCACCAAATGGTGTGTTAATGTTTGACAAAGGTGATTTTTAGCCAACTTCGTACGCGCATAACTTCCCCAATTCTTAACCTTTTTAGCTGATTCTTTTTGCAACATGTTCTAAATATTTGGAAGTATATGTCGGTAAAACTTTAGAACCTAACTCCAAATATGGAGCAAATTAGGCGTATTCCCAAACGGTGTGTTAGTGACAATAATGTTGATTTTTGCAAACTTCCGACGTGCATAACTTTCTCATTTCTTAACCTTTTGGGTTGATTCTTTTTGCAACAAGTCCTAAATGGCATGTAGTATATTCCTGTAAAATTTAAGGAGTTAATTCCAAGTATTGTGGATTTTAGTTATGTCACTAGTTATGTCCTTAAAGTTTGACTTTCTGGGTCAACTTTGACTTGAATTGCAATTTCTTGATTTTCTCCCAATTTGGGACTTGTATGTGCATTGTGTGACTTGTATGATTGTATGAAACACGTTTAGGTGTTTATGTGCTATTTTCGTCCTAGCGACACCTACTAATTTGATTAGGCCATATTTTACCCGAATAGGTTAATTTTGACCAACCGCTGAAACCAAGTGCTGAGTACCAGTGCACCCTCAGGTGAGTTCACTCTCTATATTGTTATGTCCAGATAGGGATGATAACGCGCAGGTGGTTGCATCCGGTAAAGATGGTAACCCAAACGGTAAGGTATTTCTTACTGAGTAAATTTCCGACATAAATATCACATGCTACACTGAATTGAACTAATTTATTAAAAAGTCCTTACATTCGAGCCGTTAATAAAGAGTAGCGAGGTAATGTTGAGTAGTACTACTGGGGATTGACACCCCCGCTCAGCGGTGCATGGGATGCACTCTCCCGACTGGCGGTGGGACTGAGATCAATGTTAGCCTACCCACCGTGATCCGTCAAGACACGGGAAGGCAAATTCATAGGTACCCCCTATCAAAACATTGTCAGCTTCGGTTACGAACAATTCAGGTGTACATAACTATAGGCTAGCTACCTACGATATGGAATTTACTGGTCTTATGATATTAATTGTGTTTTACCTGTCTTTATTCATAAACGTTAGGTCTACTTGTGACGGGTAGACCGCTTTAGTGAACTCACCAGCCTTGGCTGACACTTGATTGTTGAATGCTTTTCAGGTTGCTTGGAGGATCATGGATGGCACGGGCGTTGGCAATACTTACCTTTTGTAAAACCCTTTTTGGAAATTGTATTTCAGATACTTTAGTAATCACTTTTACTAAACAACAACCTTGTAAACTTTTAATGCTTCCGCTGATTTTGTGAAATGTGAACTCTGATTTATTAAATGTAATACTTGACTGGTTTACCCTTTAACTATGGCTTGGTTGTAACTAAAGACTTGGATCCTGGTCTGGATCACACCCCACACGGTTGTACTCCGTTAGTGGAAATTGGGGGTGTGACAGATTGGTATCAGAGCCCTTGGTTACAGCGAACCAGAACATTTTAAAAGTAAAATTTCTGAACTGTAACTGTTTTTGATAATTTGGTTACAACCCATTCCCAAAAGTATTGCCCCGCGTGCTGAAGATGATCCTCACTTAGAATTCCTTGTTTATGTCGGTGTAGGAATTGGAACTTGGGTAGAAATTGTTCTGTCCCGAGACTTAGAAATTTTGGAGATTTTGAGTCAGAAAATAATTTTCTAAGTATAGTCTTAGCGTACTTGTCACATCCTTCTTAGCGGGCTTCCTTTCCTCTTAGCGAACTTCATTGCACTGTTAGCGAACTTGACCAAGACCTTAGCGAACTTGAATCCTTCTTAGCGAACTTCTGTTAGCGAACTTGAACCTTTGTTCTTAGCGAACTTGTACTGCTCTTAGCGAACTTCCAGCTAGTAAACTTGACCATTCTCCTTAGCGAACTTGATATGCCTTAGCGAACTTGTTGGCTTCTTAGCGAACTTGAGAATGACCTTATCGAACTTGATGAGGCCTTAGCGAACTTCATCTCTTCTTAGCGAACTTTATTTGTTCTTAGCGAACTTGTTCCTAGTGAACTTGTTCTTAGCGGACTTGAATGGTTCTTAGCGGACTTGAACATGACTTGGCGGACTTAAACAGTTTCTAGCGAACTTCAAGGGGACACTTGGAAGAATTTACAAGAATTGGTTTAGAAATTGTTTGTACCACGTGTTAGAATGCACATTGCCCTCTGCGTGATGTATATAGGACAATCAAGATCCCTATTGGGGTAAGACCCACCTAAGATGCAATCAGAGAGGATTTACTATCTTAGGCCTGTATTCACCATCTTTTTACTTGGTTACATCAACAAAACTTGAGTGATTAATCTTAAGTGCTTGTAGTTAGGCACTAGCTTCCCGAATAGGGCAAAATTCATTGTTTATGATCCTGATATCTTTACGGACTTGTTTAACCCTTAACAGCATTGTTTATTCTTAATAACCTTGGTAGGTTACTTTTAGGCCTAGATCATGGTAATCTAGACTCTAATACAATGATCCAACATATTCTCAGCTTAACTGATCATACTTTCTTATAACATAAATGGGAGTCATAGTAGATCATGTTCGGGTAAGACACCCATTAACACACACCGAGAGTACCTTTATCGTAGTGCGTTAGTAAAGAACGTTGTTTAGCCTCGTATAGGGCAACATTGTATAGAATCAGATGATTTCTCATGGGATGCTTGTGACTGCGTCTGTTACCCTAAAATGTTAACACCCATTTTCCTTGGTCAGTTTAGACCTTGCATTTTAAATCGCATTGTTGTTTTGTGATAATTCAGTGTGAATGTGACTCTAGTAACATAAATGAAATCAGGCATGTGATGATTAAGAATAATATGATATTCTCTCTGTATATATATAAACATATGTGTGTATAACGGATTCGTGATCGAGTCGGACAATAACTACTCTATATCTTTAAGTTAAGTTGGGGGCATTGTAGCATGCCCTGCCCATGCTCCTACTGAACCACTTGCTTACCAAATCGTACCTGCGGTAAACTTTAAATTAGATGAGCTGTTATTCTCAAAACTTGTCTCCTTGGCAAATCCCAGTCAGTTACCTTTGATTTAATGACCACATTCTTGGTACTTACCCCCTTTGGAAACCACATACTACCCCATCGAACCTGGTAGCTAAAGTAAGAGGAACCAGCGTGACCATACAAGGTAAATTACCGTTACGGGTGCACACGTAAATGTAATTTGCAGTGTATGGAGGCCCTGGGGAATTCTACTCGGTAAGCCATTGATTATAAGGGAATACAACCTTTCGTTTCAAAATCTTATGACATCAAATTCTCAAGCTTGTGGGACTCAACCATATGGTTGAGGACATCTGTCAATGTTCATTTCTCTATCACACCCGATCTTGTCCCTTTCTAGATATGGCTCCCAACCTACCAGAACTCCTTTAAAATGCTTCTGCAAGTAATAACCCCAATAAGACACCATATTACTCACACCATCCGATGACGAGATCTCCCCTCGCGACGAGCGATCTGTGGTTCAACTCTTAACCAATTCTGGTTTATTCGCAATCCTAACTCTACTCCAATGACATTAACCGCCATAACCATTCTTCAAGCTCTCTCAATTGTGCAACAACACCATAAAACTCTAACCTGATGGAAACCCAGACATCTTGAATTGACAATTATACCTCAACCATTGGAACCAACCTTTCAGCAGGAAAATCTTGTGAAGTTCTCCTCTCTTGACTAGTAGTCCCGTCAAGATTTTAAACACTTTATACCCCACTACGAACGCAATCTCACCCAACGGAGTGATGTTAGTGAAATAACTCCTCAAACCCTTACGATCTGCTTTATCTTCAACCCTCGACTCGTCTGTGAACTTAACTACCAAGGAACCCTCTACTCTTTTTATCTTGTGTCACTTGGAAAACTAACCTCATTGATGACACTGCCATGTACTTCTTTGTCAGAAGCTCCCGTACGACAAACATTGACAACCAGCACTAGTCAGCAGTAGGCTAGGAAAGTTCCACAACATCATACAATGGTACCCATTGATCTCATTCATTCTTCTCTAGAAAAAAAATAGTCAACCCAAATCGTTTTCTCCGGATTCGCGTCAATTGTACTGGAAGACTTTATTTGAAACGAGCAGTTGCAACTACCCTACGCTAGATACCTCGCTCTTCATCCTGAATCTGTAATCCCATACTTGTCATCATTTATGCTTCTACAAATAGCCTTCGGTCATTAGAACGTCACCCTTATTTTGGGACTTTACCGGAGGGTAATATGCGTAACGATATATCCCATGTTGGCGAACCTCATTTTAAACCTAAACGTGAAGAACTACCTTATCTTTTGAATCCCCTTCAGAAACTCAAATTGTATTCGTGTTGCGCCCTCTAAACTCTTAATAATCCTCACCGTGGGTGAAGACCCCACCGACCGAAAACGTGGAAAAACCCTTTTGTCGCAAAATTCAAAATTTTCACATGTTGCATGGTTTCAAATCTTTCTCTCTCAATCAACTCAAAAGCATTGAGGAAAAACATAATATACCTTATTTTCAAGTATATTATGTGACAAAATTGTCAAATAGCCAGGAATGGCAAGGAAACTGGTACACCGTCAACGTGTTGGTAGTGTGGTGGGTTAGCTACGGCACACCCTATACATATGCTCTGTCGGCATGTGGAAGGTGGGATCAGTGCTGAACCACAGATTTACCTTGAAATCATAGACAAAAACCTTATTTTAAGAAACTTCATTTAATGGGACAGCGCCCACAATAAAGAAAAATCTATGTCATTTACGTTGTGATTTCCCATGTCCCTCATGCATATTTTCACTAGAAGGGACATACACAGTTTAACTAAATGAAACTTATTATTTTCCAACCCTCTAGATTGAGAGGAAACATCCTGATATAAATTTCCTACTAAGGGTCAAATATAGATTACGACCCAGATGAACAACAACGTTTTAACAACTCAAGTTTTATATTATAAAAGACAAATCACATGTTCCTTGGAGCAACCCCGTGACTTTTCCAGGACCCTAATCAACGTTTACTCGTCCCAGATCCGTACTCGTCTTGGTTCACCATGGAAATTGGTGAAATATTTCCATTGGTTGCGTACGCCTAAATTGTCACCGGCTTAGTGAAGCAGAGCACTTCTTTATGAGATTACCACGCTTACTCGCTATGCTATTGGTACTACGATACCTTGCAGCGTCATCTGCCTATACCTTTTCTGCAAACTGTAAGAACCACCCGATCTTGGCCAAATTCAAGGATGCATAACCACCCTCCAGATACATTAACATTCGAACCTTTTGCAGCATTTCTTGCCTGTACCGTGTCATTTGACACAATCCTTTCTGTTATCTTATTGGATACTATAGCTGAAGACTACTCGGAAATATGGTCACTTCGTCATATTAAATACTTCGATTTCGGATATGGTGTCATCGTGACACTCGTTAAACCTAACCATGCGATGCGATTCAACTCACTCAAGGAAACGTTTGTTATAGAAAATCACTCTTCATACGATCATGAGAAATGTTCGTTTGATGCTTTTTAATCATATACCGACCATCATTCCCCTTGGAACAGAGAACTTGGACTCTCTCACAACAATCCGTGAAACGGTTAGCACCACGACAATTTTCGAGACGAAAATTCTTTAACATGGGGAGGCTGTGACAATTGTCACTTTTCGAGTTAACGTCGTTAAGTTTTTCCATTAGTTCCGTTAGTTTCGTTAGTTCCGTTAGCGAACCCGTGACCCGTTATTTGAATAATTGCATATGTGTTAAGGTTTAATTGCTAATCACTTTTAATAACTTGATTCGTGTATTCATTTCGTAATCGTATGTGTTATTTGAAAATTTTACATTTTCGGGTGAAACCGGACTTCGTGCGTAAATTGAAATTTTTATGTGTAAATGGTAAATATACCTATCCCAACTAAACATTGCATGTTAAATAAGTTAAAAACATTTAGAAAACATTTTTAATGTTTTTATTTTTCAAGTTTTAGTAAAAACCCATTTAAGTGAGCTATATGCTTAATGTGTTTAAAGTAGAAATTAAAGGACCAAATGTGTAATTGTTCTAAACCTCAAATCTGCTCTAACACTCCCCCCTCCCTCATTTGCACGCTTTCTTCTTCTCCCCTTCCCCTCCTTACGGTTCCATGCTCACACACACCCACACTTGAGAAATTCGTGAAATCAAGCATCAAGTAAGCAAGGATTTGGGTTTTTAAGCTTAAGCAATCTTCAAGAAGTCTAGTAGAAGCTCCCTCTTCAGTTCATCTTCTCCACCTCGCGATTCCTCTTCAAAACTTGTAAGCCCTAGATTCTCAAAACTTGAAATTGTAGGTTGCATGTGTGTTCTTATGTGTTTAAATGCTACATGGTGAGTTTATATGCTCATGATTCATGTTTTAAGTTGAGGTATGCTAAAGACTGATTTGGGGGTTGTTAATGGATGGGTTTA
Organism: Deinandra increscens subsp. villosa; assembly: GCA_039602395.1. Classification (NCBI taxonomy): domain Eukaryota; kingdom Viridiplantae; phylum Streptophyta; class Magnoliopsida; order Asterales; family Asteraceae; genus Deinandra; species Deinandra increscens. The sequence goes on from JBCNJP010000025.1 coordinate 40,146,854, forward strand.
GGGGCTGGACATCTGAAGTTCAAATCTGCTATATATGTTTTTGAATGCATGTTGGGTGTTTGGACATGGAATTTGGGTGTATGTTCTTGTATGCTAGTCCATATGTGGGGATTTTGATATGATTTTGGTATGAACATGTTAGGGACATAAATTACATATTAAAATGGTTATAATTATGTTAGTAGGTGTTGGATGACCAAATTGTTGCTCAAAATTAGAAAACCGAAACTTTTGCAAACTATAAATTGTGGACAGATTTGGCCAGATTTTTAGGACATTTTGCAGAGGTCATAACTTTCTCAATTTTGCTCGAAATCAGTTGATTATTTTTCCTAGTAAAGTATTATGTCTTAGCTTCGATTGGGCTACTCGCACGCGTTCTAAAACATCCATTTGGTCATCCAAAACACTGCTGCAAGTTAGGTGCGCAGAGCTGTATTTTTCTGTGAAAAGTAGACTTTGCTTTTTGGTTGAGCATGATAACCTTGTTTTAATGAGGGGTTTGTTAAATGAAAATGATGCTTATATATTAAAAGTAAGATCTGGAAGGTTTAATGTTCAAACTCTAAGTTTTGAATGAGTTATGCAAATTTTAAACCTACTTTGACAATTTTGCAAAAAGCTAAAATTTCCAACTTCCGACGCACATAACTTTCTCAATACTTATCCGATTGAGTTGATTTTTTTTAAACATTCCCTAAATGTTGAGTAGTTATTTCCTACCAAATTTTAGGAGTTAACTCCAAGAAATGAGCAATTTAGCTATGTCACCAAATGGTGTGTTAATGTTTGACAAAGGTGATTTTTAGCCAACTTCGTACGCGCATAACTTCCCCAATTCTTAACCTTTTTAACTGATTCTTCTTGCAACATGTTCTAAATATTTGGTAGTATATGTCGGTAAAATTTTAGAACCTAACTCCAAATATGGAGCAAATAAGGCGTATTCCCAAACGGTGTGTTAGTGACAATAATGTTGATTTTTGCAAATTTCCGACGTGCATAACTTTCTCATTTCTTAACCTTTTGGGTTGATTCTTTTTGCAACAAGTCCTAAATGGCATGTAGTATATTCCTGTAAAATTGAAGGAGTTAATTCCAAGTATTGTGGATTTTAGTTATGTCACTAGTTAGGTGCTTAAAGTTTGACTTTCTGGGTGAACTTTGACTTGAATTGCAATTTCTTGATTTTCTCCCAATTTGGGACTTGTATGTGCATTGTGTGATTTGTATGATTGTATGAAACACGTTTAGGTGTTTATGTGCTATTTTCGTCCTAGCGACACCTACTAATTTGATTAGGCCATATTTTACCCGAATAGGTTAATTTTGACCAACCGGTGAAACCAAGTGCTGAGTACCAGTGCACCCTCAGGTGAGTTCACTCTCTATATTGTTATGTCCAATTAGGGATGATAACGCGCAGGTGGTTGCATCCGGTAAGGATGGTAACCCAAACGGTAAGGTATTTCTTACTGAGTAAATTTCCGACATAAATATCACGTGCTACACTGAATTGAACTTATTTATTAAAAAGTCCTTACATTCGAGCCGTTCAGCGGTTCACGGGATGCACCCTCCCGACTGGCGGTCGGACTGAGATCAATGTTAGCCTACCCACCGTGATCCGTCAAGACACGGGAAGGAAAATTCATAGGTACCCCCTATCAAAACATTGTCAGCTTCGGTTACGAACAATTCAGGTGTACATAACTATAGGCTAGCTACCTACGATATGGAATTTACTGGTCTTATGATATTAATTGTGTGTTACCTGTCTTTATTCATAAACGTTAGGTCTACTTGTGACGGGTAGACCGCTTTAGTGAACTCACCAGCCTTGGCTGACACTTGATTGTTGAATGCTTTTCAGGTTGCTTGGAGGATCATGGATGGCACGGGCGTTGGCAATACTTACCTGTTGTAAAACCCTTTTTGGAAATTGTATTTCAGATACTTTAGTAATCACTTTTACTAAACATCAACCTTGTAAACTTTTAATGCTTCCGCTGATTTTGTGAAATGTGAACTCTGATTTATTAAATGTAATACTTGACTGGTTTACCCTTTAACTATGTCTTGGTTGTAGCTAGAGACTTGGATCATACCCCACATGGTTGTACTTCGTTAGTGGAAATTGGGGGTGTGACACAGTCTCACAGTTGATGACATCTCGTCATAGTCAAGTTCTGAAAACATTGTTGAGACTAAGAAAACTGAAGTCACTGTTGCAAGCACCTCTACATCAGCTGGCCAATAAAACATTTTGAAACCATCAATTGCTATTCCACCACCAACTGTTTATGAACCCAAGGATTCAAAAGTTGGAGGGAAACAACCTGAGAAACCAAAAGGAAGTCAAACTCAAAGGCTTGGTAAACTTACATTCAACCAAGTAACCAAGCATGAGTCTCCCAGAATATTTGAAACAAAAATGGTTGAATGCATGTGCTGTGGTGAACAGGGTCACCTAGCTGTTGTATGCCAGTTCAATCCAATGAGTAAAGTTAAACCATTTTTGAAACCAAGACCTGTTCTGCAACCAAAAGCTAATTTTCAAAAGAAACTCATAGGAAAAAATTCACCATTGAAAAGCCACACAATGAAGCATTTTGGATCTGAATCCAACAGGGTCTTAATTGGAAATGATAAAAATGGAAGTTTTTCTGTTTTAAGGTAAAATCGTTTTCCGGCTGAACTTCAAGCGGAACATTTTTCCGCTCGAACTCAAGTTCAACCGGAAAACAAAATTCAACCCAGATCAGCTACTGCTCCAAAGCAGAGACCACATGTACACTTTGCTGATGGGTTTGAGCATTTTGAAGCTCAAGGAAGAAGAAATCCCTCTAGAGGAAAGACCACCTCTAGAGAAAATTTTTCAAGAAGCAAAAAGTCTAACCAACCTGAAATTGTTTTTGCTACTAGTTCAAGTGGAAGTTACTGTGTTCCACCTCAGGGGGAGAGTTCAAATCAAAACAAACACTTTCCTTAAAGATTTTCCAAATCCTCTGAAACAACTAAGTTGGTTAACCAAGGAAATGAAAAATCTAAGAAAATAACCAACAAGCAAAGAAAATTTAAAGAGTACAGGGAAAGAAAAATTGCTAAAAGGAAAAACACCAAAGGTGAAGGATTTAGTCTAACAAGTACTCAGTATGAGAACTTCAGTTTTGACAATGATGATCTGCTTAATGAAGCTCCAGTTTTAAATACTTTAGTACTCAAGGAGTATAAGTATAATGATGCTTATGGCAGACCCAAGACCACTCAGGCTTGGGTCGCCTATAGAAATTAATCATTTCTGATGTGTGCAGGTGCAAAATAAAGGCCAAAATAGCCTATGGGTAGTTGACAGTGGATGCACTTGCTACATGACAGGGAATAAGCAAATTCTGGAAAATACAAAAAGAATCAATGGAGGACCAGTTGCCTTTGGAAGCATAAAATGCTATATCACAACACAAGGTGATGTGACAAATGGACTGGTAAAATTTGACAGAGTTAATTTTGTTGATACATTAAATTTCAACTTGCTTAGTGTCTCACAAATATGTGACAAGAACTTGAATTTAATGTTTAATGAGAAAGAGGCCATAGTCCTCAAACCTGGTGTCAAAATTCCTGCTGAACTTATTATGCTTAAGGCACCCAGGAGGGATGGATTGTACATTTTGGATATGTCAGTTGCTACACCCTCAAGTGATCTGTGGCATAGGAGGTTAGGTCATGTGAACTACAAAAACATGAACAGATTTGTGAATTTTGGCTTGGTTAAGGGTCTTCTTAACAAGCATTTTGCATGTTCTGAAAACTGTGTGCCATGTCTCAAGGGCAAGCAACACAGAACCTCCTTTAAGCCAAAAGTTGAATCTTCTATTTCAAAACCTCTAGAGCTGTTGCACATGGATCTTTTTGGTCCAACTAGAGTAATGAGTTTAGGGAAAAGGTCATACTGTTTTGTAATAGTTGATGATTTTTCTAGATACACTTGGGTTTTCTTTCTTAAAACAAAAGATGAAACTACTGAATTGTTGAAAATACTTGTCATAAATTTAGAAAATCAATCCAATCTTAAAGTCAAAACAATTAGGTGTGACAATGGCACAGAGTTCAAAAATCATGTTTTGGATACATTTTATAAGGAGAAGGGAATTGTGAGACAATTCAGTGCTCCTAGAACTCCACAGCAAAACGGTGTTGCTGAAAGGAGAAATATGGCATTGATTGAAGCTGCTAGATCCATGTTAGCAGACTCCAAGCTCCCTGTGATATTTTGGGCAGAAGCTGTGAACACTGCCTGTTATGTCCAGAACAGGATTTTAATTGTCAAGGGCAAGAAACAAGACACCTTATGAGCTTTGGAGAAAAAGAAAGCCAAACATTTATTTCTTTAAGACATTTGGTTGTCCTGTTACAATATTAATAACCAATGAGTCTTTGCCCAAATTTGCTGAAAAGGCAGATGAGGGATATTTTGTTGGATACTCAGGTGTGTCAAAAGCATACAGAGTGTACAACAAGAGAACCGAAATTGTTGAGGAAACTATAAATGTATCTTTTAATGAAAAATCTACCAACAATTTTGAATCTCAATCCACTTGGTTATTTGATATTGACGCACTAACCACTGCTTTCAACATAACTGTTGATAAGCCTGTGAGATCTCTAGTGCAAGAACATAACTTATATAGGTCTGCTGATGAACATTGGAAGAACAACTCTGCTGGAACTGAGAAGCAAAACTTCTTCTCTTCAATGAGCATCAAACCTATCTTGCCAAGCAATGGAAAGAAACCTTCTAAAATAATCCAAATTGAAGAAGAAATTGTTCTGGTCAAAGTTCAAACGGAAATTTCTCCGGCTGAAGTTCAATTGGAATTTTCTCCGGCTCAAGTTCAACCGGAAAACTTTATTTCAGAAACTATTGAGAAAAATGATTCCGGATTGTTGGGCTATATATTTGAGGCATGAACATTAGATGTAGGCTTACTTGTTAATGGGCTTTGGTATTCACGATTGGGCTTACTCGAAGATTACGATTTTGGGCTTTAGTGGGCCGGTTCTTTATGTGTTTATGATTGGGCTTAGGGTTATGTAAAGGGTAGTATATAAACCCTAGTTGTTTATGATTCTAGTGGCTAGTTGTTTACGATTTCCAGCCACAATCTTGTATTTACGATCGTAATCATCTATCCAAGAAAGTATTTGTGTTCTTCAATCAAGATTTGATCTTTTGGTGTTGTGTTTCACTCTTATCAAGTCTCTTTTCATCTACTTTCTCTTGAATTAACCTCGTACAAGGTTTCCGCACTTGTTCAAGATCAAAATATCATGAACGGTTGTTGATCACAGACCAACAATTGGTATCAGAGCTAAGAATCACTGATTCGAGGTTCTCACGGTATTGGGTTCAAGTACTTTTTCGGGAAAAAGTTTGTGTTTTTGAAGATTTGAAGGTTTACGACTGGGTTGTTGCTGTTCTTCAGTGTTTACGATCTGGTTTCTGGGTTTTTGAAGTGTTTACGACTGGTTGTTCTTGATTATCTTCATCGGAAACGTGTTTACGACATCAAGATGAGATTTTTGACTGTTTACGATTGGTTTCAGTCGGAAATAGAGAGTTTACGATCAGCAAAATCGAGTTCACGACTTCAAGACGCGTGCTTTCGCAGTTTACGATTTTTCCTGACCGGAATCGCGTTTACGATTCAGTTCAATCGAAATCAGGAGATTACGATTTTTGGATCGGAATCGGAGTTTACGATCCTCTTCGACCGGAATCAAGTGTTTACAATCCAGACTGTCAAATATCATAAACAGGAGTTTACGATCGGAAACTCACTTTTTGGACTTTTGGACTTTTATTTTAAGTTTTCCTAAGCTTTCGTGATGGACTTCGAACCAAGCATGTATCAGAAATTGGATTTTGAGATTGGATCAACCACTCGTCCTCCTAGACTCACATCAGCGGACAATTTTCTTGAGTGGAAATATAGATTTCAGAACAATTTGAAGAGTGTTGATTTGAGACTGTGGAGATCTGTTGTGAATGGACCGTGCATACCAACACACACTGAAGCAGCAAAGGTTGGAGTTGTAAAGGTTGAAGCAGAATACTCAGATGACGATTGGGAGAGATGCAACAAGGATGAGAGAGCTTATGCAATTATGACTATGGCTTTGACACCAGAGATTGCTCAGGGATTTAAGAAGTACAAAACTGCAAAGAAGCTATGGGATGCTCTAGTGGTAGCTTATGAAGGTAATCCAGATATCAAGGCTAGCAGAAAACAGATGCTGAAGCAGAAGTTCAACTTATTCAATCACGTTCAGGGAGAATCTTTTGAAGCACAAGTTCAGAGATTCGTGTCTCTAATCATTGAGATGTCAAGTTATGATGTTAAACCTGAACAGGAAGATAAGAATTTGAAGCTCTTGAACAACTTACCCAAGAATTGGAATACAAATATCTCAATCATTAAGGATAACAATAAGCTAAATGAATTGACTGTTGATGAGCTTATCAACAAACTGAAATCGAAGTTGATTGATGATAAGCAACGGGAGCTGAATCACCTGAGTTCTCTAAGTATGGCTGGAAAATTAAGTCAGGCTCTCTTGTATGAAGAAGTGGGATCTAAACAAGCTGGGAGCTCCTCTGGAAGTGATTCAAGTGCCAACCCAAAGTCAACGGCATTTGTGGCAAGATCACAAGCTAGTTCCAGTTCAAGTGGAATGGTCAATTCTGAAGAGGCAAATGCCACCAATGATCCCAACTTTGCACTAGGAATGGGATTCATGAACAGCTACCATGCCCTTATGGCAGGAACTTTGGTGCCTGCTGATATGCTCTCTGGTGATCTGAATCAGATAAATCCTGAAGATGTTGAGATGCTTGATGTCTCCTGGCAGATGGTCATGGCGGTTTTTCGTGCAAAGAAGTTCATGGCTACGACTGGAAGAAATGTCTGGAAGGATCAGGACAAGATCAGATGGGTTTTGATAAAAGCAAGCTGAGGTGGTTCAATTGTGATGAGTACGGACATTTCGTTAAGGAATGCACAAAACCAAAGAAAGAAAGGGCAGAAGAAAAGAAAGCTGGTGATTGTTAGGGCTGATAATCCGGGATCCTGGCAGCAGCTCAAATGGTTTGGTATCCTTATGCAAGTTCAGGATCCTGGCAGGTTCGAGCATCCTGAATTACAGTTATCAACTAACCCGTTTGTTTTTCCCATGTGTCTTATTAATTGCAGGGTCAAAGAAACGTGTAGACAAGCCTAAAGACTCGGACAAATGATATAGAACGTGGACTAAGTGGTCCACAACGTTCATATTGGCTCAGTTGGGAGAATCCCTGAAATATAGGACAGTTGGTTATATTATTTCAGGATGCTCGCCAGAAGCTCAAAGGATCCTGAACTACAGTTATCGATTAACCGTTACAATTGTCCACGTGTCTTAATTGATTGCAGGTATTAAGGGACGTGTAAATGATAGCTAAAGACTCGGTCAAGGCTTTATGGGACGTGTTGTAACTGACTCCAACGTTCACAAAGACTTGAAGACTCAATCCCTAGTTTTTAGCCTAGTTAGTTAATGCATTTTTGACTATTTAAACGAGCTCTAGGTCATTCATTTGGGGACACACACAACTCACGATACTCGCTATCAAAACTCTCTGTAACACTTAGAATACGAGCTCATTTCACTTGTACCAAATACTTTCATCATATAAAAGTTTTAGGAGGCAGGTACTTTGAACCGGTGTCACACCCCCAATTTACCACTAACGGAGTTTTACCGTGTGGAGTGTGAGAACAGACCAGGACCCGAGTCAATGATTGCGACAACCCATTCAATCCAAAATTTTCATGAAGTAATTACATCAAAAACATTCATAAGAAAAACCACAATTTAAAATTTTGCAACGCAGCGGGAAGTATTATGCGCAAAACACGCGCCCAGTAATTTAAAGTAAAGTTCAAACCCATGCGATAAAAGAAATGTTTGTCTCCCAAAGTAAAAGTCAGAATTCAGAAGAAAACACCAAGGCAATCCCGCCACACTTACCAACAACAGAGCGAACTCCTAGCGACCTATAAAAGTTTGGTAAAACCAAGTGTCAGCTAACGCTGGTGAGTTCACTAAAAGTAGTATAATACATATACTAAGTATATAAATATAAATAATCAGCGTTAAAAAGGGAATTGAATACTATCGTAGGTAGCTAGCCTAGTTGTCATGTCCATTAGGAAGTTCGCAACCGAAGCTGACTAAATGCATGTAGGGAATTCCTACACGTTTTGCCTCCCCTGTGTCCATCCGTACACAGAAGTTTTGGCTAACATTAACTCCGTCCGACCTCCAGTCAGGTGGGCATCCCGTGCACCGCAGAGCGAGGGTTGTCAATCCTCAGTAGTACTACTAAACGTCACCATGCTATTTACACTATATTAACGGTCCGATTATGTGAGGGCTTTAATAGATGAGCTATCCTATGGCATGTGATAGTTTACTTATTCAAATTCATTAACGTGCGTTTTGTAAGTTATCAAATAACTCGTAAGAAAAACGGATCACTACCCAAACGGGGTATGATCTAATTTGGAGTGTGAAACTCACCTTTGGGAGCGCTGCTACAAAAACCGCACTTGATCCAAGTGCTACGCGTTTCGAATCGAGGGTAAGACCTAAGAGCGAGGTCTAGGAGTTAGTCGTGTCCCGAGGGCGAAAGTGTTTCGTGTGTACTAGTGGAAAACAAAGTTGCCTATGACCTATCACAGAGCAAGTTTGACTTTGACCATTTGACTTTGACAGTTTACTTTGACCCGACGTGCTGACCCATGACTCAATGGTTGATCAAGTAGAAAATACCTTATGAACGTGTGACAGAATCCATGGAAATCATACGAGAGTTGGTGTCCTAGTATCATGCTACTAAGGTGGTGAAGGTGACACATACCAAGTAACTAGGACTATGATGACTACTACACCCGTACGGTACGAGGTCAACGAGTCAACCTCCTACAGTCTTGCCATTCCCACGAAGTGGGGACCTAGGACTTGTACGGAAGCATAACTACATAGCCTAGGGGTCTAATCCAACCCTTCACGTAAGCACATTGGCACAGTACAAGTCGAAAACATGCAAGACTAATTAAGTCCTAGCTAATCATGCGGATTTTGATGCTACTAGCTTAATCTACTACAGTAAACTTGACCAAATAAAAGTCAACATGCAAGTTTGACCACTAAGGGTCCCGAAGGTCAGCCCTTGGACCTTGGTCCTAAATTAACACAAAATGCACATTGCAGTCACAATCACCTTGGTCGTAGAAATCTAGGACAGTCGCGCACCGACTTTGTTTGGCCAAAGTCAGTGGGATACCGAGCGAGTCAAGGACTCCGGTTCATGCCATGTGAAAGAAAACTCCTTCTAGTAAATTTGTCAAAAAGAATCACTCCAATCGGATGAGTATTGATCAAGTTATGATGTTTTGAAGTTTAGTAAAAATTAACTAGACAGATTTTGTCTAGTGCTCGACACACGACACAAAACCGGTTTGTAACTCATTATGCTTTCGTAGTTAGGTTCTAAAAATTTACATAAATGTCCTTGGTTATAAAATGAAAAACTTTTGTGTTTTAACCAATTAAGTTATTTGTTTTCATCATAGCAAAATCCTCCACACAAGTGTGTGAAGCCAACTTCATGGCAGAACTGAGTTCCTGTTTCGTTTGGGACCTTAAGGGTACCAAACGAACTTCAATTCACGCGAGGCCAAAGCCACGAGAAACCTAACACCTTAAATTAACACTAGCAAGCAGAAACAAGCAATTTGGTTCACGTATGAGAAAGTTATGCTACTTTGAAATTGACTAAAACTCGGGGGGGGGGGCTGATTCTGTTAACAGATTGCATGCGTCAACTTCCCGACACCGTAGGTTACTCACTAGCCCGAATTAAGACCAAAAATTTTACAGGAAGTTTGTTTAATGAGTTGCCCACAAACTTTATGTTTTATGTTTTGAGAAATATTCACGTTATATTAGTCTAATGACTGAAATAAATCTGACTCTCAAAATTTTAACAGCCCCGTGCACCAAACTTGGGGTGCACGTTTGGGTGACCAAATCTTGTTCAAAAATTGCGTTCTTGGTGTCCCTGGAAAGCTAAGACACGTATCTTTGTTATGAAAAAATAATCAAACGGATTGAGTAAAAATTGAGCAAGTTATAGTCGTTTGAAGTCGACGAAAATTTTCTGGACGAATCTGCCAGAATTTCGACTTTACATAATCATGCGAGTAGGGAATCAAAACTTACGGTTTAGTGTCTAGTCTTTTGCGATTACTCCCCAGGTGTTGTAGGAGTATTGTAGGCCTCCGGTTGTCCCTTGGAAGTGGCTGAAATTCGATCAAAGGGGCTGGGGAGGGGCTGCCGTCGCAAGGGGAGAGGAGAGGAGGAATTAGGGTTTGTGGTGAGTTGTGGTTTTGCGCAAGAATGAGAGGGGGGGGGGGGGGTTATGTCCGGTTTTGGGGGGTTTGGGATGGGCTTGGAGTGTTCTCCAAGTCTTAGGTAGGTTTAGGTCCATTAGTGGTCCTCAATTGCAAGTATGTTCGTTAAATGGATCGAATCGTAGGTTCCGGTGTCGTTAATAAGCGTAACTAAACTTAACTAACAATTTATATCAAATAATGCATGCAATTATTTTTCCTACACATATAATCAATTAAAGACATATAATTCACATAAGAACTAGTTAGAATCGATTCCTGTTATTCTTTGCGTTTGACGAATTTTGGTGATCAACCAGTGTGTAGGGGCAGACTCGGTAAAACAAGTGCACGTGAAACAGACGTAACATAAAACGACTAGTACACATTGGCAGGTCTTAACGGAAAGTTAACTGGGTTAACCTGGGAATTTGGCAGTTGTCACATCCTCCCCTTGTTACAGAAATTTTCGTCCCGAAAATTTGGTCGGTGTAGTCACGGGTTCTGCGAAAAGGAAAGGAAAAATTTTCAGGGTCTTACATCATCCCCCTATTACGGAAATTTTCGTCCCGAAAATTTTTGGCGTACCTTCAGTTTGACGATGATGGTTGATCGAACAGATGAGGGTATTTCTTTCGCATTTGATCTTCACGCTCCCACGTGAATTCTGGTCCGCGCTTTGATTGCCAACGCACCTTGACAATCGGGATCTTACTTCGTTTCAACGTTTTCTCTTCACGACCCATAATCTCCACGGGTTGTTCAATAAATCGAAGCTGTTCGTCGACTTGTAATTCCTCTAGTGGAACTATCAGTGTCTCATCAGCCAGACACTTCTTCAGATTTGAAACGTGGAACACGTTGTGTACTCCTTCTAATTCTGGTGGCAAATCTAGACGGTAGGCCACCGTGCCTATCTTTTCGATGATCTTAAAGGGTCCCACATAGCGGGGATTTAACTTCCCACGCTTACCAAATCTTATCACGCCTTTCCAGGGTGAAACTTTTAGCAACACCATGTCGCCCTTTTGGAATTCCAACGGTTTGCGACGCCTGTCGGCGTAGCTCTTCTGTCGATCTCTGGCAGCCGCTAGGCGGTTTCTAATTTGCACGATTTTCTCCGTGGTCTCGTGCACAATCTCAGGTCCAGTGAGTTGACTCTCACCTACCTCAGCCCAGCAGACCGGTGATCTGCATTTTCTTCCGTATAGCGCCTCAAATGGCGCAGCCCCAATGCTCGTATGGTAACTGTTGTTATAGGAGAACTCAACAAGCGGTAGGTGAGTCTCCCAATTCTTTCCAAAATCCATTACACATGCTCTCAGCATGTCTTCCAGAGTCTGAATTGTACGCTCGGTCTGTCCATCCGTTTGAGGATGGTATGCAGTACTCATGTCGATTCGGGTACCCATGGCGGCTTGTAGAGATCTCCAAAATTTGGAAGCAAATCGTGGGTCTCGATCAGAGATGATGGATAGTGGGACACCATGAAGTTTTACTATGTCCTTCACGTATATATGCGCAAGTTTATCTGTCTTGTCAGTTTCTCTCATGGGCAAGAAGTGGGCAGACTTTGTCAATCTGTCGACTATTACCCATATCATATCATTACCTGCTGGGGAACGAGGCAGCCCAGTAATGAAGTCCATGGAGATATCCTCCCATTTCCATCCCGGGATCCTTGGCTGCTGGAGTAGTCCTGACGACTTCTGGTACTCGACCTTGACTTTAGAGCAGGTCAAGCACTTTTTGACATATAAGGCAATGTCTGCCTTCATGTTGGGCCACCAGTAGACCAGCTTCAGGTCCTGGTACATTTTGTCGGACCCTGGGTGCACAGAGTAGCGAGACTTGTGTGCTTCATCCATGACCAATTCCCGTAAGTTACCGTAATGAGGCACCCAGACCCGATTCTTATAGTAGCGTAGGCCATCGGCCTTGACCTCCGACTCGCCATCAATTCCCCGAAGCGATTCAGCATCAAAGTTCTCCTGTTTTAGGGCCTCCCTTTGCGCGTCTCGGATTCTATCCGGCAGTTCAGTGTGAATGGTCATTTGCAAGGCTCGCACCCGTCGTGGCTTTATGTGCTCCTTTCTACTCAACGCATCTGCCACCACGTTGGCCTTGCCTGGATGATATTTAATTGCCAGATCGTAGTCATTTAACAGTTCAACCCATCGACGTTGCCTCATGTTCAGATCCTTCTGCTCGAAGATGTGCTGCAAACTCTTGTGGTCCGTGTATATGGTGCACTTAGTACCATATAAGTAATGTCGCCAAATCTTTAAAGCGAACACTACTGCTCCCAATTCCAAATCGTGAGTGGTGTAATTTCTCTCATGAGTCTTCAGTTGCCTAGACCCGTATGCGATCACCTTATCTCTTTGCATTAGGACACATCCAAGGCCTTGTATGGACGCATCGCAGTAGACCGAGAAGTCGTCCACACCGTCAGGCAATGATAATATTGGTGCCGAGCATAACTTTTCCTTCAATGCCTGAAACGCGTTTTCTTCTTTGTCGCCCCATCTGTATTGGACTCCCTTTTGCGTTAGGGCAGTCAGGGGTTGTGCCAGTTGGGAGAAACCTTGAATGAATCGCCGGTAGTAACCAGCCAAACCGAGGAATTGGCGAATTTCGGTTGGGGCTCGAGGCGTCGACCAATTCTTGATTGCCTCGACTTTCGACGGATCGACGTGAATCCCCTTTTCATTAACTACATGTCCCAAAAATTGGACTTCCCTGATCCAGAAGTCGCACTTTGAGAATTTTGCGTAGAGTTGCTCCTTTCGTAACAATTCCAGAATCAGTCGCAGGTGTTCCTCATGTTCTTCTTTGGTCTTGGAGTAGATCAAGATGTCGTCGATAAAGACAATGACGAATTTATCTAGATAGGGCTTGCAGACACGGTTCATGAGGTCCATGAACACTGCTGGTGCGTTGGTTAGGCCAAAGGGCATAACCATGAACTCATAATGGCCATACCGAGTTCTAAAGGCCGTCTTCTCTATGTCCTCTTCACGGACTCGGAGTTGATGGTAGCCAGATCTTAGATCGATTTTCGAGTAGTAGCTTGATCCCTGTAATTGGTCGAAGAGGTCGTCGATTCGAGGTAGAGGGTAACGATTCTTGATGGTTACCTTGTTCAGCTCGCGGTAATCAATGCACATGCGGAACGTTCCATCTTTCTTCTTAACGAATAGAACTGGGGCTCCCCATGGTGAAGAGCTAGGCCTAATGAAGCCTTTATCCAAAAGCTCTTGGAGTTGAGTTGACAACTCGTTTAGCTCACTTACAGCTAATCGGTAGGGGGCTTTTGCGATCGGAGCAGAACCTGGCGCAAGGTCGATTCCAAATTCCACTTGACGGAGTGGAGGTAGGCCAGGTAATTCGTCGGGGAACACATCGGCGTAGTCTCTAACCACGTGTAAATCTTCTATCTTCTTTTCCTCGCGCGTCTTATCGGTGACTGTCGCCAGGATTGCGACATGCCCTTTCCTGAGGCACTTCTGCGCCTTGAGGTATGATATGATTCCAGACACGGCACACGCTTTCTCCCCTTGGACATTAAGTACTTTCCCGTCTGGCAAGGGTATTTTTATAACCTTCTCCTGGCATAAAATTTCGGCTTTGTTCTTGGACAACCAGTCCATACCTACTATGATATCGAAACTACCAATAGTAAAAGGTAACAGATCTATGCCTAGTTCATGGCCCGAAATTTCTAAGGTGCAGTTTTCTACTAAGTGTGTTGTATCTACTAGTTTGCCATTCGCTAGTTCAACAGTATACTTAGCACTTAAGGGTGTCTGTTTGGCCTTGATAAGTTTGCAAAACTTAAAGGAAATAAAACTTCTTTCTGCACCCGAATCAAACAAGACGTTCGCAAAGTAATTGTTGAGGAGAAACTTACCCGTTATAACATTGGTATCATTCCTGGCTTCTCCTGTATTCATGACGAACGCGCGACCACGCCCGTTGTTACCTCCACCATTACCGCCATTGTTCCCGCCGTTTCCGTTGTTGTCACGGTTATTGTTGTTACCGGAGTTGTTGTTCCTCTTCTTCAGTTGGGGACAGTCTTTCTTGATGTGGCCTTGTTTCCCGCACTCAAAGCAGCCACGTGGGTTTTCATTGGCGTTGTTGTTGTTTCGCTTCTGAAGCTCACCCCAGCAATTCTTAGCTTCGTGGCCGGGCTTGCCGCACCGTTCGCAGTTTCCACTCGCCCTGCAGTTGCCGGAGTGGTGGCTGTTGCATCGGTTACAGTAGGGTAGCTTCCCTTTATAACCACCTTGGCCTTGACCACTGCTGCCTTGGCCACCATTGTTGTTACGGTTCTGGTTGTTTCCACTGTGGTTGTTTCCATTATAACCACCCCTGGAGTGGTCATGACGCTTGTTGGAGTGATGGGAGTTTGAAGACCTCCCCGCAGAATTTCCAGCCCCGGTGTTAACCGGTTCTTCTTCACGCTTCCTTTTACCATCAAGGGCCGTCTTAGGGGTCTTCTTGGGCGGTAGCGTCCCCTGCTCTACAGCTTGGTCAGTCAGTTTGTGCGCCAGTCGAATTGCCTGTTGCACGTTGGCAGGGTTTGAAGCAGTAACCATGCCCTTGATCTGTGGAACGAGGCCGTCCACGTAACGCTCAATCCTCTTATAATCGGCATCCACCATAGTTGGGCACAAAACTGAGTACTCGTGATAGCGAGCAGTATAGTCTTCAATCTCAGAACCTGTCATCTTCGAGTTTTGAAACTCGACCTCCAGTCTCTTCACTTGGTCACGGGGGCAATACTCCTCCATGAGTGCGTCCTTGAACGCCTGCCATGTCATGGCGTTGGCAGCATTTAGTCCTAGCATCTGGACTTGGGCATTCCACCAAGTTAGGGCTGAGTCTTCTAGAGTGCCTGTTGCATACTTCACTCGGTCGCCGTTAGGGCAGTTGCACATGGAGAATACTTTCTCTGACTTTTCCAGCCAACGGAGCAAGCCCACCGCCCCTTCAGTGCCCTTGAACATCATGGGTTTGCACCCCATGAACGATTTGAACGAGCATTGGTTTTGTCCTGAATTCATTATGAAAGTCCACTTTAGAATTTCTACCCTTGGGTTACAAGGTTTGGTTTAGAGGAATGAAAGAAAAGAAAAACAAAATATACCCCATATTCATTTTATCTATTCTTTACTTACCGTTGTTAGGGTTGTTGTTGTTCTGGTTCGCCAGGGCCGCGGCAATCCCCTGATTGATTAGGTTCTGAATTTGAGCCGGAGTCATGTGAGGAGCATTGTTGTTTGGTATAACGCGACGTGGAGGCATATTTCTGATAAACACATGATCATTAATGAATTAATATGTCCATATTACGTTCATCATGAAATCTCTTAATCGGTAAATCGATAATTGTCTCAAACAACCATAGAATAAGATGCAAGGAAGGAATTTAAATTTTCATAATATCCATTATAAAAAAAAATCCACTACAAGCAAAGATCATCACAAACGCAACCATAAACATTTACCAAAAACATCCAGAATTTGTTATGTCTAATAGTAGTAAGTGGAACAAGGTAGAATAACGGAGGGCCTAAGAGTCTGTGACATCCGACTCGGCATCCGACTCGTTGGGGTGATCCTCCTCGGCTTCTTGGAATTCCTCCTCCTCTGGTTCCTCTTCAGGTTCCTCTTCTGGGTCCTCTTCCATTGGAGCGACCTCTTGGATAGGCTGAGCGGGCAGGGGTAATCCCAGTTGGGCGTATAGGGCTGCGATCTGGGCCCCTTGGTTTGCTATGGTCGCCTGTTGTTCATTCAACCTGACCTGCTGAGCTTCAATGGTTGCTTCGGCCTCGGCAAGACGACCGCTGATATCGTAGATGGTACCCTCCCACCCGTTGACTATGCGAGCTAGGCCGTTGTGGCCCTTTTTCGTGACCATGTCTTCGCGCACGCTTGCTATGCTATTTCGTGCATCGTCATGGTGTTGGTTCATCATGCGTAGGACATACTGGTGACCCGCAAGTAACCCGGTAACGACCTTCCATATGGGAAAAGGAGGAATGGGGATCTCAGCTGTCAACACCTGAAATGAGCTGAGTATCCAGAACAGAGAGGGTCTAACCCAGCGGAAATCGCCTGCGGGACAGTCCTGATAGGTGAAATGACGCTCGGCCTGGAAGTTGGCCTCAGTGTAAGGAGTTGGGTGGGTAGAGGGTCCTTCCTCTCGTGATGCTTCATCCCTTACTTGCTTCTTTCCTCTAGTGTTGTCAGAAGGTGCCATCTTTGCTGATTTCCCAGGTAAGTGGTCGCAAAACAAAAACAATACAAAACAAAGAAAACACTAAGTGAGTCCTTCTATTCTTGGCAAGCGGGAGAAATTTTTTTTTTGACTCTTTGGGAGATCGTTAATTTGAAAAGTTGCAATCACGCTCTATCCGGATTACAGTCTAGAGCAATTTTCTGGTTTTTGGTAAAAATAGAATTGCCTAGTTCGCTGTAATCAATGGCTCTGATACCAATCTGTCACACCCCCAATTTACCACTAACGGAGTTTTACCGTGTGGAGTGTGAGAACAGACCAGGACCCGAGTCAATGATTGCGACAACCCATTCAATCCAAAATTTTCATGAAGTAATTACATCAAAAACATTCATAAGAAAAACCACAATTTAAAATTTTGCAACGCAGCGGGAAGTATTATGCGCAAAACACGCGCCCAGTAATTTAAAGTAAAGTTCAAACCCATGCGATAAAAGAAATGTTTGTCTCCCAAAGTAAAAGTCAGAATTCAGAAGAAAACACCAAGGCAATCCCGCCACACTTACCAACAACAGAGCGAACTCCTAGCGACCTGTAAAAGTTTGGTAAAACCAAGTGTCAGCTAACGCTGGTGAGTTCACTAAAAGTAGTATAATACATATACTAAGTATATAAATATAAATAATCAGCGTTAAAAAAGGAATTGAATACTATCGTAGGTAGCTAGCCTAGTTGTCATGTCCATTAGGAAGTTCGCAACCGAAGCTGACTAAATGCATGTAGGGAATTCCTACACGTTTTGCCTCCCCTGTGTCCATCCGTACACAGAAGTTTTGGCTAACATTAACTCCGTCCGACCTCCAGTCAGGTGGGCATCCCGTGCACCGCAGAGCGAGGGTTGTCAATCCTCAGTAGTACTACTAAACGTCACCATGCTATTTACACTATATTAACGGTCCGATTATGTGAGGGCTTTAATAGATGAGCTATCCTATGGCATGTGATAGTTTACTTATTCAAATTCATTAACGTGCGTTTTGTAAGTTATCAAATAACTCGTAAGAAAAACGGATCACTACCCAAACGGGGTATGATCTAATTTGGAGTGTGAAACTCACCTTTGGGAGCGCTGCTACAAAAACCGCACTTGATCCAAGTGCTACGCGTTTCGAATCGAGGGTAAGACCTAAGAGCGAGGTCTAGGAGTTAGTCGTGTCCCGAGGGCGAAAGTGTTTCGTGTGTACTAGTGGAAAACAAAGTTGCCTATGACCTATCACAGAGCAAGTTTGACTTTGACCATTTGACTTTGACAGTTTACTTTGACCCGACGTGCTGACCCATGACTCAATGGTTGATCAAGTAGAAAATACCTTATGAACGTGTGACAGAATCCATGGAAATCATACGAGAGTTGGTGTCCTAGTATCATGCTACTAAGGTGGTGAAGGTGACACATACCAAGCAACTAGGACTATGATGACTACTACACCCGTACGGTACGAGGTCAACGAGTCAACCTCCTACAGTCTTGCCATTCCCACGAAGTGGGGACCTAGGACTTGTACGGAAGCATAACTACATAGCCTAGGGGTCTAATCCAACCCTTCACGTAAGCACATTGGCACAGTACAAGTCGAAAACATGCAAGACTAATTAAGTCCTAGCTAATCATGCGGATTTTGATGCTACTAGCTTAATCTACTACAGTAAACTTGACCAAATAAAAGTCAACATGCAAGTTTGACCACTAAGGGTCCCGAAGGTCAGCCCTTGGACCTTGGTCCTAAATTAACACAAAATGCACATTGCAGTCACAATCACCTTGGTCGTAGAAATCTAGGACAGTCGCGCACCGACTTTGTTTGGCCAAAGTCAGTGGGATACCGAGCGAGTCAAGGACTCCGGTTCATGCCATGTGAAAGAAAACTCCTTCTAGTAAATTTGTCAAAAAGAATCACTCCAATCGGATGAGTATTGATCAAGTTATGATGTTTTGAAGTTTAGTAAAAATTAACTAGACAGATTTTGTCTAGTGCTCGACACACGACACAAAACCGGTTTGTAACTCATTATGCTTTCGTAGTTAGGTTCTAAAAATTTACATAAATGTCCTTGGTTATAAAATGCAAAACTTTTGTGTTTTAACCAATTAAGTTATTTGTTTTCATCATAGCAAAATCCTCCACACAAGTGTGTGAAGCCAACTTCATGGCAGAACTGAGTTCCTGTTTCGTTTGGGACCTTAAGGGTACCAAACGAACTTCAATTCACGCGAGGCCAAAGCCACGAGAAACCTAACACCTTAAATTAACACTAGCAAGCAGAAACAAGCAATTTGGTTCACGTATGAGAAAGTTATGCTACTTTGAAATTGACTAAAACTCGGAAGGGCTGATTCTGTTAACAGATTGCATGCGTCAACTTCCCGACACCGTAGGTTACTCACTAGCCCGAATTAAGACCAAAACTTTTACAGGAAGTTTGTTTAATGAGTTGCCCACAAACTTTATGTTTTATGTTTTGAGAAATATTCACGTTATATTAGTCTAATGACTGAAATAAATCTGACTCTCAAAATTTTAACAGCCCCGTGCACCAAACTTGGGGTGCACGTTTGGGTGACCAAATCTTGTTCAAAAATTGCGTTCTTGGTGTCCCTGGAAAGCTAAGACACGTATCTTTGTTATGCAAAAAGAATCAAACGGATTGAGTAAAAATTGAGCAAGTTATAGTCGTTTGAAGTCGACGAAAATTTTCTGGACGAATCTGCCAGAATTTCGACTTTACATAATCATGCGAGTAGGGAATCAAAACTTACGGTTTAGTGTCTAGTCTTTTGCGATTACTCCCCAGGTGTTGTAGGAGTATTGTAGGCCTCCGGTTGTCCCTTGGAAGTGGCTGAAATTCGATCAAAGGGGCTGGGGAGGGGCTGCCGTCGCAAGGGGAGAGGAGAGGAGGAATTAGGGTTTGTGGTGAGTTGTGGTTTTGCGCAAGAATGAGAGGGGGGGGGGGGGTTATGTCCGGTTTTGGGGGGTTTGGGATGGGCTTGGAGTGTTCTCCAAGTCTTAGGTAGGTTTAGGTCCATTAGTGGTCCTCAATTGCAAGTATGTTCGTTAAATGGATCGAATCGTAGGTTCCGGTGTCGTTAATAAGCGTAACTAAACTTAACTAACAATTTATATCAAATAATGCATGCAATTATTTTTCCTACACATATAATCAATTAAAGACATATAATTCACATAAGAACTAGTTAGAATCGATTCCTGTTATTCTTTGCGTTTGACGAATTTTGGTGATCAACCAGTGTGTAGGGGCAGACTCGGTAAAACAAGTGCACGTGAAACAGACGTAACATAAAACGACTAGTACACATTGGCAGGTCTTAACGGAAAGTTAACTGGGTTAACCTGGGAATTTGGCATTTGTCACAACCGGCCCCCGAGGTTTTTTGCTAGGCTCCTTGAGGATACTCAAGGATTCCTGGATTTTCCCTCGTTACATCCTCGTGTCAATCTCCAAACTTACATTTTCATCTTTATTTACATCAAACACGCTACCTCACATATAAAGTTTGATCAACTAATTGCTTGGGCAGTTTTTGACCAAAACAATTTGGCGCCCACCGTGGGGCAAACGGTGTTTGAATTCGATCAAGAGCCTTGATCTTCTTCCCGTAACCGATTCTTGAAAATGTCGACTCAACCAAAATTTACCTCAAAATCCATTTCATCCTCTAAGCCTGCTGTGAACACTGGTCTCCCCCCAATGACGAAGAAAGTGGCTGATACTGATGCTAAAAAAGCGGAATACCCCACTTTTACTGGACCTCAAGGTACGTCCACTAACTCTGCTATTTCTAACAGCGATCTCTATGTTTTGATCAGGCAGATGAAGGCCCATGCGGATGAACAAACCAAAACCAACGAGAAAATGATGAAGGAGATCATGGAATTGAAGAAATCAAAGAAACCGGTAGAGGAAATTAGCCCTTTGATGCCAAAATCATTCGGGTTCGACTCTCCGGAAATATCGGAGCAGCCGAAACAGAAAGCAAATCCCTCTACTGCTCCAAAGTCAGGTATTGCAACAACTACTACTGCAGGATTCTCAGGCTCTCAGCATCAGAAGGCTTCCAGGGTGATAGATCTGGAATACTCTGGGTTCTACTCCGAGCAGCCCCCAGAATCTTACTACAATGGATATGGAAGTCAGCAGCCGCCGAGATGCTCGAGTCAGCAACCAGCCGGGTTTTTAAGCCATCGAGTACCACCAGTTTCGACACAACAACCTATATCTCAACCACAGCGGTTTGCGACGACAAACCTTCATGAGCCTTGGAGTCAGCAGTCAGCAGCACCTACTACTCAGATGCTACAGGGATCTTCATCTCAGCCATTCCAACAATATCGGAGCCGCTTCCGAGCTGCTCAGGATCCTCAAGGATCCTTATTTTCCTATCCTACTGTCTCTGCAGGCACAATCCCAGGTTCATCTCAAGAGATGCATGAGGGAGACTTTATCCCCATGCAAGTGGAAACCACAACTGAGCCAACCATCCCTAGGGATGCTGAATATGGACCTCAGATCCATTTCCAAACTTCCAGGGCTGGTAACAACTTTGATAATTTTTATGCTAACCCTAACCAAGGAATTGTGCAGGATGCAGGTATCAACCCCATCATCGCTAGGGAACTTCAGAGGTTAAAGGACATGATCTCAAGTGTTCCTGGTGTTATTCGCCCGATTCCTGAAGTGCCAGTGGGCAGCCACATAATTTCTAGATTTGCATGGCCCATTTGTGACGTAGAGATCCCAAAAAGATTTCAGACCCCCAACATGAAACTCTACGATGGGACCACAGATCCTGAGGAGCACGTGGCACAATACAGAGAAAGGATGGATATTAACCCCATTTCTGCAAACATCAAAGAAGCTTGCTTATGCAAGGGATTTGGTTCAACATTAACAGGATCAGCCTTGAAATGGCTGCTCAGTATCCCTCCTAATACTATTACTTCTTTTCCCCATTTGGTTAACTTGTGTAATAACCAGTTTTCTTGCAGCGGGAGCTTTGAGAAGCTCACTGGCGGTTTGTATAGAATAGTTCAGAAGCCTAATGAATCCCTGAGGGATTATGTGGCCAGATTCGGTCGAGAAGCTCTAGATATCCCCAACCTGGATATGGCTGCAGCCGTGGAAGCATTCAATATGGGGATCAGAGGAGATTCCCGCTTTTATGATGATTTGGTTATGACTCCTTGCAGGAACCTTGATGAAGTCAGAACAAGGGCATTAAGATTCATCAGATTGGAAGATGACAAAAAGGTCCAGAAAAGAGGTGATGAATCATTAGGCGGGAAAACGGATTCTCCCGCAAAGCAACAACGAACTAAACCCTATTATAGGAATGATAATTCCAGGGTCAATGCAATTGAAGATGAAGACGACGAGGAAGACTTCCCAAAGGTATCTGATTACTGTTTTTCAGTTGACACAAGTGGTGTGTTATGTGCTTTGCTGGATCTAGGTGATAAAGCCAGATGGCCAAGAAAATCAGATAAACAAGGATCTTGGAAAGATAAGTCTAAATGGTGTGCCTACCACGAAGACTTTGGGCACTTAACGGATGACTGCATAGCACTTCGGAAAGAAATCAATTACCTGCTCAGCAAAGGGCACCTCAAAGAATTGTTTGGCAGGAAGAGAAGTAAAACTCAAGAAACTGCTGAGCTGCCCAAAAGAGCTCAGTTGCCACCAGCAGATGCAAAAGTGGTCAACTTCATCTCAGGAGGATCTGACATATGTGGAGCCTCCTTCTCATCAGCAAAAAGACATGCAAAGGAGGCCAAGATGGATCAAGGCAGTCGGCCAAAGAAGAACGCGATATTGACTGAAGACAAAGTCATCTCTTTTGACGAAACTGATAAGCTGGACATCCAGGATCCTCACCACGACAGTCTGGTAATTACATTATGTATTGCTAACCATTATGTTCGCAGGATCCTGATAGACAATGGCAGTTCAGTCAACATTATTCAATTGGACGTGCTTAAAAAGATGAGCATTCCAGAAGAAGACATAATCCCAAGATCCTCGGTGCTAGTAGGATTCAGCGGAGAAACGAAGCATACCGTTGGAGACATCAGACTTCCTGTTTACATTGAAGGAGTCAACTCTATGCAGAAATTCTGCGTTATTGACTCCCTTCCTTGTTGCAACGTAATCTTGGGAAGGCCATGGATCCATGACATGAAAGCAGTTCCGTCTACCTATCATCAATGTGTGAAGCTTCCCACACCTTGGGGAGTTGTAAGGATACTAAGTGATCAACAAGAAGCCAAAGACTGCTACACTTCTGCTATGAAGAACACCATCAAGTCCAGGCCAGCATAGCAATTAAAGAAACCAGTACGAAGAATTCAGATGACAAAGGAGTTATAAATCAAGGAAGTTCAACTCAATCCTGAAGTCAAAGTGCTGGTAGGAACTAATATTCCTGAGGATACTGAGGAGCAGCTCGTGAGCCTCTTGAAGTCCCGAGTCACAACATTTGCATGGAAACATGAAGACATGACAGGTATATCTAAAGATATTATTACTCATAAACTTGGTATAGATGATTCTTTCAGGCCAATACATCAGAAAAGAAGGAAGTTCGCTCCTGAGAGAAACATCATAATCCAAGAAGAAGTTGACAGGCTGCTCAAGTCAAAAATGATTAGGGAAGTTAAATATCCTCGATGGCTGGCTAATGTGGTGGTAGTCCAGAAGAAAAATGGTAAGTGGAGGGTATGCGTAGATTACACAGACCTAAACAAGGCTTGTCCAAAAGACCCATTCCCTCTACCACACATTGATTCTATGGTGGACGCGACTGCTGGGCATGAGATGCTAACTTTTATGGACGCATCTTCGGGCTTTCAACAAATTCAAATGGAACCATCAGATCAGGAAGACACGGCCTTCATGACTCCCACAGGTATTTATTGTTATATTGCAATGCCTTTTGGTTTACGAAATGCAGGTGCCACATACCAAAGGCTAGTCAACATGATGTTTAAATACAAACTGGGGGACACCATGGAAGTATACATAGATGATATGGTGGTGAAATCGAAAAAAGCAAAGGACCATCCTAGAGATCTTGAAGCTGCTTTTGATATCTTGGACCAGTTCAACATGAAATTGAATCCTTCGAAGTGCCATTTCGGAGTAAGAGCCGGCAAGTTCTTAGGCTTCATGGTTACTGAAAGAGGAATTGAGGCCAGCCCCGAACAGATCCAAGCAATCATTAACTCAAAGTCTCCAACGAATGTCAAAGAAGTTCAAAGACTAACTGGCAGAGTAGCAGCACTCAACAGATTTATATCAAGATCATCTGAAAAGAGCAAAGAGTTCTATGACATATTGAAGAAAAACAAAAAGTTCGAATGGGACGAAAAGCATGAAGCAGCTCTGAGCTCCTTAAAAGAATATTTATCATCTGCTCCACTTCTAATGCAACCAGTCAAGGGCGAACCACTATCTCTCTATATGGCAGTTTCAGGCAGCTCGATAAGTGATGTGCTTGTGAAAGATCATGAGGGACAACAGCATCCGGTATACTATGTAAGCAAAACGTTGCTAGATGCTGAGACCAGGTATTCTTATTTAGAAAAATTGATTTTAGCCCTTGTCATGGCTTCTCAAAAGTTAAGACACTACTTTGAAACCCATGTTATTTATGTGAAAACTAACTATCCTATTAAGTGTGTCTTAAGAAAGCCAGAAATGTCTGGAAGAATGGCGAAATGGGCAGTTATATTAAGTGCCTATGACATCATATACGAGCCAAGAACAGCGATTAAGTCACAGGCCCTAGCAGATTTTGTGGCTGATTTCAGCAGCGATATACTGCCAGAAGTTGAACTAGAAGTCAAGCACGATATACTGCCAGAAGTTCGAATGGGACGAAAAGCATGAAGCAGCTCTGAGCTCCTTAAAAGAATATTTATCATCTGCTCCACTTCTAATGCAACCAGTCAAGGGCGAACCACTATCTCTCTATATGGCAGTTTCAGGCAGCTCGATAAGTGATGTGCTTGTGAAAGATCATGAGGGACAACAGCATCCGGTATACTATGTAAGCAAAACGTTGCTAGATGCTGAGACCAGGTATTCTTATTTAGAAAAATTGATTTTAGCCCTTGTCATGGCTTCTCAAAAGTTAAGATACTACTTTGAAACCCATGTTATTTATGTGAAAACTAACTATCCTATTAAGTGTGTCTTAAGAAAGCCAGAAATGTTTGGAAGAATGGCGAAATGGGCAGTTATATTAAGTGCCTATGACATCATATACGAGCCAAGAACAGCGATTAAGTCACAGGCCCTAGCAGATTTTGTGGCTGATTTCAGCAGCGATATACTGCCAGAAGTTGAACTAGAAGTCAAGCAGCTCGAAGAAGCTTCAGGCAGCTGGGTCTTGTATACAGATGGAGCATCTAATGTCAGAGGAACAGGATTGGGTGCGCTACTGAAATCGCCATAGGGGGACATTATTCCTCTATCTATCCATTGTGAATTTAAGGCTACTAATAATGAAGCCGAATATGAAGCTTTAATTGCAGGATTACAACTCGCTAAAGATATGGGTATCCAACACATTCAAGTTTTTATTGATTCTTTGTTATTAACTAACCAGTTTAATGGATCCTATGCAGTGAAAGGCGAAAGGTTAACCAAATATCTAGACCTCGTAAAACAATTAGCATTATCTTTTGAAAATTGCAGCATATCATAGGTACCTAGAGAAGAAAACGCAGAAGCTGATGCTTTGGCAAATTTAGCATCATCACTAAGGATCCCAGAAGGTGTTAAGATTCCCATAACTCACATCCTGACACCAGCAATCGAAGAACAGGAAGTTAATGACATCACAGCAGATAAAGATCCGGATATGGTAGATTCTCAGGATCCTCAGAAATCCTGGACAGACCCTATCAGAAGATTTATCCAAGAAGGAGAAGTCCCCAAAAACGAGAATCCCAGGCTCTTTCGAACAAAGGTAATCCCATATTCTATAATAAATGGTATCTTATACAAGAAATCTCTTGCAGGACCATACTTGAGATGCCTCGAGCAGCCTGAGGCACTTGCAGTACTCCAGGATATTCACGAAGGTGATTGTGGCAACCACACTGGGGGCAGATCACTATTTTCTAAAGTATTGAGAACAGGATACTACTGGCCTACTATGAAGAAGGATGCAATGGCCTTCGTTCAGAAGTGTGATGCATGCCAGCGGCACGGCAACATCCTTCATCAGCCTGCCGAGCCGCTCCATTCGATATCATCTCCATGGCCGTTCATGAAGTGGGGCATGGATATAGTTGGTAAGCTGCCTGTAGCACTTGGAGGAAAAGTCTTCATGTTGGCCATGACGGAATACTTTTCTAAATGGATTGAAGCCGAAGCCTTTGTTCAAGTTAGAGAAAAAGAAGTGATTTCCTTCATTAAAAGGAAGTGATTTCCTTCATTAAACGAAATAGTGTGCGACAATGGATCTCAATTTATAGGTAAAAGGACGACCAGTTTTTGTGAAGCATGGGGGATCAAGATGGCAACTTCGACTCCCATACACCCACAAGCTAATGGCCAAGCAGAATCAAGCAATAAAATCATCATCAATAATCTCAAGAAGAAGCTAGGAGACAAAAAGGGGAAATGGGCTGAAGAGCTACCTTTCGTATTGTGGGCTGACAGAACGAACTCCAAGAATGCCACTGGTCGAACACCATTTTCCTTAGTATTTGGATCCGAAGCTGTGATACCTACTGAAATGGTGATGCCAACTGCAAGAACGAGCTGCCGGAATTTTGAAGCAAATAAGCAAGAGCTCCTTGAAGATCTTGAAGGAGTCGATGAAATTAGAGATCTCGCAAAGTTCAGGATGGCAGCATACCAGCAAAGGATTGCCAAGTCTTACAACAGGAATTTGAGGGTTAGAAGATTTCAAGTAGGAGATCTGGTACTCAGGAAAGCTTTTCAAAACACTACCAATCCAGCACATGGAAAACTTGCACCTAAATGGGAAGGTCCTTACTTAATAGACTCAGAAGCTGGAAAGGGAGCATACAGGCTGTCTACTATGGAAGGTGAACTGCTCCCAAGAGCCTGGAATGCGATTCACTTGAAGTTGTATTTTATGTAAGTGCTCTCCGGATCCTCTGCGCATATTAGAAAATCTTTGTGTGAATTCCAAGAACATCAGGTATGATTTTTACTCTTATTTCAATTCCCTAACCATTGTCTTTGTGAAATGGTTACTAACTTAGGCATCGGAGGGGTGTTAGTCAAACTAACACCCGCCCCTCACCAAGCCTTGAAGTATTTTGCAGATATTCTAAGCTTCTTGTCACAAGCTAGAGGCTGATCACCTCTTCTAAGTATAAGGCATTCAGAATGCTATCAAAGGTTTAGGAGGTTTTCACCTCCTCGTTCACTAATGGGAATTGCCAGGAGCGCAAGACCCTCGCCAGGAGCGCACGGTAGTGGCCTATGGTTCAAGGTGGTGCGACCAGTCCATCTGAGGGTGGCTGATAATTTCATCACTGTTGGCCATAGAGTGCACTTCAAAATGGGTGGCAGACGTGTCATCTCGAAAAGATTCTAAGGTTTTTGGCATTTTCATGTCAACCAAGGTTTAGGCACATTCGTGTCTCTCGAGTTTTTGGGCTTGACCCCAGTTGGCTTAGTCCCAAGTATTTTTGAGCTTGTCCTCAGTTTAACAAAGGTTTTTAATGTTTTCACATTAACTAAGGTTTGGACATATCCATGTCTCGAAAGTTTTTATGGGCTTGTCCCCAGTTTGGCTTAGTCCCCAGTTTATCGGGCTTGTCCCCAGAATTGGCTTAGTCCCAAGAATCCCGGGATTATCCCCAGCACATTAACAAATTCTTTTCAGGATCCCTCTGCTTGGGAAGCTCAGAGGTCAAAAGTTAATTCAGGAATCGGGGTTTCGTCTTGTAAACTACAAGATCCCTCCACCCGGATCCCCGATCATTATCTGTTACACTAACATTGTTTGCAGGAAATACAAAAAGAGCAATCGACAGGGTTCCGACTGATGTATGGGGAAGACAACAACTTGGAGTTATTTATGGGGAAATCACATGAGAAGTTGCATTGCTATCAAATCGGGAGCTAACGAGTCACCTTCGTAATTATTTCAAGAGATGACGTTGAGTTTGAATTTTTACAGCCGTATTCTTGGTCGACAACTGTTAAAATTCAGGGGCAATTGTTAGGGCTGATAATCCGGGATCCTGGCGTCAGCTCAAATGGTTTGGTATCCTTATGCAAGTTCAGGATCCTGGCAGGTTCGAGCATCCTGAATTACAGTTATCAACTAACCCGTTTGTTTTTCCCATGTGTCTTATTAATTGCAGGGTCAAAGAAACGTGTAGACAAGCCTAAAGACTCGGACAAATGATATAGAACGTGGACTAAGTGGTCTACAACGTTCATATTGGCTCAGTTGGGAGAATCCCTGAAATATAGGACAGTTGGTTATATTATTTCAGGATGCTCATCAGAAGCTCAAAGGATCCTGAACTACAGTTATCGATTAACCATTACAATTGTCCACGTGTCTTAATTGATTGCAGGTATTAAGGGACGTGTAAATGATGGCTAAAGACTCGGTCAAGGCTTTATGGGACGTGTTGTAACTGACTCCAACGTTCACAAAGACTTGAAGACTCAATCCCTAGTTTTTAGCCTAGTTAGTTAATGCATTTTTGACTATTTAAACGAGCTCTAGGTCATTCATTCGGGGACACACACAACTCATGATACTCGCTATCAAAACTCTCTGTAACACTTAGAATACGAGCTCATTTCACTTGTACCAAATACTTTCATCATATAAAAGTTTTAGGAGGCAGGTACTTTGAACCGGCCCCCGAGGTTTTTTGCTAGGCTCCTTGAGGATACTCAAGGATTCCTGGATTTTCCCTCGTTACATCCTCGTGTCAATCTCCAAACTTACATTTTCATCTTTATTTACATCAAACACGCTACCTCACATACAAAGTTTGATCAACTAATTGCTTAGGCAGTTTTTGACCAAAACAGTGATGGTAAAGGAAAGGCAGAGACTAAAGCTTTGGTTGTCCAAGATTGTGGAGAATACCAGTGGGCTTCATAGGTCAGGGAACTCAGTCTGACGGGTGCCATGATTGCTCAAATGGAGACTGGTGCTGATGAAGAGCATGCTTTTGTGGTAACTGATGAAGAAAACCTGGTTGAAGATAAAGAAGCTTTTGCTTCCGAGGTCGACAACACCAAGGTATGTACTAATCCCACTTGTGCTCGTTTAATTCCTGGCCTTAGACAACTTTGGAAAAATAGTGAGACAGAATTGTTTGACATGCAATGCTCTAGAAGTTCGTTTAAGGGTAGATGGGAAAAGAGTGAGGATAAGGTCAAAGCACAAAAACTAGATATAGAGAAATATCAAGCCCTAGCCACTCAGAAGTCTGTTATGTATGACAACGCTAAGTTAGAAATAGCTGAGCTTAGTAAGCAGATAGATGAACTTAAGCATCAGAACAATGAGTTACAGGTAAAGTTGGATGTGAATCAAATGAGAAGCAAAAGAATGCTAGAAGCTAGTAAATCTTTGTCCACGTGCATAACTGATGTTAGAATGGGTAAGGATAAAGGTGGAATAGGAATTAGCTTCACGGACAAAATTAAGAATAATGTTCCTCAAGCTGTGACTAGAGATATTATAGGAATGATCTTTGAGAAGGACCAGGTAGATAGATCTACATCTGAAATGCATGAAGCAGGACCTCCCCTAGATAGTGTTTTGGTTGGTGTGAAACCTATGACTGAAGAGGAACTAGAAAATGAGAAACATATGCTGTATGGGCTGGGTAATCAGAATAGAACTGTTACATCCACAAGTGAACCAGGTCCATCCCAGGAACCATTAAACAATAATGTTGGTTCTTCTGACAATTTTGTTTCATGTGCAGATGTAGTAGATGTTCAAGATGTTTCTGGGGAGGATGCTGAATGATTGAAAGTCAATGAATGTCATGTGTCTAGTAGTTTAATGTCTGATTTCCTAAGGACGATGTTCTAGCATCTGTGTCTGAACTTAATGCGTCCAAGTCAAAACATTTAGTTGTATCTATGTCTGCAAAACATGTTTTTGATTCTAATGAAAAAGTTAATGGTTTTAAAATTCGTGTGCCTAACACAAGAGTTGGTCGTGAGTCTAAGCCCAAGGACTTTGTCCCTTATCCCCAGGTTGTGTCTACTTTCAACAGAACAAACAAATCAAAATCGGAACAATTTTGTTTAATTACTTAATCAGAAAAATTTCCGAAACATGTAATACACAAATGGGATGACAAGCCTTAATGGAAGTCGTCTTATCCAAGACGCTCATACCTTTGTAGTCATGTTAATGGGCCTAGACTTATGAATTGCTTTCAATGTGGAAAACCAGGACACTTTGCTGCAAACTGTGTGAACAGACCTTACCAACCATACTATCTGCAAAACCCACGGACTAGTATGTTGGAGAAAATGATGACAGGTGAAAATAGAAAGCAAAAGCAACAAGCTTTGTCACAGGGGAAGCAGTGTTCAGAACCAATGAAGGCATAAAAGTCAAAGGTTTCAAACACAAAAGCTCCAGTGACAAAGCCTGTTGATGAAAAGTGGAATGTGGTAGAAAGAATGGTAGGTTCTGTAGCATGTCCTTACATGCTCTCCCTTTGCCAGCTTTGACAGATTCTTCATATTAGCATGTCCCAGACGACGATGCCACAACAATGCCAGATTTTCAGTTTGCTTTGAGATAAGGCAGGCTTCTTCAGATTTCAGAGGATTACCCATGTTGAGGAGATAAGAATTTGCTCGTCTTGGTGTACGCATCAGAATACACTCCTCAGGAATCTTCACACCAGGCTTGAGGATGATGCATTCCTTCTTGTTGAACAAAACAGAATATTCTCGATCACAAATCTGCGACACACTGAGCAGACTGTGAGAGAATTCTTCTACATAATGCACATCCGAGAACTTCAAGCTACTACATATGGATCTCTTCGGCCCAATGCAAGTTCAAAGCGTCAGCAAGTTCTCATACTGTCTGGTTATAGTGGATGATTTCTCTCATTTACTTGGGTTTTCTTTCTGTCAAACAAGCATGAAACTCCAGTGCTTGTGAAACAGTTTGTCACTCTTATAGAGAATCAGTTGAGCAAAAGGGTAAAGGCTATTAGAACAGACAACAGAACAGAATTTAAGAATGCTGAATTGAATATGTTCTGTGGAGTAAAAGGTATAGAAAGACAATTCAGTGCACCATACACGCCTCGACAAAATGGTGTTGCTCAAAGAAGAAACATAACTCTTATTGAAGCTGCCAGAACTATGCTGTGTGATGCAAGATTACCAATTTTCTTCTGGGCCGAAGCAGTCAACACTGCATGTTATGTGCAGATTCGGGTACTGTTGAACAAGCGACATGAGATGACGCCTTTTCAGATTATCTATGGAGAAAAGCCAAGGGTGGGGTACTTCAAGACTTTCGGGTGTCCTTGCACTGTGTTAATTCAATCTGATGTGGGGAAGTTCGAAGCAAAGGCTGATGAATGTTATTTTGTGGGATATTCTGCAAATAGTGCTTATCGGGTCTACAAAAAAACCACCAAATTGATAATTGAGGCATTTGATGTTGACTGGTTGGAAGATAATCCAACAGATGCAGGAATTGGACCGGACTGGATCTTTGACTATGGGTCTTTCTTTAAAGGGTTTGACTACTCAAACATGTTTCCCAATCTTGAAGAAGAATACATTATCGCTCCGGCTCCTGGAGTGAGGCCAACTGTGGAAAAGGTCAGAGACAGTGTATCATAAACAACTCCTAAGGACGATGTTGTGGATGTTCCAGAATCGTCAGGAACTTATGATGATCAGAAGGATTCTGAAACCCTAGGTATGAATAATGATGTTAATGATACTAACCTGCATGTTTCTGTTTCAGTGCCAGATGTTCAAACTACAAGAATCAACAAAGATCTTCCACTTAGCAATGTGGTCGGGCCAGTGACAGCATGAGTCACAACTAGAAGCCGGTCGGGTAACATCAATTACTCCATGTACTCGTGCTTTATCTCCCAGATAGAGCCTCCAAATGTGATGGTAGCTCTTAAGGATCCAAGTTGGATTGAGGCTATGCACAATAAAGTGAATCAATTTTCAAAATTGGGAGTGTGGCGACTAGTGAAAATGCCAGAAGATAAAAAGGTTATATCCACAAGATGGTTGTACAAGAACAAGAAAGATGATACGGGTATAATCGTAAGGAACAAGGCAAGGCTGATTGTTCAGGGACATAGACAAGTTCATGGGGTTGATTATGATAAGGTATATGCTCCAGTGGCTAGATTGGAAGCAATTCGGATCTTTCTTGTTGTGGCTACGTATCTCAATTTCACGGTGCATCAGATGGATGTGAAGACAGCCTTCCTCTATGCAGAAATGAATGAAGAAGTCTATGTGGCTCAGCCACCAGGGTTTGTGGATGAAGAGCATCCGGATCATGTATATCTCCTGGATAAAGCCTTGTATGGTTTGCATCAAACTCCCCGCACATGGTATGAGACCCTGTTAAAGCATTTGGTAGATAATGGTTATACACGGGGAGTAGTTGATGAAACATTGTTCAGAAGGAAGGTGGAGGATGATATCATAATGGTGCAAGTGTATGTGGATGACATCATCTACGGATCTACTGATGCACCGCATCATATACATGTTTTCGAGTGATTAATCCCGCATTTTATCCGGCTTTTGTTTGAGTTTTGATGAGATTTTGGTACTTAATTGTTCAAATGTTGAATTTTAGGTGATCTGGTGGTGATCGGTTGATTTGTGGTGATTCGGGCGAAAACGGAACGCGATTTGGAGCCCGGGAGTGAAAGATAGAAAAATTGAAAATCTGCTGCAGTGTCAGTCATGGACCAGCGAGCCCCAGTCTGTCAGTTTTCGCTGGTCCATGATCATGGAATCCAGAAAAGAGTAAAGTGGGCCTCATGGACCAGCGAGTCTCCCTTTCTCAGTTTCGTTGGTCCATGAACGGGCCCAGTTGGCTAAAAAAATCCAAAACGTGTATTTAAGCATTCTTGGAGTCTAGGGTTATAGAAAATTCGACCAGAGAGCACGTTTTTTAGAGATCTTCGAGATTAGAGGTCATTTTGGAGCAATCAAGGGCCGGATTGAAGATTTTGAAGCTTAGATTGAAGATTTGAAGGCTTCGGTTGGAGATTTCTTCATATAAATCGGTTTCTTCTTCCTAGTTGTTGATTGTTTGTTCATGTTTTGCTTAGATTTGACTGATTTCATGATTAGAGACATGATTTGTGGCTGATTTCTCATTTATCACTTAGTTTAGATGAAGCTTTACCCATTTTGACTTTTCGGTTTGACTTTTCAACATGATTATGTGATTTTTGCTCTTGATTCTAGTTTTGATTGTTTGGGATGATTATGTGTGCTTAATTAGCTGCTGTTAATGATGTATTATGTGGACTAATTGATAGGGATTGTGGAATTGCAACCATTATTAGTTAGTTTATTGTTGATCCTTAGACTTAAATGGGTTTTTGGGTTAATGCATGATCCGGAGACCTCCTACATGATGATATATCATTGATTAGTGGCTGATTTTGTGTGCATGCTTGTGGAATAAACTTGACCGAGTTGTTTCATTTGCTAGTTATTGGCTAGACATTGTTTGATAGGTTAAAATACTTGTGACCGCGAGATTTGAGCCCATCTATTCATGTTTAGTGATTTCTAGGTTCTAGATAATCAAAATTAGAGTCATTGCATGTATTAGGATTCATTTAGAGAGACCTCTCTTGGTGTTTCCCGATTTATGCGAGTTTTGCTTGTTTTGACCGAAACTGTGAAACTGTTGTGTAAATTCACATATTATGCTATTTGTACTTCATTTAGAATTGTCTGATCATTCGGGATGTGTCTATAGTCCTCCTTGGTCGGATTATTCTCACTTGGGATAGTCTCATGTTGATAGGTCTTGCCGGGGGTCTTATGTGGATTTAGTGGATTCTAGGCTAGGTGATATCTCTCTCATTCTGTTTTTTCTGTCGTTTGCGTTGTTTGCTGTTTGTTTACTGTTAGACTTATTGCTTGCTTAGTTTACTTAATTCAATCATTCCAATTGCATCGATTAAATATTAGTTATGATACATTATCGGGAGTCTGATTACGCTTCTGTGGATTGATACTCGGTACTTATTGATACTATATTGCATGCGACGGGTACGCTTGCCCTAGTGTGTGGTTTGGTCACTCAGTATTTACCTTTTTAAACTTGACCACATTTTTATATATCCAAATTGACACATCAAGTTTTTGGCGCCGTTGCCGGGGACGCGTCAGATTCCGAGAAAGATCCGAGCTGGTAGTTTAACCATTTGTTTGCTTATTTTTTTTTTCTTTTTCTCTAGTGTGTTTATTTTCTTGTTTTCTTTGTTTATTTTTTTCTTGTTTAGTTGTTTTACTTTGGCCTTTTAGGATAGATTTATTTTTCTTTTTGTTTGACTGTTCTCTACAACAAATTTCATGGAGTGGTACTTTGAGCAAAATTATGAGAGATATCTTGTGCGATGTGATATTTGTGGGAAGCCCCATCATGCACAATTTTGCAATTATTCCGCGGGGCCTCCCACCGGTTATTATAATTATTCACCGTCACCAGCATACAACTTTGGAGTTAGCAAACAAGCCCCAACCGAGGATAATAGCACGAAGAAGTTAAAGGATATGATGGCTCAACTCTTACAACAAAACGCTCGAGTGGTGCAGCAGAATGAAGCTCGGTTTAGGAAGAACGAACAAGATATAGCATTACTTGCCAAAGAGTTGAGCAATTTGGGAGCTCGTGCCCAAAATTTAGAGAGAACCGCGAACGAGCTCTTAGAATCTATTTCTGAGAGCCAACATGTTTATGAGGAGAGTTATGATGAGTTTGAGCAGGAGATCTTAATGGACGAGGTGCAATCGAGGCTAAGCCCATCAAGTACCGCACATGTCCCACCTCCAGTTCAGCTCGAGATCAGTCACGATGAGCCACACTCAGATGCGTTGCAGGCAGATCTAGTCCTTCCTCATTTATACTCTCACGATGCATTTGATGATCAGATGTTAGAGGAATTTGGAGACGATTGGCTAGCTGTGCCACTCGTGGTTGAGAATGCTGATACTTTTGATCCAGATAATGATCTCGAGGAGTTGGAGGCCATGCTATATGGAGGGCCGGGTATGGAAATTAAGGAAAAATCATCACATGTGGACAACTTAGCTGAGAGCATATTTATTGGAGCCACATATCCTCTCCCCGATCCACCTCTGGTTGGTCTGAAGACTCCAAGAACCTTGCACACCACGACAAAGAAGAAGTATGGGGAGAAGAAGTGTGTTAAAGTGAAGCGGAAAAAGCCACCTGATGTGAAGAAAAAGATTTCAGTGAGTGATAGGTCATGGGTGGCTGACATGTACGCCATATACTTACGAGATCGACATAAGGGAGTTGAGTCCGAAGTTGAGGAGTGGCGTGTGCATGGTTCCGATGAGAGCATTTTTGGCAGTGAGGGAGGCTACATCCATGACCCCGGTTGACTTCACCGTAGGTTCGAGTCGGGATGACGACTCGTAAATAACTTCAGCACTTGCGGGAGGCAACCCGTTTAGGTCTTTAGGTTAATTTAGGTTATTGGAGTGTGTTTGGTTGATTTTTAGCTTTGTTTGACTTTTTATTGGTCAACTTTGACTTTTTGGTAATTTTAGGTTAAAGTTTTTGCATTTGATCTTTCTTTTTCCATTTTATACATGGTTTTTAGTTTTGCAGGTTTACGGATGCATCCGGGACATAATTCTGAGCAAAACGGATGAGGATTGCATCATTTTGAGTGCCTAAGTCAAGACTTTGCAAAATATGGGTATTTTTGGAATTTTGGATATGTTTCGGGTAAAGAACAAGCGTAACAGGTTTGTGTTATCTTTTGTGAGTCCCGAACAGTCTCGGGTAAGTGTCTTGATAGTTATGAATGATCCTTGATGACTCGAGTTGTCGGTTTTACGATTCTTTTGGTTTTTAAGAATTTAAAGATTTTTGGTTTGCTGCTGCAGTGCAGTCATGGACCAGCGAACCCTTATCTCTGTCACTCGCTGGTCCATGACCCATTAAGAATCTGCAAGTAGATTGTGCATTGCAGTCATGGACCAGCGAACCCTTATCTTTGTCACTCGCTGGTCTATGAACCATCCATAAAAAATAAAAAAAAATAAAAAAAATTAAAAATAAATAAAAAATCAGAAAATTATGTTTAGTAATTTAGGGCTTCTTTGTTTTAATTCCGTTGACTTGATAAGAGTGAAACACAACACCAAAAGATCAAATCTTGATTGAAGAACACAAATACTTTCTTGGATAGATGATTACGATCGTAAATACAAGATTGTGGCTGGAAATCGTAAACAACTAGCCAGTAGAATCATAAACAACTAGGGTGTATATATGTAACGCCCCAAACCCTCTTATGTGATTTTTAATGTGAAAATGTTTCGTTTTGTATGGGATAGGTCGGATTGTGCGGCTAGTAAACGCACCCCGACAGGTTTAGTAAAATACCAAATTAGTCACTAATTTGTATTTTGAGACTAGATGAGTTTTTAATAAAAGTTAGAGGTTAAATGGGTAAATATGAAGTTTAGGCCTGAATTAAATAAAATGGTAAAGTAAGGGGGCTAATGTGTAACATAAGTTAAAACAAAACAAGAAAAGAAAAGTCTGGGATTTCTCCCAGACGTGGGTCGCGAACAGGAGAAAGGAGAAAGGGGGGAATTAGGGTTCCAGCTCAATCCACCTCAAATCTGTGAGTTTATGTGAAAATTCGGTAGTGGGGGACTGAAATTCAACTAAGGAGGGAGTCTAGGCTGCGAATTTATCATCCATTTCGGATTTCTCACATCAAGTAAGTGTGTTTGAGGTTAATGGATTTTATGAAAAATCAAAGATAGATCAAATTGGTGTTAGAGGATGTTATGTAGGGACTTGTGTGCTAATTTGATGCATGATTCTACCCCTGCATGTGTATATTTGACTTGATTCTTAGTAAGATAGTAATGGGGTTAAAACCCACTTCATGTGAGCCGAAATTTAAGGTTAGATGGGTGGTTGGGTTGGATTTTAGATCATAAGAGCTTGATTCTTGTGATAGGTTAGCAATTCTTCATGAAATTTGATGAATATATGCATTTATAGTCAAAGATGGATTAAATGGTATGAAGAAATATTACTTACAAGAAAGAATGATAATTGTGCACTCTAAGTGTTCGATGAAATGCCTAGGTGAAAATTTAGTAGGCTTAAGGCATGAACCATTGCATAAATTGAAGTGTTGTGTGATGTAACAAGAAGTTTGTGTATGTGTTCTTGATAAGAGTCTAGAAATACATAGACTTTGATCCTTTGTAGATATGGCCTTGTGTGTGTGTATGATAATTGGAAGTCAAGTGCTCCAACACTTGGCATGGGTTATTAGTGTGCCTTAGCATTTGCAAGAATGTGGATATTCATGATTTACTAATAATCATGGTAATATAGGTGAAACCGGTGGAAGCTCAAGCCACCAACGTGAAGGAAAAACCAAGATCTAAACGCTTGAGGTAACGTAAGAATGTTTAGTTATGTATATGTATATATATATACCTAAAAGTGATCAATATATCTATATGTGTGATGTTATACCCATGGTTGGGAGAAATGGGACTTACAAGTCCTAAAGAATGAAATAGTTCAATGAACTTAAGTAAGCTTGAACAAATCTGCAAAATTAACCCGTTTGGGTAAGAATGGAAGAATCGACCCTTTGTGGGTAAGAGGTGGAAACCATGTTTTTCAAGAATGGCCTTTGGGTAAGAGTAGGGAATTGTATTCGATGCAATATGAGTGTAATTGCGAATAAAGAACTAACGTTGTGTGTATTGATAGGAACGTTAAAAATGGGTCAAACGGGTCAAATGGGTTGGGATTCCATTGGTTTGATTCTCATGTGTTGATTTGTAGATGGCTATGGGAATTTAGTGGAAAGGATTGTCAATTTGGTCAAATAAAGGATTTGTGGTACTTGGAATGAATTTTTGTTATGTGCAGGAAATCTGAAACTTAGCCAAAATTTGGCTAAGTATGAAAACAGGGGAGAACTGGACGAATCCCTGGAAATCTCTCTCCAAGCGTATCGCTTGGAGAGTGGGAACCAGGAGGCGATACGCCAGGGGTACTAGGCGTATCGCCTGGTAAGCCAGGAGTTCTAGGCGATACGCCTAGAACTGCACCACTCGGATTAGTGTGGTTTTCTCATCCTATGCTATAATAAATGATTGAATTTGCTGTAGGTTACCTTTTACTAATACGTTACTGGTACTTGGTGACAGGTAGTAACGTTAATGGGGAAGCGGGTCCAGATTGAGCACTTTGGGAGAAGGAACCGAACACACACAAGGAAGGGTAGTTTTATGGGGTGTCATAGTCATCCTGTTTTGTTAATCTTTGCGCACTCTGAATATGATGTATTTAAACAAACAAACCTATGGTTGTAAGAATGTTAATGGTTCAAGTGGTCGAGTATGGAACCGTCTTTTAAAAGAAAAAAAATTTACGGGTCGATTTTTCCTTGAAAAATTATCAAAAAGGTAGTGGGATGCCACAAGTTGGTATCAGAGCCACGGTTTGAGGGATTCAAGTGTTGTGGGACGCTTGAACTCAAACCAAGTGCTCGGGGAATTGATACAGTGTTCGGTTCGAGGCTCAATCGGGTGACCCGGTAAGTATTTAGTGTTGTTTAAATTCCATATAATTATTGACATTAGATGAACAAGTATGAACTTGAATGTACGTGATGCGTAAAATTCAAGTAAGAATGTAAAGATGGGGTAAAACTAAGCATCTGGGGTGATGAATGAAATCTCACACTCAAATGCGTAAGATGTAACAAGAAGGCCAGGTTGGCCTAAGGGGTGAGAATGAGATGTAAGAATGATGAAATGACCCTCGAATGTGATATTCACAACGTGGGTAAGATGGAAATAAATAAGAATGGTGGTGAATGATTACCTTGTAGTGACGAGTGGATTGTCACACCCCCAATCTCCACTAACGGAGTATAACCGTGCGGGGTGTGATCCAGACCAGGATCCAAGTCTTTAGTTACAACCAAGCCATAGTTAAAGGGGTAAACAGTCATGTATTACATTAAATAAATCAGAGTTTACATTTCACAAAAATCAGCGGAAACATTAAAAGTTTATAAGGTTGTTGTTTAGTAAAAGTGATTACTAAGGTATCTGAAATACGACTTTCAAAAGGGTTTCACAAAGAACAAGTACTGCCAACGCCCGTGCCATCCATGATCCTCCAAGCCACCTGAAAAGCATTCAACAATCAAGTGTCAGCCAAGGCTGGTGAGTTCACTAAAGCGATCTACCCGTCACAAGTAGACCTAATGTTTATGAATAAAGACAGGTACAACACAATCAATATCATAAGACCTGTAAAATTTTCCATATCGTAGGTAGCTAGCCTAACTTATGCACATTTGAATTGTTCGCAACCGAAGCTGACAATGTATAGGGATTACCTACGGATTTGCCTTCCCGTGTCCTGAAAGACCACGGAGGGTAGGATAACATTGGTCCCAGTCCGACCTCCAGTCAGGTTGGTGCATCACGTGCACCGCTGGGCGGGGGTGTCAATCCCCAGTAGTACTACTCAACATCACCTAGCTATTCTATATTAACGGTCCGAATGTAAGGACTTTTGAAGTTTAACAATCAATTCAATGATACATATGATATTTGGTCGGAAAAAGTTTACTTAGTAAGAAATACCTTACCGTTGCGCATTATCGTCCCTGAATGGACATAGCAACATATAGTAATGAACTCACCTGAGGGGGCACTGGTACTCAGCCAAAAGAAGCAATAGGTTGGTCACAATCAACCTACTCGGGCAAATATGACCTAAACGGGTTAGGAGGTGTCGCGAGGACTAAAATAGCAATCTTAGCTCCTAAACATGTTTCATGCAATCATACAAGTCACTCAATGCACATACAAGTCCCAGATTGGGAGAAAATCAAGAAATTGCAATTTTTGTCAAAATTGACCCAGAAAGTCAAACTTCAAGCACTTAACTAGTGGCATAGCTAAAATCCACAATACTTGGAATTAAATCTTTAAATTTTACAGGCATATACTACATATCAATTAGGATTTGTTTCAAAAAGAATCAAGTAAAAAGGTTAAGGTATGAGAAAGTTATGCACGTCGGAAGTTGACACTTTTGGCATTTAGCAAACAAGTCAAGGTAAAATGGAAACTTGCATAACTCACTCAAAGTTTTGAATTTATGAACCAACTTCTCCAGATCTTACTTTTAACATATAAACATCATTTAAAAATAGCAAACTCGTCAATAAAACAAGATTAGCATGCTCAACCAATTTGAAAAGTCTACTTTTCACAGAAAATGACAGCTTTGCACACCTAACTTGCAGCTGTGTTTTGGATGACCAAACGGAGGTTTTAGAAAGTGTGCGAGTAGGCGTTGTAAAGCTAAGACATTATAAATTTACTACGGAAAAAGAATCAACTGATTTCGAAAAAAATTGAGTGAGTTATGACCTCTGCAAGTCAGCCTAAAAATCTGGACGAATCTGTCCATACTTTATAGTTTGCAAAGATTTCGGTTTTCTAATTTTGAGCAACAATTTGGTCATCCAACACCTACTAACATAATTATAAACACTTTAACATGGATTTTCAGTTCTCAACATGTTCATATCAAGTTCATAGCAAAAACCCAACATAGTAATTAGCATTCAAGCACATATACCCAATTTCTATGTCCAAACACCCAACATGCATAAAAGAACATTCATAGCAGATTTGAACACAATTTCCAGCCCTTAAACCCAACTTCAAGTCAGCCCCAAATCAGCCTTTAACATACCTTAACTTAAAACATGATTTATGAGCATAGAAGCTCACTATTTAGCATTCAAACACAAAAG
Organism: Deinandra increscens subsp. villosa; assembly: GCA_039602395.1. Taxonomy (NCBI): domain Eukaryota; kingdom Viridiplantae; phylum Streptophyta; class Magnoliopsida; order Asterales; family Asteraceae; genus Deinandra; species Deinandra increscens. The sequence continues at coordinate 40,187,770 of JBCNJP010000025.1, forward strand.
AACACACATGCAACCATGAATTTCGGATTCCAGATTTTAGGGCTTACAAGTTAGAGAGAGAAATCGCAGGTGGGAGGAGAGGAGAAGAAGAAGGAGCTTCCTTTGGTGTTCTTGAAGCTTGTAGGAGCTTAGGATCTTCGAATTTTACCTCTTTATGCTTGATTTCTCCAAAAATCGCGATTGTGTGTGTGTGTGTTGAGTCGTGAAGAAGAGAGGGAGAGGGGAGCTGAGATCGTGAATGGGGGTGGGGGATGGGTTTTGTGCAGATTTTGATTAAGTATAAATTACCATTTAAGCCCCTCAAGTTTCATTTTTAAGCATAAGGGTATAAAACTCATTTTAAGTGGGTTTTTAACTAAAAGTTGTAAAGTAAAAATTTTAAAAACATCACCAATTGTTTGAAACTCATTTAACATGCAAGACTTAGTCGGGACAAGTATAAATATCATTTACACATGAAAATTCAAATTTACACACAAAGCCCGGCTTTGCATAAAAAATGCAATTTTTCACAACTAACACATAAGATCGCGAAATGAGTTCACGAAACAAGTTACTAAAATTAATTAGCAAATAAACATGAATAAACATGTAATCATTTAAATAACGGGTCTCGGGTTCGTTAACGGAACTAACGGAACTAACGGAAAAAGTTAACGGAGTTAACGGAAGAAAGTTAGCGGAGTTAACCTGGAAGGTTGCAATTGTCACAGCCTCCCCATGTTAAAGAATTTTCGTCCCGAAAATTGTCGTAACGCTCAAGGTGCGTAAAATTTCTAGTTGTCACATCGTTCCCGAGTTGAAAGGAAATTTCCTTCAGTGCTAACTGTTTCACGGAATTTGCCCTGATAGTGTTATTATTAGAGAATCCAAGTTCTCTGTTCCAAGGGGAGTGATGGATGGTATATGATTAAAAGCATTGAATGGGCATTGCGCACGAGCGTATAAAGAGTGATTTTTCTATGACAAACGTATCTACGAGTTAGTTGAATCGCATCTCATGGTCAGGTTTGACAAGTGCCACGATGACACCGTATCCGATATCAAAATATTTAACGCGACGAAGTAACCATACGTCCGAGTAACCTTCAGCTATAGTATCCAATAAGATAACATAAAGTATTGTGTCACATGACACGATAGAGGCAAAAAGTGCTGCAAAAAGGTTTGAGTGTTAACGTATCTAGAGAGTGGGTTTGCATCCTTGAATTTGGCTAAGATCGGGTGGTTCTTATAGTTCGCAGAAAAGTACCAATAGCATAGCGAGTAAACGTGGTAATCTCATAAAGAGTCGCTCAGCTTCACCAAGCCGGTGACTGGTTTTGAATGTAGGCGTTCTCGCGATAGATAAGCAATGATATGCCGGAAAACGCAATGACTAGAGGACAAATATAAACATTTCACCAATTCCCCTGGTGAAATGAGACGAGTACGGGTCTGGGACGAGTGAACGTTGATAAGGGTCCTGGAAAGGTCATGGGGTTACTCCAAGGAACATGTGATTTGTCTTTTATAATACAAGACTTGAGTTGTTAAAACGTTGTTGTGTTCATTTGGGTCGTAATTTATATTTGACTCTTAGGAGGAAAGTTATATCAAGATGTTTCCTCTCAATCTAGAGGGTTGGAAAACAATGCGTTTTATTTGATTAAACTGTGTATGTCCCTTCTAGTGAAAATATGCATGAGGGACTTGGGAAATCGTAACAGAAATAACAATATAATTTTGCTTTATTGTAGGCAATGCCCCATTAAATGAAGTTTCTCAAAATAAGGTTTTTGTCTATAATTTCAAGGTAAATTTGTGGTTCAGCACTGATCCCACCTTCCACATGTCGTTAGTGCTTATGTATAGGGTGTACCGCAGCTAACCCACCACACTACCAGCACGTTGAGGGTGCACCGGTTTCCTTGTCATTCCTGGCTATTTGACAAATCTTGTTAGATAATATACTTGAAAATAAGGTTTTTCTTTATGTTGATTCCTGGTGCTTTTGAGTTTGAATGGGAGAGAAAAATTTGAACCCATGCAATCATGTGAAAAATTTGAATTTTACGACAAAAAGGTTTTTCCATGTTTTCGGTCGGTGGGGGTCTTCGTCTAGGGTGCGGATGATTAAGGGTTTAGCGGACGAAATGCGAATACAATTTGAGTTTCTAAAGAGGATTCAAAAGAGAAGGTAGTCTTTCACGTTTAGGTTTAAAATGAGGTTCGCCAACATGGGATATATCGTTACGAATATTACCCTCCGGTAAAGATTCAAAATAGGGGTGACGTTCTAATGACCGAAAGTTTCTTTGTGGAGGCGTGAATGATATCAAGTAGGGGAATACAGATTTAGGATGAAGAGCGAGGCGTTTAGTGTAGGATAGTTACAACTGGTCGATCCAGTACCATTCTGACGAGTCTGGAGAAAAACGATTTGGGTTGACCGATATCAATGCGATTGTGTCGACGGTGGAACCATACAGAAGAATCGAGCACCAGCTTATATCGGCCCTCAAGAGTAAGTAAAAGTGCAAACGCGTAGTAGGAGTAGGTTTCCGAAATACCAAGTGCTGACGATTTCAAAATACTAGCTGACTTTCAATGAATGCAAATACGAGTTGTAGCTAAGGTTTCGCGGGGTTTATTGCGTATCGAAAAGTCGCATTGCACATAAGATGTAAAAATATCGGGTACTTGGGTCGCTTTCGATGATCCTCGGGTAGCTCGCCGCATAAATGATAAATTCAAACGTGTCTTCGCCAATTCTGGAGTCAATCTACTTCCTTACGCGTGTTATCGAGAGTTCGAATCAATCATTTGGTTCAGTCACCATTGGTTATGAAACAGGGGTTACCAAGGAAAGTCTTTCTAGAGAAGGAGGAATGAGGACAATGGATAACGATGTATGATGTTGTGGAACTTTCCTAGCATAATGCTGCCTAGTGTTGGTTGTCAATGTTTGTCGTACGGGAGCTTCTGACAAAGAAGTGCATGGAAAAGTCATTGATGAGGTTAACTAGCCACAATGGCTCAAGGCTTGGAGACCTTCCAAGTAACACAGGGTAAAAAGAGTAGAAGGTTTGGTAGTTAAGTTCGCAGACGGATCGTGTGTTGAAGACAAAGCAGATTGTACGGGTTCGAGAAGTAATCAACATTGCTCCGTTGGGTGAAACAGTATTTGTAGTGAGGTAATAAGTGTTTAAAATCGTGACGAGGCTACTAGTCGAGAGAGAAGAACTTCATAAGATTTTCCTGCCGAAAGGTTAGTTCTAATGGTTGAGGTGTAATTGTCCATTCAAGACGTCCGGGCTTCCATCAGGTTAGAGTTTATGAAGTCGTTGTACAATTGCGAGGGCTTGCAGGGTGGTTATAGCGGTAAATTTCATAAGAGTAGAATTAAGAGTGCGGATAAATCAAGATCAGTTATAAGTTTAACCACGGATCGCTCGCAGCGAGGGGAGGTCTCGTCACCAAATGATGTAAGTGATATGATGTCTCACAGGGGTTATCATTTGCACCAGCATTTCTAAAGGATTTTGATAGGTTGGATACTATATCTAGAAGAAAGGAGAACAAGTGTGATAGCAAAATGAACTTTGCTATATGTCCTCAACCATATGGTTGAGTCCCTTTAGCTTGAGAAATTGATGTTAGGGAATTTTTGAAAATGCAAGGTCGTATTCCTTACAACCGACGGTCTGCCGAGCAGGATTCCCCAGGGCTTCCATACACTGCAAATTACATTTACGTGTGCACCCGTAACGGCAACTTACCTTGTATGGTCACTCTGGTTCCTCTTACTTTAGCTACCAGGTTCGATGGGGTAGTATGTGGTTTCCAAGGGGTAAGTATCAAGAATGTGGTCATTAAATCAAAGGTAACTGACTGGGATTTGCCAAGGAGACAAGTTCTGAGAAAATCAGCTCATCTAATTTAAAGTTTATCGTAGGTACAATTTGGTAAGCAAGTGGTTCAGTAGGAGTATGGGCAGGGCAGGCTACAATGCCTCCAACTTACTTAAAGATATAGAGTAGTTATTGTCTGACTCGATCACGAATCCGTTATATACACATATGTTTATATATATACTGAGAGAATCTCATATTGTACTTAGTCATCACATGCCTGATTTCATTTATGTTACTAAAGTCACATTCACGTTGAATTATCACACAACACTATGTGATTTATAATGCGAGGTCTAAATTGACCAAGGAAAAGAGTGTCAACATTTTTGGGTAACAGACGCAGTCACAAGAATCCCATGAGAAATCATCTGATTTTATACAATGTTGCCCTATACGAGGCTAAACATTTAGTTATACGTGTAGGTCACTAAAAACAGGTTGCTGGTTGTTAAAGCATGTAGCAAATCGTTAAGGCCAATTACCAAATCGTTAAGAGGAGCCACCAAGTCGTTAAGAGCAAATGGGGCAAGTCGTTAACGCTTAAAAACTCAACCAAATCGTTAAGGCAAAATACCCAAATCGTTAAGAACACTGTTGGGAGTCAAATCGTTAAGCACAAAGAAAGCCTGATCGTTAAGACCAATCCCATGCAAGTCGTTAAGTTCAAAAAGTGGCAAATCGTTAAGAACAAATCATGTCAAGTTGTTAAGAACAAATCAGGTCAAGTTGTTAAGAACAAATCAGGTCAGATCTTTAAGAACAATTTCAGGTCAGATCTTTAAGAACAAATTCAGGTCAGATCTTTAAGAACAAAAATCAGGTCAGATCTTTAAGAACAAAATCTGGTCAGATCTTTAAGAACAAAATCAGGTCAGATCTTTAAGAACAAAATCAGGTCAGATCTTTAAGAACAAAATCTGGTCAGATCTTTAAGAACAAAATCAGGTCAGATCTTTAAGAACAAAATCAGGTCAGATCTTTAAGAACAAAATCTGGTCAGATCTTTAAGAACAAAATCTGGTCAGATCTTTAAGAACAAATGGGACCAAATCGTTAAGAGGGAAATGCAAAATCAAGTAAATTATTTCTAAGTCTCGGGAAAGAAAAGTTTCTACCAAGAATCAAGTTCCTATACTAACACGAGGCAGAAATTTCTAAATGAGGATCACCTTTGGCACGCGGAGCAGTACTTTCGGGAAGCATTGTAACCAAAGTTTTCAAAACAGTTACAGTCCGGAAAATTTTACTTCTAAAAATGTTCTGGTTCGCTGTAACCAAGGGCTCTGATACCAATCTGTCACACCCCCAATCTCCACTAACGGAGTATAACCGTGCGGGGTATGATCCAGACCAGGATCCAAGTCTTTAGTAACAACCAAGCCATAGTTAAAGGGGTAAACAGTCATGTATTACATTAAATAAATCAGAGTTTACATTTCACAAAAATCGGCGGAAACATTAAAAGTTTACAAGGTTGTTGTTTAGTAAAAGTGATTACTAAGGTATCTGAAATACGACTTTCAAAAGGGTTTCACAAAGAACAAGTACTTCCAACGCCCGTGCCATCCATGATCCTCCAAGCCACCTGAAAAGCATTCAACAATCAAGTGTCAGCCAAGGCTGGTGAGTTCACTAAAGCGATCTACCCGTCACAAGTAGACCTAATGTTTATGAATAAAGACAGGTACAACACAATCAATATCATAAGACCTGTAAAATTTTCCATATCGTAGGTAGCTAGCCTAATTTATGCACATTTGAATTGTTCGCAACCGAAGCTGACAATGTATAGGGATTACCTACGGATTTGCCTTCCCGTGTCCTGAAAGACCACGGAGGGTAGGATAACATTGGTCCCAGTCCGACCTCCAGTCAGGTTGGTGCATCACGTGCACCGCTGGGCGGGGGTGTCAATCCCCAGTAGTACTACTCAACATCACCTAGCTATTCTATATTAACGGTCCGAATGTAAGGACTTTTGAAGTTTAACAATCAATTCAATGATACATATGATATTTGGTCGGAAAAAGTTTACTTAGTAAGAAATACCTTACCGTTGCGCATTATCGTCCCTGAATGGACATAGCAACATATAGTAATGAACTCACCTGAGGGGGGCACTGGTACTCAGCCAAAAGAAGCAATAGGTTGGTCACAATCAACCTAATCGGGCAAATATGACCTAAACGGGTTAGGAGGTGTCGCGAGGACTAAAATAGAAATCTTAGCTCCTATAACATGTTTCATGCAATCATACAAGTCACTCAATGCACATACAAGTCCCAGATTGGGAGAAAATCAAGAAATTGCAATTTTTGTCAAAGTTGACCCAGAAAGTCAAACTTCAAGCACTTAACTAGTGGCATAGCTAAAATCCACAATACTTGGAACTAACTCTTTAAATTTTACAGGCATATACTACATATCAATTAGGATTTGTTGCAAAAAGAATCAAGTAAAAAGGTTAAGGTATGAGAAAGTTATGCACGTCGGAAGTTGACACTTTTGGCATTTAGCAAACAAGTCAAGGTAAAATGAAAACTTGCATAACTCACTCAAAGTTTTGAATTTATGAACCAAATTCTCCAGATCTTACTTTTAACATATAAACATCATTTAAAAATAGCAAACTCGTCAATAAAACAAGATTAGCATGCTCAACCAATTTGAAAAGTCTACTTTTCACAGAAAATGACAGCTTTGCACACCTAACTTTCAGCTGTGTTTTGGATGACCAAACGGAGGTTTTAGAAAGTGTGCGAGTAGGCGTTGTAAAGCTAAGACATGAAAATTTACTACGGAAAAAGAATCAACTGATTTCGATAAAAATTGAGTGAGTTATGACCTCTGCAAGTCAGCCTAAAAATCTGGACGAATCTGTCCATACTTTATAGTTTGCAAAGATTTCGGTTTTCTAATTTTGAGCAACAATTTGGTCATCCAACACCTACTAACATAATTATAAACACTTTAACATGGATTTTCAGTTCTCAACATGTTCATATCAAGTTCATAGCAAAAACCCAACATAGTAATTAGCATTCAAGCACATATACCCAATTTCTATGTCCAAACACCCAACATGCATAAAAGAACATTCATAGCAGATTTGAACACAATTTCCAGCCCTTAAACCCAACTTCAAGTCAGCCCCAAATCAGCCTTTAACATACCTTAACTTAAAACATGATTTATGAGCATAGAAGCTCACCATTTAGCATTCAAACACAAAAGAACACACATGCAACCATGAATTTCGGATTCAAGATTTTAGGGCTTACAAGTTAGAGAGAGAAATCACAGGTGGGAGGAGAGGAGAAGAAGAAGGAGCTTCCTTTGGTGTTCTTGAAGCTTGTAGGAGCTTAGGATCTTCGAATTTTACCTCTTTACGCTTGATTTCTCCAAAAATCGCGATTGTGTGTGTGTGTGTGTTGAGTCGTGAAGAAGAGAGGGAGAGGGGAGCTGAGATCGTGAATGGGGGTGGGGAATGGGTTTTGTGCAGATTTTGATTAAGTATAAATTACCATTTAAGCCCCTCAAGTTTCATTTTTAAGCATAAGGGTATAAAACTCATTTTAAGTGGGTTTTTAACTAAAAGTTGTAAAGTAAAAATTTTAAAAACATCACCAATTGTTTTAAACTCATTTAACATGCAAGACTTAGTCGGGACAAGTATAAATATCATTTACACATGAAAATTCAAATTTACACACAAAGCCCGGCTTTGCATAAAAAATGCAATTTTTCACAACTAACACATAAGATCGCGAAATGAGTTCACGAAACAAGTTACTAAAATTAATTAGCAAATAAACATGTAATCATTTAAATAACGGGTCTCGGGTTCGTTAACGGAACTAACGGAACTAACGGAAAAAGTTAACGGAGTTAACCGAAAAAAAGTTAGCGTTGTTAACTTGGAAGGTTGCAATTGTCACATGGATAGTTATGTTGAACTTTGTTTTCGCATAACGCATATGGATTGTTAATAAGATGCTAACCTATTGTGAACTTTCAGTTGCAATGGTGAATGAAGATGATCAAGGGGGAGCTTTGACGGAAGCCATGTTGGCGGAAGTCAAGAAGATTGTATCCGATGAAGTTGAGACCTCCGTGGATGCCAGTATACGACTCCACGTGGGTAAGATGGAAGAAACTCTAATGGAGTTATTGGATAAAAGGCTTGAGGCTTTGAAGGATGAATTGAGGGGTGAAGAAAGTGCAGCTAAAGACAAGGGGAAGTGCACGTACAAAGACTTTATGGCGTGCAAGCCTCCACTTTACACTAGTGAAGCAAATCCGATAGCTTGCCACAGGTGGCTAACGGATATGGAAGATGTGTTTGAAAGAAGCAAGTGTGATCCAAGGGATCAGGTGATGTTCGCTACCGGTCAATTACGGACGCGAGCAAAAGATTGGTGGGACATAATGAAGCTTGAAAAAGGAAGGGAAGTGGCGAATGCCATGGAATGGGGGCAATTTAAAGAATTGTTTGAAACTCACCATAGCCCTCAATCGGAGGTGGAAAAGTTGCAAGAAGAGCTCTCTCTATTTCGACAGAAGAAAGGGCAACCAATTGCGGAGGTGATAGGCTTCTTCCTTGACAGGGTGAAGTTTTGTAAAGATGAGTTGCGAACCGAGAGACAGAAAATTCATCGGTTCAATGGCATGTTACACATGGACTTTAGGGAGTTTATAAATGCCTCTAAATGTCAAACCCTTGAAGAATTGATCAATGCGGCACGTGAAAGAGAGATGGAAATTAAGAGACAAGTTGAAAGGGGTGAAAAGAGAGGGATTGAGAGTAGTGCCACCCCTAGTAAGAAACCCAAGGTGGTGGAGACTCCAAAGAAGAATGAGGGTAAAAGTGGTGGGACCTCGGGATGTCCCCACTGCGGTCGAATGCATAAGGGCGAATGTTATCTAAAGACAAAGCCATGTTACAACTGTGGGAAAACGGGACATGGGTACGCTCAGTGCCCTAGTCCTACAAAGTTGGGTTACAACTGTGGCCAGGCGGGCCACAAGAAGAGTGAATGCCCGGGGTTAAATCCGGGGGGAGGTTCAAGTGGAGTAAAGGTAGAGATTCCCAAAGCCAGAGGGAGATCTTATCAAATGACCGTGGAAGAAGGAAAGGTAGATCCAGGGGTGGTGACAGGTATATTCCTTGTAAATTCCATTCCTGTTCATGTATTGTTTGATACGGGTGCGAGTAGGTCGTTTGTTTCACTCGACCTTATTCTTCATCCATCCTTTGTTACTGATAAGTTGTTTGTACCTTTAGAAGTAGAGATAGCTGATAACAAGAGTGTGGTAGTATTTGATGTATGTCGTAACTGTAACATTTCCATTGAAGGGGAAGACTATCCAATTGATCTCATACCCATGTTAATGGGAGAGTTCAAGGTAATAGTGGGGATGGATTGGTTATCGAAGTACCAAGCCAACGTAGACTGTCGCCGCAAGGCGATACAATTAATGTCGCCAAGCGGAAAGAATGTTCAAATCCAGGGAGAAAGAAAAAATAAGATGATGCTATGCTCGGTTATGAAGGCTAGGAAGTACATCCAACACGGGTGTAAATCTTTCCTGGCCTATGTGAAGGATACTACCATGGAGAATAAAAATATGGAAGAGGTACCAATAGTTCGGGAGTATTCTGATGTGTTCCCGGAAGATTTGCCCGGTATTCCACCAGATAGAGAGGTGGAGTTCCGCATTGAATTAATACCTGGTGCCAAGCCGGTTGCTAAGCCCCCGTATCGTTTGGCTCCTACAAAGATGCAAGAGTTGATGAATCAGTTACAAGAGCTACTTGACAAAGGGTTTATTCGACCCAGTGTTTCCCCTTGGGGAGCACCGGTCCTCTTTGTTAAAAAGAAGGATGGTAGGTTAAGGATGTGTATAGACTACAGAGAACTGAACAAGCTAACTGTGAAGAACCGATACCCATTGCCTCGAATTGACGATTTATTTGACCAATTACAAGGCGCGAGTTGGTTTTCTAAGATTGACTTAAGATCGGGCTATCATCAATTGAAGGTGAGAGAAGAGGATATACCGAAGACGGCGTTTCGAACTCGTTACGGGCATTACGAGTTTCTGGTAATGTCTTTCGGGTTAACAAATGCACCCGCGGCTTTCATGGATCTTATGAACCGCGTGTGTAGACCTATGTTAGATAGATCGGTTATCGTCTTTACTGACGATATACTTGTGTATTCGAAGAATAAGGAGGAGCACACCCAACATCTACGCGAGGTGATGGAACTTTTAAGAAAAGAAAAGTTGTATGCGAAATTCTCAAAGTGCTCCTTCTGGCTAAGAGAGGTACAATTCTTGGGGCACGTGATCAACTCTGAAGGTGTCCTGGTGGATCCCTCCAAGGTTGAAGCAATAACAAAATGGGGTACACCGAAAAGTCCAACGGAAATACGTAGCTTCTTGGGCTTGGCGGGTTATTACAGGAGATTTATACAAGATTTCTCCAAGATAGCCTTGCCTTTAACCAAGTTAACTCGGAAAGATGTGAAGTTTGAATGGGGAAGAGAACAAGAGGGATCCTTTAGAATCTTAAAGGAAAAATTAACGCACGCTCCGGTATTGACTTTACCGGAGGGCACGGAAGACTTGGTGGTTTACTCGGATGCTTCATACCTTGGCCTCGGGTGCGTACTTATGCAACGAGGAAAGGTAATTGCTTATGCCTCTAGACAGCTGAAGACTAATGAGGCTAAGTATCCTACTCATGATCTAGAGTTAGCCGCAGTGGTTTTTGCTTTAAAGATTTGGCGACACTACCTCTATGGGGTTAAGTGTACCATTTATACAGACCACAAAAGTTTGAAATACTTTTTCGATCAAAAGGAGTTGAATATGAGACAGAGAAGATGGCTGGAGCTTATCAAGGATTATGATTGTGAAATAAAATATCATCCTGGAAAGGCTAATGTGGTGGCGGATGCCCTAAGTAGGAAAGGGGGTTTGACTCCTATAAAGGTGAGATCCATGAGGTTGGTTGTGACCTCGAGTATTCTTGATACTGTGAGGAATGCTCAACTAGAAGCTATGAAGGAGGATAATTGGAAGCAAGAACGGATCAAGGGGATGGTAAAGGACCTAGTTGATGTCGGGGATGGCTTGAAGTATCGGTTTGGTCGTCTATGGGTTCCGAACACGTGTGGGGTGAAGGAGTTGTTGTTGAACGAGGCTCATAAATCTTGTTACTCAATTCACCCGGGGGCTACTAAAATGTATCGCGATTTGAAATGCGATTATTGGTGGCCTGGTATGAAACGAGATATTGTAAAATATGTGAATAAGTGCATGACGTGTTTGCAAGTGAAGGCGGAGCATCAAAAGCCTTACGGGAAATTGCAATCACTTGAGATACCCGTGTGGAAATGGGAGCATATCACTATGGATCTGCTCACTGGCTTGCCAAAAACGGCAAGGAATACGAATGCGATATGGGTGGTGGTGGATAGATTAACCAAAAGTGCCCACTTTGTACCCATTAACGAATCTAGTGGCTCCGAAGCGTTGGCAAGGATATTCATAGATGAGATAGTATCGATGCATGGTGTTCCTGTTTTGATAACTTCTGATAGGGATACGCGTTTTACCTTGCGGTTTTGGCAGGAATTTCAGAGGAATATAGGTACTCGATTGCATTTCAGTACTGCATATCATCCTCAGACTGACGGGCAGAGTGAGCGGACGATACAAACTCTTGAAGATATGTTGCGAGCTTGTGTACTCGACTTCGGGGGAAGTTGGGATAAATATTTGCACTTGGTGGAATTTGCCTATAATAACAGTTACCACGCAAGCATTGGTACAGCTCCATACGAGATGTTGTATGGTAGGAAGTGCCGAACCCCACTGTGCTGGGGAGAAGTGGGTCAAAGAGAACTTGCCCATAGTGAGATTGTGGAAATAACTACCGAAAAGATTGCTATAGCTCGAACACGTTTGAAGGCCGCTCAAGACAGACAAAAATCTTATGCTGATAAAAGGCGAAGGCCTATCGAGTTCCAAAAAGGGGACCATGTATTGTTAAAATGTTTCATTTTGTATGGGATGGGTCGGATTGTGCGGCTTACTTTACCATATATGTAACGCCCCAAACCCTCTTATGTGATTTTTAATGTGAAAATGTTTCATTTTGTATGGGATGGGTCGGATTGTGCGGCTAGTAAACGCACCCCGACAGGTTTAGTAAAATACCAAATTAGTCACTAAGTTGTATTTTAAGACTAGATGAGTTTTTAATAAAAGTTAGAGGTTAAATGGGTAAATATGAAGTTTAGGCCTGAATTAAATAAAATGGTAAAGTAAGGGGGCTAATGTGTAACATAAGTTAAAACAAAACAAGAAAAGAAAAGTCTGGGATTTCTCCCAGACGTGGGTCGCGAACAGGAGAAAGGAGAAAGGGGGGAATTAGGGTTCCAGCTCAATCCACCTCAAATCTGTGAGTTTATGTGAAAATTCGGTAGTGGGGGACTGAAATTCGACTAAGGAGGGAGTCTAGGCTGCGAATTTATCATCCATTTCGGATTTCTCACATCAAGTAAGTGTGTTTGAGGTTAATGGATTTTATGAAATATCAAAGATAGATCAAATTGGTGTTAGAGGATGTTATGTAGGGACTTGTGTGCTAATTTGATGCATGATTCTACCCCTGCATGTGTATATTTGACTTGATTGTTAGTAAGATAGTAATGGGGTTAAAACCCACTTCATGTGAGCCGAAATTTAAGGTTAGATGGGTGGTTGGGTTGGATTTTAGATCATAAGAGCTTGATTCTTGTGATAGGTTAGCAATTCTTCATGAAATTTGATGAATATATGCATTTATAGTCAAAGATGGATTAAATGGTATGAAGAAATATTACTTACAAGAAAGAATGATAATTGTGCACTCTAAGTGTTCGATGAAATGCCTAGGTGAAAATTTAGTAGGCTTAAGGCATGAACCATTGCATAAATTGAAGTGTTGTGTGATGTAACAAGAAGTTTGTGTATGTGTTGTTGATAAGAGTCTAGAAATACATAGACTTTGATCCTTTGTAGATATGGCTTTGTGTGTGTGTATGATAATTGGAAGTCAAGTGCTCCAACACTTGGCATGGGTTATTAGTGTGCCTTAGCATTTGCAAGAATGTGGATATTCATGATTTACTAATAATCATGGTAATATAGGTGAAACCGGTGGAAGCTCAAGCCACCAACGTGAAGGAAAAACCAAGATCTAAACGCTTGAGGTAACGTAAGAATGTTTAGTTATGTATATGTATATATATATACCTAAAAGTGATCAATATATCTATATGCGTGATGTTATACCCATGGTTGGGAGAAATGGGACTTACAAGTCCTAAAGAATGAAATAGTTCAATGAACTTAAGTAAGCTTGAACAAATCTGCAAAATTAACCCGTTTGGGTAAGAATGGAAGAATCGACCCTTTGTGGGTAAGAGGTTGAAACCATGTTTTTCAAGAATGGCCTTTGGGTAAGAGTAGGGAATTGTATTCGATGCAATATCCGAGTGTAATTGCGAATAAAGAACTAACGTTGTGTGTATTGATAGGAACGTTAAAAATGGGTCAAACGGGTCAAATGGGTTGGGATTCCATTGGTTTGATTCTCATGTGTTGATTTGTAGATGGCTATGGGAATTTAGTGGAAAGGATTGTCAATTTGGTCAAATAAAGGATTTGTGGTACTTGGAATGAATTTTTGTTATGTGCAGGAAATCTGAAACTTAGCCAAAATTTGGCTAAGTATGAAAACAGGGGAGAACTGGACGAATCCCTGGAAATCTCTCTCCAAGCGTATCGCTTGGAGAGTGGGAACCAGGAGGCGATACGCCAGGGGTACTAGGCGTATCTCCTGGTAAGCCAGGAGTTCTAGGCGATACGCCTAGAACTGCACCACTCGTATTAGTGTGGTTTTCTCATCCTATGCTATAATAAATGATTGAAATTGCTGTAGGTTACCTTTTACTAATACGTTACTGGTACTTGGTGACAGGTAGTAATGTTAATGGGGAAGCGGGTCCAGATTGAGCACTTTGGGAGAAGGAACCGAACACACACAAGGAAGGGTAGTTTTATGGGGTGTCATAGTCATCCTGTTTTGTTAATCTTTGCGCACTCTGAATATGATGTATTTAAACAAACAAACCTATGGTTGTAAGAATGTTAATGGTTCAAGTGGTCGAGTATGGACCCGTCTTTTAAAAGAAAAAAAATTTACGGGTCGATTTTTCCTTGAAAAATTATCAAAAAGGTAGTGGGATGCCACAATATACTACCCTTTACATAACCCTAAGCCTAATCATAAACACATAAAGAACCGGCCCACTAAAGCCCAAAATCGTAATCTTCAAGTAAGCCCAATCGTGAATACCAAAGCCCATTAACAAGTAAGCCCACATCTAATGTTCATGCCTCAAATGTATAGCCCAACAATCTTCCCCTAGGCATGAACCATTAGATTGTCTAAGGAAAACATAAGACATAAATCAAATCTGAATGTATGAGCTTCTTTCCTTGACCACAAACCTATCCCCACTCCCATGGCATCCTGACCACTACTGACAGTAGATGCAGATGGAGAATCCGTGAGTGAATTCATGTATCGGTCAATGATCAGATCACTCATGTATTTAACAACCAGCATGCCATATATTATGCATGCAGTGTGTGTGTGCGTACGTTATCAGGCTAATCCTAAACTTTCTCATTTAGCTGCTGTTAAACGTATTCTTAGGTATCTGAAAGGCAGGCCTAGGCTTGGACTTTGGTATCCAAAGAATACTGATTTTCAATTGTTTGCATTTACTGACAGTGATTATGGAGGTAGTGACCTTGACATGATATCTACAACTGGAGGATGTCAGTACTTGGGAGACAGACTCATCTCCTGGCAGAGTAAGAAGCAGCATACCGTGTCTAAGTCAACTGCAGAAGCTGAATATGTAGCAGCATCAGCTGTATGCTCTCAGGTAGTATGGATTCAAAATCAGCTAACAGACTACGGTATGGAATTCATTAATACTCCAATTTTTTGTGATAATGCTGTTGCTCTGCAAATTGTCAAAAACCCTGTTCAACATTCCAAAACAAAGCATATAGACATCAAGGTACATTTTATCCGTGATTGCTATGATAGGAAGTTGATTCAGTTGGAAAAGGTAAGCTTAGATCAAAATGTTTCAGACCGTTTCACAAAACCCCTTCCTCGTCCTAATTTTGAAATATGTGTTGAAGGCCTAAGGATGATTGCCTTCGAGGAATGATCTGATCAAAACTTTTTGTGTATAGGTTTGCTTTTATAAATTAAATAAAAATGTGTGTTTTTGTTTCAAAAGCCTTATAAAAACAGGGGAAGAAATGTCAGTGTTTCAGAAAATCTGAAAAATATGTTTGAGGTTTTTATGAAGTCTTTTGTTTGCCTTGAGTTGGTAGGAAGTGATATAAAATTCCAAGACAATCGGAGACTGACACGTGTACGGCTGAGGTGAAAGATGGCTCAAAGATGATGTGTCGGTAAGCTAAATCAAAAACTATGACCATCCAAGTAAGTGCAGTAAACTTAACTTCTATATATGTTTAGTTTTTCCATCCTAGTTTACATAGTTTGAAAAATTGAGTCCCAGTAAAAATGGGTTGAGAGTGGTATCCACCTAGTATTCACTCTCTCTCACGCCATGTTCTACTGTTATGACAACACCTCATTCAAAAAGAAAATGAAAAAAAAATGAAAACAATAAAATAATTATTTTGTTTGGTCTTCTCTGCGTGCTTATGCGGCCGACCTGATCACTAACTAATAATTAACAAAATAAGTGTTTGTCATGACCGTGTTGCATGGTTCCTTAATAAACTCTGAGGTTGGGTAGGTTTTGCTATGAACAATTGTGTGTGGGGACGGTTAAACATGACGGTAATTATGTATCATAATTAAGCACTTAAAAATTTATCTGGATGTGAGTTTATGTGGTCTCAAAATTTGGGCAATCGTCTAGAGCGTCGAGTAACGGAAGCTGAAAAGGGTTCCTCAGTCAAAGATTTTTCTGGTTTGATCCATGAAAAACATCAACTTCAAGTTAAGTATGTTTTTATCTCGATTTAGGCTATCTTAATTTTATGCTTTTTTATATTCATTTTTATTAAGCTTTTGAATTGTTAAAATTTACATTTTTATTGATCATGATCAGTTACTCGGGGTATGAGGCTGAGGGGAAGTTTTGCAGTTCTCGAATTTTCAAAATTAACATTTTTAAGAGAATTATCAAGTAAATGAGGTTTGGGCACATTTTAAATGATTTTCGAAACTTGAGGGGCCTGAGTGAAAAATGTTTTAAACAAAATCCTCAACCCCCCCCCCCCCATTTCCGATACAGTTTACGATTCACCTCTTTCTCTCTCGTTTACGATCTCCGCCGCACCAAACCCTAACCGCCATAACAATCGCCGGAAAAGCGATTCCGACCTTCTCCGACCACTCTCTGTGTAACCCGAGCACACAAAAATACTCGCAATCCATTTCTGACCAAGTAACCCTCATCAATCGACTGATCTCATTTCATCTCATCGGGTTACTTACAGTTTTTTTTTGTGTTTTTCTTCACTCGGTGATCTTTCACGGTTTTTCTACACATTTTGAGTCGATTTCTCGTGTTTAGAAGTCGCCGGTGTGTGTGTTAATCGAAAAAGGTAGTGATAGATGTTTATTTTACAAGTTTGATGGGTATTAACGTGTTTACGTGTTTGTTGCAGGTCTGTTAATGGAGGTATATGTGTTTACGATCGGCATAGTGAAGAAGACGACCTTTGGGGTTTCCGATCGTTGTTTACGATCTGAGATTACGATCATTGTTCACGATCCGAGTTTATGATCCAGTGATTACGATTCTCGGAATTTACGATCGGGCTTAGGGTTGTTAGCAATGCTTACTAATGGACTAAGTGTTTCCGACTGGGCTTTGTTTGAACCCGACCGTGAACCCGTTTTTCCAATCGTAAACCCGAACAGTGAATCGTAAACGCACTTGATCTTTGAATTAAAATCATAAACACCTAATATTTTAAAATTTCATCAAACTCAATCATTTGAAGTTAAAATTAAATGTGTTTGTCAATTTGTGATTCAAAATCAAATATTTTTCTTGAAAGTTTAAATTGAGATTTTCTGAACTTAACAAGTTAAATGTGATAATCAATTGAACATCAAGATAGTGTTGACAAACATAATTTCACTTTGATAGAGGAAGACACATGGTGTCGAGCGATGTTGAAGTTTGTTGATGGAAGAGGATGGTAGGAGGGGATAGCATAAACACCCAAAGGTGAGTAGGTGATCGTAGGTAGGGTGTTTGTGATAGAGGATGGATGTGGGTGAAAATTTGTTTTTAATTTTGGATGGGAGGATGTTGAGGAGGTAGGTGGAGAGTTGGAGGGCGTGGTGCCAAAAGGAAGTAGGCACCAAGGAGTAACTAAGAAGGGTGCGGATGAGATTGTTGATGGTGCGGATTTTTCAATCTGATTTTCCATTTTGTTGTGAGGTATGAGGACATGAAAAACGAAATTGCATGCCGGTACGGCTACAGAATTCATGAAACGCTTTATTATTATATTTTGTTCAGTTGTCACATTGGAATAAATTTTATGTTGCAATTGAATTGTGTTTGAATGAGTTGGTGAAATTTTTGAAAAATGTTGAAGATAGATGACTTTTTAGCAAGAGGATATGTCCATATGTAATTAGTGTAGTCATCCAGAAATAGTATGTAATATCGATGACCTCCCGAGCTTGGGATCGGTGAGGTCCACAAATCACTATGAATTATCTCAAACGGTGCATGTGTAACAGAAATAGAATCTAAAAATGGAAATTTGACTTGTTTGCCAAACACACATGCAGAACAAATAGAATTATTTGAAAAATGTTTCACACGGATATTATTGCGAGAATGTAAAAAATGAAAAGTTGACGAGGCCGGGTGGCCCAAGCGGGAGTGCCAAACATCTTCAGAAACAGCAGCAAAAACAGTGGGAATAGTGGTGGAGGCAACCGTTCAGAGCAGGTAAAGGGGACCATCGCTGTTACATCGGAGGATAACTCTCTGCGTCAGGTAATCCTTCAAAGAAAAACCAAATGCATCAAATTCAACAGAAATATTATTATCAGTTGGAAGCTTACGAACAGACATAAGGCTTTTGATTAGGGAGGGGGAAACAAGAACATCTTTTAGAGAGAGTGGAGGGTGAGGTGGTTTAAGTGTGGTGTTACCCATGCCTTGTATTGGTATTTTGGTCCTGTTGCCAACCATGATATAATTCGACCTGCTATTAAAGATATAAGAGGGAAGTGTACCTGCGTTGTGAGTCATATGGTTCGTTGCTCCGGTGTCAAGGTACCATGTGGGATCCGCATGCATGGTTGTAGTGGGTGTGCCCGGTGGAAGATGTGTCGGAGTGAGATTCGGATCGTAACCAAGATACGCTTGTGGTGCGGCACCAAGTATTCCGGGTGCATTCGAGGGACGCGGATTGGAGCGGGGGTATGGGTATGCGGGAAACGGGTATGGGGCAGTGGGATAGGGGTACGGTGGGGGGGGGGGGGTGGGTAAGATGGATACTGCCAATGTGGTAGGGACGGCTGCCAAGTGGGAGTAGGGTAGGCATGCATGGGGTTGGTGGGTGGATTAAATCCACGAGACCTGCGATTACGTCCCTGACCTTTTCCTTTTGTCTCGCGTCCTCAACCACGACCATAATCAAAATTATTGATTCTTGGTTGTTGTCCACGTCCAACAGTGGATCTATCATACCCCCTTTGTTCAAACGTCCTGGTGGCGGGTTGGGAAGCGGCACTCGATGACGAGGAGTGCGATGAGACATGAAGAGCGGTAGCGGCAGCCGCTGCTTGGTGAGCTTTTCTTGATTCTTCGTGCAACAATTTTGAACGAGCAGTGAAGAAATCAGGGAGCGGTGTGGTTTGTTGAATCAACATCGCCACACCATCATAACTTTCGTTCAAACCAGAAATTAATTGAAGTACCATGCGATGGTTGGAGACCGGAGCATTGACGTTGGCTAGTTGATCGAAGATTTCCTTGAGGACTTGACAGTACGATGAAATATCCGGAAACGAATCCAATCGCGTGTTCGTAAATCGATTCTCCAACTCTAAGGCATGAGAGTTCTCATTGTCGTTGAAGATGTCTTTCAACAGTACCCACGCCGTGGCAGTGTGTGAGTCTTTCTTCATAAGAGTGGAGCGAAGGTCTCCGGAGATCGTGGCGTATATCCATTAAAGAATGACCGCATCAATGCGATCCCATTGATCACGATCAATCGCCGGTGCGAGCTTGTCGGCAGAGGCAGCCACTGCAGCAGGGGGGAGGGGTCCTCCTTTTCAAGTGTTCTGAGCATTGGAAAGCCCGGCAATGGTGTTTAAAAAGCTCCGTCTATTCAAGGTAGTTGCCATTCTTGAGTTCGAGGGTGACGGGTATGTAATTTTTTATATTGGTTACTGTTAGGGCTGGGTGAACAGTAGTTATGGAGGGGGAGAGGAGACGGAAAAGTGATGGAGAGGAGGAGGGGGGAGAAAATCCGGCGAACAGGAGATGGCGGCAGGTAGGGTTACGAGAGAAGAGAGGAGAAAAAGTAGGAAAGCATCGTGAGGGTCTGTGATACCATGTTAGGAATGAATCTCATGGTTAATTTCATTGATCACCTTATAAATAATACATTTGACCTATACTATTTACACTTGGCTCCTTATAATACAAATTAATTACAATATGTCATTCTAGTCTAATACATTCTTAGTGGTGTTATTTACGATTTTAGTTACATCTTTCCTTCAGGCATATATTCAATCAACTTAGAGTAACTATATATTTGCGGTAAAAATAAAAGCAATAATTCTAATAACAGACAAAATATAATTTAATAGTATTTAATTGATTCAGAGAAGTAATATTTCTATAGCATGTTAAGTATATGAATTTTCTTTTGATTCAAAAATAAAAAAACTAGATTTTTAATACAGATGTATGACTATAGTTCAAGAATAACTTGAAAAATAATTATTAACTCTTTATACACAAATGATATATCACTACAATGTCTACATGAAGCAGATCAACATTGCACTTAATCTATAAACAATATCCATATAATTATATATATGAACCGAAGTGTTCATTAATCAAAACAGAATTGCATATATTCCTAAAACAGAGGATTTGATGTATCGATTTTCAAAGATATGAAATCCAGCAAAGCAAATACGTGGGTAGATAGGTATTAGTTCAAAATAACGAAGCACAGAGGTTGGGTTTCTTACCTTTCATCGGCGAGATGAAAGTTGTCTCCTGTTTTCCCGACGGTTGTGTACAGAGAAGATATGTAAGTAGATTTAAATGATGGCGTGTTAAATCATTTGTCTTTTCAGTATCTTTTTAACCGTCATTTGTTGTCCTTATTTTTTGTAAGCAACTGGGTTAAAGCCCATTTCGTAGTTGGGCTTATGGTTTGACAAAATAGAAACCTGTTTGGGCTGGCCTACACCGTATATTAGTGTTTTATGATCATGTAGGCATATATAATTCATAAAAAGAAGGAAAAATTAAACAATGTGTGTTACACTTTTTAACTCAATTCTTATTAATAAATTGCATGTACACCCAATTAAGTTTCTGTTTAAAACTTATTGTTTACTTTGGTTTTAATACTTTTCATAGCTTAATACTTCTAATGATGACATTGAAAACTGATTTGGTAATTTATTAACACACATTTCTTAGGTCTCAAACGCATCATAAAGTTAGTCACGTAAATTCTCACTAAAAATCCATAATTTATGATTTGTATGTCATAAAAATTCATTATTGTAAATTCTTTTATGTTTAGTGTATATTTAACAAATAGTTGTAGAAATGAGAAACGATCTTACTACTGCATGCTTGGATCAAAGTAACGAACACGAGATGTAAATAAGAGAATTCGTATTGAATCACTTGAGATTACAATGAAGACTCTCTGGTTTCTCTCTCTAGAACACACACACAGATAGTGTAGAATGACAGAAGTGTTCAACTCGTTGCTTGCACATTCTAACACACAGCTATTTATAGTAAGTGACATAGCACCCAGCGTACCAACTGGTACGCCGGATCATATGATCCGCCGGATCATATGGTACACCACCAACCAAATAGACACTACAACTCACTTTAAGACATGCTCACATAGATACAATACACGAGACACTCATAGCATAGAAATATGCTCTAACAAACTCCCTCTTAACGTGTAGTGTATCTATTTTCTAACTAAACTTCAGTCTTCAATCTTCAACATTGCTGCATCCGATCTTTGACTTGAAATCTTGTCAGAAATAGAACTTTCATGGCTGGATCACTCTTGAATCATCTTTGCACTTCAAGATCCACTTGTGAAAGATACTTCATACTCCCCCTCTCACCATGCTTGAGTCTTGACACACAAACCTGCAATTTCAGAAGACAGAAACGCGGTTTCCTTTTCTTTTGAAAATTAAATTAATCTTGGCGCCAAACTTCTCTTCGAGAATCCAAGATAGATTTTAAATTTTGATTTTGTATCACATGCCAATCGGTCGAAAACCAATAAGAAACAAAATCTTTTTGACTTTTTGAGACATTATATAAAAAACACACCGAAAATCTTTTTGAATTTTTCTAAGTTTATGCTAAAAAACACCTAAAATCTTTTTGAA
The DNA here is from genome assembly GCA_039602395.1 of Deinandra increscens subsp. villosa. Taxonomy (NCBI): domain Eukaryota; kingdom Viridiplantae; phylum Streptophyta; class Magnoliopsida; order Asterales; family Asteraceae; genus Deinandra; species Deinandra increscens. Next base: position 40,209,445 of record JBCNJP010000025.1, read on the forward strand.
CTTTTCAGATATGAAACATAAATGCAATACAGAATCAGACACTATTTTTGTTTTTCCCGAGAAAGATCACAACTTGGGATCATATTGATCATAACATGCTGAACTACACTTCAATTTCAATTACTTCAGCACATAAGTCATGTCGATTACCGGTATAATTTGTCCATCTTAAACTCAGGCACAATCATACTCATAACATCTGGATATGTTAATGTATTGATTAGATTTGCAGTGACCAGTGTACCCCACACTATCAGACATACTCAGATATGTTTTTGCTTTTATATCACACTTTGTGATTTCATTTGTGATTTAATCACATAATGATTGTATTCATGATTTAGTCAATTGTGTTCCATGCAAAAAGAAATAAGAACGTTAAATCGTCTACCATAAGGTCGATCTTTCGATACGCAGATAAGGCCTCGGATTTAACAAAAATAAGAAAATAAAACAAGTTGAAGTTGTATAACCCAACAACAATCAGGTCGGTACTCCCGTACACGCAGAGAAAGTCCGATGAGCTATACGAAACACCAAAGAAAATAAAGCAGAACGTCAAACGAATAAAAATCAGGTCGATCTTTCGATACGCAAAGAAAGTCTGATCGTTTGACAAAATAAAGAAAATCAAACAAGTTTAAATCTTTGCAAAATGAACACATGTATACACAGTGACTTCTCATTTTCTTTTTCACATATCTTTTCTTGATATCATGAGACATGCATCAAGATGTTGTCCACTTGGTCAAGCATTAGTATTTAATGTGTTTATCACATCTGAATACTTTCTGATTTAATGCCGAGCCTACCAAGCACATCGAGCAATGATCTTATGACTTTTTCATCTAGTTTATCCATGAGTCAGACACGTAAGCCAATGTACCATCATTTCCCAATTATGTTGGATACAATTTCTCATTTTCCAATGTTTTTGTATTTTTCTATTTTTCAATGTTTTTGTATTTTCTGTTTTTCTCCCCCTTAAAATGAAAACTCTATTTTTGGATTTTCATTTTAGCACAAACAAAAACACAAAGACGCTATTTTTGGTTTTTCAATTTTCTCCCCCTAAACGACATACGGAATGTAAAAAGAAAGAAAATTGACCTTTCGACATGGATACCTTTCAGTTTTAGCTTTCAGGAAAAAAATTCAGTTTTAAAATATGATATCACACGTAATTTAAATTAAATCAGCAGAATACTTCTCCATCAGCAACAATCACCGATAGGTCTTCTAAAAGTACCTGCACACTGGTCAAACACATCAGTTTATAAATGACCCGAAGCGAATTGCTTCTGGTCGACCAGTATCTTGATTTCCTTTTGAAACCACTTTAGGTTTCCAATGTTGTTGGGGTGGTAAATCAGTATCTGATGAACCAGTCACAGTTGATTGTGACGAACAACCTACAGATGAAACATTTTGAAAACGAGGAATAAATCTTCCTTGAGTTTTGAAAAATGTAGGTTGTGGGTATTCATCAAATACTCTGCCATTTTCATCAATGAATCGTTGTTTGGCAGCTTTACCAACAAATGGTTTTCTTGAACTAGAAGCAGCAGAAACCGGACAATCTTGTGCCATATGCCCTTTTTGTCGGCAATTGTAACACAAACGATTGTTTATGTTTCTTGTCTTTGGAACCTGCATAGCTTCAAAAACATATTCATCTCCAAAATGATCATAAAAATTATCATATACCTGAAATCGATGATCATGAACCCATTTGGATGTCGGGCTCTTTGGAGTAGAATTGGATCCTCCAGAAGATTATTTAGCACCTTGTTGCTTCTTGGTCTTTGAATCAACATTCTTCACAAAAACTTCAGCAACTTTCCAAGCATCTACGCAATGTAACAGGAATTCTTTATCAGAAAATATTTGTTCCGAACCCTTGAGTTTGTAGAACCTCTCGGGTTGAACTTTGTCAGCTTTAAAAACTTCTTTCTTTACTTGCTTCAGATTAACTTTCTTCAAATTCTGTTGCTGTTGAACCTTTAAAACATTCACATTAACCTATTTCTTTTGGAATCCCAAACCTGTATATTTTCCAAAACCCTTCTCTTCTGAATCAGATGATTTATGCCCGTTCTTTGCAAGACGATAAAATTCAGCTTTAACTCTCTTGAGATCTGTTGGAACATTGATAATTGTTTCATCAATGTCAGCTTTTGAAGACGAAGACCCAGACACAACCTTTTGAGCTTCAGAAGCTTCAGTACTTTTGCCTTTTTCCTTTTGCTTTTCTTCAACAGATTTGGAACCAACAAACTCAGAATAATCACCAATCTCAGCCTTGTCTTTCAAATCATGAACGCCTTCTTTGAGACCACCTGGTGGCGAGACTGTCTTGTTAAACATCTTCTCAAAATTTTCATCTTTGGCCAGAAAACTTGTAAAAGATTGTGAGTTAGTAACATTGTTCAAAAGACGTTTTGAATCAATGACTTCGATCTTTAATTCAGAAATTCTTTGATGAGCTTCAGCCAACTCTTTTTCTGTTGCAATGAGCTTCTTTGCCACTTTGTTAGTTTCATACTTTTGCACTCTTAACTCATCTAATCCGGCCACCAATTCCTTCTCGAGTTTATCTTCATTCCTTTTCTGAATATCCAAATTTGCATTTTGCAACTTGTTCACTCTAACCAACTCCCTCTTCTCATCAAGTAACTTTTCCATATCAGTCTGATAAGATTGAATCTTAGTAGCTTGATCACCAGAAAGTTGAGTAAGAGTATCAAGTCTGGACTTTGATTTATCAAAAAGATTTTGAAAATCTTTTGCAGTATCCTCAGCTTCATCTTTCCATTTCTTTACTTCTTGAGCTAATTCATCCTTTTCTGCAGATAATTTTGTAAATTTCTTTTCAAATTCCTGCTCAACACCTTGAAACTGCAACTCTTTTTCAATTAACTCTGTCTGAAAAACTGAAAACTTTTCTTTTTGAGATTCTAACTCTTGAATCATACCTTCCAACTTTTCTCTATCAGCAATCAAATCTTCTTTTTCCTTAACTAAACCTTGAATCATTTTATCTTTTTGAGAACAAAACTCACACACCGATTCATAACCACTATTTCCATAACAACTAACATCTGAATCAGAATCTGTTATCTCTTCTTCGTCATCACTGTGAACAATCTGAGCAACAAAACAAGACTCATCAGGAAAATCAGCAGCCCAATCATAACCTTCATTCGATGTTTGTTCTTTTGATGCAGAAGAAATAGCAGTCAAAGCAATTTGAGGTGAAGTAGTTTTATTCGCTGTTTGAACCACCTTTTCTTTTTCGGGACACTCACGAGCAAAATGACCATATTTGGAACATTTGAAACATTTGATCTGTGACTTATTTAAACCAAGTTTGTCTCCTTGAAAAATAGATGTCGTTCCATGTTTCTTAATAAACCTTCTACCTCTTTCAGTTAGCATAGCAAACTGCCACTCCAAATCTAATTTTTTCAACCGATCTTCATCCATATGATCTAAATCCTCTCTATATAAACAAGAGTTACCAATTTGACTAAATATATAGCCAGAAGAAGATGATATGAATCCAGATAACAACGCAACTAAATCTTCAGCTGACTTCCCATTAATCGAACTAGCAGATGATCTATCAGGAGTAGTGAAACTGCACCCCCTTGATGAACTTTCATACTTTCCTGATCCATGATCAGCAACAAATGCTGTTTGAGGTGGATTTGATGTATCATAACCAGATGATTTAGACTTTGCATTGATACTTGCAGAATTTTGTCCATGATATAACTCAGGATTTTGTAATTGAGCAGTGGACTTGTTTGAATTCATCATTTCCATTTCTCGAGCATGAAGCTTTCCAGTCAAATCATGAAATGATAATGTGGAATAGTCTTTGTCATGAGTAAGCAACAACACATAATTTTCCCATTTCTCAGGTAATGCTTCCATCAATTTCTCTTTCAATTCTTCCTCGGTCTTTTCAATCTTGACTACTTTCATCTCACTTATTAGATGTGAAAATCTTGAAACAAGAGCAGAAATACTTTCTTTTTCATATTGTTGAAAATTTTCAAATTCTTTGTTCAACACTTTCCTTCGACTCTTCTTATACTGATCATTTCCTTCACATCGAGCAGATAAAGCATCCCAAAATTGTTTAGCCATCTTGCAAGTACTGAATTGATGTAACAACTCAGTAGGTAAAGCCATGGTAAGATAACCATAAACTTTTTGTTCAAGTTCATAACTTCTTCGTTCATCCTTATCAAAATCTTGAATCTCTTTATATTCTCCATTGTCAGTTGGACGCACATACAACGTTCGAATCGGAATCCACAGATCAATATCATTTGTGCTGATGTATGCAGAAAACGTTGCTTCCAATTTTGATAATCTTCCAATTTTAACAACTTGGGAACTTTCTGACTTGTTCCTATTTCATTATCAAAATTGAGCATAGCTTGTACCGTGCTTTGCATAGCCGCAAACGCTTGAAAATCGGACATTTTTCACCGAAAATGATACTCCAAAAACTTCAAACTCAAAAACGAAGGTCTTCCAAGCGGATTTTGGGGGTCAAAACTGAACGGTACTAGCCGTAGGTCAGTACAAGTCCTAGATCTCGGAAAGACGAATGTTTTGGCTGGTATTGGGTTCCGTAACTCCAAACGGTTTGCAAGTTACGTCAGTTTTCGTGAAGGTCACTATTCTGCCAGCGTATCAAAACAACACGAACGGACCAGTTCCGGATCAAAACATTCAGGCGGATCAAATTTGTACTAGCGGACCAGATTCCGGATCAAATAAATTAGCGGACCAGAATTATACTAGCGGATCAGTTCCGGATCAAATGCACCAGCGGACCAGATATCCTCAGCGGATCAAATTTGGTACGGTGGACCAATTAAACCAGCGGACCAGATGTGATACGCCAAAACCGCCACGGACCAGTTTGTTGAATATTGCCTAGCGGACCAGGCGATGGACCAGTCTGTTCGTCGGGCGGACCAGTCGCAGAAAACGCAAAAATCGACTGATTTTCACAAATTTTGACAATTGAAGCTGAAAACTGGATCAATATGATGCGAAAACACTCCAGGAGCATACAGAAATCATTTTTATCCTTGGAATCACTCAGAATTGGAAGAAATTGAAGAAAAACTTACCAAACCCAAGCTTTCTCTCTCTAAAACTCCGAAAATCAATCAAAAACACAGTAGTAGAGCAACCTGTAGCTCTGATACCACTTGTAGAAACGAGAAACGATCTTACTACTGCATGCTTTGATCAAAGTAACGAACACGAGATGTAAATAAGAGAATTCGTATTGAATCACTTGAGATTACAATGAAGACTCTCTGGTTTCTCTCTCTAGAACACACACACAGATAGTGTAGAATGACAGAAGTGTTCAACTCGTTGCTTGCACATTCTAACACACAGCTATTTATAGTAAGTGACATAGCACCCAGCGTACCAACTAGTACGCCGGATCATATGATCCGCCGGATCATATGGTACGCCACCAACCAAATAGACACTACAACTCACTTTAAGACATGCTCACATAGATACAATACACGAGACACTCATAGCATAGAAATATGCTCTAACAATAGCATGTTATAGGCTCAAAGTGACTATTATAAATATATTTTGTCAAAACAGTAAACAAATTTGTACATTATGGTCATTTTTATGAACCTTTGCAAACTTATTTTTATGACAAGGGTTCTAAAGTGTCATGTTTTACCATCTTTTGAAATATATACATATTTTGTCCAAATAAGTTTCTATGCTTATAAACACATCTTATTTCATCAAAATATACCTACTATTACATTTAGAACTCCATAGTTCCTAATGGTTTTTGAAGTCTTTTTAACACATGAAGTTACTTATGTTAAAAATATAACTGTAACAATATACATTTTGTAAAACCATATAACAACAAACAACATAACATGATTATTAAAGAACAATTAAGAATAAAGAAAAGAAATTCCAAAGAAAAAACCAACAAAATCTGTTATGTAGAAAATAAAAAGATAACTTGTGAAGTAACCTTAAAGGAATGAAATAAGGGTAGATCTAACCTCTTGGACCTTTGATAGATATATATTTGCTGAGGCTACCAAGCAAGAAAATGGAAGTACTCCAAGAATCCAATTCAAATCCCATAAATTCCCATCTAAATCTAAAACTCATAATTAATTAGTTTCCAATCGAATGAAACGAAGTCCAAAAATCAAATCACACGAAAGTCCAAAAAGTAAGCCGACACGCACAAATATGAAACGGAAGCTTGATATCCAGCTAGGCCCATTCCTCATGAAGTTGGAAGTGCAGAAGCTTGTGTCGAGGAAGGCATGTCATCTGGAAGAATGCTGCCCAGTTGACTTTCATCTTTAATCGAGGGTAGACGCCATCCTGCCTGGTTCATATGATCTTCACCCAAAACTCTGCCAGTCCAAACGTTAGAATTGCGTGCTTGTAAGCATGGATGTTGTAGTTCCAAAACAGCACTTTAGGAATGGACTGCAACAGTAAGTTACGAATAAATCTGGAACAATATGAACTAACATAACTATGCATTTTTATTTGTGGTATTTAGATGATATGAAAAAATAACTGACTCGGACTTCAGAATTAGCTCGCATGGGCCAACATAATCAAAATAAATCCTGCATATAGCGTTAGGTAAAACAATAGCAAACAATATGATCAAAATGCAAAATGAAACAGGTCAATCAAGCATGGTATAGCAGAAGATATAAATCAATAAAGTGACATATAAGTTGCTACAGAAACACATAATATTAAACATTAGTAAAATGATCATAGCAGTAGAATAGAACATGTTTCAACATAAAAGAGGTTCATCTAATCCAACCCAACAGAACCTAACAAACATAGAACTGAGCAGTTTCATCCGGGTGGGTCCGGTCTTCGTGACTCGAATCGTAATAACTTGTGTCGTGGCAGTCCCGTCTTCTATAAGAATGAGCACCAGTCACCTTTAATTCTTAAGCGAGGGTGTATGCCATCCTGACCGACCCACATAATCTGCATCCGATTATGGTGCATATGGTTTGAAAAGGTTAAATTTCATATATGTCTTCATACATGTCAAATACATCAGTGCCGAGAACTAACTTATGATGAATTCTATGTCATTGACTTCAACCTCCCCAATCTATAATACTCACTAAAGGGTAATGTAGTTACATATATGCTCTCCAAAATGTGCCCAAGTCCTCCTAAATGAGAAATCAAATTAATGAAAGCAAACAAAATGTAAGTGGTAGAAACTAATGACATTTGAAGCCATCTAAAACGAAATGGGTCAATATAGGTGAATGAGAAATGAAAACACTTAGTCTTAATACGAATGAAGTCGGCCATACCAAAACGGGTCAAAATAGTTGAATGAGCAATAAGTCTAACATTTAAATTTAAATTATTAATGGGTAAAACTATTTACATACTGCCCATGTACTATGGGTACTATTGATGTACAAAACAAAGCTTGTTTTTGGGTTCTTAGTTACTACATTTACAAAAGAATGAATTTTTACATCAACCAATGTGCTAAATCTAAGGAAGTTGAATCTACCATTACAGCATCAGCACTTGCAAAATTGTATGCCTAAGCTCATTACTTTAAAATTTAGTGGAACATTTATGGTTTAAAGAGAGAACATGCCAACAATGTGAAAGATTACTCATTTGGCTACAGATTTTATGAGCTACAGTTTCACTTGAAATGTCAAAGTTAAGAAAATATATATTTTGTTGATACGTGTTATGCGCGTCATGTGAAGTATCAAGCATTGTACAAGTTCAAGTCAAAGTTTTACTGGCCAAACTTGGTCCGAACCTAAGGTTCGGACTGGCGGAACCTGGAGTTCGGACAAGGATCGACCAGCTGCTATAAATAGGAGTTTGGACATTGTATTTGGTAGTTCTGAGCGAGTGAGATTTCTGTTAAGTGTGTGTTTCTGAGTGTGTTTCTCTGAGTCTGTTTCTAAGTGTTTACAGATTGTAATTGTTCTTCATTGATCAATAAAACAATCGGTTAATTACGTTTCTATGTCCGAATAGCTAGATCGAGTAGACAATCCGATGCTCACACATTCTCAAGTGGTATTAGAGCTTTCTGGTTCACTCTACGGATTTGTGGTTGTTATGTCTGGATCTTTGAAGCCTTTTTGGTGTTACTCGAGTTTATTTGTGTGTTTTTCATCAATACCTATCGAGTTTTTGGTGTCAAATCTGCCTTTAAACCATTTCTTATCGGTTTTCCTGATTCTCAGTAACGAGTTTCGTCAAAATTGGTCAATTTTCGCGCGTTTTTTGAAAAAGTATGTCGAAGTTCGGAGGTACTTGGTCGAGTTCGGAGTAACCGCTCCGAGGCTCTAGTTCGGACAGAGTTCGGTCGGTCAGCGTTCGGAGTTCGTTCTGTTTCGGTGATAGTTCGGAGTTCATTGTGGTTCGGTCGGCATTCGGAGTTCGTTCGGAGGACGTTCAGAGCTATTTATGTTCGGACGAAGTTCGGTGGGAGTTCGGCCAATCAGAATTCAAATCTTTCAACGATGTCAGAATTTCACGCGTTTTCTGCTATGCAAAGCGCAATGTAGATAATGCTGAATTTTGATAATGAAATTGGAACAAGTCAGAAAGTTCCCAAATTGTTGAAGCTTGAAGATTATCAGAATTGGAAACAACGATTTTCGGCTTATATAAGTACGAATGACATCAATTTGTGGATTCCAATCAAGAAACTTTATCAACATCCGACTGATGCGGGAGATTTCAAGGAAGTTCATACTTTCGACATTGATGAAAGAAAAGCCTATGAGCTTGAACAAAAAGCTTTCGGTTATCTTACGATGGCATTACCCACTGAGTTGTTACATTAATTCAGCACGTGCAAGAAATCAAAACAATTGTGGGATGTTTTATCATCAAGATGTGAGGGTAATGATGATTACAAGAAAAGTCGGAAGAAAGTGTTGAATAAAGAATTTGATAATTTTCAATATTATGACAATAAGAACATTACTGCTCTTGTATCCCGATTTTCACATCTGATTAGTGAATTAAAGGTTGTTGGAATTGAGAAGGCTGATGCTGATTTGAAGGAAAAGATTATGGAAGCTTTGCCTGAAAAAATGGGAAAATTATGTTTTGCTTCTTACTCATGATAAGGATTATTCTGCTTTAACTTTTCACGAGCTTACTGGAAAACTTCATGCTCGAGAAATGGAAATGTTAAATTCAAAGAAGTCAACTGCTACTTTACAAAATCCTGAATTGTATCATGGTGAAAATAGTGCAAGCACGAGTGCTAAATCTAAGCCAACTTTGAGTTGAGCACCGAATATTTCTTTTATGGCTGGAGTTTCTAGAAATTCTGATAGTAATTCATAACGAGGTTGTAGTTTTACAATTCCAAATTCTTCAAGTCAGAATGCTTTTTCTGCTGACTCAACGGATGATTGTGCCAAAATGATTGCTGCTTTAATCTCATCATTGTTTGGTTTGATCATCAAGAATGTTGCTGATGCACAGTTAACAAGAGATGATCTTGATGCTCTTGATGATGATCAATTGACTGAATTGGATCTATCTTGGCAGTATGCTATGCTGAGTCACAGATCAAAAAGATTTTTCAAGAAGCATGGGAAATCTACTTCTGATTTTAGTGAGAAATTAGGTTTTGATTAGTCAAAGTTAAAGTGTTACAAATGTTCAAGGCTTGGACATTTTGCCAAAGAATGTTAACAAAAGTCTGGTTTTCCTCTATCAAGTAAGCCTGGTTTTACTCAGCCATCTACTAGTAACACAGACAAGACAACAGCTTTAACAGTTCAACATGATGGTGTTTATGATTGGGGTTAACATTTTGGGTATGATTCATCAGCTTTGATTGTCACTCATGATCAATCAAATGATTCTTATTCGGATACTAGTTCCGATACTAGTTCGACACCAAGAACTTATGCATCTGCTGAAAATTTGGAAAGTTTGTTGAAAGAAAATGCTTTATTGCTGCATAAAATTCAAAAGCTTTCTGAGGAATTCACTTTGGTTAATTCAGAGTTGCAAATTTCTAAAGAACATGAAAAAAAGTTGGTTTTAAAAAATGAGTGCTTGACTACAAGGATCAACATGCTGAATGAAGTTTTAGAGATTTCTAAACAAGACAAAAGGGATGCTGAATCTGCAAAAGCAACGTTATGTGAAGAAAAGGATGAGTTGGTAAATGAAGTTACTAAATGGAAGGCTGAAGCAGAAGATACTGCCACTGATTTTCAACACTTGTTTGAAAAGTCCACGATTAAGCTTGTTTTGCTTACAAAGACGATTGAAGAATCGACTGCTAAATTGAAGCATATCAAGTTGATATGGAAAAATTGTCAGATGAGAAACGTGAGTTGATTAGTGTTAATAAGGCTTAAACTACAAATCTGGAGATTCAAAAGAGAAATGAAGATAAATTGAAGAAAGAGTTGCTTGAAGGTTTAGATAATCTTCGTATGCAAAAGTTTGAAACACACAAAGTTGCGAAGCGATTGATAGCTAAAGAGAAGGAATTCGCTGAGGCTTAACAGCAAATTTCTGATCTAAAAGTTCAAGTTCTTGATGCCAATAGATTGCTCAATGATGTTTCGAATTCTCAAGTGTTCACGAGCTTTTTAGCTAATGATGCAAATTTTGAGAAAATGTTTGATAAAACTGCATCACCCCCTACTCAAATCAAAGAAGCTTTCAAAGAAGTGAAAGAACAATTCCCTGAATTTGATTATTCAAAGGTCTCATCATCTACTGCTGAAGAAGACAATGTTGTGAAGAAAAAGAAAAACAAGAAGAATAAGAAACAGAAGGAAAAGAAATATGAGGTTCTTCAAGCTCCAAAGTTTTCTCGGGTTCATCTTCTGCTGACAATGCAAAATCAGCCACTTCAAGTGACAAGATTCAGTCTCAACCTGACTTTGATGAGACGATTTTCTATGATCAAATGAATGTAACTAAAGTGAAGGCTGAATCTTCTCGATTAGCAAAGAATGGACATTCTATTTCTGAGGAGAAAGTTGTTGGAAAATATGTGGGTCTGGGATTTAAAGTAAAACATGTAAAAGATGAGGAGGCTCCAGCATCATCATCTCAAGATTTGAAGAAATTGAAGATGAAACAAGTGAAGAAAGAAGTTTTTAAAGCTGAAAAAGTTTAACCTGAGAGATTCTACAAGCTCAAAGGTTCTAATCAGCTTTTCTCTGATAAAGAATTTCCTCTTCATTGTGTTGATGCTCGGACGATTTCTGAAGTATTTGTGCAAGATAAAGTTTCTTCTGATGGTTCTCAATCTCGAAGCCCAACATCCAAATGGGTTCATGATCACATGCATCAGGTATATGATTCTTTCTCTGATCATGTTCGAGATGTTCATGTGTGTAACTCTTCGCATGTACATCAAAAGTGGGACAAATCGAAACGAATATGTTATATTTGCCGCCGAACAGGGCATATGGCAAAGGATTGTCCACTACCTGCTGATTCACCCTAAAGGTTTCATAAGAAATCAGTTTTGGTAAACCTGCCAAACCAATGTTCTTTAATGAACAAGGCAGAGTTTTTGATGAAGTTGAGCCTATATGTTTCTTAAAACAAAAACGTTTTGTTCCAATTTTTCAAAAGACTCAACATGTAGGTTCATCATCACAGACACCTGTGATGATTTCATCAAAGACTGAATTATCAAAATCCCAATAATGGAAACCTAAGGTGGTTTCTAAGCAAAATCAGGACACTGGTCGACCAGAAGCGATCCGCTTTGGGTCATTTATGAATTAATCAGTTTGACCAGTGTGCAGGTACTTCTAGAAGACCTATCGACGATTGCAAAGTTGTTGATGGAGAAGTATTCTGCTTAACTTAAATTTTATGATCTTAAATTTTCTTAAACTGCTCCATATCCGTGTTGACTTGATCAATTTTCTTTGCTTACAAATTTTTCTCAAAAAGCCAAAAATAGAGTCTTGTTTTTGTAAAATGAAATTCCAAACATAGTGTTTTCCTTTTGGGGGAGAATTGTAAGTAAGGGGAGTCATTGAGAAAAAGCATGTTATGGGGAGAAGGTGAATACATGCCAAATATATAAGGAAGGTGAATACATTCAAAATATAAAATGTTGAGAAATTGATCATTGGGAAATGATGGTGCTTTGGCTTTACGTATCTGTCTCATGGATTGAGTAGATAAACAGGCCATAAGATCATTGCTTAATGTGCTTTGTAGACTCGACAAATTAGAAAGTATTCAGATGTGATATACATTAATTACTAATGCTTGACCAAGTGGACAACATCTTGATGCTTATTTCATGACACAAAAAGAAAAATAAGTGTGAAAATAGTAATGAGAAGTCACTGTGTACACATGCGTTCTTTTTGCAAAGATTTAAACTTCTTTGATTTTCTTTATTTTGTCAAATGATCAGACTTTCTCTGCGTATCGAAAGATCGACCTGATCGTTGTTCGTTTGACATTCTGCTATATTTTCTTTGGTGTTTCGTATAACTCATCGGACTTTCTTTGCGTGTACGGGAGTACCGACCTGATTGTTGTTGAGTTATACAACTTCAACTTGTTCTATTTCTCTTATTTTGTTAAATCTGAGGCTTTATCTGCGTATCGAAAGATCGACCTTAAGGTAGACGATTTAACGTTCTTATTTCTTTTTGCATGGAACACAGTTGACTATATCATGAAAAACATTATGCATTGTGAACAATCACAAGTGTTATCACACAAAAGGAAAAAGAAAGAAAAACAGGAAAATGTCTGAATATGTCAGATAGTAGGGGGTACACTGGTCAAAGTAAAATTAATCAATACTTTAACATATTCAGATGTTATGAGTATGATTCTTTCTGAGTTTAAGATGGACAAATTATGCCAGCAATCAGCATGACTTGTGAGCTTCAATTAATTGAAATTGAAGTGTAGTTCAGTGCGTTATGACCAATATGATCCCATATAGTGATCTTTCTCATATAAAAAATAGTGTTTGATTCTGTATTGTGATTTTATTTCATTTCAGAAAAGAACAAAAAGATTTTCGGTGTGTTTTAGTATAAACTTTTGAAAACTCAAAAAGTTTTTAGGTTTATTTTGAAATAAACTTTCTAAAAGTCAAAAATATTTTATTTCTGCTTTATTTTAGATCAGATGAACACGTGATACAAATTCAAATTTCAAAATCATATCTTGTAGTCTCAAAGAGACGTTTTGCGCCAAGATTATTTAAATGTTGATGAAGGATTGCTAAAAGTGCGCAATATATCATCACTTCAAGTCTTCTAAAGTTGTTGATAAAGACCAGAGTTATACGAGATGTCATCAAATATTCAAGAGCAAGCTACGATCGAGTTAAGGAGGAGTTTGTTCGAAGATTCATTTCATCGGACGAACAGATTCTACACTTGAGGGGAAGCTTGATTGAAGATAAAGATATGATGATGTTGAAGAGATACTGCACACGACGAGGGGGAGTTTGTTGATACATGTTATGTGGGTTGTGTGAAGTATCAAGCATTGTACAAGTTCAAGTCAAAGTTTTACTGGCCGAACTTGGTCTGAACCTGAGGTTCCGACTGGCCGAACCTGGAGTTCGGACGAGGATCGACCAACTGCTATAAATAGGAGTTTGGACATTGTATTTGGTAGTTCTGAGCGTGTGAGATTTATGTTAAGTGTGTGTTTCTGAGTGTGTTTCTCTAAGTCTGTTTCTAAGTGTTTACTGATTGTAATTGTTCTTCATTGATCAATAAAACAATCGGTTAATTACGTTTCCATGTCCGAATAGCTAGATCGAGTAGATGATCCGATGCTCACGCATTCTCATATTTTTACCCTAAAAATGATAAAAATAAATGGCATTAATCTGAAAATGTCATTTAGCCAATACACAAAGACAAAATACAATGCAAATTGTAGATGACCAACATAAAACGCCGCAAACATAATTTGAAAAAAAAAATTAAAGCAAATTTGGATTAAAATAAATCTCACATTTCAAGCACAACTTGTGGGATAAGGATTTAGCCCAAGTATGATGGTACTATGTTCATCCTTCACTGAATTTGAAGCCAAGATGCATGATTTCTAGAACTATTTCACCATAGATATAGTTGGGTCCTGCTTATTAACAAACAAAGATGATCAGATGGAAACCAAACACTACAAAAACATGTACCAAACTCAACTGAATACCTATATGCTAAACAATGAAACATAACAATTTGCTATCAACCAAATTTATTGCATAAAAACAATGACTTCAAATCGTTTAGGACCTTGCACTTATTGATGCCATAAAAAAGGTGAAAGTTAATGATGATATAAAAACCCAGGTAGACAATATACATAATAATAAGAGTAATAAATAAGCACTAAACCACCAAGTGCTAAATTCATCTACACCCTTGATCACAAACTTAGTTTTGCTTGTGTAACAGTTAAAGCCTAACAACAAACACTACATGAAAGCATGAAACTTTATATTTAACTCCCTTAAAGCCTAACAACAACGAACTTTTTAGGAGTAAAAGTCTAGACAGCATCAATTTAGTGACACTTAATTTCGCTCCAGCAACCAAGAACACAACTTCATATATAAGTTAACTAATGAAGAATTTGATTTATGCAAATTAGCAAATAATTTCAGACCCATTTATTAAAAGTCTTTTTTTTAAAGGGTTTCCCCCGTGATAAATTAATAATAAAGAAAAAGGTACAGGAACTGCAAAGCAGGAACCAAGCCACCAGCGGCAAGCAATCAAAGACACAGGGACACACCCCCCGGCCAACAGCCAAAAACCACCAAAACAAGTACAACAAACAAAACAAACTATTAGCCCCCATTGTCATACAATTAAAAGTCTTGTCCAATTTTTATTTGAACACTTAAATCTTTAAAGGATTAAAAACAAACATAGGATCTGCTAGAAAAACAAAACACATCTACAAATAAAAGAAGCAAAGAGATTAAAAAACAAAGCACTCCAAAAAAGATTTTAAAAAATTACAATTTTAAGAAGCAACAACTGTGACCGAAATAAAAGCATGTATCATGGTTCAAAGCCATTCCAGAAAGCAAAAATAAGAAAAGTTGATGATCAAATCGCATTAGTTTCATATTAGAACAAAAAAATCATCTATCAATTTTAAAATAACGCATAAGCTGGAGTAGTTAGAGATGAAAAAGGCCAATGAGAGCCTCAAACATAATAATAGTTTTGAAAAGCAATCCAATCAACCATAACAAACACCAATAAGAAATACAGAACATAAACCTAACATTGAAAGGATTAACAAAGAAGAACTCTAACCTTTAAAACTCAAAGAAAGCTACAGCAAAGACAAAAAAACTCAAATTATACTTGCACATGAAAAAATCAAATGAACGCCAAAAATGATAATTGACAATCGAAAAAAAATAAATCAGACTTATGATTCCATTATAGATGCATCACAAATAAAACATCCATACAAAATGTAGTCAAGATGATATCAAATCAATACATATAGATTAGCAAACGATGTCTAAATAACATCAGAGAGTCCAACCCTTCCCAAGTTCCATTTTCACGTCTCCTCTTACCTATCTTTATAATTTCATCCCATGCCTAGCCTAAATCAAATGCATACAATCCCAAACAAAGATACTGCTTTGTGGGAGTAATTTATAAATTTACCAAACCTACACTCCGAATATACAATAAATTAAATAAAGTCTATAATTCAAACAAACCAAATAGAATGTGTGTATGAGTGAGAGAATGGTGTGATACCATGGTGAGAGTAAGCAGCAAAAGGGCGTTTGGTTCACGCGTTGGAGCCCTGCAAACATCATATCATGTACAACTCATGTTGTGCTTCAAGTGGTATTACAATATGGTTCAAACATGTACATTATGCTTCAAGAATTGTACTTATTTACAACTTACAACTAAGAGAGTTTAGTGGAGCAGAATGCCTAGAGAAGCATGCAAGATGTGAAATTTGAAACCAACTGTTAGAACATCTTAATTGTTTAGTTGTTGCTTCTTTAAGAAAAATGATATTTGAAGAAAAAAATCTAGAATCCAAATATATTGTTGCCTCTACCACAGTACCACAACTAGATTTAATAGCATATCATGAATTTTACATCTTGGAAGCTATATAAACTACAATATAATTTTTCAGGAAAACAATAGTTCAAAAAACAGAACCTATAAGGTTGTACACTCAACTGGTATGGAAATTGACAATCTTAAGTCCCTAACATGGCATGGTTTAAATTACTTGTTGTGTTAACAATATAAACAACAATGGGTCTCTTATCTTCTAGTTTGATATAGATAAATGTATTACTACATCTGTATATATAGATTGAATTTACAGAAGCTGGGTTATTAAACTGACACTAATAAAAGGAAGTTAATATGCTATTCACTAGATCAGATTTGGCATTAAATGTTTTTTTAAGGAAAAGAAAAGTTTTATGAACTTGGTGAATCTTTTATAAATCACAAAGCTGAGCAGCGGAAGGCAGAGAAGGCATAAACTCTAACCCTTGTGTTAGCCTGAAAATCTGCAAAAGAAAGTACGAATGAGAAGGCTATATATTTAACTACATGATAAGCTCATGTATTGAACATGTAGTGGGGAGAGGTGACTTTTGTTATAAACTTATATGAGAGTGAATTAGTGGAATACAATGATCATGAACGCTTGTCTTTCTTGGTTGCAAACCCACACATAACTGAGCATAAATCATTTATAACTTCTTGAGCTCAAAGAAAACACATTTGCAACTTTATAAAGTACAGGTTATAAACACAACATACTTATAAATCGAACAAACCATTGACCATGAAAACTCACAATCATGTCAGCAGTAGAGTGCATTTGAACAAAATAAAAGGCCATTTATTTCCCAAAAGCAGAATAACAACAACAAAGAAGTGAAGAACTCCTAGTTCTAACAGAAGTACCGATCCGCTAAGTTTAAAAACAACCATATATATTTGACCCAATTTCATAAGAACAATGAAAAATGAAAGACACAAAGCATGAGCGATGCAAGCGAACTTGTATAAGTAATTAAATCAAATGTTTTAATGATACAACAACAACAACATACCTAGTAAAATCTCACCCGAAGGGTAGGGTCTGGGGAGGGTGAGAAGAGGACAGACCTTACCTTTATCCTAAAGGATAAAGAGGCTGCACCCAAAGAGACCCCCGGCTCAAAAGCACCCCAACAAAACAACTAGTCATGCATAAGCGATACATAGAACATATATGATACAATGGACTACACAAAAGTAGATACCACAGTAGGACACGGAAAAGACAACATGCAAAGCTGAAAAGGCAGAAGGGAACACGAAAGAGTAGAACACCACACATCAAACTCTAAATAACGACGAGAGTGCTGAAGACATAGATATAAGATAATAATGATATATGAAAACACACAAACCTAAAAATCCCTAACCTTTATCCTACTCCTCCATACTCTCCTATCATTGATCATGTCCTCGGATAGGTGCAAGTCTAGCAAATCATGTCTAATCTGTTCATCACACGTCAGTTTAGGTCTACCTCTATTCCTTTAATGATAGAAACATACAAATTTGGAAACAGTACAACTACACACAGATAGATTAGTGTATAAGGTAATTCCAAATATGAAGATGTTAGTACACGACACATTGGCCAGCACATGCACGAAAGAAAATTTAAACCTCGGATAAATTCACAAAGGAAAATCAAAACTTAGCTAAAAAAATCTAACTCACAAAATGCAGAGTCAATGCTCTTAGAACTACCTAATATAAAAAATAAAAACACATCAATTACAAACTCTCTAATAATAAATTTTAAAGTAAACTAGTGTAAAACATTTTGATCTCAAACATCAGGTTATCTATCGGCAAACCATGGATGAATAGTGAGACCAAACATAGAATAACAAAAAAACAATAAATACACAATATCTAACAAAATAAACCGTAAAAAAAACTCACTATTAGGAAGATACCATAACCCAAACCTGCAAAAACACAACAGCAAAAAAATATTAAAATAACATACACCAACAACATACAACAAATATATACAAATGACATTACTTAGAAATTATGAGCACGTTTATAAGATGCATACAAAAGATAAAAAGGAAGAACTTTATACTCACCTGCAAAACAGAAAAAAAATATACTCACTGCAATAACAACTGAATCAAAATAAACTGAATCAAAATAATTTAAATAAAATGTAATATATAACGATTATTATATAGAAGAGGGAATAAGACTCACCTAGGCACCAAAGACTAAAAGGGAGGACTTTATACTCATGTGCAAAATAGAAAAAAATATATACTCACTGCAATAACAACTGAATCAAAATATGTCAAATAAATGTCCACCCCAAAATCCATATGAAGAGGCATTAAAACAAACAAATGACGTGCATTACATCAATTACCATGAAAGACAATAGGCCAGAAACTAAGCAAATAAGAAATCAGAAGAAAGACAATAGGCCAGAAATTAAACCCTCTAGAAATGAAATCTTTGGGAGAACATAACAAAACGAAAGCCATATTAATTATGATCGGAGCAACAAAAGAAGATTATGCCGAATAATTCTTGAGTCAATTCTAAACTATATATGTACATTGTTAGGGTTTTCGCAGCACAGGTCGACCACATATAATGAAATCGTACTTTCAATCACTCCGTAGGTATACAAATATCAAACGATCAGGAAAATTACAAAATTACCTAAGATGAATGCTTCTCAAGGAAACATCAAATACAAATTAATAAGCACATTGAATATCAAACCAACAGATGTGAAAAAGGATAAATAAATTGACAGCTTCAAACTATGCAACCCACGAAGAATATGAAAATCACAAAACCCAGAACCAAAGATTGTACAACGGAAGTTTAAATTTAATCTACAAACAGAGAAAGACAACTAACGGCTGAGAAAATTACGATCGTACTCACCAAACATTCACTGAAACAACACGAATTGCTGTGAATCACTGAATAAGTGAATGCTACCAACCTACAACTAAAACAACACAAAACACTGTTTTCAAAACCCTAATTTACAAACTACGGAATTAGTAATCGGAAAGCAAGAGTAACAAATTAGGTTTGCCAATTAAAAAATAAACCCTAGATGCTAAAGTAGTAAATCGATTCCAATCATCGCTACCTGATGCTTCCGGTTGAGCTGGCGGTCGACGTCGGTGGAGGTAGCGATGCGGTGGCAGTGGTGCCGTTACCGTTGCCGTATACGTGCGTTTCATTAAACTTGAGCGTTTGGCGATTTTGAGTGATACGCCACCGATCGGGATGTTACGGAGGGTGCCGCCACCATCAACTTAAGACCTTATAAATCGATATCACTAGACCACCGGATGTACTCCATTGCGACCTGCAAAACCAAAAGTTTAAACCCAAATCGGTAGAGAATTCTCATACGAAAATTTGTGTTGGAACAAATAAAACCGAGCAACTGATTTACTATTGGAAGCTTGGAATCAAGACCCCTAAGAAACGACCTGATTGTCCAGAGCACCGATGAAAACACAATGTATACAATAAATCAGACGTGAAAAGATAAGGCAGAACATACGGCTACAGTGGTGAAGAAACTCTTTGACGTCCTTGTGGAGCTGTAGCTCGTCCTTATCAGTGTGTGTTGTTTTTCACACACACCTTTTAAGCGAAAGCAGTTGAGCTTGAGCTACTCGACACAACAAAGAGGGAGAACAACCACACGCATCAGCATATTGTACCCAGTGCTTCCTCTCTTGTACATTGTGCTTAGAGGTTGTAAGTTGTGCAGCAATGGTTGTAACAAAAGTTGATAAATGTTATATAGTGTAATGTAATGTAATGTAAAGTAATATAATCTACTCTTTAATAAAGGAAGTGCTAAAATTTTATGTGGCATTAATCTAGACTCTCTCTTATTATATTGCCAAGTGTAATTTTCTTAGAGTTTTTTTTTTAATAAAATGGCAAGCTCGCTTAAATCAAAATAGGGGAATCTGCGGGTTGCTTTTATCACATATACAGCTTTGGTTTCTCCCCATTGCAGGTTTCACGGACAAAAGTGACAAAGGATAAAAGTCATACTTGTGGTAAAGAGTCCTGCTTCCCTTCTTCCAATCGCTCTAAACATTCCAAGAAACAACAGGTTGGTTCATTTCAAATTTCAAATTAATTTGAATATCATCTGCAATTTTAGGCTGTCTCATCTCTTTTCTCTCCACCAAAAAGCAAAATTTCTCAAGCAAAATGCATCTTCTCCACTGTTATCAATCTGCCGATCTCTTCGTTTACACATCAAGGTTTCGTTTATTAGGGTTCCTGATTCATAGGTAACTTGATTTTGATTTCTTTATTTTAGAGAGTTAGAGTTTTGCGAGGAATCGCTACTACAAGGCTCTGCACCGATGTTCGCCGCTTCTTTTCTTCTATGTATGTTCGATCATCAATGTTCTTCGCAAATATATTAGTTAATAGATTCCAAATCTTGAATCGAACTAATCTCTGTACTATTTTGGGTTTTTAATTTGCGAATCAAGGCTGGGGTGTTGTTCTTCAATTAGGTTTTTTGGTATTTTTTGGTGATTTTTGTTCAAGGAATAACAAAATTTATAAAAACATAACATAATTCCAAGTTTTAGATTTTAGTTTTTATCAGACAGCAGTTGGAGGTATCCTTCGTTTTCACCTTTGTGAACTTCGTTATGTTTTTTTTAGGTTGAAACCTTCTATTACATTCTTACAGGTTATCGATCTTATGCCAACTTTTGTGTTATATCAGGTGATTGGTCGTTTTGTATCGTCTCGATTAATGATCGATGAAAGATATTTGCAGATTCGATTTTACTAAATCTTTTTCGCTTATGTTCTTCGTCATATGTTTTAGGAACTAAAGAGGTAAAGCAACTTGATTTACCACTTCATTCTTATTTGTTTTGCTTCACCGTGAGTGTGTTTAATATTTTGTTGATTATTCTATTTGTGATTATGATGTTCTTAAAACATTGATGTTCTTAAAATGGTAATACCCTTCAGAAGAGTAGTGTAAATTTATATAGAGTGTTTCACATTATTTTTTGCTCTGGAACTTTGGTATACACATCTTTATGCCTTTAAACTCCTTGCCTCATTTCTTTGTTTTTCATTTAGGTGGCATTTGGTTCACGAAATGTTATGTAATTAGAATTGTAAAGTTTTCATTTTAAAGTTGTGCTTAAGTTGGGTAAGGAAGGGGTTTGAAATACAATGAATTCCTTTAATCAATGGAATTTAGAAATCCTTCACTTTAATGAAGGAAAGTTACATGACCTCAAATTCCATTGATTAAAGGAATTCATTGAGTTCTAAACCCCTTTCGTACCCAACATAAGCACAACTTTAGAAGGAAAAGTTTATAATTTCAATTACATTACATTCCGTGAACCAAACGCCACCTTAGTTGTTTTAGAATGGTAAAACACAACAGAAAACTCATGTAATCAGATAAGAGTATTAATTTATGGAATAGTGGTGTATATGTCATATAGTTTTTCAAGGTGTACAAAATTGTACAAAATATGTAGTTCATTGTTTCTTTGTTTTTTTTTCATCTAATTTGGCTAAGTCTGCAGTGTCCCGCCATTTCCTTCAATTCTTATATGGTAACAAGTTGTAAGTACGTGAAACGATCTTACTACTGCATGCTTTGATCAATCTAGTGAACACAAGAAGTAAATAAGAGAAATCTTATTGAATCATCTGAAGATTACAAAGAAGTCTATCTGGTTTCTCTCTCTAAAACACACACAGAAAGGTGTAGAAATGACAGAAGTTCTAAACTCTCAATTCAACACAACCTATTTATAGTTGCAACATAACAGGTCTGCGTACCAACTAGCTGACCATTTGGTACGTGCGTACCAAATGGTACGACGCACCAGATGGTACGTCACCTTGAATGTTGATAGAAAGACTCATACAAACGCTCACTTAGATACAATACACAAGACACTCTATAGCATAGGAATATGCTCTAACAAACTCCCCCTTAACGTGTATCTATTCTCTAACTAAACTCCTGTCTTCAATCTTCAACATTGCTGCATCCGATCTTTGACTTTAAATCTTGTCAGCATGGCTGGATCACCCTTGAATCATCTTTGACCTTCAAGATCCACTTGTGAAAGATATAACAAACTCCCTTTTTCACCATGCTTGAGTCTTGACACACATAATTTCAGAAGACAGAAACGCGGTTTTTTTTTTCTTTTGAATATTAATTTAATCTTGGCGCAAAACTTCTCTTCGAGAATCCAAGATATAGATTTGAAATTTGATTTCGTATCACATGTCGATCTGTCGAAAACAAATAAGAAACAAAATCTTTTTGGTTTTTTGAAACTTTAAATCAAAACACACCAAAAATCTTTTTGATTTTTCTAAGTTTATGCTAAAACACACCTAAAATCTTTTTGGATTTTATGAGATATGAAACATAAATGCAATACTGAATCAGACACTATTTTTGTCTTTTGCGAGAAAGATCACAACTTCGGATCATATTGATCATCACATGCTGAACAACACTTAAATTTCAATTACTGCAGCGCATAAGTCAAGTCAATTGCTTGTATAATGTGTCCATCTTAAACTCAGGCACAATCATACTCATAACATCTGGATATGTTATTGTATTGATTAGATTTGCTTTGACCAATGTATCCCACACTATCAGACATACTCAGATATGCTTTTTATATCACACTTTGTGACTTCACTTGTGTTTTAATACATAGTGACTGTATTCATGATATAGTCAACTGTGTTCCATGCAAAAAGAAATCAGAACGTTAAATCGTCTACCTTAAGGTTGATCTTTCGATATGCAGATAAGGCCTCAGATTTAACAAAATAAAAAAATAAAACAAGTTAAAATTGTATAACCCAACAACAATCAGGTCAGTACTCCTGTACATGCAGAGAAAGTCCGATGAGTTATACGAAACACCGAAGAAAATAAAGCAGAACGTCAAACGAATAACAATCAGGTCGATCTTTCGATACGCAGAGAAAGTCCGATCGTTTGACAAAATAAAGAAAATCAAACAAGTTTAAATCTTTGAAAAATGAACACATGTATACACACTGACTTCTCATTCTCATTTTTCTTTTTCACACATCTTTTCAATATCTTGAAATACGCTTCAAGATGTTGTCCACTTGGTCAAGAAATAGTATTTAATGAATATCACATTTGAATACTTTCTGATTTAATGCCGAGCCTACCAAGCACATCGAACAATGATCTTATGGCTTTTTCATCTATTTATCCATGGGTAGACACATAAGCCAATGTACCATCATTTCCCAGATATGTCGGATACAATTTCTCATCTTTCAATGTTTTTGTATTTTTTCTGTTTTTCAATGTTTTTGTATTTTTCCGTTTTCTCCCCCTTAAAATGAAAACTCTATTTTTGGATTTTCATTTTAACAAAAACACAAAAACACTATTTTTAGTATTTTTAATTTCTCCTTCTAAACTACAATCAAAATGCATTAAAGAAAGAAAATGATCGTTCGACATGGATACCTTTCCGATTTAGCTTTCAGAAAAATTTCAAGTTTTTAAAATTTGATATTTCTTGTAATTAAACTTAAATCAGCAGAATACTCCTCCATCAGCAACTGTTCAATCACCGATAGGTTTTCTAGAAGTACCTGCACACTGGTCAAACACGTCAGTTTATAAATGACCCGAAGCGAATCACTTATGGTCGACCAGTGTCCTGAATTCCTCTTAAGACCACTTTAGGTTTGCAAATTTGTTGTTTTAGTAAATCAGTATCTGATGAACCCGTCATAGTAGATTGTGACGAACAACCGACAGATGAATCATTTTGAAATTTAGGTAAAAAAACCTTCTTTGATGTTTAAAATACGTCGGTTGAATATCATCAAATACTCTGCCATATTCATTAACTGTAGGTCCGAGATCAAACCAACTACACGATATTTGATCACAAATGAGTGCTGAAACCTCAAATGCGATTGATTCAAGAAACAAGTAGATGAAATAGATTCAATCTAAGAGAAAGATTGAATCTTGAATGAGAATCTCTAACTTGTTGAAGCTGATCGTAAACACTAAGAGTGCAGAGATCGTAAACAGTGAAAATGTGTATTGAAAAGCTTGGTTACAATCATAAACATGTTTGGTTTATATACTACCCATACATAAATCGTAAACCTCTAATGCAGCCCACATGGCCCAATCATAAACTATAATAAGCCCATTAACCTATTAAATAACAAGCCCAAAACTAAGATAAAGCTAGCCCAATAACTAATGTTCATGCCTTAATAAAATATAACCCAACAATCTTCCCCTAGGCATGAACCATTAGACCTTTTACGGCAGCAGCAGATCGAATCTGAATGTGTTCAGTGCGTTGTTCGACCACCACTTGTTCGCCACAATCCGGTTTGCCGTCCCATGAAAGATTCCCACCCTCACAGCATTTTCCATGTCATTTTCATCTCCGAGAATAGGCTGTGAGGCGAGCAGCTTGATATCCCTTTCTCCAAACCTTAGCAAATCCACCGGATCGTAAAAGCGAAACTGCCTCAGACCCTTGCAGAGAACCACCACCTCGTGTGTCGTTGGATCATAACACCAGCAGTCAAAGTTTCTGACCAAGGTACCATCTTCAATCTCGTCCAACATATTGATAACTCTTGTGCGTTTGGTGGGTGGTCTCCTCACTTCACCAATTGGCTCTCCAGTCACTGGGTCAGTTTCAGTCTGTACCCATTTTACTTGCTTCAGCTCAAAATTTTCAAAGTTATTTTCTTGATGGCTCAGCAGATTGTTTCTAATGACGTCTCCGTCAGGGCTGTTCCATCTGTTTATGTAGGGAGCTCGAAGCAGATTTCTGATCTCAGGCTCAGTCCAAGAATGGAATTGTGCACGACTTCTATAATATTCAACTGGACTATAGCCTTCACGGGTCACAGCAAATAATTTCTTCTCGGTGTCATAATGCCAGCATAAGATGGGTTCACAACTCCCCTTTTTGTCTAAAGCACTTCCTCCAAGATCAAGAGAGTACTGAATGGGGGCTGGTCCTTTAAAGAATTCTCGGAACCAGTTGTCGTGACCTTCAGGAGCTTTGGAGATCACTATTCCTCCTCTGGCATAATCGGACATCTCAATTTTCTCATCTCCATCGTCTTCATTCATTGCTTCAGCACCTTGCACACACTGTGATGAACTTTGTTCAGGGGCACTTGAAGATTTTGACTCCACGACACTCTTCAAGTCAGTAAATTTCTTCTTAAGATCCATCAAAGTCTCATAGAGCCACTTCATTCTATTTTTATCTGCCACCTCCTTTTCTCTCATCCTTTTGTTCTCATCCTTCAGGGCCTTTATCTCATTTTCTCTGAATCGATTCTGAGATATCAAAAAGTTGATATGAGGATCAGTGCTTATCCTCAAATCAATTGGAAGTTCAGCAGCTTGGAAGGGCCTGAAGCTAGGAATAGCTGTTGGCTGGCTTATCACAGGTGCAACGCTCACTTTCACTGGGCTTGGTACAGCGAAAGAATGATCAACCTCTATAAATTGTCCTTCTTCTTGAACTGGGTTACGTTCGGATAGAAGAGGAGTTTCAGTCTGAGCAGGAGCAGGTTGATCTTGAACATTTTCAGCAGCTGTTTCTTCTTGAGCACTGGGACCCTCAGAACTAGGCCCCGCTGGATGCATTATCATTAAGCTCGAGCTTGTCTTTGACAGCTTGAATCTGATGCTTCTTGGATCTGACCTCTTTCTTGGAGAAGGTTCACGTGCAGGAATTGGTTCTTCAAGAACATCTCCAACATCCAGATTCAGCTCAGGAGGGGTTGTATCACAGCCTGATGATCCGATCATGTCATCCCTTGACCTTTTAAGGTTAAGGTGCCCCAGATTTCCATAGATATCATCATCAGTAATCTCCTGACCAGCAAGTATATCATCCATTACATTCTCTTCATCGGAGGGTATTATCACATCTTCTTCTTGTGCATTAACAGCCGAAGTTGCTGTTATGTCTTGTTCTTCAGCAACGGATGCATTGACATTAGGCACAGCAGCTTCAGGTTCATCTTCATCAAACTCTTGTTCCCTTGCCACCTCTGGGAACGCACCCCTCTTTACCCATTCGAGTCTTCCCTGAAAGCTGTTTTTACCCTTTCTATCTTGGGTTTGAAGACCAAAAACCCCCACAATCCATCACTTTGATGTCCAACTTCTCTATCCTTTCTTCAATCATCGGGTATTTCTTTATGACCACCATTTGCACAAACCTTGGTGTCATCAAAAACTGTTCTCTGGCACTCAGATCAGCATTGCCTACCTAGTCAGACAGCATCATCTTTGAGAAGTCGAAATCCCAATCTAAGGCCAATGCGATGAAAGCAGTTCCATGAAGTTGATTCAGCTGATCAAAACTGGTTCTCTTGCCTAGAAATGACTTCTGCATATAATGTGCTAGGCACCTCCAATAATGAGGCAGCAGCTTCTTGAAGATAGGTGGAAACTTCCCCTCATACCCCATAGATTGAGCACCAGCTAGAACAACCTCCTTCGGATACTTGATTGGATCAGAGGCTTTATCAGTAATATTCAGCCCCTTTCTTATATCATCTTCCTCAATCACTACTTGTCTGTTCTGAACAGTTGCAGTAATACTCATCTTGCCAGCATTTGCTCTTGCAGTACCCCAGAATTCTCTGACCAGCATCTCATCAATAAGTACATTCGTCCTCAGGGCATGGTTGATTTTACAAGTATTCATCCCGGCCACCAGAGAATAGAATAACTCCATATGTTTTTCTGGTGGGTCTTCCAGATACGCTGGGATGCAGTGATCCTGTTCAAACTTTATCTCTTCGTCTAGCATCTCTTCTGCCATCTGAGAAAAAAGAGACAAATGCATCAGACTTGTTCATTAAAGAGCAATTATGTTTGTCAACATCTTCTTGAAGTTCAATTGAATATCACGTTAAATTTCTTTTAAGTTCAGAAAATTCTCAATTTAAACGCTCAAGTGAAATGTCTGATTTTGAAGCACAAGTTAACAAACACTATTAATTTTAACTTTTTAAAAAAAAAATAAGTTTGATGAGATTAAAAAGAATTAAGTATATAAACTTTATAATGTGATTACGATTCAAAATATGGGTTTACGATATATTAAACGAGTTCACGATCGGTTTAATTTTGGACCAATCGTAATCACTCAGTCCAATCGTAAACTCCAAAATTAACCCAAAGCCCAATCGTAAACGCGTTTTGTCGTTAACGCTTATCGTAAACAACACGATCGTGAACATTGAGTCGTAAACACGAATCGTAAACACCCAAACGTCGTCTTCTTCACCAGGATGATCGTAAACACCAAATCCGCCATAGCTGAACCTGCAACTAACTCGAAAACACGTTAAACCCTCAGATATTCAAAATAAACAACCACCATTACCTTTAATGAGTTCTAAACACAAAACCGTCTTCAAAACTTTGCGAAATCGACTCGAAATCAGTGGAAAAAAAACCGAAAAGATCACTGTGTAAACTCAGGATAGAAAAATTGCAAATGGACCGACACAGAGATGAGGAGACGCACGATTGATGGTGGTTTCTCGGTCGGTAAATGATTCTGATGGCGATGACGGGCTCTGATTTCACAGAAGATAGCAGGAGGTGGTCGGAAAACGTTTTCCGATGAGGGTAGCGACGGAGGTTAGGGTTTCGTTGGAGAGGGTCGTAAACGTGAGAAGGACCGGCAATCGTAAATGGTAAAAAGAATCGGAATTGAGGGTTTTGTTTTAAAAAAATTTCATTTTGTCCCCCTCAAGTTTCACAAACATTAAAAATACTCCCAAACCTCTAAAATGATAATTCTCTTAAACAAAATGTTAATTTTGAAACTTTGAGAATCTCAAAAACTTCCCCTCAGACTTATACCCCGATTATCTGATCTTGATCAAAACAACAAAACTTAAAAAAAAAATTTTTTTTTTAAAGACAGACACAAAAAAAAATTGAAAATTGCACAAACTTAAGATAGTCTAAATACTAGATAAAAACGTACTTACCTTGAGATTGATATTTTTCATGGATCAAACCAGACACATCTTTGACCGAGTAACCCTTTTCAGCTTCCGTTACTCGACGCTCTAGACAATTGCTTAAAAATTTTGAAATCACATAAACTCACATCCAGATAAAAATTTTTAAGTGCTTAAGTTGTGGTACATAATTACCGTCATGTTTAACCGTCCCCGCACCCAATTGTTCATAGAAAAACCTACCCAACCTCAGAGTTTATTGA
>JBCNJP010000025.1:40238421-40335921 GCA_039602395.1 Deinandra increscens subsp. villosa
AGTTCTTATGCCCTTCACTCTCTTGTTCAGCTAGTTTTCTAAAAGTGTGACAAACTGTTTTACAAGGGTCGGCGTTTCGTACTTGTTTGATAAAAAGAAGACCCAAGTATAACGCGAATAGTCATCCACTATTACGAGACAATAAGAAAACTTGCTGATGCTTTGTACCTGCATGGGACCAAAAAGATCCATATGTAAGAGTTGAAGAACAGAAGAGACAGAATTAACAACCTTTGGACGGTGTGGCAACTTGTGCTGCTTCCCCTTAGCACAAGCCACACATTTCTCCACAGACGAGAAATCTTTGATCGGTAAATTTCTAACGTGCTCTCCTTTAGCCAGCTTAGACAAATTCTTCATATTGGCATGCCCCAGGCGACGATGCCGTAATAACGCTAAATTCTCATTCTGCTTTGAGATAAGACAGGCTTCTTCTGTAGTAGGAGGTTTGCCCAAGTTCATCTGATAGGAATTTCCTCTTCTTGGAGTGCGCATTAAGATGCACTCCTCTGGAATTTCGAAGCCTGGTTTGAGGATTATGCATTCCTTCTTGATGAACAGGACTGAAAAGTCTTTATCACACATTTGCGACACACTTAGTAAACTGTGAGACAGCTCCTCTACATAGTGTACGTCAGAAAACGTCAAGCTTCCACTCTTCACAACCCCTTTCTTACTAATTCTACCACCTACCCCACCTGCAAAAGATACTCCTCCTCCATTGAAGTCTTGTACCTCTTCCAATAGGGATAAGTCTCTGGTCATGTGTCGGGAGCAACCGCTATCAACATACCAGAGATTGTTGATAGAACTACTTGGCTGTCCCTACAAAAACGGAAATCAGTTAGAGTCAGGTACCCAGGTCAAAACTGATCTGGGCACTCCTTTGGAGTCAATGTAGTTAACCAATTTGAAAGACATTCCTGCTTTAGATTCAGGTTTACTCAAAATTTGAGCATTGACTTTAGGTTTCCAAGTAGGTTGTTTCTGAGTGTTAGAACTGCTAGCTAAGTTCTTTGCTGGTGATTGTTTCTTTGATGGAGATGTGACCTTTTTGCCTTTTGATTTTACAATAGGTGTCCACTCAAGTTTCAATTTAGTTTAAACCATCTGTTTTGTTTGAGTGACCACTTTTGGTTTTTCAATTACTGCTTTCCCCTTAGGTTTAGCAACAATGTTGACTTTAGGCACTTGTTTCTCAAAAGGTTTTGTTTTCATTTTGTCTTTTCTTTGATAACCTACCTTAGGTTTGTAAGAAGAGTTTAAAGGTCTAGTCACATTCCACTTTTCTTCAACATGCTTTGTCGTCGGGGCTTTTGTGTTCAAAACCTTAGACTGTTCAGTCTTCATTGGTTCTAAAATCTGCTTCCCCTTAGACAAAGCTTGTTGTTTTTGGTTTTTGTTTTCTCCTGCCATCATTTTCTGCAGCATACTGGTCCGTGGGTTGTGCGGACAGTATAGTTGATAAGGTCTATTTAAGCAATTGGCAGCAAAATGTCCTGGCTTCCCACATTGAAAACAATTCATAGGTCTAGGTCCATTTACATGGCTACACAAATATGAACGTCTTGGGTACGATGATTTCCACTCTGGCTTATCATCCCACTTGTGTATCACAGGTTTCGTATCCCTTTCAGGTTGTGTGATCAGACAAAATTGTTCTGATTTAGTTTTGTTTGTTCTATTAAAAGCTGACACAACCTGGGGATAAGCCACAAAATCTTTGGGTTTGGTCTCACGTCCTACTTTAGTGTTAGGCACATGAATTTTAAAACCAGTCACTTTTTCATTTGATTCAGAAACATTTTTTAACACTGGTACAACTATTCGTTTTGACTTGGATGGTTCAAGTTCTGACACAAGTGCCATTACATAATCCTTAGGTAAATAAACACTAGAACTACTAGACACGTGACTCTCTTCCACTCTCTGACATTCTGTATCCTCCTTAGAAATGTCTTTGATTTCTACTTCATCTGCACAATAAATAGATACATCAGAAGAGCTCACACAATTATTCAGAGAGGTCTTTGATGGACCTGCTTCACACGTGTCTGTCATCACTCTATCCTTATCACCCAACCCATAAGTCATGTGTTTTTCATTTTCTATTTCCTCTTCTGTCATAGGCTTAACTCCAACCAAGTCACTATCTAAAGGATGTCCTTCTTCATGCATTTCCGATGCAGATCTATCTATCTGATCCTCTTCCAAGATCATTCCTATTACATCTCTAGTTTTATCTTGAGGAACATCGTTCTTCTTTGCAAAGCTAATTCCTATGCCACCTTTGTCCTTACCCATTCTAACATCAGTTATGCATGTGTTCAGAGATTTACTAGCCTGTAACATTCTTTTGCTTCTCATAAGATTCATATCAAGCTTTACCTGCAACTCGTTGTTTTTATGCTTAAGGTCATCTATCTGCTTACTAAGCTCAGCTATTTCTAACTTAGCGTTGTCATACAGATAAGCGTTCTCAGTTGCAAGTTTCTTATATTTCACTATGTCTAATTTCTGGGCTTTAACCTTTTCTTCATTCTTTTGCCATCTACCCTTAAAAGAGCTTCTTTAACATTTTACCTCAAACAATTCCAATTGAAAATTTTTGCAAAATTGTCTAAGACCAGTAATTATACGATCACAAGTAGGGTTAGAACATACCTTGGTGTGATCTGCTGCTAATGCTTCATTTTCCTCCATCGAGCTCTCCTCAGGTTCATCTTCAGTCACAACAAAAGCATGCTCTTCATTTTCATCCCTTTCCATGGCAGCAATCATAGCATGAGACATACTAAACTCTTTCAATTGAGGAGTCCAATCATAGCCGCCTCCTTCCTGAACAACCAGAGCCTTTGCTTCAACCTTACCTTTGACCTCAGCAGCATTCTTCTCTTCGACCTTCTCTTTCTTAGGCTTAGTGCACTCCCTAGCAAAATGCCCGTATTCATCACAATTGTAGCACCTCAGCTTGCTTTTGTCAAACCCCATCCTTATCTTGTCTTGATCTTTCCAGACGTTTCTCCCTGTCTTTGCCATGAATTTCTTTGCTCTGAACACTGCCATAGCCATCTGCCATGAGACATCCAACATCTCAACATCTTCAGGATTTATCTGGTTCAGCTCACCAGACAACATATCAGTGGGCACAAGAGTTCCGGCCATGAGAGCATGGTAGCTGTTCATAAAACCCATACCAAGAGCAAAATTTGGATCATTTGTATCATCAGGGTTGACATTTCCACTTGAACTTCCTTGAGGTTGAGCCACAAAAGCAGTTGACTTTGCGATTGAGCTTGATCCATTTCCAGTTGACTTCACTTCATGCTTAGCCTCCATATCTTGTAACAACAGAGCTTGATTTAATTTCCCGCCAAACTAAGAGAGCTTATATGATTCAACTCTCTCTGTTTGTCATCAATTAGCTTGGACTTGAGTTTGTTGATCATTTCATCAAGAGACAACTCACTCAGCTTGTTGTTATCCTTAATGATTGAGATATTGGTGTTCCAAGACTTTGGTAAGCTATTCAGCAGCTTCAAATTCTTATCTTCCAATTCTGGCTCCACACCATAGCTTGACATTTCTGCCATCAGAGACACAAACCTTTGCACTTGTGCTTCAAAAGATTCACCTTGGATATGGTTGAACAAATTGAATTTCTGTTTCAACATTTGCTTTCGACTCGCCTTAATGTCTGGATTTCCCTCATAGGCCACAATCAAAGCATTCCAGAGATCCTTCGCTGTATTGCAGTGCTTAAATCCTTGAGCAATGTCAGGTGTTAGTGCCATGGTCATAATTGCAAATGCCCTCTCAGCGTTGTTACATCTTTCCCAGTCATCATCATCAAACTCTTCTTCAGTCTTAGCTTTTCCAGCTTTAGCTCCTTCTCCTTGTGTAGGTACATGTGGTCCATTAATCACCGCTTTCCACAATCTTAAGTCAACACTCTTCAAGTGGTTTTCAAACCTATACTTCCATTCCAAATGGTTATCCGCCGAAGTAAGTCTAGGTGGACGAGTGATAGAGCCAATCTCGAAGTCCAACTTCTGATACATACTTGGTTCAAAATCCATTGCGATAGCTTAGGGAACTTAAAACTAATGTCCAAATGACCAAAATAAGAGATTATGATAACCAACCCTTGATTACGATCGTAAATGGCTGATTACGATCGAGAACTCTGTTTCCGATCAATCCCAAAATTGTGAACAATAAACTGTCGAGACGCCTGATTACGATTCCTGATTACGACCACCGAAGTCGTAAACACCTGTTCCCGATCCTGCAAAATCGTAAACCTTGATTCCGACCCAACCAAATCGTAAACTTGATTACGATAAACAAGTACACTCGTAAACACTTGTTTTCGAGTCGTAAACGCCTTAAAAATGGGATCTTGATGTCGTAAACACAAGAACACAGCAGATCTTCAACAGAAATGGTCGTGAACACCGAGAAAACCCAGAAAATGCTATCGTAAACACCCAGTAACTCGATGAACAGCAGCAGCAACAGTCGTAAACTCTTGAAACCTTCAAATCTTCAAACAACCACGAACACAAACCCAGAAAACACTTGAATCTATATCGTGAGAGCCTCGAATCTAAGATTCTTTTCTCTGATACCAATTGTAGGTCCGAGATCAAACCAACTACACGATATTTGATCACAAATGAGTGCGGAAACCTCAAATGCGATTGATTCAAGAAACAAGTAGATGAAATAGATTCAATCTAAGAGAAAGATTGAATCTTGAATGAGAATCTCTAACTTGTTGAAGCTGATCGTAAACACTAAGAGTGTAGAGATCGTAAACAGTGAAAATGTGTATTGAAAAGCTTGGTTACAATCATAAACATGTTCGGTTTATATACTACCCATACATAAATCGTAAACCTCTAATGCAGCCCACATGGCCCAATCATAAACTATAATAAGCCCATTAACCTATTAAATAACAAGCCCAAAACTAAGATAAAGCTAGCCCAATAACTAATGTTCATGCCTTAATAAAATATAACCCAACATTAACAAATCTGTATTTGGTAAATTTACCAACATAAGGAACCTGTCTTTTCCTTGAACTAGAAGCGGTAGTGACATGACAATCTTGTGCCATATGTCCTTTTTGTCGGCAATTGTAACACAAACGATTGTTTATAGGTTTCCTCTTTGGTCTCTACAAAGCTTCACAACATATAGCATCTCCAAAATGATCATAAAAATTATCGAATAACTAAAAACGATGATCATTTACCCATTTTGATGTTGGGCTTTTTGGAGCAGAATTTGATCCTCCAGAAGAATATGTAGCAACTTGTGGCTTCTTGCTCTTCAGATCAACATTCTTGACAAAAACTTCGGCAATTTTCTGAGCCTCCACACAATGGAGTGGGAATTCTATCGGAAAATATTTGTTTCGAACCCTTGAGTTTGTAAAACCTCCCGGGTTGAACCTTCTCAGCTTTAAAAACATCTTTCTTTACTTGCTTCAACTTGACTTGCTTCAAATTTTCTTTTTTTGAACCTTGAGACCCATCAACTTTAGCATTCTCGATCTTGAAACCCAACCCAACATGTTTACCAGCTATCTTCTCTTCAAAACCAGGTGATTTATGTATGTTCCTAGCAAGACGAGAAAACTCAGCTTTCACTGCTTTAACATTCTTTTGTTCATAGAAAATGTTTTCATCAATAGCAGTCTTCTCAGTTGAACTTGCTGATTTCTCTTCTTCAGTAGCTGGAAGATCAGACACATCTTTTTCAACTTTCTGTTCTTTCTGTGACTTTACAACCTTCTTCTCATCAGATTTCTTATCAACAAATTCAGAGTAATCACCAGTTTCTGCCTTTTCTTTCAGCTCATGAACTCCTTCTTTTAAACTTCCTTGTGGTGAAACTGTTTTGTTAAACATTTTCTCAAAATTTTCATCTTTAGCCAAGAAACTTGTAAAAGATTGTGAATTGGTGACATTGTTCAACACACGATTTGCATCAACTACTTGAATTTTCAAATTGGAAATCTTTTGTTGAGCTTCAGCCAATTCTTTCTCTATTGCAATCAATTTCTTAGCAACTTCGTGAGTTTCATATTTTTGCAATCTCAAATTATCAAGTTCAGCAAACAACTCTTTCTTCAATTTATCTTCATTTCTTTTCTGTATATCCAAATTTGCATTCTGCAATTTGTTCACCCTCATTAGCTCTATTTTCTCATCTAGTAGCTTTTCCATATCTATCTGATATGACTCAATTTTGGCAGCAGAGTCATCAGAAGTCTTGGTGAGCATATCAAGCTTAATCTTGGACTTTTCAAATAAATCATTGAAATCTTGTTCAACATCCTCGCTTCTACCTTCCATTTTTCAACTTCCTTGGCTAATTCCCAATTTACTTCATATAATTTTGAAAATTTCTGTCCAAACTCCTTTTCAAGACCATGAAATTTCAACTCTTTTTTAACTACCTCTGCTTGAAAATCTGAAAACTTTTCTTTCTGACAGACTAACTCCTGAATTATATCTTCCAACCTTTTCTTTTCATCACTCAATTCTTCAATCTTCTTCTCATATCAACCAATAACTCATTGTCCTTTACCACACTCTGAATCCTTTTGTCTTTTTGTGAACAAAATTCACAAACTGATTTATAACCACTAGTTTCAGAACTACTAGTTTCTGATTTAGACTCAGATACTTCTATTTCGCCATCACTATGTACAATTTGAGAAACAAACACAGAGTTGACCAAAATGAAGACTCATCAGGAAAATCGACAACCCAATCATAACCTTCATTCGATGTTAGTGATTTTGACTCAGAAATAATAACTATTAAAGCAATTGGAGGATTAGAAGTTCATCCCCAATCATATTGCTTATCGACTTGAGATACCAAAGCTGTTGGAGACTTTGATGAAGAAGCATTTGATTTTGAACATTCACGAGCAAAATGTCCAAAATTAGAACATTTGAAACATTTTACCTTTGATTTATCTACTCCAACCTTGCCATCCGGATTTAAACTTTGGAATCCGGTTTTCTTCCTGAATCTTTTAACTCTTTGTGCTAACATTGTAAGTTGCCAATTAATATCCATATGTTCAAGGTTATCTGGATCTATCTGATCAAAATCTTCTTTAATCATATTAGATATTGGCAAACCACCATTTAGCAATCCATAGTATGAAGATAATAAAGCTGAAATCAACGCCAAATGTTCATCAGGTGTTTTTGCAGAAAACAAAGTCTGACTTGAATGATTTGGAACAGTGAAATTACACCCTCTTGAAGAACTTTCTGAATTTCCCGATCCATGACTAGCAACAAAAGCTGTCGGAGGAGGATTTGATGAATCAAAACCAAGAGATTTAGATTTAGCATTGATGCTTGCAGAATTCTGACCATGATACAATTCAGGATTTTGCAATTGAGCAGTCGATTTGTGTGAAGCTTTCCTGTCAAATCATGAAATGATAATGTGGAATACTCTTTATCATGAGTAAGCAACAACACATAATTCTCCCACTTTTCTTATAATGCTTCTAGCAACTTCTCTTTCAATTCTTCCCCAGTCTTTTCAATTTTAACCACTTTCATCTCACTAATTAGATGTGAAATCCTTGAAACAAGGGCTGGAATATTTTTTTTTCATAATTTTGAAAATTTTCAAATTCTTTGTTCAATACTTTCCGTCTACTCTTCTTATATTGATCATTTCCCTCGCATCTAGCAGATAATGCATCCCACAAGTGTTCTGATTTCTTACAGGTGCTGAATTGATGTAGCAGTTCGGTGGGTAAAGCCATGGTAAGATAACCATAAACTTTCTTATCAAGCTCATAACTTTTTCTTTCATCAGCATCAAAATCTTGAAGTTCCTTATATTCTCCGTGATCGGTTGGACGTGTATACAACTTTCGAATCGGAATCCATAAATCGATATCAGTTGTGAAGATGTACGCAGAAAACCGTTGCTTGGTATAATCGATTTGACGGACTTTTATTCATATATAATGACTCAAGCCTAAACCATAGTGCAGTAGCTGTTGTCTCTTGCGATACTTCTCTTTGCACCCTGTCACCGAGACTAAGAACGGTTACACTGTGTGCCTTAGCAAGCATAATCTTCCAATCTTCATCTTCTACTCCTTCCGGTTTATTGGTTTCTACGTGAAGAGTATCAACGACTCCCAAATAGACAAGAAGAGTGCGCATCTTCAATCTCCACACTCCAAAGTCGTTTGTGTCGTCAAATTTCTCGATCTCAAACTTAGTTGTCACCATGGCTCCACCTCGAACTAAACTCCGATCATTGTCTTCTTCAATTTGTTAAAAAGAGCTACCAACTGTGAAACGAATTTGAAGAAATTATAGTCAAATGCTTTATTAATCTCAAAACAACTTACTACAATCTAATTAAAAACAAAAATACAATGAACAATGAAAGGATCTAATCTAATCGCTTGAATAAAAAACGCCCAATTTCTGTTGAGGCTTATGGTAGTTGCGAGTAATGACCTAAAACAATAAAGTTTCAGTTGGCCCCCTGAAGTTTGAGCTAACCAACAGAATTAGCCCAAAACTTTGTAACGGCTGTAATCCTTCTTTATTGAAGTCACCCGGTTAGACTCACGTTCGAATGTTCAATGCAGAATTCTCACTAATATATTTTACATGGTCAAATCATAGTTTAACAACCGTTTACAGTCTTCACTTATTTAGCCATTAAATACAAATGTTGAACTATTATAATAATAACCACTTGTATGACTTTTCTTGATAATCTAGGTAAGTTTGACTCAAACAAGTCAAATAATCTTATACCACTTCTGATTCCTTTAATAGTCGTAATACTTCATTCATAACCAAATTAACACTAAGGCTGTGTTTGGCGCACTAGCTGAAAAGCTAGCAGCTAGCTGATAAGCTAGCTGGTAGCTGATAAACTATAAGCTAGCTGATAAGCTAGCTGATCAGGATAAAAATAACGTTTGGTAAAAACTAGCTGATAAACTAGCTGAAATTATATAAAATGACATAAAGATACATGTCATAAATGTAAATAAATGTATTTATTTATAAGTTAGGGAACGGTATAACTGGAAATATTATAAAAGCTAGTTGAAACGCTACTCCAACTAGCTTTTCAAAAGCTAGCTTATAAGCTTAACTTTTTGACGTTACCAAACGGGGCTTTTAAAAAAAACTAGCTTTTTATAAAAAGCCCTCTTTGGTATGTCAAAAAGCTAGCTTATGGCGCGCCAAACACAGCCTAAGGCTTCTTTTTGAACTTAATGTTGTACAATCTAATGTTGGTAAGTCATTATAGACTTTTATCGCATAGTTGACTTTTGAAAGGTCAACATGACTATGTATACTATGTGATTCTCGAGTATAAGCTTATGTATGTTTATCTGTACTTTACAGGAAGAGTTATGACATTATGTATGAAAAACCGACGTGGAAGATCAAGTTCGAGCTAAATATGGTGAACAAGAATGGAACTTACAAATTGAGATTGGCTCTAGCATAAGCACAATTATCAGATCTGCAGGTTTATTTACAAATAGTTTTTAATCAGTCTAGCCCTTTGGATATGGTTGTTGCTGAAACCCATGAAAAATACATTTTCTTTGTTATATATATACAATTTAATCCTGAGAGAAATCCAAGAAACTTTGACATCGATCCATCAAATCTTTTAATCACCAAAACGACACCTAAAAACGAATTTAAAATTTACGACCATAAACAAAATAAAGAGATAGTTTTTAAAGAAATATATAAAAGTTAATTGAACAACATGAACTTATGAGTCAAATATAAAACCTCTATAAATTTTAAAACTGAATCAAAAACCTTAGATCTATAATAAAAAAATGCAATTCCTGTGTCCCAACTTAATCCGACAAAACATTTCACTAAGCTAACTCAATTTGGCAAGGAAAATTCAATGACTGATCTGAAAATAAATTCTCCTGATATATATTCGAACACTAAAAACTTTCGACACAAATGTAAAAATTTTCGGATCCGTCACTGTCATGGAAATGAAATCGACATACAGAAAATGCTGAAATTTCCCACAAATATTTTTGTCAGGTTAGCAACAAAGAAGAAACCTAATATTAGTGACTCAAATTAAAAAAATATAAATAAACATATCTCTCATAAAATTATCGGAAAACTAAAAAAACAAAGTAACATAATACAAAAAGTTTTGTCATCCTTTTTAGTCCATTTTTTTATAAAATGCCATCCGTTAAATTTTTTATCTAAAACACTAAAAAATTCACAAATAAAAAATATATATGTAGACATTCGTCGTGAAGTTGATTTCCAACAAGGGCTTTTCCAACAAATTTTATTTTTTAAAAACGTGTCGTAAATTCTCATTTTCAACAAATTTTGACAAAAAGTTTGTCAAAATCTTTTAGTTTTCTAGATTTTATAAGACTGAATAACGATCTGTTCATAGTCAACCCGCAAAAACTTTTTTCGAATAAAAGTTAAAAACCCATATGCAATTTCTTTCTGCATTATTAACATCAAGATTGTAACCAGTTTCTTACTTCTTAGGTTCGAGTTAAAGATCCAAACACTGATTCTACGTTGTTTTGTACTGGAATAACCGGAGGAGACAATGCAATTGCTAGGCATGGAATACATGGGTTGTACTGGTTATTCAACATCGATATACCTACAAAGCTTCTAAATCTTGATGGTGAAAACGCAATTTATTTGACAAAAATAAATGAAGGAATCATATTTCCTGGAGGAATAATGTATGATTACATTCATTTAGAAGGACCACCTCCTTATTCTTCTTGATTTAAGTGTGTTTAGTCGTTCAAATCTATAAACCGGTAATGTATGCTACAGTGACGAATACCTAAACTTTTCGTATAGTTTGAAATATAGGTCGGGTTAAAATGAGTCTGGTTAGAAAACTTATGGGTCGAGTCCTGCATGGCCCACCTTTAAAGCCTAAACTAATTTCTTTATACATTCAAACATGTTAGAGGTGGTTGCAACATCATTTTTTTTCCTTCATGTAAATAAAGTTATAAAGTGACGGATGAATTCAATTATGAGGTATTTTAAAATTATGAAACCGTCTAAACTAGTTATCGGTTGGTTTGACAGTTGGTTTTACAATCGTAAGGACTGTTTCGTTTAAGATTTCTAACCGTATAAAACCATTCTAGACAATAAGATATAAATATTTTTTATGTAAAAAAATTAATATTGCCTACACTTATTTATTTACATTTTATATTTGGTTTAGTAAAGTAAAACTTGAAGAGGATAGATCCGAATCTGGCCCGTTAAATCCTACGCGGGTCTTCTTGACCCACAAGACTTCTTATGAGTTATGACCTCATCTAATCCTTTGGATCAAGACTTCTTCCGCGCAAATCTTTTGGGGCCCACAGAACAATCTGGCATTAATGGCCCCATGAAATTTGTTATCGCACGTGTCGCCATCTAGTAGGATCTGAAATCCTCATCTAATCCAGACCCTTTATTCATAACGGTTTTTAGAAGATTCACGCGCGCACACGTGCAGTGAGCATGTGACACTCTCCAATGCAACCCTATGTATAAATACTTAGAGTTGCAACTGTATTTATTAATGCTTACTTTTTCACCTCAACTGGCACACACATTCTTCTCCAATAACTACGATCACTGATTCTCACGCCGGAGAGCCGTCGCAGGACACCCTTCTCTGCCCTACATTGGCTCTAACACGCTGTTACGTGTGCATGCCTTGATTTTGATCATATTAGAGTTACATGTTCGGCCCGATCTCGATATTTGAGTTAAGTTGATTTGATCTAGATCACCTTTTCGGCCAAGCTTTAGATTTGGTTCAAACATTTGCGCCATCCTCTTCTTTTTATGGCGAATACAGTTATTCATCTTCATTGATTCATTCTCGGATGTCTAATCAAAACCCTATTGTTCCACCGATTCCTCCGATGCTACAGGACCTCGTTCCTCCTCATTCATAAAACACCTCTAGTGGTCAGTTGTCTGACTCCGTTTAACATCCCTCACAGAAAACACAAATTCTTTTCAACCTGATGATTCAAACAATATTGATGATGATGGTATCGTACAGGGTACTGATGATGATGATATCGTACAACTCTACATATTCACAAACTCCAAATTCATCCGAGTCACAACCCAATAATTTGTTTCCCTCCTATAGAAGACTTATATTTCCTCTACTAGAGCATTTCCACTATTACCGGCTCTATACCGGGTCTTACTCGTACATCGGTGCCATCCAGTAAACCAGAATTGTTTTGCTATCATTTATGCAACAGACGCAGTATGCTTCCTATTTCACACCCACTACAGGGGTCTCTGCCTTCATACAGCCATCAACACCGATGCCAACATTTGCAAAATGGAAAGAGAAACAGAAGCAAAAATAAGAGTATGAGAGGTATTATAAGGAGCCATCAACACCGATACCAACATTTCACATGTAGCATATGAGTTGGTTACACCATTAGTGGCACCGCGCGTGCAACTGCATACTCCATTTCATTTCTCCCAGAATCACTAGGTACCCCATTGCTCTCCCATTTTTCTAGTGCACAGTTTACAAATTTTGATGTTGGCATTGGTTCTAATGCGCGTCAATGGGGATCAATAGATTATTCGAAACCTTATCGACCATCCGTGCTTATCTCACGGTCTACATTTATTCCAGAGATTGCACAAGTGAATTCCTATCAAAGCTAAAAATGCCCTATGTAGTAGGCAAATATGATGGTCTATCTGATCCTAATGATCATTTTTATACGTTTTTAATGCGGACAGAGTTGAAAGTTGGTCTATACGGTATTGTTTCCATATGTTCATACAGACATTAATCGGCATGGCCCGCCTCTGGTTCGGTAGTCTTCCAGTGGGCCAGATCTGTAGTTTTAAAGAATTACAAGCTAGATTCTACAAGCAATTCTCTTAATAGAAGAGCCATACTAAAGAAAAGACGCGACCAAGAATCTGCTGAGGATTACCTCACACGTTTAGAAAGTTTACAAATCGAAGCTCTTACTAAAGATTTGATGGTTATGGGTTTTCTTCAGGGTGTTTGTGATGATCACCTTATTCGTAAATTGCATGGACCGAACGACATACCACAGAAAATGGAAGCTCTCATGACTACTGCTAAATTATATGTGAAACAAGAAAAATTGACTGCGCGTAGTCGCGCGTATGACCTCTTAAAGGAAACTCCAAAGGCTCCAGCAAAGAAGGAATACCGATCTGATTGGCGTGGAACCTCCCACCATGAGAGAAGGCAAGACAAGGCTCCATATAGTTCTAATCATAATTACAGCTCCACTCGCCCGCGCCATTATTCCTCGCGTACATTTAAGCGGTTGCAACCTTGTTATTCTCCACGACGGGAACTTCTAATATTTCTGCTAAGCCACAAAGTTCCTACTCTACTTATCCAGCTCTAACCAGATCTCAAATTCCATACTGAAGTCTAAACATCTGCACTTGGAACCACTACACCCAATGAAAGAGAGCAACTCCAGAGACACCAAAAAGTACTATGACTTTAACAAGGCGCGTGACCACATCACAGACGATGTTTCATTCTGAAAAAAAAAAACAAATAGTGCTCCAAGTCAAGGCAGGAAAGTTTGCGCATCTTTTATAAGACAGACCCATGGGGCAGATAAAGTAGTTGAAGTTGATGCCAAGGCAAAGAAACTAAAGGATATCTTCAAGGTGGGTTCTTTCATCCCCCGCACCACTTGCACGCATACGTGGTATGTCGTAATCAGAACCATGTCCACAAACGCACCACTCTCGTGCATGCAAAGTGGCAAAACATTACTAACCCAAAAACCCAAACCTATACCTCTACGCCACTCTCACATGAATAACGTGTTGTTTACATAGAAATAAAAAACATGAAAGCTTTACTTTCCATGGGGTTAAGATTCCATATATATATCTTATTTTAACCCCTAGTCGCGTGTCACTCACCAACTATTGTGCTTTTGAGGGCAAAAATGTTCCATCATGCACAAGGTAAGTTTTGTTTTTTAAAGACCAGTAATAAACTTTCAATATAAGCGTTTAAACCCAAAGTCAATGTTACACACCTTAAGGTTGGTTTAAAGATTCATGTTACTAACCCACCGATGGTTTATTTCCCCCAAATGAGTATAAGATTTAGCCAATCATGACTTTAATGATTTTCTCAAAAGATGATGAAGAGTTCATAGACAAACATTAAACAAAATATTATTGAGTTGAATGCTTACAGTCTTTAGATTAAGAACAAGCAAAGCTTGAAAACAATGGGTCCAAAGGAAAACAAATGGAAAATTGGAATTAAATAATCCAAGTTATTGGGTATTGGCGGATAATAATCCGAGTTCCAATATTGGCCTACAATAATCCCAATTATTTGGGTCTTGGAATTCATTGGGCCGCCGTTAATTTTTCACTAACTCCGTTAGTTGTGTGCTGACGTGGCATATGCCACGTCAGCAAGTATGATGCCACATCACTTGCCACGTCAGCAAGTGCTAACGGAGTTAGTGAAATATTAACGGCGGCCCAATGAATTCCAAGACCCAAATAATTGGGATTATTGTAGGCCAATATTGGAACTCGGATTATTATCCGCCAATACCCAATAACTTGGATTATTTAATTCCAATTTTCCAAAACAAATTAAAAAATTACAAAGAAGAGGGAAGAATTAAGCAAAGAGAAGTGTTGGACGCTAGTAATTATAGGCCAATGATGTATGAATGACACGGGTCGTGTCGACCAGAGCATGGGCTGTGTCGATCTGAGGATCAAGGATCAACATCATATCTTTGTTGTACTTGGCATATGTCGTGTTGTTGAGAGGCACAAGTCGTGGTGATCAGAGGCACATGTCGTCCTTGTCAGAAACAAAATTCAACTCTTTTGTACTTGCAGTAGCATGACACGGGCCGTGTCATAGTAGGGCACGGGACGTGACAAAGGCCAAAATTCACCAAAGCTTCATTTTTCTTCTATTTTCTTCATACTTGGTTTCTTTTGGGATTTTACCCTAGATTAAACTGAAAACTACAACTGAAATAATATTATACTGTTTAATTAGAAATAATCCAAAATACGAGGTATAAATGTTGTAAAACTATGTATAATTTCTATCAGCTCCTCTTTAAGATGCATTTCCATCTGGAAATCAACCTTAGAGCACTTAAACTTCATTTCAAAAACCACACGCTAAGCCTTTTCCTTAAGGACCTTGATCCTCTCCTCTTCCAACAATCTCTTCAATTTGTCTACCTCCTCCTGCACAACCTTCCTCTCAAAAGTGTCAATGCTAGCGCGCCTGACTAGTTCTTGATAACGAGTGTTGTCCACTGCTAAACCAACCGCTAAATCATTTGAAAGGTCAGAGGAAGACTACTACTGCATATGTTGGGTTTCACAGTGGCATCCAGGTTACCGGTTACCTATAAAAGTAAAACAACTCTTACCTAAATGGTTATGTTAACACTTTTAACTCAGAGCGTAAAACCAATTGATCATATCAATTAACGTAGCGGAATAAATAAAAACAAATTGCAACAGGATCACAATTACCGAACGCGCAAACAGAGATAAATCATAAAACAATCTAAACTAATAGTGATTTTAGATATACCTTGACGGTGTTGAACAAATCTTCAAGACACCCAGTTACAACGAACCGATGCTAGCTTGAAACAAAATGATGAAGCAAAGAAAGAAGCTGCCACATGGACCCATCGCATGTCGTGATGATCCTTGGGCAGGTCTTCGTGACTCGCGAGCATATTCGGTGAACCAAAAACCCAATTCCAAACAATCCCGTCTCCTTCCTACAATCCAAACCAATTTGAGATCATTCTTGG
Source organism: Deinandra increscens subsp. villosa (assembly GCA_039602395.1). Taxonomy (NCBI): domain Eukaryota; kingdom Viridiplantae; phylum Streptophyta; class Magnoliopsida; order Asterales; family Asteraceae; genus Deinandra; species Deinandra increscens. The sequence continues at coordinate 40,254,352 of JBCNJP010000025.1, forward strand.
TCGATTATAAAGGCAGCAAGAACAGAAACAGGTGATTGAGATATGGCATATGTTAGATGAATCGATATCCGACAATAAGGCAGCGGAGGTTGGTGATGGGCGATAGTGAGGCTATCACTTGATGGTAATGAATTGATCGCTCGGATCTCGAGCGGACGACCTGGCGGTTTTACATGATGGCATGGCAAGGGTTGGACTGAAGCATGGAATCCCATGTCATAAACCCACGTAGTGATGCGAAGACGACAACTAATGGTGGTCGCTTAAAGCGGTCAGCGACGGCTCAAAGGTTGAGGTCCATATGATGTTCGCACAGGAGAAGAAAAGAAATGGTTTTCTAAAAAAAAATTGTGGTTTCATGAGTAAACTTATCAACAATGTTTATTGACAAAATATTGTGTCATAATAACTTAGGTTGTTTTTATCAGTTTCTTATGACTCCTCCATGATCCATTAGATAAAATATGTCCGCAGACATAAGGATATACCCCTGAGTTGACATTTCATATCCTTTGAATGCAATAAAGTCAAAATTTAGAGATAGTCAACTATTTTAAGTTCCTCACTCCTTCAATAGTTCAAATTTATAGTCTTTCGTTTCTTATAGATATTGAAATGCCATCTTAGATGCTTTATGAATTAAACTTGGGAAATGATTTTCATCATTTCTAGTATTTCAGCATTGTAGTCAATATCTAAACGAGTATAAACTTGAACATACGTAAGACTTCTAACTAATGAAGTGTGAGGTTTAATTACTTGAACCTTTATTATTAATCTCCTTTAGTTACTAGAGTTACAGACTGAGAGTAATGTTGCATGTCTCATTAGGTTCGTCTTGGTGTATTTTGATGCTTGTTGCATAAGAAGCATCTCCAAGATTATAATGTCAAAATTATGCGAGTACACATAATTAAGTCATATGAGACTTAATCAATGTCTCATTAGGTTGGCCTTGGTGTATTTTAATGCTTGTTGCATAAGAAGCATCTCCAAGATTTTAATGTCAAAATTATGCGAGAATAAGTCACTTTGACTCATGCAACAAAACTAACATATTACTTGCCTAAAATAATGTATATAAGGGCAAGTGCTGTAGTAGTTGCTCCCACTCATCTTAAGGTAGGTCCATTTATCCACTTATTCTTGATGAAGAATGGTTACATTTATAATTTCATCGAAATTTAAATTTCACTTAAGTTTGCTTATATTTGCTGATGACTTGTTTTTTGTCTTTGATGGTTTTAGGGGATGTTGGTGTGGGGTGTTTGGCCTTTAAATGGTCTTATGATATTGCATGTTAGCTTGTTTTGTTGCTGCAAATGGTTGGCTACTAATAGTAAGTTCGGCTGCCCGGATTGGAAGATGATGATATTACTTCAACAAAGCTGCACTGCCATGAGATCAACTGGTTTGGATGTTTAACTACATTGTGGCTATTGTGGTCGGATGAGGTATTGTGTATGGTCCTAATGTGGTTATTTTGGGCGCTGTTGTGGATTGCTTTCTTAGCAGCAAGGGCTGACTTCTTGGTAGTTTAGGTTTTTTGGTTCCTTTGTTACTGGTCTTGGAAATTAACTTCCAAAGTTTTGGGTTGCTTGGTTTGGAGATGGACGACTGTTTGTCAACACAAAAAGTTTTCATTAAAGACTGCTTGGTTGTTATGGAAATAGCCATCTATTCGGGTCGTTTGAGTTGGTGGATTTCTATTATAGTTGTCTTGTATTTTGGTTGTATTCCGGTTGTTAGGATTGTTGTTTGGTGTTTCTATGCTCTCTTAGCTGTTAAGGTTGGGAATTGTCCAACCTAATGGTTTTGTGAGTGCTCTTCTTGTACTTTTTTGTTCTATTTATTTATTTTGTCGGGTTTCCCAAATTGAAACCTTGAGTTTAGTTTATGAACATGTCTTTATGTTGAGTGAGTATTAAGGAAAGATACTTTATGAGTGAGTAATAAGGACAACGATGATCTCTCAAGGAATCCTTTAGAAAGAAGAATTCTTAAGTTGTTGATAGCTTTTAGAAACCAATAATGGTTTATAACGTTCAATTTCTCCTTTCGGATTCCGTTTAGCCATGAATAACTAAACTTCTAATGTTATTCTGATCTAGGCAGTTAAACTCATCATAGCTTTATTCCATCAGATGATTGATTGCTTTTTTTTTGGGAAAGGTTTCCCCGGTGATTCATTAATAATAAAACCAAACAAAACAAGTAGAAAGCAGAAACACTTTCTAGTTCAGACAAGGACATGCCCCTGAAAGTAAACAAAGCACACAGCCAAAACAATACAACACACTCAACTAGCACAACTAGAAAACAAACAAGAGGACGCCAACCTTAGCCCCCATTGTCAAACACAAAATCATCAGCCACCCCCCACTCTGCAAGTCGAGCAATAACAAGAGGGGTCTTCTGAAACTTTAAACTAGCAAGTCTAATCCGAGCAACATCAACAATCAACAAACCGAGCACATCTGGCGAACGAGTCTTATTGCAAAAAAGATGATTATTTCGTTCCTGCCAAACAAAATAAGTAGCCGCAGCAACCATTACCCTACTAACAATAGAGTCAAATGACTTAGACTCAGCAGACCTACAAAGCTCCCCAAAAATCTCTGACCAAATAGGGTTGCTCACCACGAACCTCAACCTGGAAGGAACTAAGTCCCAAACACGTCTCGAATACGAACACATAAAAAATAGATGATTAATAGAATCAAAGTTAGCACAGCAGAGAGGACAGCACATCATATTCTGGTTCTGTCTTCTACTATCCCATCTCAGCATCCTATCATGCGTAAGAAGTTTATTCTTCAAAATCAGCCACATGTTTAACGTGTGCTTAGGAATGCAATGATAGAACCATACCACACAAGTCCAAGGAACTTCAGGCAAGCTAACACGAATGGAGTCCCAAGCAACCGAAGCAGAAAAATCACCGCTATAATTGCCCGAAACCCAAACCATCCAGTCACAAACCCCCGAATGGAAGACCGGCAGCTCAACCACCAACGAATCCCAACCATTAGGGACCCCATTCTCAACCAGATCAGCCACAAAGGCGGAATCCTGTAAACGAGCACTATACACCATACGAGGCGTAATAAACTAACATAACGGGCCAACATCACTCCATCTATCAAACCATGCCGACGAAGAAGTCCCATCACTAATAAGAACCCAAATAAATGGACGAATCACCGGATGAAGCAACAATATCTTTACGCTAGCTCTAACCACAATTATGAGGGATCCGAATGTCCCAAAAGTGTCGAGAGCGCAAATGGTAAGAGTAAACCCAAGCAACCCATAACGACTCCCATTTGGACAATATACTCCAAATGTGAGTAGCCATAAGTGACCTGTTAGTATCTCTTAACCGACGAATCCCCAACCCACCTTCAGTCTTCGGAACACACAAGGTTTTCCATGCCACCTTAGCCCGACCATTATCAACCGGCCTAATACCCCACAAGAAATCACGCATCTTAGCCTCGAGCTCTTTAATTATACTACAAGGCAAGATAAACATAGATGACCAATAAACCTGCATCGACATTAGAACAGACCGAACCAATTGGAGACAGCCCGCAGTAGACAGGAATTTATTTAGCCAACTCGAAATTCTAGAATTCAGCCTGTAAACCAGTATACTATAGTCATTATAACGAAGACGGGAGGAGATAAGATGAACCCCTAAATATCTGACCGGCAGTACCCCTTCAACAAACGGGAGAACATCAAGAATATACGCCTTTATAACGTCCAGAACGTTACAAAAGAACACAGTACTCTTCTACACACTAGGCATCAATATAGACATCACTGTAAACAACTATAACAACCTGAATATACTCTTAGCCGAATAAAGATCCCTGTGCACAAACATAAACAGGTCATCAGCAAAACACAAGTTAATAATTCCCTGTTTAGCACATTTATGATGATACCGGAAAGCCGGATCACTTCCGGTATTCTTCTGCAAAATAAGAGTGAGAACTTCCATAACCATATTAAACAGGTAAGGAGAAGCCGGATCACCTTGGCGAAGGCCTCGCATGCCCCAAATAACAATGAACATTACCATTGATGGAGATAGAATAAGACGAGGAAGTAACACAAACCATTATCCATTTAACCATAGTATCGTGAAAACCAAAACCCCTTAGAACACTCTCAAAAAACAACCAATTGACAGTATCATACGCCTTCTGAATATCCACCTTAAAAGCACACCTCAAAGGACCATACTACCTATGGTAATTATGCATAAGCTCCTGAGTAAGTAAAATGTTATCAGAAATCCTTTGACCAGGAATAAACGTTGATTGATTGATGCTTATAATTTGGCCGAGACCATCTTTGGTTCTACTGGCAATAATCTTGCTAATACACTTGTAGAAAATATTACAACAAGCAATGGGCCGATAATCTAACACACTAGCTGGAGTGGAAAACTTAGGAAAGAGAGCAATGGAAGTATGATTAATTACCTTCAGAAGGTTACCCATCACAAAGAAATCCCTAGTAGCAACAGTAAACTCCACACCGATAATAGGCCACGCTTTTTTGAAAAAGGCAGCCGAATACCCATCAGAACCCGAGGCCTTATCATCATTCATCGAAAACACCGCATTAGGAATCTCCTCATCAGCCACCATTCTAATCATATGGGTCGCAACCTCAGTATCTAACCGATTAGAAAATAAACCCTCAATACCATCAAGATTAGCAATCCCATCAATACCAAGGAACTCTTCATAGTGAGAAACAAGGGCCTCCGGCTAGGCCTGTAAACGAACCGAACGTTTAGTGAACAGCTCGTGAACCGTTCGGCGGGAAGTTCGTTTATGTTCGTTTATTTACTAAATGAACGAAAAGGAACAAAATTTTTTGTTCATTTAATTAAATGAACGAACATGAACAACTGTCTCGTTCGTTCATTTATGTTCGTGAATGTTCGTTTATTTATGTTAATGTATATGTGTTTGTTTATGTTCGATTACGTTCATTTACGTTTATTTATTTTTATTAATATAATAATATAAGATATTTTATTAATAAAATACTTAAATTAAGATTGTTGGATGAGTCCTTATCGATTTTGGAATGATATATGAACATTTGAACCATTCTTTTAGATGTTTTTCTTGATTATTGACATTGTTAGAATCAAGGTGTGGTTCTTTATGTTCGCTTAAATTTGTGATCGTTTAAAATTATGTTTGTGAACCGTTCGTTTAGTCTTAAACGAACGAACATAAACAAACACGAACATGACAATTTCCTTAATGAACGAACACGAACAAGAAAATTTTTGTTCGACTAATGTTCGTGTTCATGTTTATGTTCATGTTTGCTTAAAGTTAAATGAACGAACACGAACATGCCCCCTGTTCGTGCTCGTTCGGTTCATTTACAGGCCTATCTCCGGCATCGCATCACCCTCATGAGTCACACCATGAATATCACAAATCGTATCAATCATGTTCCGGTGCTGCCTACACTTAAGTGAATTATGGAAGAAAGCCGTATTAGAATACCCCATTGCTAACCAATGAATCTTAGACTTCTGCTTCAAAAAAACGCTTCTTATCTAAACTCGCAACCTGAAAACGACATAAACATTCCGCCTCCCAGTTTCTCAGAACTGATCCGAAGGATTCAGATCAACAGCTTTTTGCGCCTCATCCAATTGCCTGCGCAACGTATTCACTGTCTTATGAATGTCACCTTGCATGGTGAGCATTCTACGTAAAGGTTTTTTTAAGCATCTTGAGTTTTTTCATAACCTTAAACTGATGAACCCCATAAACCACCATATCCTAATTATCCTTCACAATCTATAAAAATTCCGGCTTGTAAGCTAAGAAATTGATAAATTTAAACGGAGCATGCTTTTTAATAAAATGACTAGGAATTTTGAGAACACACGGGGAGTGATCGGAGATGCGATACGACTGGAAGACCACCGACGCATTGGAAAGAGGTCCGTATGCCCCACATTCCCCATAACCAGATCAAGTTTCTTTAAGAGACCCAATCCCCCCCTTCGGCTTTTTATTCCAAGTAAAGTGCAAACCAGAGCTATTAAGATCAAAAACTTCCAAATTCCTGATACAATCATTGAATCGACCATCCCCAGATCAGGTTTAGACAAACCCACCGATTTATCTTCGACATGAAGCGTGTATTAAAATCTCCCATAATAACCCAAGCACTATCCTTCACAAACAACTTATGAATTTCCAAATTCTGCCATAGCCATCTACGAGTAACATAGTTGTCATTAGCATAAACAAACAAGCAAAACATAACCACCAAAAAATGTTTAATAACCACTTGCATATGAAGAAACCGATCAGTCATTAAAAGAGTCATAACATCCAACAATCAGTGTCCCATCCCACAATGATTAGAGTTCCTTTAGACTGCATAGAATTCGACACCCAATCCCATTTACGAAAAACCCCTTTGCACACCTTTAAAAGATTAGCCATTTCCACATGTGACTCCAAAATAGCACACAAACTCAATTTGTTATCACGAACCAACTGACGAACCTCATTTTATTTTAGTGAGTGGTTCAGGCCCCTAATATTCCAAAAGGCCAAACTAATCATTTGAAAACATTTAATGAAGGAGTGCTTGCCCCTTTAGATCCGTCAGGCATAAATTCATCAGTTTCATCATCAACATCACGAACCACTTCCAATTGAGTACCTCCCGAATCATTACCAAGTTGAGAATTAAGAAAATAATACAGAGTATGATTCACGGAACTAGTCCCACCTTTGGGCTCCTTACCCTTTTTCGAACCACCTTTTGTCGACTCTCCACCACTGTTACCCGAGATCGGTCTATATTCAACTTCTTTGGTTGCTTGGGAACCCGATATCCAACCTGTTTCGCACTCTTTCTTTTATCAACCAAGGTGTATCCTTCTGTGTCAACCATAGGAGCCTATTTTCCACCGTGACATTAGGCTTATGTTTAATACAATCCTTCGATTGATGGCCAAATACACAACAATGTTCGCATCTCGGAGGTTTCCATTCATTCTCAACCTCCACCAACTCCTTTATATAGTTTTCTCCATTTTCATTTGGTATAGCTAACGTTATTTTATCCACAAACGCATGAGCATCTGAGATTTCAATAAAAGCATGAGCATAGCTACTTCTACCCCACATATCTTGGCACATTGCTGAAGTATACACATCTAGGTGTTTTGGTTTACCAACTTTGGTGGCCAACATGCTCAACCCGTCATCCGTATACGCCGCTAATGGTACATTATGTAGTTTGACCCACACTGCCACCATATCAATATCCTCCTTTTTCAGCACCGCATTAGGAGACCAAACGTTAAGAAACAAAGGCTGAATACAAATCATCCATGGGCCACCCTCTAACACATCCATCATACCATTTGGATCACAGAACTGGAATAAAAAGAACCCATTCCCATTCATCATACTTTTAACAAACCCATATTTCCTCCATTTTTGTCTAGTATAGTATTCCACAACCGGATAAGTAAGCCTATCTCCCAAGAAATACCCATACAACGTATATCCCATTTTACTAGAGACCCTTCGAACCGTGTCCAACAGAATAACCCCATGCACCCCATGCTCGTTAGACCAAGAATTTAAGACACGAAAATTCGGTTTTGAAGGACCCGTGCTCTTATCATTCATAATGACAGTAGCATACGAAGTTACCTGTGGTTCCGGTTGAGAAATCACCGGAATCTCCTTCTGAACCTTAGCGTCCACCTCTTTCCCCTTCCCAGTCGAGTTAAGCAACGAAATCTTGGGCTCCAAGTTAACATCGGGTGGAGGCACTATCGATGATCCCTTACGGGTAGGAATTCGACCATCGATATTTTTAACTCGCTGCGCCAAGGATGACACAGCCTTAGGTTTCGATTTCATGTTATTCGGCTGCATGGAAAATCATGCAACCCTAGCCGCCAACCAAAACAACGCACTACCCTCGACCAAAACAATGCAGAAGCAAAAAAGCGGTTCAAATCGATTGGAGAATTAAACAATTAACCAAATCAATGAACCAGACTCATTGCAATAGATTGAATCAAAGCAACAATAGGCAAGAACAGAAATCAGAATCGAACACTCTAGACGAAGTAATATAGCCGCTAACAATACTCGTACCCCACCAATATCTCAGCCGACTCGATCACATGGTTTACACAACAATTGAATGAAACCAGAATTGGAAAAACCTAAACCTAATCAAACATTATCGCTAGCACAACTCGTACGAAACCAGCGAATAAAGATGGAAATCACAGGATTGCTAGGTGCTAATCACAATCGAATACAGTGTGGGGAGAATCAAACAAGAAAACAAAACAGAAAACGACTTAGGACAAACCCTAAAATCACCAAAATTGCCCAGAGAGAGTAGCAAAAAATGTTGAACTCTTCAGATGATTAATTGCTAATAGTGGCTTTAGAATCGCCGGGGTAACCCTTTACCCAAAAAAAAAGTATAAGAGATATGATTAGTAATCTTTCTGGTATTCATGTAAGCTTTATTAAGGTATGTTCATAATCATCAAAGTTAATAGGCAATTTATGCCTTGATGACCTACTAAGCTGGATCTAACGCGTTTGAATCTAAATGTAATAATAGTTTCATAGATTTTATCTTGAGCATTTAAGTCAGGTGTATTATGAGTAACATTATTTTCTAAGTGTGTGGAAGTGGATCAGTCTTATCGCAGCATGGTGTACAAGAGGTGTAATCGGTTGATAATGCCTCTAATTCTTCATGAGGTTGGCTCCGGAAGGAATTTGAGTGCTTGGCATGATAGATGGCATGAATTGGGTCCTCTTGATATGCACATACCAAGAAGAGAAATTCTAAAGGCTGGTTTCTCGGATAACACTTCTGTGCATGAAATTGTGAGTGGAAATGGGTGGAAGTGGCCAATAGAATGGTTTCTAAAATATCCTGTTTTTTAAATTGAATTCAATGCCCTAGGATCATTGAGGAAAAGGATGACATGGTTAATTGGTTAAGCAAGGATGAGGATCTGGTGGAGTTCAGTGTCTCAGTATGTTACAATGACTTGAGTGACATTAAGCCTGATGTTAAATGGGCACCTAATGTTTGGTTTTCTCATAGAATTCCTAAACATGCTTTTGTTTTATGGATGGCTTTACAATTCAAGCTTTTAACTCGAGATAGATTTGATAGGTGGAATGGGGGTGATAATCTTAGATGTACATTTTGTGAGAATGTCTCTGATAGTCATAATCATCTATTTTTTTAATGCTATTTTTTCTACTCAGGTTTGGTTGATATTGAAAAGGAAAGCTAAAATGATGGAAGCTCCTCATGATTGGAATCTTGTTAAGGATAACATTAGTTATTTACCCAATCTATTTGGAATTTTATTAAAAAACTAACTATTGCTGCTGTGATTTATTTCATTTGGTAGGAAAGGAACATGAGGCTATTTCAGAATAAAGGCAGACCTTTGGATGTGGTGGAGGGCTTGATCATTGAGGCTATTAGGCTTAAACTAAAGGGAACTAAGATGAAGTTTTCAACTCAGGTTATGAAAGCTGATGAGGAATGGAAGTTTTTACCCTTTCACTTTTCTAGTGAGGTACATTTTAAATCTTCTTCTGATGGTGTGTGGTGTGTTTGTTAATAGCTTCTTGTATTGGTGGTTTTCTGATTGGCTGAGATTTCATCATTGGTCCTTTAAGGGTGGGGGGTTTTTATGGAATTCCATCTTTGATGTTGGGGACAGTTATAAAGCTTGGGTAGTCATCTGGTGCAGTAATGCACTTTCCTCTCTCAAATTTTTTAATTCTGATTTATTTTTGTTTTGGGTCATTCTGGTGATCTGGATTCTTAGAGACAAGACATTCATCACTTTTGCTATGGGTTGGAGGTGGTTAGGTCATTGTTGGCAATAGTGTTGCAGTAACCTTTTTATGGATGTTGAGTGGTGTAACTTGAGAGCTAGGATGAACCTTTCCTCCCTAAATTTTTGTATTATTAGATCTCCCTCAAGTTGCACAATCCTCTATCACTTCTTGTGTGATGCTGCCTTTTCTATTTTGGTCCACTTGGTCTATATGGTGTTTTTGTGTCTGCCTTCTTGGGCTTTGGTATGGGTTGGAAGGTGGTGGAGAGGATAGGCTCCAAGTAATATGGTGAGATTTGGGGATGGGTTCAGGGGGGCTTATGGTACATCTAGCACACACTTCACTTCCGTTGGCAATATTAGAGGGGTGGAGAGTGAGCGGTATGGTGGCATTATAAAGGGAGGAGTGGAGGAGATGAGTGAAATTATTTGTGTCAGGAATTGGGGTGGTGGGAATAACATGGCCATTACAAATGATGTTGGGTTTGACTATAAAGCTGGGGTAGTAATCTGGTGCATTTGTGCATCATCTTTAATTCTATCCTTTGTTTTTTGTTTATTTTTTTTAATAAATGTCTTGTGGCATTTATTAGAATGTATGCTTAATTATGTTGATCATTTGGGTCATATATGGCTGGTGATCAATCCTGCCCTTTATAATTGGTGGTTAGGATGGTAATGGCACTTGTGGTGCATTCACCTTGGAGAGATATGGTTGGTTGGCACCAGGTCTTATAGGACATCATTCTCTACCCCTAAATTTTATATTTGTAGTTCCAATCTCTTGGGCCTGGTCCCTGTTATCCATTTCTTTGAGTCAGCCTGTTTTAGTTTGCATTATTGGAGTCTTTCCTCCACTTGAAGGTGGGGTGGGGGGCCTGTGGGTAGTATTGGGATGTTGGAGTGACACTGCCTTGATGTCAATATAAGTAATATTTTATGCAACTGTTGCATGTTCTGGATGTGTTGGAGGAATTCTGAAAGCAGTGTTAGGACTGATATGTTTTACCTTAATAATGTTGCTGGTTGGATGTTTAATGTGAGTACATATAGTGGTAATTATAAGAGATATGGAATCTGCTGGTGTAAAGGTTGGAGTTCTTACTGGTCGGGTCTTGTGGTATACTTTTGATCTTAGATGGAATATGGGTGATTTTTGGAGTTTTTTAGGAAATTGGGCATTTGGATCTTTGGATGAGTTATTGATATGAATAGGGATAGGTATATTGTTTGGTAGCGGCTGCAGTAAAAATTTTAAACCAGGGGAGTTTGAGAAAGGAGACATTTATTTGAAGTATACTCATGTCGGCTTTCTTCAAAGTGTGTGTGGGGTAAGTGGAGTTATACAACTGATGATACCTGGTCATTATGGGACCGATAATTGTAATATTCTTGGCAAGGAAATGTGGTTTATGTGGAGAAGAATTATGGTTGATGCTAACAGGAAGCTGCTGGTCTTATTTGGTATTAATGTTTACAATAGGTGTAAATTGAGGAAGGATAGAAAGTGGGTGATAATTTTATCTAAACTGGATTTGGGAATGCTGCTGTGGGGTAATTGGTTACTAAATTTGAGTGGATTCACGGTATTGCATGTTAACTGGTTTATTTGTTGTTGCAAGTGATTGGATACTAATAGAAATTTAGGTTACCCGGTTTGGAAGATGATGACATTGCTACAACAAAGGTGCACTACTATGAAGATTGTTGGGGTGTTTTGGAAGTTGAATTGCATCATGGCTGTTGAGATCAGATGGGGTTTAGTGTCTGGTTCTAATTTGGCTATGAGGGTGCTGCTGTGGAATGCTTCGTTAGTGGACGGGGTTGACTTCTTGGCAGTGCAGGATTATTGGTTCATATGTTGCTGGTCTCGGATGAAAACTGTCAAAGTTTTGGGTTGTTTGGTATGGAGATGGAAGACAGTGTATCAAAGCAAGAGCCATTCTATAAAGATTGTTTGGTTGTTATGGAAATTTGGTTGCATTTTGGCTGTTGATAACGGATGTGTTGCCATCTATTCTCTTTGTGTGTATTGTTCTAGTTATAGTATGGTTGATTCTTATGTAAGTTGTATTTTGGTTGGTAGGTTAGTTGTTTGGTGTTATTATACTCAGTTAGCTGTTAAGGTTGGGAATTGTCCAACCTATTGGTTTGTGTGTATGCTTCTCTTGTAGTTTTTGGTTCCTTTTATTTATTTTTCCGGGCTTTGCCTAAAAAAAGAGGTGTAATCGGAGTTAAATTCAGAGTTTAATTGTAACTTTGTCTCTCCCCCCCCCCCCCCCCCGCCTCTTGTACTTTTAGGCAATTCATGGATCTTTCACTGCTCCCACTGACCTCAGAAGACAAGTCATTGATAAGGACTTGGACTGCTCCTACTAATGTTAGAATTCCTTAGGAACTTGGCATGCAACATTCTTAGTGTTGAGGATTTTTAATGTTTAATTGCGGCTAAAAACTAATCATATGGTTTATAATTAGTCATCTTCATGTCCGGATTTCAAAATGAATTTAGGGACATATTAGGTAACCTTATTTATCATATGAGTTGTTATATTTAGAGCCTTGGTCTATAGAAATAGATGTATAACTTAGATGACATATTTATTATCATGTCTTATAAGGATACTTAGATGAATAACTTAATGATGTATCTTTAGAAGTATCATAGATGAGCTACTGGTTCTCACTACTATGATCCTTATGGATTGAGAGTGTTACCATTATTTGTTTGTCAATCAAATCTCACAACTTTTATTTTATGGTTAAGTTGATTTTCAACTTTATCCTTAAATGTTTTATGTGAGAAAGATGTTTCTCCTTATTTAAGTACAAGAATAAATAATCAGTTATATGAGTGATAAATGTTTTATGCCCAGATATTCCACTTTAGGATAAGGTCCACTAATATGTTTGAGTTTTGGTAAGTTATAAATCTTAGTGGAACTTTGTGTATTTCATTAACACATATAATCTCTTTGTTGAGTTCTCACTTTATGTGATAACAAAGATTGTGAACATGAATCATCTAGTTATAATTTATAAAGCTTTCAATCCACGTAAAGGCAACTAGATAAGTATAACCAACAACTTTGAGAGTTTAAGGTAATATTGACATTGTCATAGTCATGTGAAACCTTATAACCGTCATTTTCTTACTTTAGTAATGTTACTAAGTTCCAGGTAATGTTGGATCACAATAAAGTATCATAAAGTGTAGTACAACGATAGATTTTCATGGTTTGTACAACTTTTGACATTGAATTTTTCACATACTCTCATTATAGTTGTTGTTTGGTTTATTTCTAGTGTATTGATTGTAAGAGATCTTTATAAGACTAGTTTTAATTCAGTATATTAGTTTGAAATTTAATGGGCACAATTATCATTGTTGATTATTCTTTGTTAGCCAGTTGTCCCATTAAGGAATTAGAACTAGAAGTTTTCTTGTATCCTATTTTAGAAATTAGAACTATCCTCCTTCTTTACGTTATTTTTCATTTATTAAGGGTTAGTGATAGTGAGGTGAACAAATCTGCTTTTCTAGTTTAAGGCATTATTTATCCTTTATGCACAATGTTGTCACACACTCGCTTTCCTTCGGTACTTGTGAGTGATGACTGATTTTTTTTTTTAAATGTTTAAGTGTGCTAAGAAAGGATTCGTTATAAAATGCACTAGAATAACTTTGATTTGAAACATGTATGAGCCCTTAAGGGTCATGTTTTCTATTATTATGATGTCTTAACTAGATCATTAACCTAATTTACACTTTATACTAAGCATCATTTGACGTAAAGTTTTTGCATGCATTTAAGAAGTTCTTTTTGAATTTTATTACTTACACGATGTTTAAATTAGGAAATCTGAAACATCTCCCCTGATAGCATTGTTTAAAGGGATTTTGATTATCATGATAGACAATTTGAATAAACTTCACTCGCTTTTAATGTTCTGGTTGTAAAACCTTTTATCAGAGAGAGTAATTAAGAGTCTTTTGTCTTCAGAGATAATCAAGATCATTATGATGAGAGGAAAACATTTATGGAAACGTTTAATGATTATAAATTTAGAGTGGATTATAGTTATGGAGATTAAAGGTTAAATTAAAAATAAGATCTAGGACTGATTCTATGAGGTACTTAAAACTAATGCACAATGATAATGATAAACTAAGGCATAATAGGAATGCACTATCATAAGTTAAGCCATAATAATAATACATTACGATGAATTAAGGCATAATTGAAAGTAACCCTTTACCCCAAAAAAATGCATAATCATAAATTAAGACATAATAATAAAACAAAGGAAGATGTGATATAGGTTGTTATAACACCAAAATAACAAACTACTTAGGTTCTTAAGAAATGAATCGGCTTTCGATTTGGTTACTTGCCTATCACCTTAGCATTATGAACAAGATAAGGGTATGTGCAAAAATAGTGTGACACATCACCTTTGGCCAGAAATTGTAAGACCTATACACGTTTATAAACAAAACATGACGTTTTATCAACAAAAGTTTCAGTCCCAAAATTTTTTTCGTTTGCTTAAGCTATACAAAGCTTTACAAAATATTAACTCGTAGTTTCAATAGTTTACTACTGCCACTATGGTTCATAACTACATAAAATTAACCAAAATGCTTCACAGGAATTTCCATCTTCGAGTGATCGGTCTTGCTTGGGCTTGATGTGTATCCAGAATCATACTTTGCTCTTACCTGCACATTACCCACATCAAATATGAGTTTCTATGCTACAACACAAGTAACAAAATAAAAAACAACAAAAATTGGAAATTTTCCAGGTTTAGGCATACCATACGCCTCCCAGCGTATCATACGTTGGATGCTGAGTTTTGTTCAGAGCCCATTTTGGGCGTATGGCTCCTGGCTAGGCGTACCATATGCTGGAGGAGTACCATACGCCTCCTGCTAGTGATTTTCCACATTTTCACACTTTCTCCTTATATTCTTGGATCTTCATAACAAGACCAATGATCCGGATTATGACCCCAACACATTCTAAAACATGTCATTGTGCCCATTTCGGAATTAATTCCCGGTTAACATAACCGGTCATATTTCTACCCGTTTGACCCGTTAGGCCTAACTATTATATAGTTAGCCCCCTTTATCACAACCATATCGCCATATTGTTCATATAATCAACAATTCAAGTCACCATATAACTACAAACAAGTAAACCTACCGGTTCAACTCTTTAGAGCCATCCAACCCAATTAATCTGTTGGGCTATACTTTATGAGGCATGAACATTAGATTGGGCTAACTTGGTTTGGGCTAAAGGTGATTACGATTATGGGCTTCTTGGACCGATTTCTTTAGTGGGTTTACTATTGGTTTAGGGTTTTGTAAAGGGTAGTATATAAACCCACTTAGTTTATGATTCTAGGTGCTTGTTGTTTACGATTTGTGCCTCTCTCTTGTAATTCCGATCGTATACATCAATCCAAGAAAGTTAGTGTTCATCATTCAAGATTTGATCTTTTAGTGTTGTGTTTCACTCATATCAAGTCTATTTCATCTACTTTCTCTTGAATCAATCTCGTACAAGGTTTCCGCACTTGTTCGAGATCAAAATATCGTGAACGGTTGTTGATCCTGGACCAACAATTGGTATCAGAGCTAAGAATCACTGATTCGAGGTTCTCACGGTATTGGATTCAAGCAT
The DNA here is from genome assembly GCA_039602395.1 of Deinandra increscens subsp. villosa. NCBI lineage: Eukaryota > Viridiplantae > Streptophyta > Magnoliopsida > Asterales > Asteraceae > Deinandra > Deinandra increscens. The sequence continues at coordinate 40,269,964 of JBCNJP010000025.1, forward strand.
TTTCTGGAAAAAGTTCGAGTTTTTGAACGGTTTGAAGCTGCTTTGAAGGTTTACGATCTGGCTGCTGCTGTTTTTCAGTGTTTATGATCAGTTTCTAGGTTGATTTGGGAGTTTACGATTGATGTTCTTCGAGAAATCAGAGTTTACGACTTCAAGAACAGGTTTTTGAAGGTTTGCATCAGGAGATTTGAGTTTACGACCTCAAGACGCGTGCTTTGGTTGTTTACGACTTTTTCTGACCGGAATCGTGGTTACGATATTTCTTACCGGAATCGAGTTTACGACTGTACTCGATCGGAATCGGCGTTTACGACTTGTTTTATCGGAATCAGGTGTTCACGATCAGGAGTTTACGATCAGCGTGTGTATCAAAAATCGTAAATGATGTTTACGATCGTAATCTCATATTTTTTTTGGACTTTTGGACTTTTAGTTTTAAGTTTTCCTAAGCTTTCGTTATGGATTTCGAACCGAGCATGTACCAAAAACTGGACTTTGAGATTGGGTCTACTACACGTCCTCCTAGACTCACTTCTGCTGATAACTTCCTTGAATGGAAATACAGATTCCAGAACCATTTGAAAAGCGTTGATCTGAGACTGTGGAGATCTGTTGTTAATGGACCATTTATTCCTACGCACATGGAAGCAGGAAAGATAGGAGTGGCAAAGGCTGAAGCAGAGTACTCAGATGATGATTGGGAGATATGCAACAAGGATGAGAGGACTTATGCAACCATGACTATGGCTTTGACACCAGAGATTGCACAAGGGTTTAAGAAGTATAAGACAGCTAAGAAGCTATGGGATGCTCTTGTAGTAGCATATGAAGGCAATCCAGACATCAAGGCAAGTCGTAAGCAGATGCTGAAGCAGAAGTTCAACTTGTTTAATCACGTTCAAGGAGAGTCCTTTGAAGCACAAGTTCAGAGATTCGTGTCCTTAATCACTGAGATGTCAAGTTATGATGTTGAACCTATACAGGAAGACAAGAATCTGAAGCTCTTAAACAACTTACCCAAGAATTGGAATACAAACATCTCAATCATCAAAGACAACAACAAGCTGGATGAATTAACGGTTGATGAGCTTATCAACAAACTGAAATCGAAATTGATTGATGATAAACAACGGGAGCTGAATCATCTGAGTTCACTGAGTATTGCTGGTAAATTAAGTCAGGCTCTCTTTTCTGAAGATGTGAGATCAAAGCAAGCTGGAAGTTCATCTGGAAGTGATTCAAGTGCCAACCCAAAGTCAACTGCATTCGTGGCACGATCACAAGCTAGTTCTAGTTCGAGTGGAATGGTCAATTTCGAAGAGGCAAATGCCACCAATGATCCCAACTTTGCACTCGGAATGGGATTCATGAATAGCTACCATGCCCTTATGGCTGGAACGTTAGTGCCTGCAGAGATGCTCTCTGGTGATCTAAATCAAATCAATCCTGAAGATGTGGAGATGCTTGATGTCTCCTGGAAAATGGCTATGGCGGTCTTTCGTGCAAAGAAGTTTATGGCAACGACTTGAAGAAATGTCTGGAAGGATCAGGATAAGATCAGAATGGGTTTTGATAAAAGCAAGTTGAGGTGCTTCAATTGTGATGAGTACGGTCATTTCGCTAGGGAATGCACAAAGCCGAAGAAGGAGAGAGCAGAAGAGAAGAAAGCTGCAGATGGAAAAGGAAAGGGCGACGTAAAGGCTCTGGTCATACAGGATTGCGGAGAATATTAGTGGGCATCGCAGGTCAGGGAACTCAGTCTGTCGGGTGCTATGATTTCTCAATTGGAGAATGGTACTGATGAAGAACATGCTTTCGTGGTCACTGATGAGGAAAACCTGGTTGAAGACAAAGAGGCATTTGCTGCCGAGGTCGACAACACAAAGGTATGTACTAATCCCACTTGTGCTCGTTTAATTCTTGGCCTTAGACAACTTTGGAAGAATAGTGAGATAGAACTGTTTGACATGCAATGCTCTAGAAGTTCGTTTAAGGGTAGATGGGAAAAAGTGAGGATAAGGTCAAAGCACAGAAACTAGACATAGAGAAATACCAAGCACTTGCCAGTCAGAAGTCTGTCCTGTATGACAATGCTAAGTTAGAAATAGCTGAGCTTAAAAAACAGGTAGATGAACTCACACATAAGAACAATGAGTTGCAAGTGAAACTAGATGTGAATCAGATGAGAAGCAAAAGAATGCTAGAAGCTAGTAAATCTTTGTCCACCTGCATAAATGATGTTAGAATGGGTAAGGATAAAGGTGGATAGGAATTAGCTTCTCGGATAAAATTAAGAATAATGTTCCTCAAGCTGTGACTAGAGATATTATAGGAATGATCTTTGAGGAGGACCAGGTAGATAGATCTACATCTGAGATGCATGAAGCAGGACCTCCCCTAGATAGTGTTTTGGTTGGTGTGAAACCTATGACTGAAGAGGAACTAGAAAATAAGAAACATATGCTGTATGGGCTGGGTAATCAGAATAGAACTGTGACATCCACAAGTGAACCAGGTCCATCCCAGGAACCATTAAACAATAATGTTAGTTCTTCTGACAATTTTGTTTCATGTGTAGATGAAGTAGATGTTCAAGATGTTTCTGGGGAGGATGTTGAATGTTTGAAAGTCAATGAATGTCATGTGTCTAGTAGTTTAATGTTTGATTCACCTAAGGACGATGTTCTAGCATGTAAAACACAGTAACGATCTTACTACTGGATGAACCGATCGATCTAGTGCACGAGAATGTAAATAAGCTTTGTTTTATTGACTCACCAAGAAAACAATTACAAGGCTTTTGTTTCTCTCTCTAGAACACCCTTAGAAACACACACTTAGTGGAGATGATATGACCAGTTGTTCTAACATGCTAAGCTAGTCAACCTATTTATAGGTGACACTAACTGAGCTGCGTACCACCTCCATACCATTGGTACGTGCGTACCATTTGATACGGCGTACCAACTGGGACGCTGCTCCTTGGACTCATATACATGCTCACTTAGATACTTTACACGAGACACATTTTAGCATAGGAATATGCTCTAACAAACTCCCCCTTAACGTGTAATGTAGCTATGCTAACTAAACTTCAGTCTTCAATCTTCAGCATCGCTGCATCTGATCTTCAATTTCTTGTTAGCTATAGAGCTTGCATGGCTGGATCACTTCTTGAACAATCTTTGAACTTCAAGATCCATTCGTGAAAGATACTTCATACTCCCCCTTTTACCATGCTTGAGTCTTGACAGCACACAACCTGCAATTTCAGAAGACAGAAACGCGGTTTTCCATTTTCAAGCCAACATAAGTTAATCTTGGCGCAAAACTTCTCTTTGAGAATCCAAGATATATGATTTGAAAATGTTTTTCGTATCTTTTGTTGATCGGTCGAAAACAAACAAGAAAGAAAACCTTTTTGGCTTTTACGAAGTTTATACTAAAACACACCAAAAATCTTTTTCGGTTTTTCTGAAATGAAAAAAATAAAGTGCAATACAAAATTAGACTCTATTTTTGGTATTTTGCGAGAAAGATCACGACACGAGATCATATCAGACATAACGCATCTAGCACATTTCAATTTCGGTCTTAGTCAGCATGCAAGCCAAGATAATCGCAAATACAACCATTATGTTTATTTCAGCATGCACGAATCTTTTTTTTATCGTTTTCAGATATGCTTAAGGTAATTTTTATCATGCACTGATAACTCGGCCTCCACTCTATCAGAAATACTAGCAAATCATCATATTTATTATAGAAACAACTTTCTTTGAGATTTAATCATCCTTGATGAGTCATGTAAAAATAAAGCAGAATCTCAAATACCTAGCAATCAGGTCGGTCTTGTGGACACGCAGAGAAAGCCCAAGTATTTGAGAAAATAAGAAAACAAAACAAGTTGAAATTGTATAACCCAACAACAATCAGTTCGGTACTCCCGTACACGCAGAGAAAGTCCGATGAGTTATACGAAACACCAAAGAAAATAAAGCAGATTGTCAAACGAACAACAATCAGGTCGATCTTTCGATACGCAGAGAAAGTCCGATCGCTTGACAAAATAAAGAAAAATCAAACAAGTTTAAATCTTTCAAAATGAAAACATGCATTCATCAGGATATCTCTTTATTCTATTTTTGTTAGAATCATCACATAGCATTCATCAAGAAGCAAACAACCAAAGATTATCAGGCAAGCTTTATGTTTATATCTTACTTGCAGATATCAGATTAGTCATGCACATTTACAGACTATGCAAGTACCTACAGCCTTTAGACTTAATCTATCCATGGCAGATAACATATATGCTGATGTACCATCATTTCTCGCTTTTGTCGGATCAATTTCACAATTTTCCCTTTTTTATATATTTTCCAATTTCTCCCCCTAAAATTCAAACAAACACTATTTTTTGAATTTTCAAATTTTCTCCCCCTAAAAATATGAACGAAAGAAAATGAAAAACAAACATGAAAATGATCAATCAACACTTGACACATTTTTTAAAATGATTTTTGTAAAAATTTGTGTTCAAAGATAGGAACGATGCATTTTAACTTAAATCAACCACAAGTATTCTACTGTCAGCAATCTTTCAATCACTAACAGGTCTTCTTGATATACCTGCACACACTGGAAAATAATAAGTTTGTAAAACCCCGACCCTCATCCCCATTTGTGATAGGTCGTCTAGTGTCTTCAACAAAATTTGTGTTGGCTGTTGACACAACCTTTGGTCTCCATTCCTGTTTTGGTTTTAACATTTCTAGTGAACCATTGTCAACTGATGAGTGACAATCAGAACTACTACCCAACTTGTCTGTGTTAAGTTTCTTTTTCCAGAAAAATGTAGTGTTGGGCATTGGTTCACTAAAAATAATGCCATCAGAATCAACATACTTTGTATGTTTGGCATTTGATGATAAATTGTTAGTTGTCGTAGGACAATTATTTGCATAATGACCCTTCTCACGACAAACATAACACAGTCGATGATTAGTTTTAGTGTTTGAAATTGGTTTTCCAAACTGACCAGTCGACCATTCATCGTAAACTTTTGAAATCACAGGTTTAAATTTCTTTGGTTTCTGAAATTTTTGAAAACATTTTGGAGAATCATAAAAACCAGAATCATCTCCATAACCAAAGAATTTATCTTCATGATAAAACCTGTTCGATTTAGCAGAATAAAATGAACTTGAATTTTTACCGCCTTGTGGTGTAGCATCAGATATGCAAGAAGACTCTTTAGAAGAAATCTTTTCAGCTGCACATGGTGAAGATACTTTCTTCTTCCAAAACTAAGGCTTCTTCTCTGTAGACACCTTCTGTTTCTTTTTCTGCTCATCTTTCAACTTCTTCTTGTTGGAATCATTCATCGGACCTTCTTTTCCTTCATATCCCAAACCACCATTTTTCTGCTTAGTATGTTCTTTAACGGAATGCCCTTGTGAAGCTAGACGAGAAAATTCATCTTTGATAGCTTTAACACCAACTTCCTTATTTAGTAAAGATTCATCAATCACAATATCAAAAAAATCAAGAATCTTCACATGACCTGGATTTCCTTCAAAAATATTTTCTTTATCAAGAAATGTAGACTTGAAATCAAACTTTAATCCTTTGCAATAATCAACCCCCTTTTTATTCTTTTTAGATTTTGACTTCTTTATTTTTCTAGATTTAACACCATCTCCTTCAGGATAATCTTGCAACTTCTGGGTTAAATCATCATTAGATGGCTTTTTCAAATCAATCACTTGAGCAGGAACTTCATGATTGGCAATATCTTTGCTTGGTTTGCCATCTCGTTCCAGATGATATAGATAATTCTGAAACACACTTGATATATCGCAATTCTCAAGTTTTCGTTGAAGATCAAGCATTTCAATCTTTATCGCAGAAACCTTTGTATTAGCTTCCAGTAATTCCTTTTGAGAAGCAATCAATTGCTCAGACAACTCGTTATACTTAAGCTTTTGACTATACATTCTGTCACACCCAGCAAGAACTTCTGTAGTAACCTTCTCTACCTGTTTCTTATAATATGCAACATCTTGTTTCAAAATATCATTTTGACTTGAACCTCACCTTTTTCATCACGCAACTTTGTGAATTCCTCCTGAATTTGATTTATTCTATCAGCAGCTTCGACAGCAATTTTATTAACATTTTCATATTTCTGTTGAAGAGGATAACATTTTGCAAATAAAGCATCAAAATCTTCAACAGCTTCCTTTTCATTAGCTTTAGCTTTATTGCATTCTTCAGTTAACACTTCTTTTTCTTTCAACCAATCTTCCTTAATTTTAACAAAAGCAGTACACGTTGTACACGAGGAAGATGCACTATGTTGAATTTTCGCTTCGTAACCATCATGAATTTTATTTTTCCATTCCTCTAATTCCTTTCTCAGAGCACTATTCTCTTTAGATAACTTCGCTTCTTTCTTCTCTAATTCTTCAATTTTACCTTTAAACTTCAACTCTTGATCAACCGTTTTCTGAGTAATTGTAGACATATGTTCTTCACACTGTTTCTTCACAAAATCCCATATCAGCTTTGCGTTTCCATAATCTCTGACTTGATTTCTAAGAGTTATTGGCAAAGCTAACCGAACAAGTGCTTTGGCCTTTTCATTTTGATCGTATGATTCCTTTTCTTTAATTGAAAAATTCCATCTCATCTTACACTGACCATCAAAAGTTGTTGGATACCGATATTCATTTGAAATTGGTAACCATAACCGTTTATCCAAGTCAACAATATATGCTCTAAAATTTGTTGCCCAACCATGATAATCTTCAAGATTTATCAACTTCGGCACATTCTGACTATGTCTCTCATTAAATGCATCAATTGCATACATTTTGAAAATTGTGAAATTGGATAACAAAACTTCCAACTCGAAAACGGAGATGTTAGAATTTGATTTTGAAAAATAAACTTTGAACGAACAATGTAGAGCTCGTCGAGACGATCGATTTGAGTACTTATGGCTCTCGTAGCGATTTACGATGCAAAAGTTATGACACTTTTAAGAAACTACCAGCGGACCAAATGTACCCAGCGGACAAAATGGTACGGGGCGGACCAAATGGTCCGCTGAAACTGCCGCGGACCAAATTCGAAGATTATCTTCCGGACCAGATTTGTTCTTCAGGCGGACCAGAATTTCCAGTGGCGGACCAGACTGAAATCGACGAATTTTTCGAGTTTTTTGATGTTTTGAGCTAGAATATGGATCAGGAAGGTGCGAAAACTGTCAGGACCGATTCTCACATCAAGAATCCTGATCTTGAGCAAGAACAAAGGTTCAGATTCGAAAAACCCAAAAAAGAGAATGAAGATGAAGATGAGAAGAATCATAGAATAATCAAACATAAGAAAGATGATAATAACTACTCGAATGATTTCATTAATCGAATGGTTACAATCAAGAAATCATGACAAACACTTTCTCATGGAAATCCATGACTCACTCTCTCTCTCTATAATGGAAATCTCACACACTAAAGAGTCATCATCCATCTTCTTGGAGACTCTCTTGAATGGGGCACCCTCACTATATATATAGTGAGAGTGACTAACAATAGTAAAAACATAAAAACTAAACAAAATTACAAATAAATGAAATAAACATAAATATTAATTAAATAAAAGTTGATTTAATTAATCCGAAGCTTGACTCGCTCGAACCGATCTTCCGTTGACTTTTACGTTGACCGTTGACCCGAACGGTTGACTTTTCCAGAAAACGGTCTTCGGTCCAAACTCGCAAGCCTCGAGCATCACAACCCGCGTCTCTGAATCAATTCACATGGATTCTTCAGTCGAATGCTTCAGTAAACAAATTTGATGGCGTCAGTCACATAGATTTTAAGTTCCAACAATTCCCCCTTGACTGATGCTTTCAAATCTGTTCAACTGCTGAAGAATCGCTATGTCGTACATCTTCAATGAGAAATTGATAAACCGGATACAATCTATCGTAGAGATTCCCCCTCTGAATAAGCTTCTTCTGTTCTCGTTGCTCCAGTTCGAGATCCAAGTGCTGCCCTCACTCGGTTCACACGGTCGGGTACAATACTAAGAAATTGCTACATTTCGGAGTCAAAACCGCAACAAACCGAATCAGATAAACCAATCAAACACTGAAAATGCTCTAACTCCGGATAATCGACCCGATATCCAAATCCATAATAATTCCTCTTATTTCTCTAAATCTCTCCAAAAACATCAAGTCGGAAGCGTAAAAATCAGATGCGGAGAGTCGAACCGTCGCGATCGGTTGCCTAGAGAAACCAGATAAATAATCTTGAAATCGGACAATCTCGCGAAAAACCGGAAGTCGGATGCTGACAATTGTGAATAATCCGCGTGACTAGGTTGTTAGCGAAAATTAAAGATAAGTGTCAAATCTGAGAAAAATTTAGATCCTGAGCGTAAAATAATCATAACCGGAGTCTTCGTAATTTTGGTTGAAGAAAAACGAGCTCGGAAATAAATTCCGTGAAGAATTCTAAATTAAACGGGCGAAAACGGCGCGATCCGAAAAATTCCGTCAATTTTCGTCAAGGAACGGCTTCTCGAGAAATTTAACGGATAAATTCCAATAATTAACTGAGATTCCAGTTAATCCGGTTCGCTGACATCCGCGTTGCATCCACTAAAAAATAAAATCGTGAGATATAACGAGAAAGCTGAGTAATTAACCGGATAATAAAGGTAACCCGTCAGTGATCGATAGCAAACGTTGCGCGCGACGTCAATAAACGAGAACCCCAATAAATTCGGAATAAATCCACGACTAATAAAAATTTTCTGAAATTCCGTCGCGGTGTTATCTCGTTAGTCTTGTTTAAAACCGACAAGAAAAACTCCGTAAATGACGAAATTGCTAAAAAAATAATTATTTGAATAAATCTCTCACAAAGAAGCACAATCCGTGTGCTTTAATTCTGACCAATCAGAATTCCTCTACAAATCTGATCCAGCGGTTGCAGTTAAGGGGATCCAAGGGCTGAACAAAGCTGATCCGTGTGAGAGGGTTTGCACCAATCAGGAGATGGCAACGTGAATACCTTCAACGGCTCTTTTGAGCTTGGTGGTCCCACACGAATTCTCTTTCCACCAATCATCAATCGACAGCGAAAAGGTTGACTAAGGTATCCGACAACCAGGTGAGAAAAAGTATTCTCATGCAGCCAATAGCGAGAGGACACATCATCGTCATCTCCATGCATTGTCTAGCCTCGAAACCCTAATATCAGCTCGCCGGATTTACGAGACCTTCACCAAAAAACCGTAAATTCATCATAACTCAACGAATACTTGACGAAAGTTCTCGATTTTTAGCTCTTTGGACTCGTATGGTCATCCTCTACAACCCTGTACGTTCAAAATTCTCTGAAAATGTCTTGAACGAAGACCCAAAAACTCAAGTCGTTAGGTTTGAACGATCTGCCTACCAGGTCGTTAAGACCAAAACCAAGTCGTTAAGACTTAAGGTCAGATCGTTAAGAACATAGGCTAATCGTTAAGTTCATTAACCTGATCGTTAACCCAGATCGTTAAGAGCCTGATCGTTTAGACAATCTTCAAACGAGTCCAGATCGTTTAGAGCATCTTAAAGCTGAGTCCAGATCGTTAAGACAATCTTCATATCTTCTAGGAAAAACCCAGAAAAATTGAAGAACACTTAAACACCCAGATGCGATTCTGATGGATAAAACACAGGTGGTAACCAGCGATTGAAGACACAGAGATGATCGAAATACCACTTTGAATCAATTATGGCCATCAACGAACTCAAAACAGCAACATAATCTCGAATCTATGCCCCAAAATCTAGAAATACCTGAAGAACACCTTAGAACACGCACTACTGTGTGTTTTTCCAGATCTGCCAAAATGGTTGAGATTCAGACGAATCGGATGCTTCCAATGGATCCGGAACGCGTTTTCCATCAAGATTTATGCTTCGTTTCATCCAAATCCATCAACAATAACACCAAAAAACGCAGAATCAAAGTCCAAAATCTTCAAAAACCGTAAAAACATGAAGAACTCCACAGTTACGTTTTTTCAGCTCTGATCATCAATTTCTCCACATATTTGAAGAAGTAGAACATGAGACAAAGATGAAGATGATGAAGAAGAATCATGATAATCAAAAACAAGAAAGATGATGAACAATCGAATGATTTCATTAATCGAATTATTACAATCAAGAAATCATGAAGAACACACAATCTCTCTCTAGAAAATCCATGACTCACTCTCTCTCTAGAATGGAAATCTCACACACTAAAGAGTCATCATCCATTCATTGAAATAAGTCACTTAACACTAAAGAAAAGGGGAAAATCTGTATTCGTATCAGCCTCATATTAGGCAACCACCAAGGATGAGAGGACCGCGTCCGACTCCAATCAGGTCATGGAACCCAAGGCCAAGACCCGGCTTTATCCCAAGGCCATTTCTGTCTCAAAGGCCCATGCGTGCTCCAAGACCTGCAGCTACATTCATCCCACCTTCTGTTACTCCATTAGCTACATCATCTTCATCCGCACCGTCTCCATCAACTTAGAAGAAATTGGTTAACCAGGAGACCCTAGGTCAAAATGACCGAGGTCCCTCCTCTAACTAATCATTTTCTTTACTTGTGCAGGGACGTACCCGGAAAGCTGTAAACACATGGTATATGGACAGCGGGTGCTCCAGGCACATGACAGAGAACAAGAACTTGCTGTCTGATGTCAAAACAATATCTAACGGTAGTTCTGTTGCCTTTGGGGGAGATGTATTTGGAGGAAGAATAATTGGAAACGGTCTCTTAACAAACGGGGAAATTTCATTTGATAAGGTAAACCTGGTGTCGAATCTGAAGTTCAACCTACTCAGCGTGTCGCAAATCTGCGATAACCAGATGCCAATGGTGTTCAACGATCGCGAGTGTCTAATTCTGAAGCCTGGTCTCAAGATTCCTGAAGATCAGATCTTGTTTCGTGCACAACAAAGAGGAAACCTGTATGCTTTGGATATGAAGGAAGCAAAGCCTGAAAGTTCCATTGCATGTTTTCTAGTAAAGGCATCAGAAGAAGACTCAACCTTATGGCACCGGCGAATGGGTCATGTCAATTTCAGGAACATGAATAGACTGGTTAGAGGAAAACATGTTGATGGGTTACCAGAAAAGGAATTCGTCCATGTTGATCACTGTGTCGCGTGTTCCAAAGGAAAACAACACAAGACGTCTCATAAGCCGAAGCCACCTGGTAGAACTACGACGATTCTTCAATTACTCCATCTTGATTTTTTCGGGCCAGTGAACATCACGAGTTTAGGGGGAAAGTCTTACTGCCTTGTTATCACTGACGACTACTCCAGATACTCATGGGTGTTTTTCTTGAGAGAAAAGTCTGAGACAGCTGAGATATTGAAGGATTTCGTTACTCGCATTGAAAACGCCTGCAGAGAGAAGGTCAGAATAATCAGATCAGATAACGGGACAGAGTTCAAGAATCAAACATTTGACGCTTTTTGCAACTTGAAGGGCATTACTCGACAGTTTAGTTCACCGTACACGCCACAACAAAATGGTGTTGCAGAACGGAAGAATAGAACCATCATTGAGTCTGCCAGAACCATGCTTGCTGATTCCAATCTAAAACTCTCTTTTTGGGCAGAAGCAGTGAATACTGCGTGCTACGCTCTGAATAGAACGCTCTTGGTCAAACATGCTAACAAGACGCCGTTCGAACTGTTTTCTAAACAAAACCCTGTTTTATCAAGACTTAAACCGTTCGGATGTCCTTGTACTGTACTTATACAATCTGATCAGTTAGCCAAGTTTGCCCCTCGGGCAGATGAAGGTTATTTTGTTGGATACTCTATGTCCGCAGCGGCGTATCGAGTATACAACAAAAGAACTCATGTGATCTTGGAGTCGTGCAATGTTACTTTTTACGAGCATACTCAGAACACACGAGAACCTGATTCAGATAGCATGTATGACCTTGATACTCTTTCTTCTACTTTTAACATTGTTGATTCTGGTGTTTCAGGGAATACTATATCAGATGCTGATGATTTTGAAGGAAATTTTCCGACATTTGAGCCATTTGCTCCGGTTTCTTCATCGATTTTGGGAACTATCTACTCGGCAGACCCTCCTAATCTAACGTGGGGAAATCAAACTAGTGAGTCAATGAATCTGTCCGGAGAATCGACCTCTTCTGCAACTCCTGATGAACCGGTTATTCCTGTACCAGATCCAGTTTTGGTAGAAACAGAATCAGCACCTGCAGCAGTTCAGGGGGAAACCATCTCGGAAACTGCTCCTGAAGTTCATAATTCTGATTCTGAAGTTGAAGCAGAAGTTGACACCGGTGAGGTCCCAGGAAATGATCTGCAAATTGGAAACCTTGAATCTACCATCGAAGACACCGTTGTTGAAGAGTCAAGGGTTCGTAAAATTCATCCAACAAGCCAGATTATAGGCCCCGTTGACAAAAGGATCACCCGGAGTCAAATAGAACATGCCAACTCATGTTTCTTCTTATGCTTTATTTCACAAGAAGAACCAACTTCAGTTGCTGCTGCTCTCAAAGATGATAATTGGATTGATGCCATGCAAGCGGAGTTACTTCAGTTCAAATTGCTCGATGTTTGGCATCTTGTTGAAGCTCCTAAGGGTGTTGAACCTATACCGGTCAAGTGGATTTTCAAGAACAAGAGAGACGACCGTGGTATTATCATAAGAAACAAAGCTCGATTAGTAGTGAAAGGTTACTTGCAAGAAGACGGCATTGATTATGACGAAGTCTATGCACCTGTCGCTCGTCTAGAGGCCATTCGGATTTTCTTAGCTTATGCTGCGTCTATGAACATCACTGTTTACCAACTTGATGTTAAGACTGCCTTTCTGTATGGCGAGCTGGATGAGGATGTGTACGTACAGCAACCTCCCGGGTTTGTGAACAAGTCATTTCCAAACAAATGTTACAAACTTGACAGAGCACTTTATGGTCTGCACCAAGCCCCGAGGAAGTGGTACGAGACGTTGTCAACATATCTGCTGGAAAATGGATATAAAAGGGGTGTCATTGATCAGACTCTTTTCATTCGACACGTCGGGAAGGATATGCTTTTGGTTCAAGTATACGTTGACGACATCATCTTTGGGTCAACGAATGAGGATTTGTGTCATGCTTTTGAGGACCTGATGAAGAAAAGGTTTGAGATGAGCGCCATGGGTGAATTAACATTTTTCCTAGGAATTCAAGTGAAGCAGTCGCCAGATGGTATACTGATCAGCCAGGGGAAATATGTTAAAGAAATTCTGAAGAAGTTCGGTTTTCACGACTCTAAGGGATTCTCTACACCAGTGGAAACTCGTCACAGACTGAATACTGATGCTCAAGGTATCTCGGTAGATGAACACTTATACCGTTCGATGATCGGGTCATTGATGTATTTAACGGCAAGTCGTCCTGATATCATGTTTGGAGTCTGTCTCTGTTCGCGATTTCAGAGCAAACCAAAAGAATCACATTTGACTGCGGTTAAGAGAATTTTTCGATACTTGAAGTCGAATCCCAACCGAGGGCTGTGGTATCCTAAAGATTCAGCCTTCGATCTTAGAGCCTTCTCGGACAGTGACTATGCTGGTTGTCAACTCGATCGGAAGTCTACAACGGGGGGAGCTCAGTTTTTGGGAAACCGACTCGTGTCGTGGCAATGCAAGAAGCAGACTACGGTGTCCGTTTCAACTGCTGAGGCGGAGTACATCGCTGCTGCATCATGCTGCTCTCAAGTTCTCTGGATCCAAAATCAATTGCTGGACTACGGTTTGAATTTCATGAGTACTCCTATACATATTGATAATTCTGCTGCTGTGTCAATTGTTAAAAATCCAATTCAGCATTCTAAGACTAAGCATATAGAGATTAGACATCATTTCATTAGGGATTGTGCTGAGAAAAGTCTAGTCACCTTAGTTCAGATTGATTCAGAAAATCAGTTAGCTGACCTATTCACTAAGGCTTTTGACATGTCTAGGTTCAACTTTCTGGTTACCTCTATAGGTATGATCAACTTTGACTAGGACTGGACCTTATTGCCCCCTGATACGTTAGTGTCTTGCTCTCTAGGTTGCTTATCTTTTGTGAATATTCTGTGTATATATCCTAAGTCTTGCACACCTCTCACTAAAATCACCAAAAAGATTTTACACTTCTTGCTTATTTTGAACTTTATCTGATTTTTGATGTTTTGCTTATCTTGTCTTAGCTTATAGATTTTATTACGCTTTTGACTCAATTGAGTCAGTTCCTATGTTGTTTGACTTGTTTTGGCTGAGAAAAATATTTCAGTATGTTTGTGTCTCGAGTCAAAACGATTTATGACCAAAGGAATCTCTTTTCTTTCAATTAACTTGTTTTTGTGTCTGTCTGCCGTGCCTGCATTTGTGGAAGATAAAACCAAAAATAGTGTTATTTCTGTAATCTTTAATTAAGTGTTTATACACATGTGCAGTGAAAAATAGCAGAAAAAAATACCAAAAACATTGAAAAAGCAAAAACCTTTTGGTCTGTGGTCGGACAATATGTAGGAACATGATATGATTCTGGTCTTGTTGATCTAACCATAGGATATGATCCAATCGACCGGTAATTCTATCATTTGATGTGTTGGTAGGCTCAACATACTGAGAAGTAAACAAGTCTCTGTGATTACACATAAATTACAATGAGAAATGTGGACCACGGAAGTTTAAACAGTGGCATATTCTTTAAATTTGCCCTTCTCATTAGTACTAGTAAGAAAACTCTAATCACACATCCTTTGTTTCTTCAGTATTAAGTCGACTTATTTCAAAAACCAACATATGAGACTCATCTGCTGAGGGAACTCTGACCTTGAGTCTCATCCATAAATAATGCTAAGACACATCTGCTGTGAGAAATCACTGACCTTGTGTTCTTACGCTCCATTATTCCATAAAATAAAGTGAGAGGTCATCTGCTGAGGGAACTCTGACCTTGACGCTCTCACCCCGCCAAAAATTCATTCATCAATAGTCATGAAAGAAGGGTTATCATGATTTCATGACTATATCATTGAAATAAGTCACTTAACACTAAAGAAAAGGGGGAAAGATTACTTTTAAATGTGTGATTGAATCTGAAAAACTAATTGATGATTGGTAGAATACTGTTAACTTCCAAACTAATAAGGAGCCCACAAATTATTTCTCTAAACTGGACTGAAAACATGATAAATACATCACATGAGACAAGTTGAAAAATACCATGTATGAGCTTAAGTGGATAAACAATACCGACAATCTGACTTAGAGTACCGGATCCGAAAGGTGATTTGAATTATAAGTGTTATTGATCACGTAATTGATCGGTATGATTCTAAACATGTCTGACCACGACCATACAAAAATATGTGAATTGTGTAAGCCAATGTGCTTGAACTTCCAAGTTTGGTGAAAAATTGATCATCTTGTACTAAAAATTAAACTTGGTATTGGTCTGAAATGAACCAACTTAAATGAAATTGAAATTTTGAGTTCGGGTGGAATTTTGACCAATTAAAGTCAAAAGTTAGGTATTAGGTGTGTCATCATCAATTTTGATGAAATTTACAGTCACTTGGTTTATACTTTGAAAATTTATCTTTCTGGTAGGTATCGTGCGGGCATGACTACGTTTGTCATTTAAAATCTGGGAAATTTAAACTTTGTTGATGTTATGTTTAAATTTTGAAATTATTCCTTTTATTTTATTTTATTTTCAAGTTAAAATATTCAAGTGGAAGACATTCAGTGTTGTTGGTCATAACGATTAGAGAACAACTTGGAAAATTTGCTAAGTTTGTACTCTTAACGATGTGGCTAAACACTTAGAATTTTTTCAAAACTTTTGAGGTTAACGATCAGAAAGTTTTGGCCTTAACGATTTGGCCCTCAGATTGGTCTTAACGATTTGAGTTAATGCCTTAACGATCTGGTGATCATTTTAGGCCTTAACGATCTGATCTCACTTAGGAATTTTCTTGATTTTGCCTTTAACGATCTGATCAGTTTTGACCTTAACGATCTGGCTTTCAGAAAGGTCCTAACGATTTGGCAATGTTTGCCTTAACGATCTGACTGTCAGTTGGTCTTAACGATTTGGGTCCATTTATCTTTCTTAACGATTAGACTAAGGGAATGGTCATAACGACCAGGGTATTCTTGCCTTATCGATCTGACCTCCCAACAGGTCTTAACGATCAGACCCGGTCACCGCTTGTTAACGTTTAGGGCTTGATTGGTCTTAACGATCAGTCCAGCTGTAGTCGTTTAATTTCACTTTATCGATCAGGGGTTCACGCTAACGATTAGCCCGAGCTCTCGTTTCACTTAACGATCAGAGCTTGGCTACCGATCTGACCCCTCCTCAATCTAATTTAAATACCAGATTCATCTCCTTCCTCCTCACTCGAACTCCCTCAAGTAAACACTCTCGGCACTCGTTTTCTTAGGCGATTTTGAACCCGTCTTCCGATTTTCAAACCCTTGAATCGTTCATTGCTTTGTTCGTGGTTGATTCGCTCAATCCCTACAGAGCTTTCGGTGAGTTTTGTTGCTCTGTATTTTGAGAATCGTTTGAGCTTTTTGATTCGGTTCTCCTATCGCACTGTATCCATATCAAATCGTCCAATACTTATTGTTTGGTTCGTATTAATCTCAGATTCTTCTTCTATTGAGGTCGCATTCTTCATCATCCTTCACAATTCAAGGTATTTTTGAATTAGTTTGAATGAATTGATGTCTGGTTTAGGGTACAGGGGTGTTAGCGACACCGTGTTTTGAGGAACTAGGGTTCTGGGTTGTTGTTGCTTGAGAGATTTTAGGTGTTAGATTGGTTAAGTTCTATTGATATCAATTGATTGTCTGACCATTTGTTCGATCACTTCAAATGTTGTTTTTCAGTTGTACTAATTTTACCTTCACACTGTTAAGTAGTTGAGGAGAAAGTGGAGATAGAAATTTTCTTATAGCAATTGGTTAATTTTTGTATTGAATTTGTTCCAAACCTTAAACATTGATGTTGTAGATCTAAGATGAATGTTTAGCTTGATAGAATGATTAAGTTGATTTCTCATCTTGGCTTATAACTCATGTGTATTGGTTTGTTGAATACATCACCTTAGTTTTCTTTCAAATTAGGTTTTGTTAATATCAAATAAGTTTGATTGAATTGAGTTTGTGTTAAATGCATGACTCTTCGGACAAACTAATAGAAAAATTACATTTAGTAGACTAATTTGATGTCAAAATGTATTGGAAATTGCTTATAATGTGCCGGATCTATCTAAAAGGATGTGATTAGGTCCAAAATGTAGCAATTGAAATGCATAAGACTTTGAGTTAAAATTTATGATTTATTTGTTTTTATTAACTTTGACTTTACTTAGAATGTTCCAACACTTATAAAATGGAAGTTAGATAAACTCTCATTAGGTAATCTTAACTTCAAAATTTGCATGATATGTTGTTGAACTTTGTAGTGAGTCATGTTGTCATTTGGTTGGTAAAATTACACAAATTATGTCTTGATAATGTGATTGTTGTGCTATCTGTTGATTTGTCTTAATTGCTTGGTACTAATGCATATTTGCATGATTATAAACAGATTATTCTGTGAATACGAGAGATATCGTTCCTGTGTGATCTTTACAAACTGTTAGATCATCAAAAGGTATGAATTTACTTGTTATTCAGGCATTGTTGCATAATCAAGACACAAGCTAAACAGGGGCATACCTTCATCTTATAAGAAGTTATTTATTTCTCATTTTACCATTTTATTGATTCATTTTTGCTTGATTACACACAGATTAATTTGGAAGCAATTACTCTCCAATTTCATTTATCTCTTATAGATCTTAGAAATACCTAGATCTACTTCGAGGTATGTGCTTCTGTGAACTTTTCTAGCATGCTGAGGTTTTATTCACCTCATTTATCCTTTGTCTTTTCAAACTCTTGGTTCAAGTTGCTTCAGTTTTTGATAGGTCCTAAGGATGAAGTGTGTTAACTGGAAATTGAATTTTTTCTTGGATTAACCTGCATAACCTGATTGTGTGATCTGCATCAAAATTAGTAATGAACCATTGTGTGAACTCTTGCCTGACCACTGCAATATAATGATCATTCGGTAATATGATTGATAGTTATTCATTGATGCTAGTTAGTAGATTTATTTCTGTAACTTTAGCTCATGAATTGTCTCATAATCCTGATTAATTGACTGTTATGATGCAAGGTCAAAATCTTTATCTATATTGGATTACACTCGGTTTGATGTCATTGTGTTCATTATTCCATACTTAGGACTTGATTTGACTTGTATGTATCAATACATATATTCGCTTAGGTCCATGCTAGTCGAGTCTTTAGTGTGTTGAGTATAGAACATGTGAAATCATTATGACGATCTAGTATGTGTCAAGTGCTTCTTGCTATGTCAACGTGTGTTGTGATTTGGGTGATTTATATTTCAGATAGTCACATGTTTAGGGGGAACAAACTCATTATTTGTTCCACCTGAACAATTGAGCATAAACATTTCTTTGGTTTATTCTTATTTGAAATTCAAAATATATAAGTTAAGTCTGGATTGTTAATTTTTATGTTCAAAGTGACTTCCTGTCAATTACTCCTCAAATTACTCTACATTGGTCTTGTGCAATTTAGCCTCTGACTAGATAAAGTTTATGTCTCATTTGTCTGATTATTTATGTTTTATGAATGATTGAAAGTGTGCATATCTGGTTCAATTGAAGGATCCCACAGATATCTGTTGAAAAATGATTAATTGTCTATGTGCTATGCCATTCTAAGAACCTGCTTAGTTGAACCCAAGTATACCTTGATTTTACTTTAAACAGCTCTGTCATTATCCCGGTTTAGTGTTGACATGACATTTCATTGCAAAATCAATTGGTTGTAATTGTGTTGTCTCACTTGTGCAGATGCCTCCTAGACGAGCGGGGAACGAGCCCTTAGGCTATGGTGTTGCTCATAATCAAATAAGCATTTTCAACAGAGAATGGAAACATGCTGATGCTTTCGAACAAACTTTTCAGATTCTGGAATACTCTAACTGGGGTTATTGTATGTTGTTGGATCTCCCAATATACAAGTCTATAGTGGAGAGTTTCTGGATGAATGCTCAAAAGGTGGTTAATCAAGATGGGTCAGAACACTTGAGCTCCAGAATTCAGGAAACCGACGTGGTGATTACTGAAAGTATGATCAGAACGGCCCTTCACCTTGATGATGCTAACTGCCCAGATTCTTTCACTAAACAGGAATGGCATGATAGCATGAGGAATATGGGTTATACTGGTCCACTTCCAATGGATACAAATCCCATGATTAAGAAACCTTTGTTTCCTCTCAACTGGAGAAAGATGCTTGGCTTCTTTATTTTGACCTTCTCCCCGAGGAAGACAGGAACCGACGACTTCAAGGATGAGCTAGCTCATGCTCTTCATGGTTTTGTTACCGGAACCGGCTACAACATGTCAAAGTTTCTCCTAAGAAGTATGATTAGGAACCCGACTCCTGCAGGTCGTGCTGAGAAGTTCATAATGTATCCCAAGTTTCTGCAAGCCATTCTGAACCACTACTACCCAAATTTGGTGAAATCAGGAGAAAAGTTTACCCCACGAAAGACAGATCATGACTCCTACAGGAAATATCTGTTACCTGGAAATGAAGGACCAGATGCACCTTACTTTCAAAATTTGGTGGATACAATTGGTGATCTAGGCCATGCTCAGTACTACAAAAATTCTATGAGTGCAACTGCAGCTGCTGCCGTTCAAGATCAGCCTAATGAAAATGATCCTGCGGCAGAAGTAGACCCCTTTGCACATTTGGAACTAGCGGCTGTTGGCCAAAACCAGTCACCAGATCACCAAGGATCTGAGCACACTGATTCAGAAAAAGATGAAAATGAGAGTGATGCTAGTGGATCTGAAGGAGATTCTGACAATGATTCAGACGCCAATTCAAATATTGAAGCCGAAAATGTTTCAGCACAATCATCACCTGAAGAATCCCAGCATGAAGCTGATGCAAGCGGTTCTAGGTTTGAACCTTCTCAGTCTGATTCCGAGACTTCTGATGCTCGAGCCCCACCGAAAAAGAAACGAAAGACCGGAGCTGACACCGCCGGATCTTCTCGTACCAGAACACAGGAAGACGTGCAATCTCAAGAAACATCTTGTTCCCTAAGCGCTGATTCAGACAAGGTCGTCTATGAAGAGAAGCATTGGATAGTCACTTCTTATCCCAGACCGGCTAGGAAGAAGATGTTCTATGTGGAACACAAGAAACTAGTAGAAGAGCAAGCTAAGTTAGAAGCTACTGCTCACTCCACTAGAGCCGACATTGAAGAACCTGTTGATCAAGAAAGTCAGAAAATTCATGATGAGCCGATGCCAGACGTTGCTGCTCATACTGAACCTGTTACTGAAAAGATGGTAGAAGCTGCTGAAGCTGATGTCAATAAATCTGTAGAGACTGAACCTGTGACTGTTGAAGTTGAAACACAAGCTGTCACAGAACATGTCACCGTCCCAATTGAACATGCTGCCTCACCTCAACCAGGTCAAATGGTGCAAGCAACAGTAACTCCAACTGTTGTCATTGCTACTCAACCTGAAGTCAGAACTTTAGCAGGAACTTCTGAAGCTGGACCGTCAGGTGTTAATCCTTATGACATTCATGACTATGAGGAGATGATCTCAGAAATTGAGATCCTGACAATCCAAAACTCTCACCTTGAGGCCGAATTGAGAGCTGCAAATCAGACAATTCTGGATCAAGCAGTTGAGATCCGAAAGCTTAAGGAGTTGCTTGATAAAGTACATAATGATTGGCAACAAGTTGTTCAAAGAGATGGTAGAGATGGAGACGGGAATACAGGTACAAGTACTCAGACTGGTGAACAACCTTCAACTGCTGAACCATCTGGTCCGCCAAGTTCACATGCTCCTGGCAAAGAATCAATTTTCCCACGTACTGATGATAAAGGCCCTAAAGACAGTGAGTCTGACGACTCTGATGATTTTGATTCTGATTCTGAAATGGATGCATCATATGGTGACGCATTCTTGAACAGTGAACCATATGAAGATGAGGAAATGCAAATGCAAATCTACAACAGCTTGCATTATTTGGTGCCACCGCCAGAGAATCCAAAACTTACAAGGTTTACTATGGCCGCACTAGAAGTTGCTGCTGCTTCTTCCTCAAGAGCCCCACTGGCTATTACTGCTGGTGAAATTGGTGTTGCTCCAGTCATTCCGAGGAGTGTATCACTGCTGCTGCCACTGGTTCCTCTGTGATAGTTACTCAAGCTGTCCAGAGAAGACCATATCCCGAGGATATTTTTGGACCGGAGCCTGATGATCGTCCAGCAAACCCTGGAAGAAACTGGCTGAACATGGCTAGCAGAATTGATCGAAACCGAGGCTTCTATCCTTTAACCCTTGAAGAATATGAATACAGGACCGGGATAAGGCAAATCGCTCCGGAACGGTTAAGATACAGTCCTATGGGTCTCCCTCCTCGACCAGAGTCACCGTTGGTTGCTGACAACGTACCTGTAAACGTGGCGGATCCAGAGCTTCTAGAACAACCTTCTACATAAACTGGTCCATCCGAAACCACTCGTACACTGAGTCGAAGAGACAAGGGGAAACAGAAGATGACACCGCAAGAGGAGTTTGAGGATGCAGAAAAGAAGCGGAAAGCTAAAGAAGAGCAATTTAGATTGGCTCAACAAACTAGGGCAGATGAAATTTTGAAAGTGTTTGAAGATAGAGAAGCTGAGATTCGTCGTCAAACTCGACACCTGAATACCACTATCTTGGGAAATGATTCAATGCCTATGGAGCCAAACTCAAATCTATCTGATCCATTGATCCAGGTGATTCCCAATGAAACTGGCGATGGTGTACACCCTGATGATCACTCTGATGCAGCAAATTATGTCAGAGCACTGATAGAGCGTGGGTTATCCTTCCAATATCTCATGACTTTCAACACCTATCAAATTGTTGAGATGTATACTGATGAAATGGATATGGAGAATCTGCTGAATGAAAACCCTGACTGTAGTCTGAAAGACCCGAAGAAGGCATTTGAGAATCCATATGCTGACACAGATCAAGATGTGGACTATGTCCAATTCAATGATGGATTGTCTGAAAAGCTTCATCAAATGCATACAAGATATCGGGCACCACTTGCCGACCCAAATAGTCAGCTGCCCAGCCCTCCTAGTCCCAAGTCTATCCATGCCAAAGTCAACTCCATGAACAAACGAGAGCTTCGAGACTTCTTGGCAGTAAGGAATATCGCTAGAAAAGACTACGTCTTCAAGCGATTGCCCGGACTGAGAAAGATGGTCAAGCAATTTATGGATGAAGATGCTGAGACCAGGAACAGAAGAATCAATATGATGGAACAGGAGCGGGTAGAGAGTCATCGACTCAGGGATGCTCCCACTTTGGTAAACGAATGGAAGGAGATGCTCCCTCACACTAGAGCTATGATGCAGTTCACTGCACGTAAGCTCAAGGAGATGCCTTCTACTTCTGAGCATCCTGATGCAATGAAAATTTTGGGATGGAAGTATGATCACGAGTTCGGGGCTTTCATTGTTAAAAGAAGAAATGGGTTCGTTCAATTCTTCGCAATTGTTAGAGACCTTATGAAGCTTTTCTCCTGGGAGCTTAAAGAATTGCGACGATTTGACATTATCAATCATTCTAATGCTGAGATTGCAGTGATAGCTCAAAGTTTGGTGCACGCCACCTACCTCAATAGGTATCACAAGCAGACCAGAGAAGAAGAGTTGAAGGAACATGAACGGTTTGAGAAAAGACGAGCTAAAGTCCCTTACAAGCAGATCTACTCCAACATAAGCAAGAACATAAAGACTAAGAAGATCGAGGGTAATCTGAAGAAGAATCCAATCAAGGATTGGTACTACAGTGCTCAGACACATGAGTTGGTGATTGAACGTGAAAATGCTGAACCAATCAGACTCTTTGCTGCAATTGAACTCATGTTGTTGCCCATTTGCTACTTGCGTTGGATCTTTTATGGTCGTCTTGAAACAGTTCCACCCAGACTGAAGCCCTATGAGGTTGTTGATGCAAACTACTTCCTACTGTTCCTTAAATGGTGGAGTTGGGAATGTATTAACGCCGGAAGGATGAAAACTGAAAGTCTGGCAAACTTGGAAAGATGGGAAATAGACAGTCGAGGGATAAGTCATTTGTGCAGAGGGCCAGACAGGAAACTTGAAATGTGGCACAACTCAGATCTGAAGAAATTTGCAAGAAAAGATCTTTGGGTGCTCTGGGAAACCCAAATCTACTGCTATGACCGCAAGTACAACAGGTTGGCTAGGAGATACTGGCGATTCCTATTGAAGCTTCTTGGACAGTTAAGATGATGATGATGGAGGTTGTTCGTATTACCACCAAAGGGGGAATTATTGGAACCTGGAGGTTGGTGATAACACGAACACGCGAACCCAAGTACAAGATCACAGGTGAAGCTGCAGAACCAACATGTATTTTGCTATCTATGTATTTTGAATATTTCATTTTGTAATAACTTAGTTGACATTGAACTTTGAATACTTATTTTGTATGTTTGTTCTTTATCATATGTTGGTTCAGCTTGATTTACATGTGTGTTAATCTTGTGTTTGTATGTTTGATAGGTTGTTCAACACTTAGAATATTTTTCAGGTTTGAGTTGTTCTTCATGATCAGGCTGTTATGCCCTTAATGATTTGACCCTTGTTGTGATTAACGATTTGCTCAAAGGTCATAACGACTTGAGTATTTTTTGCCTTAACGACTTGCCTGAGAAATGTACTTAACGACCTGCCTCCTCTTGTCTACTTAACGATTTGCCCTCATGTCTTAACGACTTGCCCATCCTGTGCTTAACGATCTGGTTGTCCCAACTAGCCTTAACGATGACATACCTTGGTCTTAACTATCAGGTTTGGTGTTAACGATCTGCATGCTTGTTAACGATCTGCATGCTTGTTAACGATCTGCTTGTTTAGCTAATGATCTGCATGATTGTTTAACGATCTGCTTGTTTAGCTAACGATCTGCATGTTTAAGTTAACGATCTGCCTGACATGGTTAACGATCTGCTTTGTTCTTAACGACCTGGCTAACGACCTGACCTGGGCAACATAACGATCTGACAAAAGTGTTAGACGAATTTAATGATTTCTTGATGAGACGTGTGATTCTCCTTGTATTCTGTGCATTGACACTTGTGCTCCTCATTGGGTATAAATAGGAATCCTTAGGAAACCCTAATTAAGCCTTGAGAGAACCTCCTGAGGAGCATTGTGTGTTTGTGTGTGTGTTCTTGGTGTTCTTCCTTGAGTTTCAGAGGCGATGGCAATGCAATGTTGCTGATTCAACCAAGAATGATCATCACACGTGATTTCCGCACTCGTGTGATGAATCAAATGATGTTAAATGGCTGGAAATCGGTCCTGACAAAAACTCACTAGGAACACTCAGAAATCATTTTTTACCTCGGAAACACTCGGAATTAGAGAAATTTGATGAAAAACCATAGAAACCCACTTTCTCTCACTAGAAAAATCAAGTTTTGATCAATTCAAACCAGCAGAGCAACCTGGATTTGCTCTGATACCACTTGTAAAACACAGTAACGATCTTACTACTGGATGAACCGATCGATCTAGTGCACGAGAATGTAAATAAGCTTTGTTTTATTGATTCACCAAGAAAAAAATTACAAGGCTTTTGTTTCTCTCTCTAGAACACCCTTAGAAACACACACTTAATGGAGATGATATGACCAGTTGTTCTAACATGCTAAGCTAGTCAACCTATTTATAGGTGACACTAACTGAGCTGCGTACCACCTCCATACCAGTGGTACGTGCATACCATTTGATACGGCGTACCAACTGGGACGCTGCTCCTTGGACTCATATAAATGCTCACTTAGATACATTAAACGAGACACATTGTAGCATAGGAATATGCTCTAACATAGCATCTGTGTCTGAACTTAATGCGTCCAAGTCAAAACATTTAGTTGTGTCTTTGTCAGCAAAACATGTTTCTGATTCTAATGAAAAAGTTAATGGTTTTAAAATTCGTGTGCCTAACACAAGAGTTGGCCGTGAGTCTAAGCCCCAGGACTTTGTCCCTTATCCCCAGGTTGTGTCTACTTTCAACAGAACAAACAAATCAAAATCGGAACAATTTTGTTTAATTACACAACCAAAAAAAGTTCCGAAACATGTAATACACAAATGGGATGACAAGCCTGAATGGAAGTCGTCTTATTCAAGACGGTCATACCTTTGTAGTCATGTTAATGGGCCTAGACTTATGAATTGCTTTCAGTGTGGAAAACCGGGACACTTTGCTGCAAACTGTGTGAACAGACCTTACCAACCATACTATCCGCAAAACCCACGGACTAGTATGTTGGAGAAAATGATGACAGGTGAAAATAAAAAGCAAAAGCAACAAGCTTTGTCACAGGGGAAGCAGTGTTCAGAACCAATGAAGACTCAACAGTCTAAGGTTTCAAACACATAGGCTCCAGTGACAAAGCTTGTTGATGAAAACTGGAATGTGGCCAAAACTCAAAAATCAACTTACACACCTAAAGCAGTTTACAAAAGGAATGATAAGATGAAACCAGAATTTGTTGAGAAACAAGTGTCCAAAGTCAAAAGAGTTAATAAACCTAATGGCAAAACAAAGGTTGAGAAACAGGTTTCAAAACCAAAAGAAGTCGCTCAAACGAAACAAGCTATTTATACAAAATTGAAACTTGAGTGGACACCTGTTAAAAAGGCCAGCAGGTAAAAAGGCCACATCACCACCAAAGAAACCTGCATCTGAAAAGAACTCAACCAATGTGATGAAACCACAGAAACACCCCATTTGGAAACCAAAAGTCAACACTCAAACTTTGCGTGTACCTGAATCAAAAGCAGGAATGTCTCTTCAATTAGTTAATTACACTGATTCCAAAGGTGTGCCCAGATCTGTTATGGCCTGGGTACCTGAATCTAACTGATCTTTGATCCATGTAGGGACAGCCAAGAAGAACTGTCAACAATCTCTGGTACGTTGATAGTGGTTGCTCCCGACATATGACCGGAGATTTGTCACTTTTGGAAGATGTTCAAGATTTCAACGGAGGAGGCGTTTCATTTGCTGGT
Organism: Deinandra increscens subsp. villosa; assembly: GCA_039602395.1. NCBI lineage: Eukaryota > Viridiplantae > Streptophyta > Magnoliopsida > Asterales > Asteraceae > Deinandra > Deinandra increscens. Next base: position 40,296,309 of record JBCNJP010000025.1, read on the forward strand.
GGAGTAGGTGGAAGAATCAGCAAGAAAGGCGTTGTGAAGAATGGCAGCTTGACATTTTCTGATGTACATTATGTGGAGGAGCTGTCACATAGTCTGCTGAGTGTCTCACAGATTTGTGATAGAGACTATTCTGTATTATTCAACCGCAAGGAATGTATTATTCTCAAGCCCGGAGTTGAGATTCCTGAGGAGTGTATTTTGATGCGCACACCAAGACGAGGAAATTCTTATCTTCTCAATATGGGTAGTCCTCCAACTTCAGAAGAAGCCTGCCTTATCTCAAAGCAAAATGAAAATCTGGCATTGTTGTGGCATCGTCGTTTAGGACATGCCAACATGAAGAATCTGTCAAAGCTGGCAAAGGGAGAGCATGTAAGGAACCTCCCTATCACGGATTTCACGTCCGTTGAAAAGTGTGTTGCATGTGCCAAGGGGAAGCAGCACAGATTACCGCATCGTTCCAAGATCGTCAATTCTGTTTCATCGGTATTACAACTACTTCATATGGATCTCTTCGGCCCAATGCAAGTTCAAAGCATCAGCAAGTTCTCATATATGTCTGGTGATAGTGGATGATTTCTCTCGTTTTACTTGGGTTTTCTTTCTGTCAAACAAGCATGAAACTCCAGCGCTTGTGAAACAGTTTGTCACTCTTATAGAGAATCAGTTGAGCAAAAAGGTGAAGGCTATTAGAACAGACAACGGAACTGAGTTTAAGAATGCTGAATTGAATATGTTCTGTGGAGTAAAAGGTATAGAAAGGCAATACAGTGCACCGTACACGCCTCAACAAAATGGTGTTGCTGAAAGAAGAAACATAACTCTTATTGAAGCTGCTAGAACTATGCTGTGTGATGCAAGACTACCAATTTTCTTCTGGGCCGAAGCAGTCAACACTGCTTGTTATGTGCAGAATTGAGTATTTTTGAACAAGCGGCATGAGAAGACGCCTTACCAGATTATCTATGGAGAAAAGCCAAGGGTGGGGTACTTCAAGACTTTCGGATGTCCTTGCACAGTCTTAATTCAATCGGATGTGGGGAAATTCGAAGCAAAGGCCGATGAATGCTATTTTGTTGGATATTCTGCAAATAGTGCTTATCGGGTCTACAACAAAACCACCAAACTGATAATTGAGGCATTTGATGTTGACTGGTTGGAAGATAATCCGACAGATGCTGGAATTGGACCGGACTGGATCTTTGATTATGGGACTTTCTTTAAAGGGTTTGACTACTCAAACATGTTTCCTAGTCTGGAAGAAGAAGACATCATTGCTCCAGCTCCTGAAGTGAGGCCATCAGTTGAAAATGTCAGAGACAGTGTATCAGAAGCAGCTCCTAAGGATGATGTTGTGGATGTTCCAGAATCGTCAGGAACTCATGATGATCAGAAGGAGCCTGAAACCCAAGGTACGAATAATGATGTTAATGATACTAACCTGCCTGTTTCTGTTTCAGTGCCAGATATTCAAACCACAAGAATCAACAGAGATCATCCTCTCAGCAATGTGGTTGGACCAGTGACAGCAGGAGTCACAACTAGAAGCCGCACGGGTGACATCAATCACTGCATGTACTCGTGTTTTATCTCCCAGATAGAGCCTCCAAATGTGATGGTAGCTCTTAAAGATCCAAGCTGGATGGAGGCTATGCACAATGAACTGAATCAATTCTCAAAATTGGGAGTGTGGCGACTAGTGAAAAGGCCAGAAGATAAAAAGGTTATACCCACAAGATGGTTGTACAAAAATTAGAAAGATGATACGGGTATAATCGTAAGGAACAAGGCAAGGCTGATTGTTCAGGGACATAGACAGGTGCATGGGATTGATTATGATGAGGTATATGCTCCAGTGGCTAGATTGGAAGCAATTCGTATTTTCCTCGCTGTTGCAACATATCTCAATTTCACAGTGCATCAAATGGATGTCAAGACAGCCTTCCTGTATGCTGACATGAATGAAGAAATTTATGTGGGTCAACCACCAGGGTTTGTGGATGAGGAACATCCAGATCATGTATATCTGCTGGATAAAGCCCTGTATGGTTTGCATCAAGCTCCACGCACATGGTATGAGACTCTATCCAAGCATTTGGTGGAGAATGGATATACAAGGGGAGTGGTTGATCAAACCTTATTTAGAAAGAAGGTGAATGATGATATCATCATGGTGCAAGTGTATGTGGATGACATCATCTACGGCTCTACAAATGAAGAACTGTGCACAGAGTTTGAAGATATCATGAGAAAGAAGTTTGAGATGAGTGATCAAGGGGAGATGAACTTTTTCCTGGCATTACAAGTGAAACAAGATGAAACTAGGAATTCTCATTCATCAAGCAAAATACGTGAATGAGATTCTGGCGAAATACAAGATGCAGGACTCCAAGCCCATCTCCACTCCCATGGAATCCCGGCCTCTACTGACAGTGGATGCAGATGGGGAACCAGTGAGTGAATTCTTGTATCGGTCAATGATCGGGTCACTCATGTACCTAACAGCAAGCAGGCCAGACATCATGCATGCAGTGTGTGTGTGTGCACGTTATCAGGCTAATCCTAAACTCTCTCATTTAGCTGTTGTTAAACGTATTTTTAGGTATCTGAAGGGCAGGCCTCGGCTTGGACTTTGGTACCCAAAGAATACTGATTTCCAATTGTTTGCTTTTACTGAAAGTGACTATGGAGGTAGTGATCTTGACAGGAAATCAACAACCGGTGGATGTCAGTACTTGGGAGACAGACTCATCTCATGGCAGAGTAAGAAGCAGCATACCGTGTCTAAATCAACTGCAGAAGCTGAATATGTGGCAGCATCAGCTGGATGCTCGCAGGTAGTGTGGATTCAAAATCAGCTAACTGACTACGGTATGGAATTCATTAACACTCCAATTTTTTGTGATAATGCTGCATGCTCTGCAAATTGTCAAAAATCCTGTTCAACATTCCAAAACAAAGCATATAGACATCAAGGTACATTTCATTCGTGATTGCTATGATAGGAAGTTGATTCAGTTGGAAAAGGTAAGCTCAGATCAAAATGTTTCAGACCTTTTCACAAAACCCCTTCCTCGTTCAAATTTTGAAATGTGTGTTGAAGGCCTAAGGATGATTGCCTTCGAGGAATGATCTGATCAAAACTTTTTGATATATAGTTTTGCTTTTATTTTAAAAAATGCTTAAACATTTATTACTATTAAAACTATTATTTAAAAAAAATGTGTTTTTGTTTCAAAAGCCTCATAAAAACAGGGGAAGAAATGTCAATGTTTCAGAAAATCTGAAAAATATGTTTGAGGTTTTTATGAAGTCTTTTGTTTGCCTTGAGTTGGTAGGAAGTGATATAAATTTCCAAGATAATCGGAGACTGACACGTGTAAGACAGAAGTGAAAGACGGCTCAAAGATGATGTGTCGGTAAGCTAAATCAAAAACTATGATCATCCAAGTAAGTGCAGTAAACTTAACTTCTATATATGTTTAAGTTTCCCGTCCTAGTTTACATGGTTTAAAAGACTGAGTCCTAGCAAAAATGGGTTGAGAGTGGTATTCATCTAGTATTCACTCTCTCACACGCCATGTTTCTAATGTTATGACAAACACCACTATTAAATGATAAGAAAAAGAAAATTAGAAAAAATGAATGAAAAAAAAGGAAAAGTTATAAAGATAAATAATTATTGTGTTTGGTCTTCTCTGCGTGCTTTTGCGGCCGACCTGATCGCCAACTAATAATTAAGTAAATAAGTGGTAGTCATAGCGGTGTTGCATGGTTCCTCAAGTTGGGGGTTTGTGAATCCTCAATAAATTCTGAGGTTGGGTAGGTTTTGCTATGAACAATTGGGTGTGGGGACAGTTAAACATGACGGTAATTATGTATCAATTAAGCACTTAAATTTTTTTTTTATCTGGATGTGAGTTTATGTGGTTTCAAAATTTGGGCAATCGTCTAGAGCGTCGAGTAACGAAAGCTGAAAACCAGTCAAAGATTTGCCTGGTTTGATCCATGAATTTACATCAGCTCCGTGGCAAGTGAATTTTTTATTTTTTGCATTTAAGTTATTTTTGTTTTATGGTTTATTTTTGTCAAGTCTTTAAATTTTTAAAATTTAAATTTTATGATCATGATCAGATACTCGGGGTATGAGTCTGAGGGGAAGTTTTGTAAATTCTCAAAGGTTTACAATTATCAAGTTTTCATGAGAATTATCATTTTTTTTTTGTTTGGGGTGTACTTGAAATGTTTTCAAACTTGGAGGGGTATTAATGAAAATTTTCAAAATATAAAAGCCCTCACCCCATTTACGATCCCCATTCATCTCTCTTTCTCCGTTTACGATCCGCCCCAAAGAAAACCCTAACCGCCGCATACCCTCGCCGGAAAAACGATTCCCCCCTCCCCCCTCCGACCACCTCTGTGAAATCCGAGCACACCATCACTTTCGGAATCCATTTCCGACCAAGAAACCCTCATCAATCAACTGTTTTCACGAGGGTTCATCGATATACTCACGGGTTTTGTGATTTGAACCCTAACTCGTGATCATCTTCTGTTTTCTCTGTGTTCGAGTCGTTTTAGCAAGATTTGAAGTCGGTTTTGTGTTTACAACTGTTAAAAGGTAGAGATAGATGTCCATTTTACAAGTTTGTTGAGTATTAATGTGTTTCCGAGATTTTTGCAGGTTTGAAAATGGAAGTCTCGACGTTTACGATCGTCGAGAGGTTGAAGACGACCTTTGGTGTTTCCGATCGATGTTTCCGATCGTTGTTTACGATCCATGATTCCGATCGTTATTTACGATCCTTGATTCCGATCGTGGTTTACGATCGGAGTTTATGATTGAACATGTTTACGATCCCGAATGTTTCCGACTGAACCCTAATTGACCCGATCGTAAACCCGTTTGTCTGATCGTAAACCCGAACAGTGTATCAGAAACATACTTGATTTTTTAATTAAAATCGTAAACACCTATTTTCTGTAAATATCATCAAACTCAATCATTTTAAGTTAAAATTAAATGTGTTTGTGATTCAAAATCAAATATTTTTTCTTGAAAGTTTAAATTGCGATTTTCTGAACTTAACAAGTTAACTGTGATAATCAATTGAACTTCAAGATAGTGTTGACAAACATAATTTCACTTTGATGAGTTTAAGCTTGATGCATTTGTCTCGTTGTTCTCAGATGGCAGAAGATATGCTTGACGAAGAGATACATTTTGAGAGAGATCATTGCATCCCGGCCTATCTTGATGATCCTCCTGAGAGACATATGCAGTTATTCTACTCTCTGGTGGCAGGATTGAACGTCTGCAAAATTAATCATGCTCTTCGGACAAGTGTGCTGATCGATGAGCAACTTGTTAGAGAATTCTGGGGAACAGCAAGAGCAAATGCTGACAAGACAAGAATCACTGCAACCATTCAGAACCGACCAATCGTGATTCTTGAAGAAGACATTCATCAGGGTTTGAACATCAATGATAAAGCTGAAGATCCAATAGAGTATTCAAATGATGTTGTGTTGGAAGGTGCTCAATCCTTAGGGTATGAAGGAAAGTTCCCTCCCATTTTCAAGAAGTTATTTCCGCACTACTGGAGGTATCTCGCTCACTACATGCAGAAATCCTTCTTGGGGAAGAGAACAAGTTATGATCAGCTAAACAATGTGCATGGCACGGCGTTTGTTGAATTGGCCTTAGACTGGAACTTCAATTTCTCAAAAATGATGCTGTTGGATTGGATTGGCAATGCTGATTTGAGCGCCAGAGAACAGTTCCTGATGACGCCAAGATTTGTGCAGATGGTGGTCATGAAGAAATATCCCATGATAGAAGAAAGGATAGAGAAGTTGGATATCAAGTTCATGGATAACGGTGTGTTCGGCTTGCAAACCCAAGACAGAAAGGGAAAGAATAGCTTTCAAGGGAGGCTTGAATGGACTAAGAAGGGTGCCTTCCCTGAAGTTGCAAGGGAACAAGAGCAAGAAGAATCTGATTCTGAACCTGAAGTCCATCCGGTAAATGTGTCTGTTGCTGAAGACCATGATATGACAGCAACTATGGCTGTGAATGTTCTAGAAGGAGCTGACGTTATACCTTCTGATGAAGAGAACGAGATGGACGACATTTTCCCAGAGCATGAGAGTCAGAATGATGACATCTATGGGGATCTGGGGCCCATTAGTCACAAGAGAACGAGGAATGACTTAAACTCCTCTTCTAGCAGTGGCTCAATTCCACAGGAGTTGGATGCTCAGTTTGAAGTGGATGATGTTCTTGAAGAGCCTATTCCTGTGCGTGAGCCATCACCAAGGAAGAAGTCAGATCCTAGAACCATCAGGTTCAAATTTCAGAAAACAATCTCAGGGGTGATGGTAATTGAACCCAGAGGTGCAAATGTTCAGGCTGAGGATGTGACTGAACCGACAAATATTGAAGGCTCAACTCAAGCTGATGTCCAAGCTAATGTTCAAGAACCAACACCAATGCAGACTGAAAGTCCTATTCAGAATGAACATAGCCCAGTTCATGATGAAAGGCAATTCTTTGATGTGGATAGCATGTTTGTTGAACCTAGTCCAGTGAGAGTGAACTTATCTGCTGAATCTAGCCAGCCTCCTGTTGTTCCAATCTTTCGTCCATACCAAGCGCTTGTTGAAGAACTTGCTCAAGCAAGTGAACTCCCGTTCGACCTCAGGATAAGTCCTAATCCTCAAATCAATTTCCTTGTATCTCAAAACAGGAAAAAAGAGAATGAGATAAAAGAGCTTAAAGAAGAAATCAAGATTTTGAAGGAGAAGGAGAGCAAGAATGAAGCTAACATTGGATTCCTGTATGCAGCCTTCTATGATCTAGGAAAGAAATTTGAAGATGTACAAAATTCTGGTAGCCTTAGTGCTCAGGGTGCCCAAGGGCAGGGTTCTTCTCAAAGTGCTCAAACTGCTAATATAGTGCATGAAGATGAAGGTGATGACACCATTGTGATGTCCAACTATGCTCAAGGAGGTAGAATCATCTCAAAGGCACCCGAAAGTCATGAGAACTGGTTCAAGGACTTCTTCCAAGGACCTCCACCTACACTGTACTCGATTGATGTCGGTAAAAGCGATATTGACAAAAGGGGGAGCCGTGAACCAATATTGTGTTGGCACTACGATGGAGAGAAGAAGCTGTTCGCCGTGATTAGAGACGGGTATAGTCCAGTGGAATACTATAGAACAAGAGGGCAATTTCACTCCTGGACAGAACCTGAGATCAGAAATCTGTTGAGGGCACCATTTATAAACAGGTGGAGAAATGAAGATGGAGATCTAGTTCGTAACAACCTGATGAGCCATTTGGCAGAAAATTTTGTGAACTTTGATCTTAAACAGGTTCGGTGGATAGAAACTGGAACTGACCCTCTAACGGGAGAGCCTGTTGGAGAAGTAAGGCGACCACCCACCAAACGGACTAGAGTGATTAACATGTTGGATGAAATTGAAGATGGGACTTTGGTGAAAATTATTGATAGCTGGTTCTATGATCCAGCGACTCACGAGGTGGTGGTGGCTTGCAAAAACATGCGAGAGTTTCGCTTTTATGATCCGGTCGATCTGCTGAGGTTTGGTGCACATGATATCAAGCTTCTCGCCTCCCAACCCATTCTCGGTGATGAGAATGATCTTGAAAATGCTATAAGGGTTGGAATCTTTCATGGTACAGCAAACCCGGATCGTGGAGCGTGAATGGTGGTCCAGCAAGAAGCCTAACACTTTCAAATTTGATTTGCTGCTGCCGTAGACGCTCTAATGGTTCATGCCTAGGGGAAGATTGTTGGGCTATACTTTATGAGGCATGAACATTAGATTGGGCTAACTTGGTTTGGGCTTTAAGGTGATTACGATTATGGGCTTCTTGGACCGATTTCTTTAGTGGGTTTACTATTAAATTAGGGTTTTGTAAAGGGTAGTATATAAACCCACTTAGTTTATGATTCTAGGTGCTTGTTGTTTACGATTTGTGCCTCTCTCTTGTAATTCCGATCGTATACATCAATCCAAGAAAGTGTTCATCATTCAAGATTTGATCTTTTAGTGTTGTGTTTCACTCATATCAAGTCTATTTCATCTACTTTCTCTTGAATCAATCTCGTACAAGGTTTCCGCACTTGTTCGAGATCAAAATATCGTGAACGGTTGTTGATCCTGGACCAACATAATCCATTATCATGAGTTTCATATCTAGGATAACACATTCATATGTGTTTTAGCATAACAATTGATTTTTAACAATGATTCATGGTTCCTACGAACCATTTACGATCATTTTTCCTTTGGTACATGATGATGGGTCCTATGACCCATTAGCGTCCACTGTAATCAAAGTCTTGACTATTTATAGATCCTACGAACCATTTATAGCCATTCTTCATGATTTCACATATCATGATTTCCCAAACTTTTTTCTTCCTTTTCTAACACCATTTATTAAACTATGGTTCTCTAGAACCATTTACAAATTCTTTTTTTTTTGGGTAAAGGGTTACCCCGGTAATTTTGGGCTGATTTACCATTTACAAATTCTACCAAGAACACACTTGGAGCTAGCTAAACCACTCCTAATTGGCATTGAAGCATAAACTGTATAAATGCATCAATTATTAACTTTAAGGTGTTACCTCGAGTGCTAGTCCCGCCGCTACCTCCGGCATTCCCTTGATAGCTTCCTTCGACACCTTGATTTTCTAATGGGTCACTAATCAAGTTAGGACCTACCATGACCAATAACAAGCATATAATCATCCATTAACATGGATCCAACATAGCACATAACCACATATGCGCACATACAACAAGGTAAGTAGTTTAATATGACTTCACCTATGTTGGTTCATTCATCCAACTTAACACCCTCTATATGCATACAACTTAAATTCTAGCAATTTGGTCATACTTCAAGAAATGGGGTTCATGTAGGCATTCATCAGTAACTTTGTGTGCACATTTTTATACATACATATAATTCAATCTTTTGAACCTTCCTAGTTACCATTCAACATGAATTAGGTGGAATCCCTTCCAACCCATCATTAAACATCCAAAATCATAATATATCTTACATGTATTTACAACATAGACTACCATTATACATAACCTATAGGTAGTCACTCACTCAAGTGTTCATCTTAAGCAATTGGTGACTAAACCACCAAATTGATGATCACACATGGATTCTACATAACATTACATGATCCTAACATCATAGATTTCAAGAATTTCTAATCAATTTCAAGTTTCTAACCCCTAATTTTCGTGGCCTAGCCATGCACAAGAATGGGGATCCACTTACTTGATTCAAATATGGTTTTTGGTGATTGAAAACACTTCCAAATCAGAATTTGTGGCAAGAATTCGCAGCCTAGGTCTTGCTAAGCCCCAATTTCGATTTCTCTAAGGGTGGAGAGGGACTGATATCGTTCACCAATGAGTGAATGGTGACCTCCCTAGTTTTCCAGCAATTAAACTAACCAAACTATAGCCTAATTGCAGTTTTGGTCCTCCTATTTTCAGCTTTTAATTTCTAGCAACTAAAACCCCATTTTACATAACAAACCCATGTAGTTTCACATAACAACTATTTATAACCAATAGGGATTTTAATAGTCCATGATATATATATATATATATATATATATATATATATATATATATATATATATAGGGAGAGGATCAATTGAGAACCTGTTGATACATGGTTCCTGATCGTCATGTGAAGTATCGAGAACAAGACGGATCGTTCAAGTTTAGGGTTGGCCGAACCTTGGCCGAACTCCAGGTTCGGAGACGCCGAAGCTTGGCCGAACCTGAGGTTCGGCTAGTCGTGGTTTCAGTCTATAAATAGGTTGGTCTTGTATAGAGTTAGAGAGCTTCCGTGTCATATACTTTCAAAGTGTACTCTGTGGATCTCAGTGGTTAATACAAAGTCTGTTTGTATTTACTCTCTGTGTTTTACTCGTTTACATTGATTTCTATACGACTAAGTAGAAGATTCTCACGCTCACGCACTTTCAAGTGGTATCAGAGCAATAGGTTTACTCTACTAGTCGGAGATCAGTGTTTTTCAAGTTATCGAGTTCAATTTCACGTTTTTGACTTTCAAAACTCGTTGTTCATCTTCATTTTTCGAATTTCTCGTTCAAAATATCATGATTCACGTCAAATATGTCTGTGTTTGCTCATTTTCAGTTGATTGAGTGTTTACAGCTCGAGAGGTGTCGATTTTAGTGAGTTTTTCCAAGTTTTTCCGAAATTTCACGTTCGGCCGAACTCGAGGTTCGGCGTAACTGCTCCGCACTCCAAGTTCGGAGTACTCTCGGAAGTAACCGCTCCGAACGTCAGGTTCGGAGGTCGTTCGGAGAATTTTTCCAAGTTCGGTGACAGATCGGTCAGAGTTCGGACAACGTTCGGTTTTTGGTTCTCCGAAGGTCAGGTTCGGTGAAAGCTCGGAGAGTTTGTTTTTCGGACTAGGTTCGGACTAGGATCGGTGAACGTTCGGAGGTAGTTCGGAGGGTATATTAGGTTCGGACAAGGTTCGGAGTGAACAGTAATCTGGTTTTTCGAAAATGTCCGATTTTCAAGCGTTCGCGGCTATTCAAAACTCAGTTCAAGCTACGATGCAAACGATGATAAATTATGATAATGAAATTGGAACAAGTCAGAAAGTTCCCAAATTGTTAAAGTTGGAAGATTATCATAGTTGGGTTAAACGGTTCGAAGCATATGTTGACACGAATGATATTGATATGTGGTTATCATTCACTGAGCAATATGTTTACCCTAAAGATGAAACTGGTGAACCAATACTTCAAAGAAAAATGTCTTCTGAACAAAAGAAAGCTTATCAAGCTGAGAAAAAGGCTTATGGTACTTTAACGATGGCTTTGCCTAAAGAGTTACTTCATCAATTTGCTGGTAACTACACATCAAAAAGTCTATGGGATGCTTTGGAGAAAAGATGTGAAGGCAATGACCAGTACAAGAAAAGTCGACAAAAGGTTTTGAAGAAAGAGTTTGACAGCTTTAAGCATTATCAGAATGAAACGATTCCCAATCTGATTGCAAGATTTGCTCATCTAATGAGTGAAATGCGTTTGGTGAATCTTACTAAAGACGAAGCTGATATGAAAGAGAAAATTTTAGAAGCTCTACCTGAGAAATGGGAGAATTATGTTATGATGATTACTCATGACAAGGATTTTCAAGGATTGTCGTTCAATGATTTAGTTCAAAGAATTCAGGCTAGGGATATGGAATTGATGGTGAACAAGTCTCTTCCTACACAAATTCAGAATCCTGCAGTGTATCATGGTGAAAATGATTCTACAATGAATGCTGGGAAATCGAATATTCTTAATTCTGCACCCCCGACAGCATTTCTGGCAGGTAAATCTGAATCTTCAAGTTATTCTTCTGCTGGTTGTACTGTTTCTGTTCCGAGTTCTTCAAATCAAATTGCATTATCTGCTCAAACTGTTGATGATTATAATGCATTAATGTCTGCTTTGGTATCTTCGTATTTTGGTGTTATCACGGGTGCTGTGAGTAATGCTGAGTTAGCTAACGAAGATTATGATCAGATTGATTATGATCATTTAGAAGAAATGGATCTCAATTGGCAGTATGCTATGTTGGTTCGAAGAACAAAGAAGTTTTTCAATAGAACTGGGAAGAAGAGATTGAATCAGGAAGGAAAGATTGGTTTGGACAAGTCTAAAGTTAAATGTTATAAGTGTTCAAATTATGGTCACTTTGCTCGAGAATGTCCAAGTTCTGCAGATCATAAATTCAAAACTGGTCAACATGCACATTTAGTTTATCATTCACCAAATAAAGTTGAGAAGGTTGAGATGAAATCTGCTAATCTTGTTCATGATTGGACCAATACGTTTCCACATTCAAGTGAGTTTGCCTGGAATGCAGATACTGAAGCTAAAAGGAATAATTCTAAACCTGCAATTGCTTTGACTGTTCGTCATATTGATGATGATAGCATCTTAACTGATTCTGATTCTTATTCAAGTGTATCTCTGGTTCAAGAAGAATTACCTAGAGTCTCTGAGAGTTCAAAGGTTGAAGAAGCTGAATGTCTTAAATGTAAGAAATTTCTTCAGGAGATTGCAAGTTTTGAACAAAGTCATCAAATTTCAACTGAAGAGATAGTGGTGTTAAAGCAAGAATTAGAAGATTTTCAGAAGAAGTATTATGCGTTGGTACATGTTCATGAAGATGTTTTACAAGAGAAAACAGTATTGGCTGAAGAATGTGAGAAAGCAAAGGCAGAAGCTTTAGATGCAGCTCAGGATTTTGAGAATCTGTTTGAGAAAAGTTATCCGGTTCAGAAAAAGTATGAAGACGCCACTGCTCTTATTGCTACAACTGCTGTTACTGTTGAAAAGCTTCAGAACAAAATTTCTATGCTTCAAGATGAGAATACTCTCTATCGTGATAAAAATGAAGTTTTGACAAAGGATGTTGAGATTTACAAGAAAAAGAGAGAAAGTGATCTTGAAGAGTTATTTGCTGAATGTGAGATCCGAAAGTTACAAACTTATGAATATGATGATCTCAATGCAAAGTTCATCAAGTCACAGAAAGAAGTGTTTGATGCTCAACAACAGATCAATGATTTAAAATTGGAGATTTTGGAGTTGAAGCGGCAAGTGAAGAATTGCAATTTATCACCCACAATGCTAAATTTCCTATACAAGCAGGATCAGGGTTCAGATAGTTCTCAGAAAGCTGATGTTCACTTGGTTCCTCAACCAGTGGATTTAACTGAAGTTACTGTTGCTCAGATTGATCCAAAAGATGAATTGCATGATTATTCCAAGTTTGCTACTTCACCCAAGAAGAATAAATCTAAGTCCAAAAAGAAGGAGAAGCCTTTGGGTGAAGCTCCAAAATTTGTGTCAAAATCTGTTTTGTTGGAGAATGAGAAGATTTTTGATAAGGTTGTGTCAAGTTCTTCATCTGCAACTGAAGAAGACAAAGTTTTGGTTGAAAAGAACAAGTTAAAGGACATTAAAGCTAAATTCACAAGTGAAGCTAAGGCGAGAGAAGCTTCGAGTTCTTCCTCAGGTACTTCAAAGGTTTCAGGCTCCAAACACAAAGGTGTGGGGTTTGTTGTGAAGGAAGAATTGATTCAAACAAAGAAACCGGTGAATGTTGCCAAGGCTTCTAAAGCAAAGAATGCAAAGAAATCACCATCTCAGAAGGAATTCACTTACTATTCTGGAAGATCGTCATCTTCAAGGAGTCCATCTCCTAGGTATGATTCCTCTGATGATTTCTTTGATAATTTTGATTCTGAGCATTCATCTGGTTTTTCAAAATCAAAATCATTTTCAAACAATTTTCGAGAAAGACTTTGTTATGTATGTCGTCAACCTGGACATCTTGCTGCTGATTGTCCGACGACTGCATATATCCACAATACTGCCAAATATGTGGATAACAAAGGTCAACTTTTTGATGAACCATGGTCCTCAAAGATAAAATCTAATCGTAAATCGTTTTGGTCTAAACCAAGTACGTCGGTTGAATCTGATTCAGGTTCTGATCAAAAATTGAAAATTTTACAAGTTTGGAAACCAAGAGTTGTTTCCGAGGCCAACAAAGACTTTGTGGAAGACACCGGGCGACCCGACGATGTTACATCGGGTCGATCCCAAAGCGACTAATGATTTCTTTGGTGTCAACAGGTGTTTCAAGAAGACCTTTCAGTGATTGGAAAATTGCTGTTTGTGAAATATCTGTTCTAATTAATCTGATTTTCAAAATTAATTGTGTTTTCAAAAAGACTTAATCTGTAAGTGTTCGTGTTGGTTGATCAATTTTTCGTTTGTTTTTTCACTCCGTCTCATTCTGAGGGGGAGTTTGTTTTTGCAAAAATACAAAAATAGTGTGTTGTTTTTCAAATCGTAAAAATGAAACTCTATCCATAGAAGTTGTCATTTTTAGGGGGAGAAATTTGAAAAAGACAAAAACATTAAAAAAATGCAAAAAGCCAAAAACATTGAAAAATGAGAAATTGTATCCGACATGATTGGGAAATGATGGCACATTGGCTGACATCGTCTGACTCATGGATAAAATAGATGAAAAAGCCATAAGATCATTTGATCAATGTGTAAGGTAGGCTCGGCAAATCAGAAAGTATACAAATGTGATATACATTAAATTTGATGCTTGACCTAGTGGACAACATCTTGATGCATATCTCATGATATATCAAGAAAAAGATATGTGAAGAATAAAATGAGAAGTCACTGTGTATACATGTGTTCATTTTGCAAAGATTTAAACTTGTTTGATTTTCTTTATTTTGTCAAACGATCGGACTTTCTCTGCGTGTCGAAAGACCGACCTGATTGTTGTTCATTTGACGTTCTGCTTTATTTTCTTTGGTGTTTCGTATAACTCATCGGACTTTCTCTGCGTGTACGGGAGTACCGACCTGATTGTTGTTGAGTTATACAACTTCAACTTGTTTTATTTTCTTATTTTGTTAAATCCGAGGCCTTATCTGCGTATCGAAAGATCGACCTTAAGGTAGACGATTTAACGTTCTTATTTCTTTTTGCATGGAACACAGTTGACTATATCATGAATACAATCATTATGTGATTAAAATCACAAATGAAATCACAAAAATGTGATAAGCAAAGCATATCTGAGTATGTCTGATAGTATGGGGTACACTGGTCAATGCAAATCTAACAAATACCTTAACATATCCAGATGTTATGAGTATGATTGTGCCAGAGTTTAAATTTGGACAAAGTATATCTGCAATCGGCATGGCTTATGTGCTATAATAATTGAAATTGAAGTGTAGTTCAGCATGTTATGACCAATATGATCCCAAGTTGTGATCTTTCTCACAAAAGACAAAAATAGTGTCTGATTCTGTATTGTATTTACTTTATTATCAGAAAATACCAAAAAGATTTTAGGTGTGTTTTGATGTAAAGTTCCTAAAATCCAAAAAGATTTTGTTTCTGAGTTGTTTTCGATTGATCAACATGGAGTACAACATTATTTTCAAAATCATGATATCTTGGAGTCTCAAAGAGACGTTTTGCGCCAGGATTATTTATGTTAGCAGGTTTCTAAGTGGAAAGAGAACATCACAACTTCAAGTCTTCTGAAGGATGTTGATACAGAGGCTATACACGTTGCAATATCAAGTATTCAAGATTGAATTTTTCGTCTAGATCGAGGAAGAGTTTGATTGAAGATACAAGATACAAGTTTTATTAAGAGGAGATGATACTGCACATGCCGAGGGGGAGTTTGTTGATACATGGTTCCTGATCGTCATGTGAAGTATCGAGAACAAGACGGATCGTTCAAGTTTAGGGTTGGCCGAACCTTGGCCGAACTCCAGGTTCGGAGACGCCGAAGCTTGGCCGAACCTGAGGTTCGGCTAGTCGTGGTTTCAGTCTATAAATAGGTTGGTCTTGTATAGAGTTAGAGAGCTTCCGTGTCATATACTTTCAAAGTGTACTCTGTGGATCTCAGTGGTTAATACAAAGTCTGTTTGTATTTACTCTCTGTGTTTTACTCGTTTACATTGATTTCTATACGACTAAGTAGAAGATTCTCACGCTCACGCACTTTCAGAACCAATTGGGTTTGAGAATTAAAAAGAACTAATCTCAGCCACTAGTTTATATATATGGAAACCCCCCCCCCCCCCCCATGAATTATAGTCGTCACCAACTAAAATTAGTGGTGGAGATTTAGTTCTCAAAAGTTCTCAAACTAAAAAGTTCTCATTTGAACCTAACCCTATATATATATATACATATATATATATATATATATATATATATATATATATATATATAGGGAGAGGATCATTTGAGAACCAATTTGGTTTGAGAACTAAAAAGAACTAATTAGAGCCACAAGTTTATTTACATATATCTCCCCTCCCATGAATTGTAGTGGTCCCCCCCCTGAAATTTGTGGTTGAAATTTAGTTCTCAAAAGTTCTCAAAACAAAAAGTTCTCATTTGAACCTAACCCTATATATATATATATATATATATATATATATATATATATATATATAGGGTTAGGTTCAAATGAGAACTTTTTGTTTTGAGAACTATTGAGAACCAAATCTCAACCACTAATTTCAAGTGGGGACCACTATAATTCATGGGTGGGGGTTTCCATATATATAAACTAGTGGCTGAGATTAGTTCTTTTTAGTTCTCAAACCCAATTGGTTCTCAAATGATCCTCTCCCTATATATATATATATATATATATATATATATATATATATATATATATATTTAACATGTTATTTAACGGATGTTCCCAATTTAAAAACCAGGATGTTACATAAATGATGCACTTAAGTTTTATGCATATATTAGTTTCGCTTAATACAGGTGTGACTCATCAACTTTGGCCAGAAAGGAAACATATGTATGTATAAGGCGAATGCATAATTTTTTAGTTGATGAACATTGTAAAAGCGACGAATCAACTTTGGCCAGAATCGAGGTTTTATATATGTTATCAAGTAAAGCAAATAAATTAGTTTAATTTAAATAAGTTAACTTGTATTGTAAAACTGAATGACATTAGTTAAGGTAGTAAATCAGCTTTGGCTAGAATTACCACTTTTGAAGATTTCATCAACTTAATTAAGACAAGTTAATAAATCAATCTAATTTTGGTTATAAGTCAGTGTTAATAAGTTGACTTGTAAGATGAACTTAAATGACAATATATATAGGTAACAAATCAGCTTTGGCCAGAATTGAAACCTTATTAGATGTCCATTATTAGCTTAAATAAGACAACTCAATTTGTTAGTTGATTTTAATTGGTGTTAGGTTTTGTAAAAACGTAAGTTTATAAGGTTTATATAAAACACTGTTAATAGTAAGCCCCCGATTGTGTGAAAAAACATTTATGAGAGGTATCCGATTAACAAGTTTTCGGTTCGCCCGTGAGTTTTCGGTTCGACCTGGAGGTCTCCGGTTCGTCCTGGAGGGTCTCCGGTTCGGCCTGAGGAGTATCCGGTCCGCACATGGAGTATCCGGTCAGGACAGGGATTTTCCGGTCCGAACAGGGAGTTTCCGGTCCGGACAGGGAGTTTCCGGTGCGGATGAGTTTTCGGTCAGGGTGAGTTTTGGTCCGGGTGAGTTTTCGGGTGAGTTTCCGGTCCGAGTGAGTTTTCTGTCCAGGCGTAGGCGAAAACTAAAATTTTGGGATGAAAACTCTTAATTTTGGGTCGAAAAGCCAAAAACTCTCAGTTTTAAGACGAAAAATCTTAAGGTTTTCTGTATGATTTCGAAAACAAATCTGACCATTATTAGGGTTGTTAAGAAAACGATTTTAGAAACATGTAAGGTTTTGTGGTCAGATTCGAAAATCATGTTTATTGATTAGATCTGATTTTCGAAAATCATGTTTATTGATTAGATCTGATTTTCAAAAATCATAGCAGTCAGATATATGAACGAACTCAGATTAATGATTCGTTTAATCAACACAACCCTCTGATGCCACATGTTAAACGAATCCCGAATCATAAAAGAATAAACAGATAGTAAAGTAAAGATTATATGTCTTTAGGACAGTAGATGTGAGATCTACTTGAGTAATCCATCTGGTATGCTGGTAGAGTTCCCGTTTAGGGTGTACGGTTAGGATGGAGATAAGGTGGGGAGACCCACGAAATTAGAGAGGGAGAGAGAGAGGTCACGAAAATTATGTGATGTTGATTAAGGTGTTTAATCTCTCCCTATGATCTCTATTTATACAAACAAGGGGAAACCCTAATTATCTAGTAAGGGCAATTACGTCCATCGAATAAATGCCTAAGTTGGGTAATGAGATCAATAATTAATTAAGATAAATGATAATAATGACCATTTTTATTAATGAATATATACCAAATATATATATATATATATTCTAACATATCAAAGATCTGAAAGGATATAGAGAAATTTGTTTGGGTGCTTCAAGTGCCAATACAACTGTCGATACGTATATGTAGGCACCAACGTTCGAACAATCGTTCTTCTTTTGGATACGACTTAGCAGTCTCATCTTAAGCCAGAACGTAATTCATAAATGGTGAAGCCGCCGCAACGTGCGACGGGTCACCACCTAGTAGTAACAAAAAACAACTACTTTATTGTGAGGTGGAAGCACTATTCATAATGGAGCAATGGTGTGTGACCACATGACTTTTTTTTTGTTGAGTGTTCCATGATATGCCATAATTTTTTTTTTCTTTTAAGTTTCATTTGTTTTAATTTCACACCGTCGCGTATACCTATCATTTTTAGTTTTTCTATTGTTTTAGTTTATGTCCTTGCATGGTTTTTTAATTATTTTTTATTTACGTTACGTTTTAATATTGTAATTGTTTTGTGTACATGTGTTATTCTCGCTGTAACGCAGAGATAATAAAATCTATTTATATGCAAAAGACAAATGTTAATTGTAAACACATTTGATGCCGAATAAAACCCGATGCAACACAAAGGGTCTCATTCTCATTAACTCGTTTACAACATTGTTTACATAATGCTAGACACTCAGTTACAAAATCAATTATCCTACAAAACAATGACGATCTAGACTAAAAGTTCAGAAGTAACGTTCAGCGAAAAAATTGTTTAAGAGGTAACAAAAAACCTAAAACGCTAAAAAAACAAATATCTCACTTCCCGATGCAAGTTAGAGAGAGGCATGAACTGGGTCAGCCCCTGCTACAAAACAAAAATATGCGACGTTAAGGAGCAATAAAAACTTATCCT
This sequence comes from Deinandra increscens subsp. villosa, assembly GCA_039602395.1. Lineage (NCBI taxonomy): Eukaryota > Viridiplantae > Streptophyta > Magnoliopsida > Asterales > Asteraceae > Deinandra > Deinandra increscens. Next base: position 40,315,154 of record JBCNJP010000025.1, read on the forward strand.
CTTAAAATTAGGGCAATAAAGACTTGGTATTAAATTACATGGAATACAAAAAAAAAACAAAAAAATAGCACATTAAATCATGCATGTAATGCATAAATAGTAAAAGTTAAACACTTATTTTAACGGCGTATGAACTACACCAATATCTTAATATCTTAGTGAGTCTTTCTAAGATAAGATTATACCTATTCATATTGAATTTGACACTCTAACTTTGTCTCACTTAGAAACACTATCAATAAAGAAACCTACTACTTGGAAAAAACCTCTTTTAAGTCGTGGTTTGAAATTAAGACCTTCAGGATTCCAAGTCCCTAACCATCATCTTCATACTAGCTCTTTGAGAGAAACTTGCTAGTTTCATCCCTGATAGATAGTTTCAAGTTTCATTTCATTAATAGAAAATGATAAGAAAAAAACACAAAGACGGTAAAGTATTAAAAAATGAATACCGAACCGATATAGTCGGTAAGGCATTGGTAGAGAAGCCATTTCGTTCCTTTATATACACTATATATATAATATTCCTTGGGATGAAATAATGCAAGACTAAAGCATCATGTATCCTGCTCGCCTCCTTTTTACGCGTGCTTTGAGCTTCCTCATTCTTTCATCAGGTCTATGTTTATTATTATTATATTCCTTAATTTTGGTAGTAATTAATTTGTATATTTCTTTGATATATTTCTTCTGCATCTTGAGACTTTCAGCAGTTGTAACAACAAGACCTCCAACATCAACAATGGCTTCCGTGAACCTCACTTTTGAAGACAATCATGTACGTCAATTTGTTGCTTATAAATTATAATTAATTTGTTTCATTTTTAATGCTTTTTATTTAGAATATTCATAAATCGATCACAACGTGTAATTAAGAATGCAAGTAAATTTGGATGATAACAAATACTTTTTTAAATTAATTAATTTAATTAAAAATAATAAAATTTAATATCGTTTTTGGACATTAATGACAACTAAAATAATGACATTCAGGTTGCCGTGTAAATGATAGGAGGTAGCATTTTTGTGTGATTAGTAAATTGTGAAAGAATTCTCTACGAGAGTGGTTACGTTCATGATAATGTAATGTTGGATTCATTGTGAATTTAGCACATAAGTTGTTTGTATAATTGGTATAGTCATCTAACATAATTTTGTGGTAGTATGGTTAATATTTGAAGCGTTTGTCTTCTAATCTTAACGACATTACTTAATTTTTTATATTTCCTTTTTCTTTACGTACTATTATAACAATACAACTACTTCATGTATCAAATCTAATTTATATATATTTATTACCCATCTTTCTATAAATCAATAGCTGGGTTTTCACTCATGTGGTGTAGGCTAAAATCCCACAAAATGAATAACCAGTGGACTTTAATGGTATATTTACCGTTAAAAAGATAGTTGGGTTTTCACAACCCGAGTTGTCGCTTAAATCACTAGTTCTACGACCCCCAATTGCTGGAAAAGAATAAAGATAGAAATTGGTGGAAAGTTGCTTAGGATTTTAACTGTTCAAACCGTTTAACTATAAATCACATTTAAATTAATAACTTCATCCCTTAAATTCTCTAATTAAATCAAATTAAATTGTATAATACGCTTAATTTATTTTTGCATAAAAGTAATTCCCTTATCACGAGTGTTATCACGGGTGGAATGGTCCAAATGAAAAAGACAATCTTTGGGGGAAAAAGTCTAAAAGGAAAAAGACAATTATTTCCCAGAAAAGGCACATATATCATTATTCTTCACAAAATTAGCATTTATTTTTATTGACATACACCCCTAAATTTGATCTTAAAGTTCACACAATGTTGACTATAAGATTTAACATGCACCATCTTATATTACTAGACTAAGATAAGGCTATCGGCTGTAGCAGAGCTATAATTTTTTTTAGCAGGGTTATTTTTTTTAGGGATGGAATAATCGATTGCCCCTTAACTTGAAGTTAGAATTTTTCGTTTGGGCAGAAATGGGTCACATAAATAACTTATCATTGCAACCGGTCAAACATAAGAGCAACAATGTGTTTTTTTTAGGTAATTATGACCACGGAAATGTAATGCGATGTTTGCGAATAATCGAATGTGATTCGCATAGTGAAAGCTCTTCATTTTGTTTCCCAAATGCAATATGTATAGAGTGATCATTTCTAAGTAACTTAAAAGATCATAAAGGTCGATCCAACAGCTATAATATACGTTACATATAGTAAAATACAAAAGTACAGTTTGGTACAAAGGAATAAGGAAAATACAACAAAGAATCTACTTCCCTTTAGCCCTTTTTAACTCTAATACCCCCTTCAAGCGAGACGGTGGTAACCCCATCCGATGTTAATGACGGAGGTATTCAAACTGAGAATGAGGAAGACTTTTAGTGAAGATGTCAGCCACCTAGAGCTTGGTTTGAGCAAACTTGGTGTGAAGTTACCCGAGGCCACAAGTTTGCGAATGAAGTGATAATCTAGATCAATGTGTTTAGCACGTTTGTGAGATACTGGATTCTGATTGAGGAATATGGCACTTTGATTGTCACATAGCAATGTTGTTCTATCTGAAGGAAGAGCATGAAGTTCCTTGAGTAAGTTAGTGATCCAAAAAATTTCTGCAGTAGTGGAAGCCATAGCACGGTATTCGGACTCACAACTTGAGTGAGCCACAGTTGGTTGCTTTTTAGCACTCCAAGAAATAAGATTTCCTCCAAGAAAGATGGAATATCCAAACGTGGACCTACGAGTCTCAATGCAACGGGCCCAATCAACATCAGAGTATCCGAGTATGGCCATGATATTATCTCGAGAAAAGTGTATACCAAAGGAGATTATGCCTTTGACATATCTTAGGATCCGCTTAACATGAGCAAAATGTGGACCGTTGGCGCTTGTAGGAACTAGTTGCCTTGATTCACAACATATTATGATTAGGTATTATGATGGTGAGATATTGAAGAGCACCCACGAGTGATTGATAGAGTGTGGGATCATGAAATGGGGGGGGGGGGTTGATACAGGTTTGGACTCGAGGGGGTGAGCCCGATGAAGAATATCATAGGCATATTTAGTCTGACTGAGAAACAGACCATCATTAGTGTGAAAAAACCTCCAATCCAAGAAAGTAGTTGAGATCACCAAGATCCTTTATAGTAAACTTGAAATTTAGATGAGAGATAAAGGATGTGAGAACAACTTATTGGTTTCTTGTATGTATCAAATCATCAACGTAAATAAGCAGATACATAATATAGGTATCATGTTTGAATATAAATAGAGAGGTGTCAGCACGAGTGCATTCAAATCCATTGTTTAGAAGAAACGTGCTTAGACGTGGAAACCTGGCACGAGGCGCTTGTTTTAGGCCATAGGAAGCTTTATTTAATCTATACATGATTTCGAAAATTAGGATCGACAAATCTAGGAGGTTGTTCCATGAAAACTAGTTCTATAAGATTCTGATGCTAGAACACGTTGTTGACATCAAGTTGATATAGTTTCCAATTATGGAGGACCGCCAAGGAGAGGACAACACGAATAGTTAAGACTTTAACCATAGGACTAAATGTGTGAGAGAAATCTAGGCCAAGGACTTGGTTGAACCCTTGAGTAGCAAGCTTGCCTTGTAGCAATTAATGGAACCGTATGAGTGAAGCTTGGTTCTGAACAACGATTTTGAGCTGAAAACATTATGAGTCTTAGGTCGAGTAACTAGAGACCAAATGTTGTTTTGTTGAAAATGCCAAACTCTTTGTTCATAACATCATTCCAATGGGATGTTTCGAGGCTGATTTGTAACCTTTTGGATCACCATTGGCAAACAATGTAGAGGGTAAGTTGCTATTAGTGATGTCAGCAAAGTGTCGAGTTTTAAATAACTAACCCTAGCACGTGTCACCGAAGGTGACATTACCTCCATGAGGAGTGGCATTGTTTACATTGGTGGCATCATTAGTCATGTGATCAGAAGCACCAGTATCAACAAACCAATCCGGACCCGACGTCGCAACATGCCATTTGGCTTTGAAATCATCAGCAAGATTGGCCTCGAACTTAGTTCCTTTGGCTTTTCCTTTAAGTAATTTCTAATAATCAAGGGCCTCACTGGCCAAGTTTATTGCAATATTGGCACTCAATAGGATTAGAAGTCCTTCCTTGACCACAACCAGTATTCCGATTAATATTATTACGAGTGTTCCGATTGTTACCATGATAAGGGTGACTAGATTGTGTACTGAAAGCAATAGAGGATTGCACATTATGGTGAACAGGCTTGAGGAAGCTTTCATGGCTCTCGGCCTACGATACCAAATCCCGTTATACCAGAGCTACATGCGTTGCCCGAACATCCGCTGAGAATGTCTCAAACAAGGTGCCTAGCCTACACAAGAACCAGTGGCGTTTATTGGATTCCTCCACTGGGTGCTTGACGACGGCTAACTAATCTAGAATGACTGTGAACTTCCAAGCAAATTCCACTATAGTGACAGTTCCATTAACCATTTAGCGAGCTTGATATTTAAGGTGATGCACTAGCTCCACCGACAAGTTGTTATAGGCTGCTTCAGGCACAACCCACATGAGTCAGCCAAATGACAGATTCAAAACCTTGACAATCACTTCTTTAGAAGAAGAGGCGTTTATGATGAGGATGTTGGGATTTCATATACGGATTTTAAACTTTTGAGATAGACTTGTTACATAAGTCTTATGCGGAAGCTGGTACATGAAGACGGTTCTTAACCGATCTCACCAGAGATCCAGACAACCCGTGTAAACAAAAACTAATCATGACTGAACCATTTCGGACACGATGGTTTAGCGAACAACTTCACTAGATGGTTGATCCCGATTATGGTTTCGGTTACAACTCTTGTAATCCGAAACTAAATAGTAACTAGAAAAGATTGCAATGATTATACCTTTCTCAAGGGATCCGAGAAGCGATGTGAACAACGATGGTAGACGAAAGCAGGTGGTGGCCCAATGGCAGTGGCGGCGTCGATGTCGACGGCTTCAGTCGAACATAGGAGGGAGGTGGCGGCTAGGGCTGTTGCTTCCTCTCTCTTAAGTGCTTTCCAAGTTCTTCAAATTTGCTCAATCCACCAACAACTTCTAGGGTTTCTAGATTATGTTCTATTTATAGGCCCTACTTAACTTGTTTTCCAAGTTCGTTCATAGTTACAATAACCACCCTTTCAGAATCGCATTTTTCACATAAATACAACCGCATGTTGAACTATTTTGTAACGAGCCGCTACAAGATAACGACCTTTTATCTCAAGACTAGCATCATGACTTGTTACAGACTAACTAATTGTTATGTGGACCAAAAGCAAGTCCCAAAGAAGAAGTAGTTCACACCTCATAAAATGTCCACCATATTGTTAATCCCAACATCCATAAATAATTGCACTAAACATTTACAGATGCAACACATACTATTTAATCGTGACAGGGTAATTGATTATGCTACGTGTTCTTTGCCCAAATTGTAAACCTTTGTAACGTACCTCGTTACAAACGCTGATGTTATCCGACAATCGGAAACCTAAAACCAGCAAACTCCAACTTGGACGATTTGTCGATAAGGCTCCTCAACGTAGACAGCGTTGGACGCCTAGCTGCATCTCAATGCCCCTAACAAGGTATGACGGGTATCATCGTCAACTAGTTCCTTGTGATAGTCAACTTCTTTGATTCATCCAAATACTATAACATTAGTTTAGGCTGGCTCTTTCTGTTAGCACATCTCATTGAGGCTTCCAAATTCCTCTTTTATCTTCTCGAGAGCTTCCTTTCCCTTTGCACCAAATGTGTCAAGTGCTTTTTGAACATTCGAGGACAACTCTTTTATCTGTTCCACTGCCTTTTGATTTCCTCCTCCTAACTGCCACTCTTTCTTTTGTAATTCTTCTAGTTGAGCGGCTATATTCTTGAGTTGTTACTTGTTTTCACTCTTGATGTTGTTTAATTCCTTCTCTAATGCAAAAATTCTGGTGGCATTGTTTTCTGACTATAGAAATTCTGATGTAGTTCTGTAGTCTGAGCCTTCTGTTCATCCATGAAATCTGTAGATAAGAAGGACATAGATTTGGAGAATTCCTCGAAGTCAGACTTTAAGGCTGCTCCTTGGGGTAACAAACAGGTAGACAAGACTGAGTGAGTACAGGGCTTCCACATTCCTTGCCGAATCCAAATATAGATCCAACTCGTGTGTTCTTTGGGAATCCTGAGATGGAATCTGCGTATGTTTCTAAGAAGATGTCTCAGGTGAGTTAGTAGAGACCACATCACTGTCACTCACTGCCAAGTGTCCTTGACTCATTGAGTCTCCACTTGTTACATCATCTTCACCGACGGAGTCAAAGAAGATAGGATGGGGATGTCAAAGAAAGGGATGTTGGTTGGGTTGGTTTGGAATTGAGTGAAGGCTTGTTGGTAGGAGGATTGAGGTGAGGATTGTGGTTTTTGGGATTGGGTAGGTAAAAATTTTCTTTCAGGAGAATGGTAGGGTGAAGCTGAGGGTTCATTTAGAGATGGGAATGAATGTTGCAAGATGGGCTGAAAGTGATATCTAGAGGTGGTTGCATGTTGTGATTGTGGGGAGTGTTGAGGGGAGAGAGGAGTGCTGTCAGCCATCACCTAATGAAAACATAACCGTAAGTGTGTGTTTGACGTACTTACGACATGTCCTAAATAATATAGGTTTATTTATTATAACATTTAATTTGGTGTGTGGATCAAAACACATAATACTTAAATGACACATTTGACACAATCGATGTTCAATCTCTATAATGATTGCTCCTCAATAATTGTAAAAATTATCTATCCCAAAACAACAATTATTTTTATATAAAAAGAATCATTTTAACATACGTCTACGTTTTCCCGAAAAGTACGTGTGATAAAATATGTGTAAGATATATTGTACCAATATATACATTTATCAAGATTTTTAACGGGGTGATAAATAACATATCAAATCGTTCAATTTTCTAAACGTTGCAAATTTGACCAATATATACATAACAAAGCCGGTTCAAACGTTTGTTGAAAAGGGTTTTTAAATAGCTTAAAAGTTACCAATTTAGAAGGAAATGGGTTTTGATTGGTGTGTATGACATACAACGCAAAGGATAACAATATATAACGTGTTCTATATTCGATTTAGATAGGTACATGTGGAATGGGCATGTATTAGGCTTTAAAAAAATAATAAAAAGAAAATATGGTCGCAGGGTTCGAACCCGCGACCTGTGGGATGTGACAGAGAGATCAAACCACTAGTGCAACTTCAAGTTTTGAAATATCTTGTATTTCAAAAGTATTAGACCAGTGGTCTGAAGTGGTTCATACATCATCTTCTACAACGGAACCATAATCGTGTCACATCCGCCATTAACGTTCAAAACCCATCTCAAATCCGAACAAAAGTATGCGATATAGAACGCTTCACGTACGACGACAATTCGATCCAAATCCCGCGACTACCCAACTGTTCTTCTCTGGCGGTGCTATCGGTGGAAGTAGGTGGTCAAACAGGAACTTCAAGAGTGTCGGATGGTGGTGGAAACAGTGAGGAAAATTGGAAGTGGTGATCAGAGATGGATACGCCGCCGGTTTGCTTTAATGGTTTTTGCGGTTCTTCGAGTGCTAAAAGGACAAAGAGCGCTTTGATCGAATGAGGTTACGAATGATGATTAAGGGTGGGGGGTATGTCTCGGCATACCCCCTCGGAAAATCTCGGCGACCATCGGCAATCCTTCGGTGACCATACCCCCAATGCGGCATCCTTATTTTCGGCAACCCCCTCTCCCACTTTCGGCGAATATTTGCCGAAGAAACAACCCATGCGGCATCCGTTTTTTTGACCGTTACCTCCTCCAACTTCCGAAGTATGCCTAAACATGTTTAGGCAACCATACCCACCACCAAAACATCATTTAGGCATATTTTTTCTCTCTCTTGTTGGCACAACATGATTGGTTATTTTTATGATTCAAGATGTTGCTTTAGGCAACCATACCCCCCACCCTAATTAGATTGAATCGTGGGTAAATAAGTGATCTGATTTCACGCGGTAACCGTTGGACGATGAAGACGGAATGGAAGTCGGAAAAGGCAGCGACGATTTAATCTGATTTCATTTAATCAGCTTGCCAAAATGACAGAAATAGCCCCTTTAGGTTTTTTTATTTATTTATTTTTACTCCATACATAATCAAGTTTTAACATATGGCAAAAACAGTCCCTCCAGGTTTGGATAGATAGAAAACGAGTTTTGGAATTTACGAGATCAGTCCCTCAAGGTTTAAAATACATAACCGATATTTAATCAACCATACTTTGTAGAACGTACGGTGTGATATATTTAATTAATCACACCAAATATTAGAATTAAAAACTCATAAAATCGTAAGTATTTGAATCACATAAAATCATGAGACGGTTTACGTGAAACGTCACATAAAATCATAAAATATAAATATTGTTCCACATGAAATCATATAACATCTAGTTCACATGAAATCATGAATTGTGCACGTTGATCATGTTCGCTAAGTTAGTTCATCGACGTTTAAACATGTGTGTAAATGTTCGTGTAGTGCATAACACATCTAATAACTCTAACCGGAAGTAATGCATGCACACATGTTTTTTTGGAAAAATATATACATTGTGTTAATGTCTGTTTGTAACAATGCATATTGTGTTAGCCAGGGATAACCTGAAAATGTCGGGTGTCACATCATCCCTCTGTTGAAAGAATTTTATCTCGAAAATTGAGTAATGTCGGTAGTTTTCCAAACACAAGAGAAAAAAAATTGTTGTCACAACAATTTCACCCAAAATTTAGCTAGTACTTTTACTGCTCGACGTTTGTCTTCTTGAATAACTGAGGTTTCTTCGCATCAATTTATCATCGAGCTTCCATGTGAACTTCGATCCACACCTCAAGTAATGAACCACGAAGATCAACATCCTGATATGCTTGAGTTGTTTATGTTTCTCATCTCGGTCCATCACTTCCATTGGTTCCTTAGTGGAGTGCAATTGTTCATCGATTTTCAACTCCTTAAGTGAAACAATGAGCGATAACCACTTCTCAGGTTAGATCCATGGAATGAGTTGCGTATACTGTTAAATCCTCCTGGTCGATTCAACTCGTATACTACAGAGCCAATTCTATCTATGATCCCAAATGGTTCCACGTACCGCGGATTGATTTGCCCTGTTTTCCCAAAACAGATTACCCTTACTATGGTCAGACTTTCAGTAGAAGGTTTGCCGACATAGATCTTCTGATAATTGCAAGACGCTGTCATACGGTCTCGGGTTTGCATAATCCTTTTCGGTGTCTCATGCACAATTCAGGACCTATGGGCTGACTATCACCAACCCATGTCTAGGAGATAGGTGACCTACGTTTTCGTTGGTGAAGATGCTTCAGACTATGTTGTCTCATTGCCAGTGTGATAAATCTTTACTGTAGAACGCTCCAGCAAGTGTCAAAAATGTTTTCTAGTTGTTGTCGAAATCCATCGCACCCTAGGCATGTTTCCCTATATGGTTTGGTTAGTTATGTCGCTTTATCCATTGGTTTGAGAATGATATATATGCAGTGCTCGTGCCCAGGCGTGCTCTCAACGTCTTTGGTAATGCCCTCAGAATGGAGTGTACATCGAGAGTCTCGACCCGATATGATTTAAATGGCACCCTTGCTGTGAGACGATGTCCTTCCTGAAGATCCGAGATAACTTCTATGTTCTATCCATTTCTTGATTGCTAGGAAACGTGTAGGCTTGGTCAATTGATCATTGGTCGCCCCAATCCTCTCACATTTGCTTGATGTTCGAGGTAATTTGGTGCTAGAGTCCATAAAGGTTTGTCTCCACTTCACATATGAATGTTTCTCGTTGTAGTAATAGTCTGGATGGTTCTTGATACACAGTCTTAACTGTAGAACAGGTAAAGCAGTTGCCCACATTGGTTTTGAATTTATGCTTTCATGTTCAGTCATTAGTAGAGTGCTTTCAAATGTTTGTATCGCATATCCAAACCAGGATGAGCAAATCATGGAGAACTGCAAGCCTTATCCCTTACCAGCTCTGTTAGACTCCCACACTGGGTACCCATATTTGCCGAAAATAATGGTGGATCTTATCTGATTTGACTTCAAAGCGCTTGTCTGTTCCTCGTAGAGACCCCATCCCCATAGTAGCTTGTCATTGTGCCTCGAGTTGAGCATCCCGGTCTTGCTCTGGTATTCCTGTGTGTATAGTAGGCTACTATGTTCGTACTCGACTGAGTTTAAGAGTTTCCTTTTCGCTCGGGGCATCAACTACAATGCTGGCCTTGTATGAATGGCGATTAGGGCTAGTTCTTGGTTTAACTCCCAATCTCACCTCCAAAGCGCCATTAGTGTTTATATATAGGGTGTACCGTAGCTAACCCACCACACCTTTGGTATTAGGGAAGTGTATTGGTCACCCACCAGAACCACCCTCCCTCTTGTTGGTAACTAGGCGAGTTTAGAGAGTTTAGAGCTATGACGAAAGCTCATGATAGTTTTTTTTTTTGCACAATAGGGTTCCATCCCTTATCCATTGTACCTGTGCATCCATGCTCAAGTTAAGCTTCCCAAAATCTTGTAATCTATGTGGTCGCTGTGTTTGGCACCGTACAGGTAATGTCTCCAGCCCAACAATATGAACACCATTGCACCCAATCCGAAATTATGGTGGTGTTGTCCTGCTCGTGCATCTTCTACTGACATGAGGTTTAGGTGATGGTCTTCTCGCGGTTCATCCACACACAACCGAGACCTTGCTAGCAGGTATTGCAGCATGCCATGAAGTCTTTGGTCCTCTTGAATATGATAAAATCGGTGCACTGTGAAGCTTCCGCTTCGACGTTTGAAAAATCGCTTCATGGTTTCCACCTCATTGTATGTAGTACCTTTGCCAGTCATAGAAAGTTTTCTCGTCGATAGTAAGTTGTCTAACTGTGAAACTGATGTCGCCTCTGTTAGTGTTGTTGGAGCTGGCCAATCCTCGATGGCCTCCACCGTAAATGGGACATTATGTATCATTTTTTTATCGAGTGCGAAAGGTACTTTTCATGTTCTTCCTAGGTTTCGGAGTAACCCAGATTTCTTTATAAACGATCTGATGTCGAATCGATCGAGGTAGGATTCATGAACATTGCGGATGCGTTGATCAATCCACCGGTTATGGCTAAAACTTGCAATGGTTGTACTGATTCGTAAACGTCGTTTCCGAAACATCCTCCTCCCGAAATCTTAACTGACGGTATCCAGATCTCCATTAAATCTTAGAATGTTAGTTCGATCCCTCAAGCTGTTCGAATAAATCATAAGTTCAAGGTAGAGAATAACAATTCTTGATGGTAGCCTTGTTTATTTCACAAAGACTGATGCACATGTGGAAAGTCCTATCATTCTTCTTGATAAAAGAATCGGGGCTCCCCACGAAGATAAACTTGTATTGATAAATCCTTTATCTAACGACTCATAAAGTTTGGTGTACAAATACTGTAGCTTTTCTGGTGCTAGTTGGTATGGTGCTCGAGCAATAGACGATGCCCCAAATGCGAGGTAAATCCGAGATCCGACCTAACAATGAGACGAAAGACCGGGTAGGACTTTGGTGATATTTCTCAAAGGTTATGAATGACATGAAAACTTTTAATCTTCCATTCTTAATTGATCTTCTCAACTATATGAGCTTGGGTACTTTCTAATATACCCACCTCGGCCCTGACTGTTCGGTTTCAATTGCTCTGATTGCTGGAGGAGTTACTTGTCGAGTTACCAAGCTTGTGACTCTGTTGTTGGCGTTGGTTAGCATATGAAACTTGATTCTAGGATTATTTCCACTTGCACCTTCCCACATTCACTTGTCTAAGAAGTATTCATAACAAGCTTCCTCAAGAAGGGGTACTTTGAGCTATAGCCCAGTCGGCAAGCCATAGGTTAAACGAGCTGCTTGTTGAATGGTATCGGGATTTGAATAAGTTCCCACGCTCCGAGTCGGATGGCCAACCTAGCCACATGAAGTTCTAATTGCTTGTAAATCGGTTCCATTGTGCGAGGACGCAAAAGATTTCATTCATTGGATAAAGTTATATAAGTTCTGTTTTCGGAATTATCCCTCCAGAGATTCCATAGCTTGGCCTCTAGTTTCTAAACAACGCTTCTGAAATTGTACTCCTTTCTTTGTGATGTAGTGAATTTCCTTTCAAGGTAGTATGCTAATCGCATTCAGACCTAAAGTTTATATCTGGGTATTCCACCAGGTGAGTGTGGGTTCCTTGAATGTTCATGTCAGTTGTTTGACTCTGTTGCCTAAGGGAAATCACACATACCAAATGTTGATTTTTTTTCTTAATATATCCGAGTGAACTAAACTTCATTTTGCTTCGTTGAAGCATGAGGCTTATAGCCCTACGGTTTTCTGGAGATCCAAGTTTCTTATCCTCCTTTCCCCGTCCATTCCCTTGGGCATGAGCTACTAATGTTGTTGTTTAGTGTTGATCATTCAGTGTTTTCTATTGGGTTGTAGTCATGCTAGTGGGTTGCGACGGGCCTGGGCTGTTACAATTCATCATGGTTTTCTGAATACCAAATTTATTCCACTTTTGGCGCACATAATAATCAACCACAGGAAAAGCAACCCGGCCACCCAAGAAATAACCAAAGAGGGTAAACCCTAATTTTTCTATTGGGTTGTAGTCATGCTAGTGGGTTGCGACGGGCCTAGGCTGTTACAATTCATCATGGTTTTCTGAATACCAAATTTATTCCACTTTTGGCGCACATAATAATCAACCACAGGAAAAGCAACCCGGCCACCCAAGAAATAACCAAAGAGGGTAAAACCTAATTTTTCTTGAACCGTACGAACAGTTTGCTTCGGGATCACCACGTCAATTCCCTCCTGAGTCACAGCTGGTTAAACAAATCTGAAGTTGATAGTTCTTTGCCGAGCAGTGACGGATTGTTCAAACGATTTTGAGGTTTGACCCGCAACCTTAGCGGCATACAAATCAGCCATAGTCGCATAACCTTTAGCTTCCGTGGCTATGTCCGGTTGCTCCTTCGGGACCTCCACCTTTCCTTCCAAGAGTGTGCTGTCATCGACATCACCACCAACTGTCTCATCGCCAACAACCAAGTTCACTTCTAGTAAAGAGAAGGAAACTCAGCGACGACTAGGAGTGCATGGAGAAGCCATCGACAGAGAATGAGAACCAATACCCAAGTCAGAATGTTTCAAAATACTCTTGCCATGAATCATCAGACCTTCAATATTCTTGAGTTTGGATGCCCAAGTACCCGACACCTTCGTAGGATCCACAATATTCTTCGTAGGTGCCATGAATAACAAACTGGGTCATGCAATGGAAACCCTAGAAGCCGACGGCTACGTGATATGCGTGAATCGAATCCGATGTAGAAATCGAAGACCACACACAAACAATCAAATAGTTCGATCGAAAGCAACTAAATCGTGAATATAAATCTCGGTAGCAAGAAATCGATTAGGCAAAAACAATGCAAAAAAACCCTAAACCACCACCAACCCTAGTTCGCGAATCTCAGATCAGTCACCCAACTCATACGTAAACGATGAATTACCACTGATTGAGATGCGAGATCCATAGCAAACTGATCAAAAATCAAGTTAACCCTAGGTCGCCAAAATCGCCAAAAGAGAGAGAGAGAGAGAGAGAGAAAGAGAGAGAGCATTGTTTTTAATTTTGAGTTAAGGTTAACCGGTTTTGCATGTGTCTCATGAGGTACAAAGAGAAGTTCATGTTTTGACCTTTTGCTAGGGCATTCATGAAACACTGAGTATCCTTATTGGCAAGATGATCAATATATTTTAGAGAAAAACTGTTTTGGATTTGAGAATAGAAGTATTGCCATAAGTGTGGCAAGTGTGTTCTATCAGCTTTCCTTCATAGATTTTTCCATTATAGCCCATATCATAGAATGTTTGGGTCACATCATTTCTTTCAAAGCAAGAAGGTGCAGAAGGATTATCTTTGATTTGAAGTTATCTTCTGATTATATGCTGCGATTGCCACAAGGTGTATATAAGACAAGGTTGTGATGATAGACAATAGGAAACAAGGTGTTTTCAGGAAGTGGAGGAGAGAGTTCTTTGAAGATATCTTTGGCTTTTTAGGATTATGAGGAATGAGGGAGTCTGAAAGCTTTTTGACAGAGAGTTTAGTGGTTCAATTTTTTTTGAGCTTTCTCATTCCCTTTCTATAGAAAAGACTGTCATGATGAGAGGATGAACTGGCCAGATGGGGTAGCAGAGAGATTTGACAACCTATGAAAAATAGAGGTCATAATGGGTTTTTGGTTCTTGAAAACTGAAATTTTTGATCAGAAAGTCGAATTTTCAGGGGAGTTTCTTGGTTTTTGCCTATCAGGAAGTAAATGAGGCACAATTATTGTGGTAGCTTCTGTCAGGGGAATAAGGATTTATATATATATATATATATATATATATATATATATATATATATATATATATATATAGGGTTAGGTTCAAATGAGAACTTTTTATTTTGAGAACTTTTGAGAACTAAATCTCCACCACTAATTTCAGGTGGGGATCACTATGATTCATGGGGGGTTTTCCATATATATAAAGTAGTGGTTGGGATTAGTTCTTTTTAGTTCTCAAACCCAATTGGTTCTCAAATGATCATCTCCCATATATATATATATATATATATATATATATATATATATATATATATAACTTTTTATATGTGTTAGTTGTCATGTTTAACATACCCTGCTTGCTTAGCAGAAATGAGGATCTCTTCTCATCTAGTGGTTTTGTAAAAATCTCTGCAAGATGGAGGTCAGTTGGAACAAAATACATTTCAATGTGTCCTTTTTTCAACATGATCTTTGATAAAATGATACCTGACATCAATGTGTTTTGTCCTTGAGTGATGTACAGGATTGGAAGTGATGGAAATTGCACTCTTTGAGTTACAAAGAATTAATATTTTTTAGGGCTGGCAAATCGTGTCTTATCATGTTAAACAAGTTAGATACGACGCGATTAACACAAGTATCAAACATGAAGAAGACTCGTTTAACACTTGGTTTTGATGGTTTGAGCGTGACAGTTATATGTTTTATGTATCAAAAAAGTTAAATGGTAAACCCCAGAATACTAAAAATAATTATTTTTAAAAATGAAGAAAATTGCATTGTGTATTCTTTGAGTTGAGTTTGCATCCATATCACCTGAGAGCAGCAACAACAACAACATATTAAGCCTCAACAGTTGAAGTTGAGACACAGTTCTGCTTCTTAGATGTCCAGCATACAAATTTTCCTCCTAGCATCTGACACCTACCAGAGGTGCGTTTCCTGTCTAATCTACAACCTGCATGATCAGCATCTGATTAGGCTGTTAGTGAAAAACCAGTGTCTTTAGGATACCAAAGACCTAGATCAGCTGATCCTTTTAGATATCTGAAAACCCTTTTAATAGATGTTAAGTGAAATTCCTTATGTTTACATTAATATTTGGCCAAGAAGCATGTGGAGAACATAATATCTGGTCTACTCATTGTAAGATACAGAAGTGAGCCTATCATTCCTCTATATGTATGTTCATCCATATTCTTTGCATTTGTGTCTGCATCTATTTTAAAATTTGTGGCCATGGGAGTTTTGTAAGGAAACTTGAGAGAGAGTATTTTTTGAGAAGATTTTTTATATATTTTGATTGATTAATAAAAATTCCGCCTGGAGTCTGTTTGACTTGTATACCCCGAAAGTAATGTAATTCTACCATCATACTCATTTCAAAGTTGGTAGTTATTAGTTTCGAAAATTCCTTACAGAAAATTGGTCAGGTGGAACCAAAGATAACATCATCTATATAAATTTGAACTACTAGAAGATGACATTTTTTTCTTTTAAAAACAAGATGGTGTCGATTGACCCTTTCTTGATAAGAGGAATTCTGAGAATGTATCATACCAGGCCCTGGGTGCTTGTTCTAGACCATGTAGATCCCTTTTAAGTTTGCACACATATTTTGCAAATTTTTCGTTTTCAAAGATTTGTGGTTGTTCAATGTAAACTTCCTTATCAATTTTGCCATTTAGGAAGACACATTGAACATCCATTTGATACACTTTAAAACCTTTGAAAGCCGCAAAGGCAAGAAATATTCTTAGAACTTCAAGTCTTGCGAGGTGCAAATGTTCAATCATAATCGAACCCCTCTTGTTGACTACTCCTTTTGCTAGAAGTCTGGCTTTCTTTCTTATGATGGTACCATCTTCATCAGTTTTATTTGTAAAAACCCATTTCATTCCAGTTACAGTTTTATTGTTCGGTCTTGGAACTATATCCCCACACATTGTTTCTTTCTATTTGTCCTAGCTCTTGTTGCATAGCTAGTATCCAGTGGGGATCTTGAAGGGCTTCTTCATATTTCTTAGGTTCTATAATTCTGAGTTATCTAGCATATAGACAATGATTGGAAGAAGCAGCCCTTATTTGTACACTCTTGTCCTAATTGCCAATAATTAGATTGATGTGGTGATCTTTTTTTCCATTTTGTTACTGGAGGAAGATTGACTAGTTCTTCAGCTCCAAACATTGAATCAATTGTGTCAGAGCTTTGACATCCCCCCCCCCCCCTCAATTGATGGACTATCATTTGAGACGGAAATGATGTTTATAGATGTACTTCGGAGCTCCGCAGTAGAGTTCTGTAAAGTTTCTGTTGTTGAAATTTCATTTATTGGGGAATGAGAATCAGAAATATTCTCATTGTCTTTTTCTTTGGTTAAAGAAATTTCATCGTCACTTGTAGTTTCGGTGATTTTTTCATTTAAAATATCGTTGTTAATGAGATTTTCTGTGACGTTTTCTTTTCAGGTTATCCTATTATTTGTTAATAACGGAGTGTCATCTTCCTCATCAGAGTTTTCTTTAAAAAGTGTGTCAAACACTTTTTCTTTTTCTGAGGTAGTCAACCCAGAGATACAAACTTTTTCATTTTTATCGTTAAGAGGTGTTATACTGTTGTGCATAGCCATCTTAGTGTCACTGAATGACACATTTATGCTTCATCTTACCACTTGAGTTCTTAGAACAAAAACTCTATAGGCCTTTTACTTGAGCGAGTATCCAATGAAGATGCCTTTGTCAACCATTTTGTCGAATTTTCCAAGGTTGTCTTGATCGTTCAGTATGTAGCATCTGCATCCAAGACATGAAGAAATCTTATGTTAGGAATTTTCTTATTAATGGCCTGGTAAGGAGTCTGATTAATTCTTTTATTGATAATTGATCTATTTTGAGTGAAGCATGTAGTGGCAATGGCTTCAGCCCAGAAATAGATAGGGAGTTTTGACATGAGAGCATGGATATAGCAGCTTCAATTAGAGTTTTATTCCTCTTTTCTACAACACCGTTTTGTTGTGGAGTCATTGGAGCAGAAAAGTCATGTGATGTGCTTTTCCTGACTAGATATGCATCTAGTTTTGCATTTTTAACTCAGTTCCGTTATCAGATCTTATCCTTCTTACCTTTTTGTGCATTAATTTTTACACTCTCGTTATGAAGTTTATGATAAGATCAGAAGTTTCACTTTTGAGTTTTAAACATTCAACCCATGTATATCTAGAAAAGTTGTCTACCATTACAAGAATGTACTTCTTTCCTCCAAGGCTCTATGTGCTTATTGGTCCACAGAGATCCATGTGGATCAGTTCGAGAGGTTGACTTCTAGATGTTTCTTGAAGACTTCTGTGAGAGGATTTTTTCATCTTGCCCATTTGGCATGCTTCACAGATTTGTTCAGGTTTTGAGGATATGACAGGAAGACCTGTTCACCATATTTGTGCCTGCTAATTCAGCATTGTTCTAGAGTTTAGATGGGATAGTCTCCTGTGCCATAGCTCAGTTTCTTTATCTGATGTCTTTGACATTAGACAAAAGGACTCATTTAATATTAAGTTTTTAAAGTTTACAAAATATAAGCTTTGATTTATTCTTTTTCCTGTTAGGTAAACTTTATCATCTTTTAATCCTACAAGTTCACACTTGTTGGAATAAAGAATGAATTTAAATCCTTTGCCGTAGAGTTGACCGTAGCTCAGCAAGTTGTATTTTAGTCCTTGGATGTGTGATACATTTTCTATTGTTACTTCACCATTTGAGATGGTTCCGTAGCCAATAGTTTTGTATGACCCCTGACTCCTCTTGAGAACCACACCCATTACAAACATGATCAATCACGATCCCCCTCTTTCTAAGGCTCAATTATGTCAGGATACGTTCCATCCTAGCCCGCCAATCAAAAGCACACACCTTCAAAGGAACCTATTTGGAGAACTTGAAATCAAAACTGTTACGACCTAAAAGTTGGGCCTGAACCGAGAGCCCTGCCCCGTTAACGTCAAAAGGTAGGGGACTCAAAGAACCTCAAAGTACTCATCTTTGGCATCTATCCTACAACATCACCTCTAAAGCTGTAATAGCAGCCTGCTAACCTGCTGAGATGACCAACTCCACGTAAAGAGTGGATGGACGTTAACCATTTTCACATGATCACAATCCCGACAATCATGGTGAGTTTCAGCCCTGAATAAATTAGGAAAAACGGTCAAGAGATGCCCGCTTTCGAAGCAACTATCCTTCCCAAAACTTGCCTCTAAAGCATTTCCAATAGTACACCTCAGCCAAGGATGAAAATCAATCCCCAAAGCACTAAAATTATCTACAATTTTAGCAATATTCTTCCATGGACCAACGATTCTTTTTTTCTTTTGTGAGGGAAAATAGCAACTATCACACCCCCGCCGCCCCGTAACGAAGGCACGGGGGAGGGGGTGACCTGGTCGATCCATATCAGAACACGCGGAAGCAACACAGATACAAAAGGACTGGCTGTCTAAACACAAGGAGTGTAATAAACCAAACACTGATATAAGTATATAAAGGTTCTACAATTCAAATGTAATAAGGTCCCAGACAATATCCCAGTTACATCATTATATAAATTAAACCGGAACAAAATACGATTAACTAGAAATCAAGTCTACAATCTTTGCAAAACGTTAGCCATCGGGCTCCTCACCTTGTCTAGCTAAACAGAATGCCTAGGTTCCACCTGATGCTGCCATATCGGGCTCGTCTCTATCACTTTCCTGTAATATGAGTTAAAATACTTCAACAACCAAAGTTGTTGGAGAGGTCTAGCTGGTGACTCATAATTAACTGATAAATACAAGTGCATGTTAGAATTTTGGTTACTACAGAGTCAAGTCTCAATCAAGTAAAGCACAGGCGCGTGCCCCTGTACCCTTATCATGTATAATAACATATATGCCATACTAGATCTAATGACTAACATAGGGCCAACCTGATGGTATGAGAAACTACGTTTTACTAGTACAGTTGTCTAGATGCCCACTTATATGCCTCGAGGCCACACAAGAACCCTAATAACTCCTAGGAAAACTTCACCCGAAGTTTAAATCTTGGCAGTTCTGAACCCGACCTTCTAAGTAATCTATGAACATGTATCCAACATTGTATTATCACAAAAACACTTTAACAAGGCTCATATACAACATAAAAAACACAGTTTAAAAAGGGGAATCTAAAGGTACTCGGCTAATCTGCAACAAGTGAAGTAAGCACGAAAACCTAAGCAAGCCTGACTCCTTGTCAAGCTCAATAACTCTGATGACATAAGCAATTATAGGTATGTTTTAACGGATGCTAACAAAAATAATCCTATTGTTATACTTAACCATGGGTAACAATCTCGTCACCTGAATAATCTGATTTGATCATTTGACAAACATAGGAACCCTCAGGCTTTTCTTAAGGAGTATCCCTCATTTTGAGAAAATCAGTCCTAACCCATAGCTGATGACCCTGTAAATAAACTAATGTCAAAATCCGAGTCAAAACCTAGCTTTATAAAAATCTCATTTCTGGCCTAGAGAAGAAGCGGGCAGTCTTAGACTATTTGTTCAGAAATAGAGGTCCGCTTTGACCGTGGTCTCTGTCTGACTAATGCGCCGTAAGACGGCAGTCTAGAGCTCTTCTAAAACTAATGGTCCGCAATGACTCTTTTGTCGTTTTGTGGCCAGGTTCCATATGTGCAGGTTTTACTATCTTTGACGTTGTGAAGGACCTGGCGGATCAGAATGGTTTCCGTTGGCCGATTGCTTGGCTTGACTTATTTCCGGTGCTTAAAGAGTCTTTTTCCGTTAGCATTCGACCGGATGTTGAGGACAGTTTGAAATGGAGTTCTGAGGACAGGTTGTTGGACTATTCGTCGTCCATTGTTTGGGACTCCATTCGTCAACGTGGTGATGTGGTTCCGTGGGTTCATTTTGTTTGGTTTGCCAAATGTGTTCCCCGCCATGCATTTATTACGTGGTTAATCATGCATGATCGTTTACTTACTCAAGATAAGATTGTTTCGTGGGACTTCTCGAGACGGAAAAACATGAACATGCTGTGTTGTCTCCTGTGTTATAGCTGCTATGACTCCCGTGATCATCTTTTTTTAGTGTTCTTTTTCTACCCAGGTTTGGAAGATTGTTGTGGTTCGTACTAGCCTGGCTCATGGTTACGTGTCGTGGGCTGATATAGCCAAGGCCTTGGAGGTGAAGGCTTCGTCTCTTCGGTTGATCATCGATAAGCTTGTTGTTCAGGCTG
>JBCNJP010000025.1:40340921-40432069 GCA_039602395.1 Deinandra increscens subsp. villosa
TAACGATCGGTCACAAGATAGAGGTAGACCATTGGCTTATCCTGAAGCAGTGCTTCTCGTTAATCCTATAGAACCGGAGTTTAAAGGAGAGGTAACTTGATAATTTAATTTATATAGTCGATCATGTGTTAAGTTTACACTTTGATATATATATATATATTCTTCCAAAAAACTCGTAGGTAGACGATAAATATCAATATTCGTGTGGAACCGAGGATCTAAAGGTCCATGGATGGATATCAACAGATCCCGGGGTTGGATTTTGGCAAATTACGCCAAGTAATGAGTTTCGTACAGGCGGACCCATGAAACAAGAGCTTACTTCTCACGTGGGACCCACAAATCTAGCCGTATGACTAGCAACATTGATCATGATAGCAAATTTCATATTTATGTACAAAGTTTAGCTCATTAATTAATTAGAGCATTCTTTATCGAGAACTCGCAGATGTTTGTTAGTGCTCATTACGGGGGAAGTGATTTAGTTATGAAGTTTGAAGACGGAGAGAAATGGAAGAAAGTTTTTGGCCCGGTTTTTATGTATCTAAGTTCGACCTCGACAGAAGAGGAACCTCTTACGCTTTGGAAAGATGCCAAAACTCAGGTTACAACGTTTAGATCTTGAACTAGCAAAAATTTATAGCTTATTTTTATGAACATAATAAGTTAATAACACTCATCAGATTCGTTCACAATCGGGTTCAGATGCTAGATGAAGTGGGAAAATGGCCTTACAGCTTTCCAGCTTCAAGTGATTTCCACCAAGCTCACCAACGGGGAAGAATACGCGGTAGATTATCCGTTTACGATAGGTACGTACAGTCACCTTAATTACGATGGCGCCGAACTAAAATTTCTTAGACAAAGGGTCATTGTAAGGTTCTTTTTAAGTTATACCCATCAAACCTCAAGAGGCCCGGCTCATTTTTTTTTTTTATATATATAACTAATTGACAAATTATGATCACTAGCTACGGTCAATGGACCCACTTGACCCTCCCCTTTCCGACCAAGTCAAGTAAATACTATACATCAAGTGCATGAAATCTGAATATACATCTATTTAGGTTCGTTATAGATGAACACATGTCTGCGTCCCGCGCTTCAGTTGGACTAGCACGACCAGGAGACCCAGGATCATGGCAACGCGAAACCAAGGTGAGCATCAAACGAGATCTAGGAAAAGTCCAGTCTTACATTAATTAATAGATTTGTCTTTGACAGGGCTATCAGTTTTGGACTAAAACAGATGTTGATGGTCGATTCTTGATCGAAAACATCATGGCAGGCACATATAACATTTACGCCTGGGTCCATGGGTTCATCGGCGACTACAAAAATGCTAGCACCATCACCATCACACCAGGTCCCTCAATCTAAATTTCATCTATAACAACAACTCACATCATTTTGATACAAATAATTTTATTTTGAGCAGGTTGTGACATTGAAATTGGGGATCTTTTGTTCGAGCCCCCGAGAGACGGGCCAACATTGTGGGAGATCGGGATACCGGATCGCTCGGCAGCGGAATTTTACATACCGGATTCAGACCCAATGTACACTAACCAGTTTCTAGCCAATGATCTTAATAGGTAAGTGATAATATTGATATTGAGCGGGAACTTTAAAGTGAAATCTGATGAATAAATATAACTTGAGTATGTATGTAGGTTTAGACAATATGGATTGTGGGAGAGATATGCAAAGCTATACCCTGATGGTGATTTGGTTTTCACTGTTGGACAAAGTGACCATAAAAAGGACTGGTTCTTTGCACATGTAAACAAGTAAGTATCTATGATATGTCATCTTAATTATGAGTTTTTTATTAGAAAAAACTGAATATTTTTAGACACTATATATAAAAATAAAGAAATGATATAATGGTTTTAATTAAAGTGATCAGGGAGAATGACATTCCCACAACATAAAATCTTATCACACACCACTTTTATGGTCTTTCAAACGAATTTGAAAAAATTATAGTCAAATGCTTTATTAATCTAAAAAAATGATTACAATCTAATCAGAAATAAGAATACAATGAACAATGAAAAGAAATTCTAATCTAATCGCTTGAATCGAGTACGCCCAATTTATGTTGATCGAAGCTCATGGTGGTTACAAGTAACAACCTGAAACAATAAAGTTTCAGTTCACCCCCTGAAGTTTGAGCTAACTAGCACAATTAACCCAAAAATTTGTAACGGTTATAATCCCCCTTTATTTAAGTCACCTGGTTAGACTGAGTTTCAAATCTTCTATGCAACAATCTCATTAATATATTTTACAATCTCCACCTTGAGACAACTACAACTCTGAGCTTTTACCTGATCACTAACTATAACATCAAAACAACAATGATCAACATTGATTTAATGGATTGATTACCCGAAAGTGTTCTAACATTACAATTGCGATCAGACTATAACTCATTTTTAACGTAATTCTTTACTCAATACCCATACCATCCAAGCATTTCTGAAATCCCGCACCTGCTACAGCTTTAGTCAAACATCAGCTAAGTTTTCACTTGTGTCAATATCTTCAACCATCACTTCTTTTAAAACTGATTATATCTCTAATAAAGTGAAGTTTAACACTGATATGCTTGGTTTTCTCATGGTATATTTGGTTTCTTGACAGCTGTACCGCCCCTTGATTATCACATTAACCACAACACTACACTTCTTGAATCCTAATTCTACACAAATGCCTTTAACCACAGTGCTTCTTTTATTGCTCCTGTCAATGCAATATATTCTGATTCAGTGGATGATAAAGCCACTATCTATTGTAATGTAGACTTGAAACATGTATCCAGTAACTAATCTACCCTTGTTCATATCTTTAGCAAAGTCTGCTTCAACAAAAACATGTACAATAACACTTTGACTAGTTGTTTTACCAAACCTATGGCCATATTCTTTTGTGCCATTCAAGTACCTTAAGATCCACTGCACAACCTCCCAATGCTGTCTATCAGGATTTGACAGATACCTGCTCATGATTCCTACAACATATGTAATATGATTTGACAGATACCTGCTTACGATTCCTGTAACATATGTAATATCTGGTCTGGTGCATACCATCATATACATCAAACTTCCAAAGATACTTGAAATGTTGAGCAATGGGAGCAACCACAAGTTTAAACTGATGCATATTATATTGTTTCAACACTTTATTCAAGTAACCCTTTTGAGACAAGTATAATATCCTTTATCCCTCTTTCTATTTATCTTCATGCCAAGTATTTTTATTAGCATTCCCAAACTCTCATCTCAAAATCTTTTATAACATGCTTTTGGTATCTCTGATTTGACCCTTATCATGACATGCAATTAGCATGCCATCTACATTCAACAAGATATAAATATAGTTTCCAACTTTAACTCTTTAAAGTAAACACATGGATCATATGCACTTCTGATAAAACAATGACTCATTATATGATCATCAAATCTCCTATACCATTGTCTGGTCTGGTGCATTCCTTGTTCTCTTGACCCTTTACCTCAAACCCTTTAGGTTGTATCATATAAATTCTTTCGTCCAAGCTTTATTTTTTTTTTTGGGTAAAGGGAATACCCCGGTGATTTGTATATATATACCACAAAACAAGCACAAGTAGTAAGGAGAAGCCCCTACTAGTTCATACCAGGGACATGCCCCCAAGTATGTAAAAAAACAAAAACCAAACAGGACAAAAGCAACAACAAAACCACCTAGATATACAAACTAGGTAAACAAAAACCAACACAGCAAGGAGCTACGTTATGCCATCCAGAGAATTCACAGGAATCCCCCACCTCTGAAAGGTACGCACCACTCTTGGAGAAATCTTTAACTTCAGGCCAAGGAGCTTGTTTCGAACAGTTTCAACAATCAGGTCCGTTAAAATATCAGGAGGGCGAGCATGGTTCTCTAAGAGTCGATTATTCCTTTCCTGCTAGATGAAATAAGCCGCAACATGAACCACCAGCTTATCAATGATAGTCCCAATAGAGGAACAACTCCTATCAACAAAGAAATCCAGAATATCCTCCCACAAATCAGAGACATCTAACATAGACGTGTTCACCCTAACCAGTCTCCAGACACTTTCATCCAAGCTTCCATATAAGAAAGCAGTCTTTACATCCATCTGTTCAAGTTTACAATTATACAATGAAGTTAAAGACAAGATTATCCTGATTGATGTATGCCTCAATATAGAGAGAATATATCTCTTTATAGTCAATAGCGGCCTTTTGTGTATACCCCATTGTAACTAGCCTAGCCTTATAGGTAGGCTTTTCCACACCTTATATAACTTCTACCTTTGAACAACCATTTACACTCTAATAACTTATATCCCTTAGGTTTATCTACTAACACCCATGTGTTATTCTTGTAAAGTGAGGCCATTTCATCTTTCATAGCTACAGACCAATTAGCACTTTGTTCACAACTATTGGCATCATCAAATGACAATGGCTCATATGAAACTTAAGTTTCAGCTACGCTAAATACAAAGGCTGAAACATCTTCACCCTGATTACCTCTAAACCTGATTGGTTTAACTATCTTTCTCCTCGTTCTATCCCTTGCTAATTGGTAACCTTCAACATCAGTGCTACTACTCCCTGATGTGTCAGGCTAATCTAAATCAGGTTGATTTGTTGCTAATTGGTAACCTTCAACATCAGTGCTACTACTCCCTGATGTGTCAGGCTAATCTAAATCAGGTTGATTTGAATTAGTTGTCACACTTAGTGTACCATGAGGCAGCTCCACCTTAAATTTCAACTCCATCACTTTGTTCATCATTACCACCAGGAGTCTTTTGTTTAATATCTTTATAAAGTGTCTATTCCGTCTTCTGTTTTGGACTATCTCCCTATTTCTTGTTGTAACATTTTTTATATGTGTATCAGCAAGATCATTTCTAACAGAATTGAAGACAGTCTTGGGCAGATTATTAGTATAAATCAGTCTGCTTTTATCCCTGGCCAAAGGATTTCAGATAATATCTTACTTACCTGGGAGTTAATGCATAATTATCATAGGCAGCATGGTCCTACTAGATGTGCTTTCAAAGTTGATATCCAGAAAGCTTATGACACTTTTAATTGGGATTTTCAGGATCATGTTTTAAGAGGTTTCGGTTTCCATGAGAATATGGTTAGTTGGATCATGGTTTGTGTGTCCATGCCCTGTTATTCGATCTTTGTGAATGGCAGTGTGCATGGGTACTTTCAGGGCAAGAGAGGGCTCCGTCAGGGTGACCCGGTCTCTCCGTATCTGTTTACTATGGTTATGGAGATTTTCACTCTTATCTTACAAGGAAATATCGGGAGTGAGGTGGCTTTTCGCTTTCATCATAAGTGTTTGAAGCAACGCATTATAAACATCTGTTTTGCGGATGACCTGTTCTTATTTGCGCATGGGGATGTCTTTTGGCAAAATGTATTTTACGTGCCCTGCAGGATTTTACTGAGATGTCTGGGTTGGTGCCTAGTGTTTAGAAGAGCACTGTGTTCTTCTGCAATGTTTCGGAAACAATTAAGGGTTCCATTCTTGCTGTTCTCGCGTTTGTTGAAGGGAAGCTTCCGGTTAGATATTTGAGAGTGCCGCTGATTTCTTATCGTCTCTGATATTCTGATTGCAATATTCAGGTGGAGTGACTCAACTCTTGAATTTTGAGCTAGCTTAACAAATACTTGTCTGCTGCTGGTCGGTTACAATTGGTGGTTTCGGTTCTGTCCTCTATACATGTTTACTGGTCTTCGATGTTCATTCTTCCTAGCCGTGTTATTAAGGAGCTTAAGGCTAAGATGCGTGATTTTCTGTGGGGTATTGGGTCCAAGTATAACGGGAGGGCTAAGGTGGCGTGGAAAGAGGTTTGTGTGCCTAAATCTGAAGGTGGGTTGGGTATCCGCAGGATTCGTGATTTTGACAGGTCTCTTATGGCGACTAATATATGGAGTCTTTTGACTAAACGTGATTCTCCTTGGGTGTACTGGGTTTATTCTTATCACATGCACTCTCGAAATTTCTGGGACACTAATTGTTGTTGGGGTTGGCGCAAAATCCTGCTGCTTCGTCCGGTGGTTCGTCAGTTTATCTAGGTTTGTCTTGGGAATAGTCAAACAGCTTCTGCTTGGTTTGATAGGTGGAGTGACGAGGGCCCGCTTTGCCATGTGATTACTCATCGTATAGTGTATAATGCTCGGTTATCAGCTTCTGATTCGGTGGCTATGCTGGTTGAGAAAGGGATTCCTGATGAGTGGAATATTGAGCTGCCTCATCTTATTCCTGGTGTGCGTGATCGTCTGGTTTGGGTTTTGGACTCGTTAAGAAGTGATTTTTCTGCTACCGTTGTTTGGAACTCCATCAGATTTCGTTTACCGGAAGTGACTTGGGTTAAAGTTGTTTGGTTTCCTCACTGAATCCCAAAACATGCTTTCCACATGTGGCTTATTATGAGAAATAGGCTCCTTACCCAGGATTGTATTCTGCGTTGGGATGCTATTAGAAGGAGGAACCAGAATATGATGTGCTGCTCTCTCTGCTATGCTAATTTTGATTCTATTAATCATTTATCTTTTCAGTGCTCGTATTCAAGTCAGGGTCTGGGAGATGTCTCGAAAGCGTCTGGGTTTCTCAGATCGCAATCTGGATTGGCCGGCTATTGTTGATGAGCTGATCACTAGAGCTGGTTCGAAGAGCTTTCAGTCGTTATTGGGCGGATTAGCGTGACTGCGGCTGCGTATTATGTTTGGCAACAGCGAAGTGATCGTATTTTTTGCAATCAGACTCGTCCGCCGGATGTTCTTGGTGCTTTGACTGCTGATCTTATTCGGTTACGTATTACTAGTCTGAAGTTCAGGAAGACCCCCCGTGTCATGGTTGGATTTGCGAATTGGGCGGTGTAAGCTGGTTTTATGTTTGACAACGATGGCTAATCTGTCGATCTAGGTGTTTGTTCTAGCGCTGCCTAGTTGTTTGTTTGGTTGTTTACTTGTATTTACTTTCTCTTTTAATATTATTACCGGGGTAACCCTTTCCAAAAAAAATACATCACTTGTTCTTGAAAGACCAGATCCTTAATTATGATGATTTTGAGACTAATATCATCACATCTCTATAATATGTATCCTTTCACACCTTCAAGATACCCTACCATTATGCATTTTTGAGCCCTGGGCTCTAACTTTCCCTGATTTACATGTGAGTACCCTGCAGACCCAAATATTCTCAAATGATTATAACTGGGAACCTCACCTATCCACATTTCCATGGGTGACTTCATGTTGATAGCTGATGATGGGCTTAAATTGATCAGATAGGCCGTAGTTGCAACAACTTCTCCCTAATAACTTTTTGGCAATCCTGAGCTAGACAATAAGCATCTAACTTTATTTAAAGTAGTTCTATTCATTCTTTCTGCTAACCCATTCTATTGTGGTGTACCAAGGATAGTTAACTGCCTAGATATGCCACTTGACTTACACATTTGATAAGAATCATGGTTACAAAATTCAAGACCATTATCTTGTTGGGTTTTACAGTGGATATCCGGGTTGCCCATTAAAATATTATTACAAAATAACTAACGGGCTATTTATCTAAAACAGATACGTAGTGGAAAAACTTTTACAACGCTAATAATATAAAACCGTAAACAGGATCAGATCCTTGTGTACGCGTAAGTACATAAAATAAATAAAACGTATATCTAAATAAGTCCAGCTAGATATACCTTGGCGGATTCCGAACATTCGTTCGAGACAGCGGGATTCGACGAACTGGCGGTAGGTTGAACGGTAACGCTCTACTCTAATCTTTGAGTCAAATCTTCGACCACGAGCGAAGATAGCGGTGACTTTGGCAACAACGACGGTGACGACGAGCGATCCGACGACGGTGGTGGTAACGAAATGACGTCACGTATCGCGACGTCCGAATCCGAGATCTCCACAATGCATGAAACCGGTATCGTCCCAAAGACGAGATCACTGGCGGCGTGTGGAGGCGGCGGAGGTGGGTTGGTGGCGGTAGCGTAGAGCGGCGCAGGCCACCCGCTCGTTTCATGGAGGTGGCGGTCGGAGCCGTAAACATAGGCTTCGGCGGCGCCGGCAAGGCATGAGCCGTGATCGCGATCACGGCGACTTCCAGACGGGCAGCGGCAGCAACGATTCAAGGGTCCTTCGGGTTCATGGTGGCGGCGACGGGGGGTGATGCTCCGGTGGTGTAAAACCACGATACGATCTTACTACTGCATGATTCGGTAATCAGATAGCAATAAGAAGGTAAATAAAGCTTTGCTTTATTGATTCACAAAGAGATTACACAAAGTCTAGAGAGAGAGAGAGAGTTACACACTCAGTTATACACACTTAAGAGATGTAGAATGACAGAACTAGTTGACTCCCTCTAACACAAACTATTTATAGTAGACACATGCTAGCTGGCGGACCACTAGCGTACCATTTGGTACGCCCGGACCAAATGAACTGCGGACCATTTGGTCCGGCCACCTCAGCATGAAGCCACTAACTCACACAGAAGCTCTTGTCTAGATACAATACACGAGACACAACGTTAGCATAGAAATATGCTTCTACAAACTCCCCCTTAACGTGTAGTGTATCTAGCTATCTATCCATCTAACAAAACTTCAGTCTTAAATCTTCAGCAGCAGTGCATCTGATTTTCAACTTGAAATCTTGTCAGAATTAGAGCTTGCATGGCTGGATCAATCTTGAAAAATCTTTGAACTTCAAGATCCACTTGTGAAAGATATAACATACTCCCCATTTCACCATGCTTGAGTCTTGTCACACAGAAACCTGCAATTTCAGAAGACAGAAACGCGGCTTTCCTTTTCTTTTGAAAATTAATTTAATCTTGGCGCAAAACTTCTCTTCGAGAATCCAAGATATAGTTTTGAAATTTTGAATTTTGTATCAAGTATCGATCGGTCGAAAACAAATAAGAAATAAAATCTTTTTGGCTTTTTGAAACTTTATATCAAAACACACCGAAAATCTTTTTGAATTATCTAAGTTTATGCTAAAACACACCTAACATCTTTTTGGATTTTTTAGATATGAAACATAAATGCAATACAGAAACAGACACTATTTTTGTCTTTTGCGAGAAAGATCACAACTTGGAATCATATTGGTCATAACATGCTGAACTACACTTCAATTTCAATTACTTCAGCACACAAGTCATGTCGATTACTGGTATAATTTGTCCATCTTAAACTCAGGCACAATCATACTCATAACATCAGGATATGTTATTGAATTGATTAGGTTTGCTTTGGCCAGTGTACCCCACACTATCAGACATACTCAGATATATTTTTGCTTTTTATATCACACTTTGTGATTTCATTTGTGATTTAATCACATAATGATTGTATTCATGATTCAGTCAACTGTGTTCCATGCAAAAAGAAATAAGAACGTTAAATCGTCTACCTTAAGGTCGATCTTTCGATACGCAGATAAGGCCTCGGATTTAACAAAATAAGAAAATAAAAACAAGTTGAAATTGTATAACCCAACAACAATCAGGTCGGTACTCCCGTACACGCAGAGAAAGTCCGATGAGTTATACGAAACACCAAAGAAAATAAAGCAGAACGTCAAACGAACAACAATCAGGTCGGTCTTGTGGACACGCAGAGAAAGTCCGATCGTTTGACAAAATAAAGAAAATCAAACAAGTTTAAATCTTTGCAAAATGAACACATGTATACACAGTGACTTCTCATTTTCTTTTTCACATATTTTTTCTTAATATATCATGAGATATGCATCAAGATGTTGTCCACTTGGTCAAGCATAAGTATTTAATGTGTTTATCACATCTGAATACTTTCTGATTTAATGCCGAGCCTACCAAGCACATCGAACAATGATCTTATGGCCTTTTCATCTAGTTTATCCATGAGCCAGACACGTAAACCAATGTACCATCATTTCCCAAATATGTCGGATACAATTTCTCATTTTTTAATGTTTTTGTATTTTTCCATTTTCTCCCCCTTAAAATGAAAACTCTATTTTTGGATTTTCATTTTAACAAAAACATAAACACACTATTTTTGGTTTTTCAATTTTCTCCCCCTAAACTACAAACAAAATGCATTAAAGAAAGAAAATTGACCAATCTATACTGATACCTTTTCAGGTTAAGCTTTTAGAAAATCTTTCAATTTTGAAGAATGAATCATTCAATTTAAGTTAAGAACGCAGAATACTCCTCCATCAGCAACGTTGCAATCACCAACGGGTCTTCTAGGAATACCTGCACACTGGTTATAAAGATTAGTACTCAAATGACCCGAAGCACACAGCTTCTGGTCGACCAGTGTCTTCCACAAAATCAGTTGCAGCTTTGCTGACCATCTTTGGTCGCCACTGCATTTGTACTTTGTTATTTTTAACTGAGTCATCATCACATGATGAACCCATTTTGATGTAGGGCTCCGAGGTGTGGAATTTGATCCTGATGATGATGAAACTTTCACTGTTTGAACTTCACCAGAAGAGCTTGTAGATGAAGCCTTCTTTTGGATCTTTCCTCCGAACCCCTTTTCCATTGTAGACATGAAAACTTGAGCCAAATAATAAATTTGTTCCAAGCTTGTGTCTTTCTTTACTTTTAGAGCTTTCTTGGGCATATTTTTCTTGACATTCTTTGCAACCTTCTTACCTTCACTACCCAAACCACAACGTTTGTAACCCGGTAGCTTAGTTAAATCGACGCCAGAACATGAAGGACCCGCTTTAGCAGCTTGATTAAAAGAAGCTTTAATATCCTTTAGTTTGTTAGCTTCAACCAGCTTAGCAGCAAACTTTTCTTCATGCAACTGCTTTTCATCCGTCTCAACTTCTTTTCCAACAGAACTAACTCCCTTTTCTGAAATAAAACCACCTGAAACAAACTTTGTTGGGAATTTATCAACCAAACTCATCTCTTTCATCTTTGATTGTTGTGATTTCTTCAATTCAGACTTCTTAGCATTAAATTCTGAATAATCACCAGTTATGCCAGAAACTTGAATATCAGCAAGAGCATCAGATTCAATAACTGGATGCGGAATCTGGTTATACTCCTCGCTTCCAAAAACCTTCTTGAAATTCTCATCTTTGCATAAGTAACTGGTAAAAGAATGTGAATTCTTCAAATTATTCAACTGCCTCTTAAGATCCATCACCTCAACATTCAAATCAGATATTTTCTTTTAAGCTTCACAATGCTTTTTCAGAATCAATTAATTGCTCTGAAGCTGTATTAAACCGAAATTTTTACTGTCGCATCTGATCATGGGCATCACACACTTCTTGAGTAATTTTCTTGACATGGCCTTCATGAATCTCAATATTTCATTTCAACAACTGATTGTCATGTGTCAAAGTTGTGACTTTATCAAGTAATATTGAATGTTCCATTTGACGATCATTTTCCTTAGCAGTAATGTCATCAAACTCTTTCTTGAGATCATCATAAGCTTTCTTCAGCGAATCTACTCTTGTAGTTGATTTCTCAAACAAATTATTAAAATCATTAATCGCATCTTTTGCTTCACCTTCCCATTTCTCAACATTTTTAACCAACTCTTCATTCTCACTTTGCAACTTCAAAATTTGTTCTTTATCGGCACTAATGAATTCATTCAATTTATCGTGAACGGCCATCAATTCTTCCTTCAAAACATTCTTTTCGGCGATTAATTTCTCATTTATCTTGAAAATCTCATCAGAATTTTCAACCTGCTTCCTAAAACTTTCTAATTTTGTTTCCTTCTTGGTTCTCTCAATAATTAATCCTTCCTTTTCTTGAACCAATTCACGAATTTTTCTATCCTTTTCAGCACAAAATTCACAAGTTGACTAATACCCACTAACTTCAGAATCACTTGTTTCAGATGTAGTGATCTCAGACGTATACCCACTTGATTCAACTTCAATATTTGCCATAAAAGCCACAGGTTGACCGTTGATATAACAAAATTCATCTGGTTCTGCACACGTATCTTGAATAGCAGTCAAAGCAATAGGTGATTTGTCAAATTGTTTTGACCATTCATCAAATTCTTTATCTGCTTGAGCTTGAGCCATCATAGCTTTTGCGTCATGCTTATCAGATTTATCTTTATCAGATGATGATTGAGAACACTCACGAGCAAAATGTCCAACCTTGGAACAATTGTAACATTTTACTTTAGATTTATCCAAACCCAGTTTTCTACTTCCTGGAATAAAAGAACTCTTCCCATGTTTCTTGATAAATCGTCGTCCTTTTCAACCATCATTGTAAATTGCCAATGCAGATCTAATTCAGCCAATTGATCATCATCCAGCTGTTCTAACTCAGTTCCACTCAGACCAGCATCACTAAATTGACCAAATATCGATCCAGACGACGAAGATATAAAAGCAGATAATAATGCAGCCAATTCTTCAGTTGATTGAGCAGGATGCGAATTATTTGTTGATCTATCAGGAATGGTAAAACGACACCCTGGAGAATAACTAGAATTTTCAAAATGCCTAGCAAGAAAAGCTGTTACCGGCGGATTACTGCTTGAAATAGCATGTGACTTTGCCTTAGCATGAACGGTAGCATTATTTTCCCCAAAGTACAATTCAGGATTTTGAACTGTAGGATGTGCAGATTTCTTCACCAGCAATTCCATCTCACGAGCTTGTAATTTGCTAGTTATTTAATTGAATGTCCAATTTGAATAATTTGGATCATTTGTCAACATCATCACATAATTTTCCCATTTTTCTGGTAAAGCTTCCAGAATTTTCTCTTTCAATTCATCACTATCTTTCTTGACTCCTACAACATCAAGTTTATTTATCAAATGGGAAAACCGAGCAATCAAATCTGGAATTTTCTCATTCTCGCAGTGCCTGAAATTATCAAACTCTTTCTTCAAAACTTTCTTTCGAGTATTTTTGTATTGATCATTACCCGTACATCTCTCTTCAATAGCATCCCACAACTCCTTAGCCGTTGTATATTGCTTAAATTGATGCATTAGATCTTTTGGTAAGGCCATTGTAAGATAACTATATGTTTTCTTTTCTCGAGAAAAAACTTTCCGTTCATCAGCATCGAAACTACTAATCATCTTTGGTTTGTTGGGACTTATCATCGGATACTCATATTCTTTCTCAATTGGAATCCAACTTTCAATATCTTGCGAATAAATGTAAGATTCAAACCGACTTCTCCAATTGTGATAATCTTCAAGCCTTAGCAATTTAGGAATTTTTTGAGTTGTTCCTATCTCATTATCATAGTTCAACATGGCTTGCATTGATGTTTGAGCAGCAGTCATTGCATAGAAATCACTCATTTTGATGTTAAACCTAAAACTCCAAAACTTTGAACTCAAAAACGAGGGTCTTCCAAGCGGATTTTGGGGGTCAAACTGGGGGGTACAGACCTTTTAGGTGAGTACAAGTGTAGATCTCAGAAAGACGAACGTTTTGACTGGTATTGGGTTCCGTAACTCCAAACGGTTTGCAAGTTACGTCAGTTTTAGTGAAGGTCACTATTCTGCCAGCGGACCAAAACAAATCTGCGGACCAAA
Organism: Deinandra increscens subsp. villosa; assembly: GCA_039602395.1. NCBI lineage: Eukaryota > Viridiplantae > Streptophyta > Magnoliopsida > Asterales > Asteraceae > Deinandra > Deinandra increscens. Next base: position 40,354,543 of record JBCNJP010000025.1, read on the forward strand.
ATACTACCAGCGGATCAGATTTGTACCTGCGGACCAAATCCGGATAAGATTTTGTGCGGTGGACCAGATTTCGTACGGCGGACCAGATGATACGCTGAAATAACTGCCGCGAATCAGATGGTACGCTGAAACTGCCACGGATAAAAAATATGAAGATTGCCTACGCGGACCAGATTAGCGGACCAAAATGCTGATGAAGATACACGGGCGGACTAACCAGAGGACCATAAAATTCATCCGGCGGACTAGAAATTCGTCCGGCGGACCAACTGATTTCGAGGCTGATTTCACTGATTTTCGTGAAATTTGACGTTTGGAGCTGGAAATTGCTTTAGTATGATGCGAAAACACTCCAGCAACACTCAGAAATCATTTTCCATCATTGAAACACTCGGAATTGCAGAAATTTGATGAAAAATGAAGAAAACCCAAACTTTCTCTCTCTAAAAATCCGAAAATTGCCAAAATCACAGCAATAGAGCAACCAAATGCTCTGATACCACTTGTAAAACCACGATACGATCTTACTACTGCATGATTCGGTAATCGGATAGCAATAAGAAGGGAAATAAAGCTTTGCTTTATTGATTCACAAAGAGATTACACAAAGTCTAGAGAGAGAGAGTTACACACTCAGTTATACACACTTAAGAGATGTAGAATGACAGAACTAGTTGACTCTCTCTAACACAAACTATTTATAGTAGACACATGCTAGCTGGCGGACCACTAGCGTACCATTTGGTATGCCCGGACCAAATGAACTGCGGACCATTTGGTCCGGCCACCTCAGCATGAAGCCACTAACTCACACAGAAGCTCTTGTCTAGATACAATACACGAGACACAACGTTAGCATAGAAAAATGCTTCTACAGGTGGTTGTCGAAGGCGCAAGCCGAAAAAGAGAGAAGAGGGGCCGACGACGAGGGGAGAGGAGGAGGAGGATTAGGGTTTCGTTTTCTTGTCTCTAACATAATGATCCCTAATCCCCTTTTTAAAACCTCCACGGGTTTTTAACTGGTAAATAGCCAATCACGAGCCCATCGCACGATAACCCGTTCATTATTAAATCGTTAATCGAGTAACAGTTAAATAATGTTCCGTCAAGACATCGTAAACTGATTTACGAATAACTTTTGTTTCGTTACATTACATAATATTTAATTATTTATTTTGTCGTTCAGTTACTAATTATATAATAATTAGTATTTAGTTTGTTGACCCCGGTGTAACTCTTACGAGTCAACACCGTGTCGGTTACATTAATTATCGGGTCAGGACTCCTAATATCCAACAGTCTCCCACTTGGAGTGATCGCGACAAGTTAACGTTTGTAGTCTGATGATATATTATAGGTGTCGGATGTGATACACATCCGACACCATCGAGATTAAGTCCCTTTCTGTCTTAAATCTGTTTCAGAACAGGAACGGAAAGGCTCAGTTGGAGAAGGATGCTTAGAGGCTGGCACTTGCAGAGCAAGTGACGGATGCGCTTATTCGGAAGGGTGAGAGCCAGAGGTTCCTATAAATAGGGTGTTTTAGGACAGAATAGGGATCGCATTCTTTTTACACCTTTACTATGTGTAATCGCAAGGGATGTTTCTAATAAAATTCTCTCTATTTTACAATTGATTCTCTCGTTCTCATTCCAATACTTCGCTCTCCATTAAACTTACTACAACATTACAATTTGAGGAATATTTGTTTCTTCATTGGCGCCATCCGTGTGTGGACTACTTTTTGTTGTTATAGTTTCGATGGAGATTTCGAAAGAAAAGCTTGTTGATCGGAAACGATCGGAGGATTTTGAGCGTGAAATTGAAAAGGACAATGATGAATCTCGTGCTGAGTTACAGTCATATGGTTCAGTACCTTCATTTTCAGTTGCAGGATCGAAGTTTGGAGATTCAACGACGCCGAATTCGAAATTTTCTATGCCGGCAACGAAGCTGGATAAATCAGCACGATATGATTCAACAAATGTAAATAGTGCAGATGAGGTAAGTCTGGAGGAAGAATTTAATCGCGAATTCCTAATAAGGAATCGAGATATGTTGAGATCCTTGAAAAAACAACAGGCATCGGAGAAGGAACAATTAGTAACTGTTAATGAAGAGCAGCTGGTTGTTTACAAGCGAGATGTTATTCCGGAAAAGAAAAGTGCGAAGGAAGGCGATGATGAGTATGAATGTCGTCGGAGCAAGGAAAGTTACCGTGATGAATTCATACCTAAAAAACGCGTTTCAATAGACGAAAAAGGTCGAGGTATGGTTACTTGAGATATTTCTGACCTATGAATAAGGATTAATCATATGTTTGTTATTATGATTATAAGATATTATGGATAATTGCTTCATGAATTTGATATGACTAGTATGGTTTTATTTTTATATAATAAGTTAGAATATGATTATTTGTTGCATATGATAACCTTTTGAAAGCATTTGTTGGCAGATATAATAGTTCCATATAAACCAGATTCAATGACGTCACAATCTAAGTTTGTTAAATGGAGTTACAGTCATGTGGTGTCTTTCTGACATGACAGGTGTCCCAAGAGATTTATCAGAACATTGTTTGAATGTATATCCAGATCGGAAACCGTATCATCAACATAAGAGGGGCATGGATGCAGAAAGAGCAGCGGTAGTAAAGGAGGAGGTTGATAAATTGGTAGAAGTAGGAATCTTGAGAGAAGTACAGTATCCCGCTTGGTTAGCTAATCCCGTGTTAGTTAAGAAACCGGATGGGTCATGGAGAATGTGCATTGACTTTAAAGATTTAAATGACGCATGTCCTAAAGATTGTTACCCCTTGCCGGAAATTGATTCTAAGGTGGATGCGTTGGCGGGTTTTAGTTGGAAGTGTTTTTTAGATGCCTACAAGGGGTATCACCAGATTCAGATGGCGGTGGATGACGAAGATAAAACGGCATTTATAACCAGGGAAGGAACGTATTGCTACATGAAGATGCCTTTCGGTCTGAAAAATGCTGGGGCTACGTATCAACGTTTGATGGACAAAACATTTCAGCCACAGGTGGGAAGAAACCTTGAAGCTTATGTAGATGATATTGTTATAAAAAGCAAGTCTGCAGAGGAAATGATTTTAGATATAAAGGAGACATTTGGTCGATTGTGTTCAATAAACATGAAGTTAAATCCAAAGAAATGCTCGTTTGGGATGGATTCTGGAAAGTTCCTGGGTGTTTTTGTGTCAAAAGAGGGGATTCAAGCAAGTAAAGATAAGGTTGAGGCGGTAGTCAACATGAAATCTCCTACTTCCATTAAGGAAGTACAAATTTTGAATGGAAGGTTAGTAGCATTACATAGATTTTTAGCAAAGGCAGCTGATATGTCTTTGCCATTTATGAAGGTGTTAAAGGATTGTATGGGAAAGAGTGAATTTTGTTGGTCGCAAGAGGCGGAAAATGCATTTGCGAAGTTAAAAGAGGTACTGGTATCCCTTCCGACATTAACTGCACCACAACGAGGAGAATGCCTTTATATGTATATAGCTACTTCTGAAGGTGCTGTTAGTACAGTATTGTTAGCGGAGAGGAATAAAGTGCAAATTCCAATTTACTATGTCAGCAAAGTATTAAAGGAGTATGAAGGAAGATATCCTCCATTAGAAAGGTTGGTGTTGGCCCTAGTGGTCGCAACAAGGCGTTTGCGTAGATATTTTCAAGCGCATCGTGTGGAAGTATATACTGCTTTTCCGATTAGACAAATTTTGCGAAGACCAGAAATGTCGGGGCGTCTTGCGAAATGGGCTATTGAATTGGGGCAATTTGATATTATGTTTAGACCAAGAATATCGATGAAAGGGCAGGTAGTTGCGGATTTTTTGGCAGAAATTCCTCAGGCAGAAGATGGAAAGTTGCTATTGCACGAATCGGAAGGTACGGATTCCTTGTGGAGATTGTATACAGATGGATCTACTGGAAGTGATGGATCTGGTGTAGGTAGCTTTTAATTTTAAAATATGTTTTTATATATTACAAGAGTTCTAATTTATATTAATGCAGGCCTAATGTTGGTAAGTCCTCAGGGGGATGAACTCACGTACGCATTGAAGTTTAATTTTGATACTTCGAATAACGAAGCGGAGTATGAGGCGTTTTTAGCAGGTTTCCAAGGACTTGTAAACTAATTTTGGTTGAGTTTATTGTATGTATTTTATATTAACACGGAAGTGTTCTTAGCAGGGTTACGATTGGCTAAGCAATTGGGGGCAAGGAAGGTGTTGGCGCATGTGGATTCCTTACTTGTAGCTAATCAAGTAAATGGTGATTATGAGGCTAAGGGTGCTAACATGGCTCTTTATTTGGGACAAGTGAAGAAGTTGATGGGAGAATTCGTAACTTGTGAAGTAATGTATGTTCCAAGGTCACAGAATAAAAAAGCAGATGCACTCAGTAAGCTGGCATCAACAGCTTTTAATCATTTAGCCAAGGAAGTTCGGGTAGAGGTTTTAGAAAACCCATCTGTTCCAGTTGTGGAAGTGTCGGAAGTGCAAGTTTCTCAGGAAACTTGGATGGATGCTTTAGTAACATATTTTCGAGATGAAGTATTGCCAGAAGATAAGGCAGAGGCAAGAAAGATATACGTCAATTCCTTTCAATACCAATTTCAAAATGGTATTTTATATAGGAAAACGTTTTTGGGTCCTTTATTAAGGTGTTTAACTATGGAAGAAGCATTAAAAGTTACTATTGAGGTTCATAGTGGTATATGCGGAAGTCATGCAGGGGCACGAATGGTAGTGACTAAATTGGTAGGGTTGGGCTACTATTGGCCTGGGATGCATAAGACAGTAATGGATGAATTGAAAAAGTGTGATGAATGTCAGAGGCATGCACCAGTGAGTTTAAAGCCAAAGCATGCAATGGTGCCAGTGACATCCGCTTGGCCTTTCCAAAAATGGGCCATAGATATAGTGGGGCCTTTTCCTGAAGCCGCCGGAAGGGTAAGATTTTTAGTGGTTGCCGTAGATTATTTCACGAAGTGGGTAGAAGCTAAACCATTGGCATCAATTACGGGACAACAGATAAAGAAGTTCGTGTGGGAACACATCATTTGCAGGTTTGGTTTACCACTATGTATTGTATCTGACAACGGTAAGCAATTTGCTGATAATCCCTTCCGGGAGTGGTGTGAAGAATTAGCGATATCGCAAACCTTTACTTCTGTGGCCCATCCGCAGGCGAATGGGCAGGTTGAGAGAATGAACAGAAGCATTGTAGAAGGTATAAAGATGAGGTTGGAGAAAATTGGTGGTGGATGGGTAGATGAACTTTTGCATGTGCTGTGGTCTTTAAGAACCATGCCGAAGTCCAGTCATGGTGAAACACCTTTCAGTTTGACTTATGGGACTGAAGCAGTAATCCCAGTTGAGGTTGGTATTCCGACAAGAAGAATGATGGAGAATGAAGATAATGAAAGAAGTTTGAGGGAAAATTTGGATGTGTTGGAAGAACGCCGGGAAGTAGCAGCAATAAGAGAGGCCAAATATAAGCAAAACATGGCTCGATATTATGATAAGAATGTAAAAAGTTTTCAATTTAAGGAAGGTGATTTGGTTCTTCGAAATAATGAGGCGAGTAGAGTATTACCTGGAGGAAAATTGTCACCAAATTGGGAAGGGCCGTATCAAATTTTGGAGGTGTTAGATAAAGGGTCATACGTATTAGGAAATGCAGACGGAAGTAAGGTTCCGCGCGCATGGAATGGGTTGCACTTACGGAAATACAACATTTGAAGAAAGTTGGGCAAAGGAGTATTGGAGATAAAGGATGTGTGCGATGGCTAAAATCTTTGAAGTTTGATATTTGATATTATAAATTTGATGCTGTTATTGTTTTGTGTGCTTTCTTGTAGATTGCTGATAAAGCAAAGGTGCAAGTAATAAAGAAAGTTTTCTTCATATAGGATGGTTTGCGTTTGTTTAAGTAAAGCAATACAAGGTCATACTAAGTTGATTGCAACAACTATGTTAAACCTAAAAGGCTAAATCTATAATGTTATGTAAACAATTATATGATCATGCTAAAATAACTAAGTCTTTTTAAAAAAAAAAAAAAGGGCCAAGTTATAAATAAAACACGAAAAGTGGTTTAACAAAAGCTAAGTTATATAACATAACCATGCTGGCACTTTGTTTAAGTACAAATCAGGGAAGTGTTATTCCCTAAGAGGCTGACGAGTCTAAATGGAACAAGATGTTGAAAGCATCCAACCATGAAATAAAAGGTTCAGGTTATAAAATATCTTTTGTAAGATAAAATCAAACCAAACCTAAAAAGAATGGAAAGGCCAACATAAACCTTTCCAATTCTTATGAGCAATATATAAAGCTCAATGACACAATGTTATAGATACATAGTCATTTGCATTTCAAAATAAAAGGTCTGAAGGGCCAACACTAACCCTTCCGAAGAAAGTCGAACAGTGTATCATTGGGTACATGCCCATTACAAACCAAAAGAAATTGTTTTTTCCAATTCAAAAGATAACCGTTAAAAGTTTCACTTACCAGAAGGAGGATCTTCAACAAGGGTCAAGGCCGCCTGGATTTCTTCCAAGGATGCTTCTGCCAGTTCTGCCCAAGAGGCAACAAATGGAAATTGGAGCTCAGAAAAAGCAGCAGAAGCATCAGCAAAAGCTGTGTCAGCGGAAGTGTCGTACCCTGGTACTTTATCGTAATCCTTGTCACTTCCGGTGGAAAAGTGGAGACCAGCTTTGATGCCTTCGTTGAAACCGGTGGCATTGGTGGCATTAATCATGTTGCCAATGGCATTCTTAAGAGAAGGGCTGCTTAAAACCCTCTTGACTATCCGTGTAATTCCCTCATTCATGAACCACATCTTCTCCTTCTTCAGATCCTCGCGAGCTATCTCCTTAGCCATCTTCTCATTAACCATCATCCTCTCTTTCTGTTTCGCATCTTCATAGCTTTTTTCAAGTTTTTCTTGAAAAGACTTCAATTGCTTTGAAAGATTGTTCTCATTAACTTTCAATTGTTTTATTTCTAAAAAGAAGCAAATCGGAAAATTAGAAAGGTTGGGAGGTGTTCTAAAAAATATATATATATATATATTACCAGAGGAAGTGTTTTTGATGGTTAAAGCTTGAGATGTGTTTTCAGCTTTTAACTTTTCCATGGAGGTTTGGAGAGAAAGATGTTCATCTTGAAGGTTCTTGAAGGATGCTTCAACACTAAGTTTCTCTTGCGACAACTTCGCAACGTTACTCTTCAGCAACTCAAGAGTAGGAGAAACTGCTGGAAGTGTTAAAAGAGCAGAGGATGAAGATGATTGGGAAATAGGTACCTTCTCAGCTTTGGCTTTGGCAAGGATCCACCGGCAGTATAACTCAGGAATCAAATTTTGACCTTCTGCATAGTTCATCATAATCTTATGTGCAAGGTCTGGGCCAGAGGTTTCTCGGAGAGTTTTGACATCATGAGGAGTAGACTGATGAAGGAACAAGCTTCTTGCAATAAAAGGGTCGGAAAAACTGTCTCGATTGGTGAGATTCCAACTGGGAGTAAACAGTTCATCAAGGTTGAATTGAGATGAGTTTCTTGAAGTTACTTCTTTGACTTCTTTCTTAAGCCACTCAGAGAAAGGGTTGTAGAAGGGACGGAATGAGGATGGTGGAGTCGGAAGTGAGGATGGGTGAGGAGGTGCTTGAGTAAAAGCTGCTGGTACGGTGGTAGAATCGGAAGGGATCGCAACTTGTTTGCCTTTGTCAGTTATCACTAGAAATGATGGAATTTCAGAAAAATTATCATAGGGGGAGGAGTTGAAATAGTCACCCACATTAAAAGCATCTGATGTTAAACGAGCAAAGCTGATAGGGCTGGAAGTATTAATCAACGGAGACTCAGGTTCAGAAAGTTCACCTTCCAAATGATCCGATAGAGCTTCTATAGTAGAAGAATGTGTAGGGGCCTTTTGGGTGCGAGGAGACTTCCGGGTTTTCTTTAGATCACCTGCTTCGGAAGGGTAGTTAGGGCCAGTCTTGACAACTCTCTTTCTTCTTTTGTTCTGATTAAGGGCAAGGGTTGCTTCAGGAGTCACCATGGGTGAAACGGTTAGGTCAACATCAGTAATGGGGGTAGATGGTGGAGTGCTAGTAGGAGTGGCTTCAGCAGTAGGGGATTCAACAATTGGGGTGCCCGACTGAGATGCAGCGGAAGGGTTTCCCAATTGTAAACCAGAAAAGCTTTTCAACTTTAAGACATTAGACAGGTTCATCTCTGCAAATTAAGTAAGTAAAACATGTTACAATTTCATAAAATATATACATCCAAAATATGAAGAAAAGGGAAACAAATGCTCACCCACTCCATCCAGAAGAAGGATGGGAGGTAAGTTTGGTTTCTTAAATTGCTGACAGATTTGGGCAGCGATAAGAACTTCTTCGGGATATTTTCTAAGGGGATGAACAAATTTGCTTAAAGATGTAAAATGACGAGAATTAATTTCTTCCTTCTTGGGTGGATCATCATGAACTGTGTCGTCTTTCTTTCGCCACTTAATCTCTTTTGGGAAACAAGAATCGTCTATAAAAATGAAGTTTTCTTTCCAAAAATGGTTTTTGGGGAATTTTTTGTCATACAAGGGATCAAACTTTCTTCTTCTCTCAAAAGTATACCAATCACCGGACATGGTGATTCGATAAAAAGCACGGAAAAGGAATAGGTTTGGAGTAATGTTCAAGGCGCGGCAAGAAACCTCAAAATGGTTCAAAGTTCCAAGCCCTAAGGGGTTGCATTGAGAAATATGAACTTCAAAAAACTTTAGGGTTTCAAGCAGAAAGGGGGAAAAAGGAATCCGATAATTGGCATTACGAATTGAGTCAAGGTAAAGCCCTATTTTTCCTTTTGGGAGCGGATGTATCGGGGTATTAGGAGGAGGAATAGTGGGGTGAAGATCAGTCGGAATATGGTAATCGGTGATGAACTGGTCAAGAGCTTCTTGGGAAACGGTTGAAAATTGTAAATGCATGTTGTGTTTAGTTGGTTTTGGAGGAGGAGCCATGAAGAAGAAAGTGGAAAGAAAAACTAACCTGCCGGAATTTGAATGTCGCCGGAGAAGCTTGAAGAGGTTGCAGAGAAGGTTTTTTGAAATTTTTTTGGGAAGAAGAGTGTGAAACGGGTAAAAGGTAAATCTGGTAATTTCGTAAGTTTATATAGCGAAAAGAAAGGAGGGTTAAAAATGGTAATAACTGTTTTCTGAAAAACCGTCCCGTCATGTCAGGAAACTATGATGGAAATTGTAGTGCGTATAGTACAAATAAGATACGCGTGGAAACGGTTGGGTGACTGGAAGTGAACCATAGTCTATTAACAATCACACATCCGTGTGTAAGTTAATAGACCTAGGGGGACTTGATGATATATTATAGGTGTCGGATGTGATACACATCCGACACCATCGAGATTAAGTCCCTTTCTGTCTTAAATCTGTTTCAGAACAGGAACGGAAAGGCTCAGTTGGAGAAGGATGCTTAGAGGCTGGCACTTGCAGAGCAAGTGACGGATGCGCTTATTCGGAAGGGCGAGAGCCAGAGGTTCCTATAAATAGGGTGTTTTAGGACAGAATAGGGATCGCATTCTTTTTACACCTTTACTATGTGTAATCGCAAGGGATGTTTCTAATAAAATTCTCCCTATTTTACAATTGATTCTCTCGTTCTCATTCCAATACTTCGCTCTCCATTAAACTTACTACAACATTACAATTTGAGGAATATTTGTTTCTTCATAGTCAAAGGCACTATAGCTATGTATGGCTACACAAACCAATGTTGACACTTTAAGTCGTTAGCCAAAGTATATCTAATTGAACAACAAGCAGATTGATGACTTATGGTAATCATTGTCATAGGTTCCTCTATATATTAGACATAGATGAATAATGAGACATGGACTCTCATGTTATAATTCATCAATTATATTCTCGATACAATCGCAAGTGATTAAATCAAACAAACAGTAATTTTGGGTGGGGCCTCACACTTATCACTTGGAATCAACGAGGGCGCCATAATGTCTAGTAGTTACCGAAGCAAGAGTACAGAATCCCGTGTTGAGGCATACAACTCCCACTGAACTTTAGATTCATTCTCAAAAATAGCCGTTATGATTGGCTGTTATGCAACAACTTTAGGCTACAATCAAAGAACAGTCTGCAGTAAACTAGAGTTCCAGTATACGTCTCAGGTCTAAGGAAACATTATGTATACCATTTAATCAGGCAAGCAAGACTTCCATGGTTGCATTGCTTGATGCGAGTTACGACCAACGTCATTCCGTAATGAGGTCTGTGACTTTGAACGTTAAACCATTTTAAGATTACAAATCAGAATAGTCTTAATTTAGAGTCGCTCCCACTTCTCTAATCGACTACGGACATTTAGAACAATTACCAATTGTTGATGGATAATTAAACGTATTAGCATCGAACAGAGTTATGAACTTCAATATTGCCTTTACTGATGGAATATGAATAAGAAGGATAAGTGTCATATGTTCGTACACCCAAATACTAAATCAAAATATGTCTCTATCTAATTTAAGCCTTATCGCTTCTCTGTGACGATCATGAGTCTTGTGAGTCACGATGGGCTTTGTAAAAGGATCAACTAAGTTTTGATCTGTGTCCACTTTGCAAATATTTACTTAATTTCTTTCGACTACTTCTCTGATGTAGTGGAATTTCCTCAAGATGTGCTTGGACTTCTTATGAGACCTCGGCTCTTTGGCTTGAGCTATAGCGCCTGTGTTATCACACAACATCTCGATTGGTTGCCTGACACTTGGGACCACATCGAGATCGCTGATGAATTTCTTCATCAACACGGCTTCTTTAGCTGCTTCTGAGGCGGCTATGTATTCGGATTCAGTAGTGGAATCGGCCAATACTGGCTGTTTGGAACTTCTCCACGAAACAACCCGTCCATTGAGAGTGAATACGTATCCTAACTGAGTGCGAGAGTCGTCTCGGTCAGTCTGAAAACTAGCATCAGTGTAACATCTTATAGTGAGCTCTTCTTCAATTCCTCCATATACTAGAAACATTTCACTTATGTTTCTTAAGTATTTCAGGATGTTTTTCACAACTGTCCAATAAGCTAGTCCTGGAGTCTGTTGGTATCGACTAGTCAAGCTTAGTGCAAACGAGACATCCGGTCATGTGTAGAGAGCATCGCATACATAGTTGAACATATAGCAGATGCAAACGGGATTGAAGCCACTTGGTTAATCTCTTTCTCTGTTTTAGGAGATTGAGATTTGTCCAAGACAACACCCTTTGTCATAGAGATGACTCCTTTCTTAGAGTTGCTCATGTTGATCCGTGCTATAATTTTGTCAAGGTATGTACTTTGACTAAGACCTAGAAGTCGCTTAAAATGATCAATGTGAATATTAACTCCCAGTATAAAAGCGGCTTCCCTAAGATCCTTCATAGCGAAACAAGACCATGTCTTAACTTCGTTAAGCATGGGTATGTTGTTTCCTATGATCAGTATATCGTCCACAATAAGATGAGGAAAGATATAGTGCTCCCAATTTCCTTTCTATAAACATAAGGCTCATCTTCATTTTGAGCAAAGCCAAATTCCTTGACTTTCTGGTCGAAGCGAACCTTCCACCTTAGAGATGCTTGTTTTTTTGGGTAAAGGGTTACCCCGGTGATATATGTATATATATCCACAAGAAACACAAGTTGTAAGGAGATTCTTTACTAGTTCATGCACAGGACAGACCCCATAGCAAAACCAAAAAAACATAACTAAACAAAAACCCAAGACAAAGCATAACCACCTAGAACAAATAGACTAGGAATAAACAAACACTACAAAGGCTACGTTGCTCCAATCAGCTCTCTAGCATGCTTCCCCAATCCCCACATAATCTTCAGCACTCTAGGAGTCATCTTACACTTCAAGCCACTTAGACTGTTTCGAACCACTTCCAAAATTAAAGAAGCCAAAACATCAGGAGGACGAGCATGATTGTTGAAGATTCTGTTGTTTCTCTCCTGCCACACATAATACGCAGCAGCATAGACCACCAGCTTATCCACAATAACCTGCACTGACTTTAGAGATTTTCCAATGTTCGAGATGCTTGTTTAAGTCCATGGATGGACTTATTCAGTTTGCAAACCCTATTTGGATATTTTGGATCGACAAAACCATCGGGTTGAACCATGTAGACATCCTCAGTGAGTTGTCCGTTCAGGAATGCGGTTTTGACATCCATTTGCTGTATCTCATAGTCATAGTATGCGGCTATGGCAAGTAATATCCTGATCGATTTGATCATGGCCACGGGTGAGAAGGTTTCTTCATAGTCAACCCCTTGGGTTTGAGTGAATCCCTTCGCTACAAGCCGTGCCTTATAGGTTTGGACATTTCCATGCATGTTAGTTTTTCTTTTAAGGATCCACTTGCTCCCTACTTCCCGAGAACCGTGGGGTAGCTCAATCAAGTCCTAGACTTGATTGTCACGCATGGAATCTCAGCGTTCATGGCTTCAAGCCATTTTTCAAATTCCAGATCTGACACAACAATTTTGTAATTTAGTAGGTTCGTCATTAGAATCTACTACTAACCAGACATCGGAAGCTTCTAGATGACCGAGGTATCTATCAGGTTCCTTACGTGTCCTTTCGCTTCTGCGAACGCTTGTGTTTGGGTCCGATGGTGCGACAACAACTTGTCGGTCAGACGTAGCGACTGTTTTAGGGTTTTGTGTTTCTCGAATTTCTTCAAGATCCACTGGATCACTATTGGTTCCTTTGTTGAGAAATTCTTTCTCGAGAAACTTACCCTTCCTCTTGCTGAAAACATAGTTTTCTTGAGGATGGTAAAAGTAATAACCGGTATTACCATAGTATCCGATGAAAACTACTTTTTCACCTTGAGGATCAAGCTTGTTATTAGATTCACAAGTGACATAAGCTTCACATCCCTATACCCTGAGGTATGATAACTTTGGAAGAGATCTATGCCATATCTCATGTGCGGTCTTGTCCAATTTCTTGGTCAGTGCCAGATTAATTAGGCGAGTGACAGTTAAGAGAGCATAACCCCAAAAGGAGTGGGACAAGTTGGTCCTACACATCATCGATAAAACTATGTTCAACAAGGTTCGATTTCTCATCTCACTCACACCATTTAACTGTGGTGTTCCTGAAGGAGTAGGTTGTGAAATGATTCCACATTCCTTAAGATGATTGAGGAATTTAGTGCTAAGATATTCACCTCCTCTATCCGATCGAAGTATTTAAGTAGTTCAACTTTTTTAATTTTCTACTTCTTTATGAAATTCCTTGAACAGTCAAAAGTTTCATGTTTGTGTTTCATCGGATAAACATAAGCATATCTGCTATAGTCATCTATGAAAGTCACGAAGTAGCGTTCACGATTTATCGTTTCGGTTCGAAAGGGTTCCACACACATCAATGTGTATCAATCCTAACAAACCTTCAGCCCGTTCACCAACATGGGTGAAGGGTGACTTGGTAAGTTTACCAGATAAACAAGATTCGCATTCGTAGAAGGAATCTACGTCAGTGGATTCAAGAATCCTAGCAGATTGTAGCTTCTTGATGCGAGCCTTGCTTATGTGACCAAGCCAATGATGCCAAAGAGATGAATCGTTACTCTCAACTTTGTTTCGTTTAGAAACATGATAGAGTTGGTCATTCATTTTAACATTTATCTCATATATGCCATGTCGAGGTCTGGCCTCGAAATAAAAGATATCGTTAAATTAGGTTAAAATGGTATTACCATCAAACTTGTACTTAAAACCTTGTTCAAATAAGGAATAGACAGAAATAATGTTTCTGGAAAAGCTAGGTGCATATAAACAGATAACTAAAGTAACTACTAGGCAAGAAATACATGTAAGAGAATATGTGCCGGTGGCCAAGATCAGGACTCTTTTCCCATCACCAACGATGAGCTCTATGCCGCCTTGTTCTATCTTCTTCCATTTCTCAAGCTCCTGCATAACTTAACAATGTGATAACCACATCCAGTATCAAATACCCATGTATTGGAGGAAACATTGAAAAGTTCAATAACGTGTATTGAAATACCTGATGAGGATCCCTTGCCGGAGTTTCTAGTCATCCTGATCTTAGCCAAATAAATGGGGCGGTTGCGTTTCCAGTGGCCCATTTTGTTGCATTCAAAGCATTGACGTTCCTGTGGAGGTGGCGCCAATGGTTTCTTGCCCTTGTTCTCTTTTTTACACTTATTCTTGGACTTGGATATCCCTGTATCAACAACTCACATTGGGAAACAATGTCATGACCTCCTCTATAGTCTGCGCCAAACAATTAATCGCATGAATATGATAATGCTCGGGCAAAGATCCAAGAACTACATCAAAGGCCATTCCATCTGGAATGGTGTAGCCGAGGTTGATGGGGCTCAAGTTGAGGAAGACTCCTAGAGTTTGTTGCATTCTTGATAACTAGGAGATTAGTGGTATCATTAGTGATGCAGATGGTGTGACGTAGTCCCTTGTTTTGTTTGTCTTCCTAATGTGTGTTAGGTGGTTGTTTTCTTCTGGTTTTGTCTTGTGTTTATTTTGTTTACATGTTCTGGGGCATGTCACAAGCATGAACTAGCAAGGGCTTTCCTTGTTACTTGTTCCTTTTTGCGGTATATATATAGAATCACCAGTGTAACCTTACCCAAAAAAAAATGGTGTAGCCGAGGTCCACCAGTCTGTTGCGATACGCTTTCATCATCATGACATGATCATAAGGTGAGGAATCGGGTGACATAGTGCAATTCACAAATTGTTGAAGTGCACCGCATCGCTCACTCCTTAGACTTAACTCAAAGAGATCTTTGAGTTTCCTAATGTTATCATAAGCTCCCATGTCGATAAAGTTGTACCGATAATCCTGTGTCATGCTAGATAACATAAGCTCGGTGGCGTCTTTAGAATCGTCAGTGTGCTTTTGGATTTTCATCCGCGAGCGATCGTTTAGCAAGTAAGACGGTATGCTCGGGATGGGTCGGTCAAGGACATAGAGCTTCTCGAAAAGCCTCAAGATGTTTCTGAGGAGGGTTTGCCATGACAGAAAGTTGGTCTCAGTGAACGGGTCGAGAGTTACCATAGAACTTAGTGAAATTGCGTTTTCATTAGCCTTCTGAAATAAGCAAAGTAATTTAATATTAGTATTTTTGGTGTAAAATATTTTCTCATTATAAATTGGTAAGATTTATTTTATAAGAAAATTAAGAATGCGATTAGACAAATTTACTTAAGACCGCCAAATGAGCCTCAGGAGCAAACTTGTGTAACCAAACTAACACTAGGTATCAATTGCGAAATCACAGTCACAACTCTCGGTATGAGGCGCATAATGCACCCGTTTGTATTTTGCGATACGTTTAGCCTCATCCATGCCCACCTTAATTGTGCACACTAATAGTGCAGTATTGAAATACTCCAACACTACAAATATGCACAAGTAAAGCGATGGTAGTCCCATTTGGTCAATGGGGCAGATAAGGTGTTGAAATACTCCAATGTATTCACCTTGGAAGGTATCCTAAACACCAAGTGTCGTGTTGAAATACTCCAACACTGATGCATCGGTAAATACGTTCCAAGTTTGACTTGATTTTGGACGGCATGACTATCATTTATTATTACCGGATAGGGATATTAAAATCAATTTTAATATTTGGTGATCGTTAGATACAAACGATAAACCTTATCATCACTCGGGACTATTATTTTAATAACCTATTAAGATAACTAAGCGTATGCGCGAATGATAAATTGTGTGTTAACAGCATAAGGACTTGGTCTTGCAAGAGTCATAATCGCAAGACCATTAGGGACATAAAATGTAAAAGCGAACAACCATATGGAAGGCAACTCAATGCATTCTCGGATCTGGTTCAGCTCTCACTGGCCTTCGGACTCCTTTTGACGAGTATTCAATCTTCAGGCTTGGTTTTACAAAATTCACATTTAATAAAACAGTAGTAAACCTAGCTCTAGTTACAACTTTTAAACCCGAAAACAGCGGGTCCACCAAAACCAAAATTAAAGTACATCTGGGCCAACAATTTGGGTCAATCAGAGAAAAACAACACGCCACAACACAATCATTCATTTCAAAATAAAGGGGTCGGCCGTAACACACAATTAAATTAAGACACGAATTAAAACAAATAATGGGTTATTTATCTAAAAGAGATACGGAGCGGGAAAACTTTTACAACGCAAATAATAAAAAACTTTTACAGGATCATATCACCATGTATGCGTAAATACAGAAAATAAATAAAACGTATATCTAAATTAGTCCAGTTAGATATACCTTGGCGAAATCCGAACATCCGCTCGAGACACCAGGATTCGATGAACTGGAGCTAGGTTGAACGGTAACACCAACTTAAATCTTTGAGTCAAATCTTCGACCACGAGCGAAGATGGTGGTGACTTCGGCAACGATGACGGTGATGACGAGCAAACTGGCAGCGGTGGCAAGAACGAAAGGACGTCACGTAACGTGACGTCTGAATCTGAGATCTGCGCGATGCGTGAAACCGGTATCGTCCCAAAGATGAGATCACAGGCGGCGCGTGGAGGCGGTGGAGGTAGGTTGGTGGCGGCGACGTAGAGCGACGCGGGCCACCCACTCGGTTTCACGGCGGTGGCGGTCGGAGCCGTAAACATAGGCTTCGGCAGCGTCGACAAAGCCAAGACCACCTTGCGGTGGTCGGTCGGTTCTTGATCGACGGTGTTGGCGGTAGCCGCAGTAGAGGCGGCAGCGGTTTTCTCCTCGACGGCTCGGGCACAAGCCGTGATCGTGGCGGGTGCCAGATGGCTAGCGGCAGTGACGATTCGAGGGCCCTTCGCGTTCATGGTGGCGGCGACGAGAGGTGGTGCTCCGGTCGCTGTAGACAGCGGAAGCCGAAAAAGAGAGGATAGGGGACGGCGACGAGGGGAGAGGAGGAGGGGGATTCAGATTTTGTTTTCTTGTCTCTACCATAATGATCCCTAATCCCCTTTTTAAAACCTCCACGGGCTTTTAACTAGTAAAAACCCAATCACGAGCCCATCGCATGCTAACCCGTTCATTATTAAATCGTTAATCTAGTAACAGTTAAATAATGTTCCATCATGACATCGTAAACCATTTTACGAATAGATTTTGTTTCGTTACATTAAATAATATTTAGTTATTTATTTTTTCGTTCAACTACTAATTATATAATAATTAGTATTTAGTTCGTTGACCACGGTGTAACTCTTACGGGTCATCATCGGGTCGGTTACATTAATTATCGGGTCAGGACACCTGATATCTAACATGTCTGACCTTATATTTTTAATCTTGTTACGAGTTTGATTTTCCACCAATGTTTTCTAGTCCCTAAACTTGATGAATACATCCGATTCGTGCTTAACAAGAATAACCAATACCCTTTTCGAATAATCATCAATGATGGATAAAAACTACTTTGATTCTCCCAATCGATTAACTCTAGCAGGCCCCCCATAAATTGTGTATGTAGTCTAACACTCTTTTAGATGTAAGCACCCCCCTTCCAAATCTTACCCTGTGAGCCTTCCCATATACACAGTGCTCATAAAAACTAAATTCAGTGCTATTTAACCCCTTGAATCTAACCTTCTTATTCATTTCAATCAATCTCGTGCCCACTTAATGCCCCATTCTATAGTGCCACTTAGTTGCATTATCCATGGGATCAGTTTTAACAAGATCTAGTGATTTAGGAATTACAGTTCCATCAAAAAGATATATATTGTTGCCGTTTCTGGTTCCTGTAACACTATCATATATCCATTAGCCACTATTGCTTCACTATGCTTTAATCTCACATGATATCCCTCATTCTCAAGTGTGCCTAGTAAAACTAAATTTCTAGATAGTTGTGGGATGTACCTTACATTGGTTAGCTTGAATTCTTAACCATTGCTGAGTCTCAAGATAACTATTCCATTACCTTTGATGGCACATTCTCTATCATATCCAAGATGTACCTCTCCAAGATTTTCAAACTTTAATGATAAAACAACTCCTTGTTTGGACACATATGATATGAACATCTTTAGTCCAGTATCCATTCATCCTTTACATCACCCTTAGTGACTACTAAAACGTCAGAACTTTCATATCCCTCTTGTGAACCTTCAGGGTAGGATAATCCACCACTTGAACCCTTGAAATTACCTGATTCTGTTAATACATAATTCCTGATCGTCATGTGAAGTATCGAATACAAGACGAAGATATGCAAGATAGCTGGGTCCGAACTCTTAGCAAACTTCGAGTTCGGACAGGTCCGAACAGGTCCGAACATGAGGTTCAGAACATCGAGTTTCAGCTTTATAAATAGCGTGTCATGTGTTGTATTCTGTAACGGTCTGAATGATCTTGGAGCTTTTTGTTATATCTCATATCTGTGTACTCTGTGGTCTCTGTGGTTAATATAAAGCTTCATTGTATTTACTCGTGTTTTTTACTCGTTTTACATTGATTTTGATACGACTAAGTAGACGATCTACCGCTCACGCATTTTCAAGTGGTATCAGAGCATTTGGTTTGTTCTACCAGTCGGAAATCATTGTTTTCGAAGCTTTGAATAAAAATTTTCACGTTTTTACGAAAATGAGTATTGTTTTTGAGTTCGTTTGATCTTCTCGATTGTGCTTTACGTGAAAAATCTTCTCCTAGATTGTTTCTCTTAAGTATATCTGAGTTCCTGTCAAAAATCTCGTTCAAAATCTCTCAAAATCGAGAAAATGGTGTCGAGTGAGTTGGAGTCCATTTAAGGTTCGGACTAAGCTGAAAATAATCGCTCCGAACTCCAGGTTCGGGCGAAGTTCAGTCATTTCTTGGTTCGGTGAGAGTTCGGACGACGTTCAGTAGTACTTCGGCTTAGGTTCGGTTAACGTTCGGCACAGTTTCGGTCCAAGTTCGGTTGATTCTTTCGAAGGTTAGGTTCGGAGGGAGTTCGGCTAGTTTGAGTTCGGATAAAGTTCGGCCTAAGTTCGGAGATAGTTCGGACGTGGTTCGGAACGAGTTCGGAACAGTAACAGAATTTTTAAAATGTCCGATTTTCAAGCGTTTGCGGCTATTCAAAATTCGGTTCAAGCAACGATGCAATCAATGATGAATTATGATAATGAAATTGAACAAGTCAGAAAGTTCTCAAATTAACCAGATTGGAAGATTATCATAGTTGGGTTAAAAGATTAGAAGCGTACGTTGACACAAATGACATTGATATGTGGTTGGCGTTTACTGAGCAATATGTTTATCCTAAAGATGAAACTGGTGAACCCATTCTCCAAAGAAAGGTGTCATCTGAACAAAAGAAAGCTTATCAAGCTGAAAAGAAGGCGTATGGTACTTTGACGATGGCTTTGCCCAAAGAGTTACTACATCAATTTTCCGGTAACTACACATCAAAGAGTTTGTGGGATGCATTGGAAAAGAGATGTGAAGGCAATGATCAATATAAGAAGAGTCGTCAAAAAGTTTTGAAGAAAGAATTTGATAGCATCAAGCATTATCAAAATGAATCAATTCCAAATTTGATTGCAAGCTTTGCTCACTTAATGAGTGAAATGCGTTTGGTGAGTCTTACAAAAGAAGAAGCAGATATGAAAGAAAAGATTTTGGAGGCTTTACTTGAGAATTGGGAGAATTATCTGATGATGATCACCTATGATAAAGAATATCCAGGATTATCTTTCAGTGATTTAATTCAAATAATTCAAACAAGGGATATGTTGATACCTGATATGTGCGTCGTGTGAAGTATCAAGCAAGATCAAGTCAAACTAGGTCTGGCCGAACTAGGTCCAAACCTGAAGTTCGGACTGGCCGAACCTGAGGTTCGGTCGAAGCTCGGTCAGCTAGTATATATAGAGGTTTGGTCTTTGTAATTGAGGGAATTCTGAGCGTGCAAGATCTGTTAAGTGTGTGTTTCTGAGTGTGTATTCTCTGAGTCTATTTCTGAGTGTTTACTGGTTGTAATTGTTCTTTGTTGATCAATAAATCAATCGGTTAATTACGTTTCGATGTCCGATTAGCTAGATCGAGTAGAGGATCCGATGCTCACACATTTTTAAGTGGTATCAGAGCTTTCTGGTTCACCCTACTGATCTGTGGTTGCTATTTTCGGATTTTTAAGCGTTTTTTCGTGTTTCTCGAGTTTGTTTTCGTGTTTTTCATCAATTCTATCGAGTGTTTGGTGTCAAAATTGTTCCTAAATCACTTTCTATTCGTTTTACTGATCCACAGTAACGAGTTTCGTCAAAATCAGTCATTTTTCGCGCGTTTTTGAAAAATGAGTTCGAAGTTCGGAGTTTCTTGATCAGGTTCGGAGTAACTGCTCCGAACTTGAAGTTCGGTCCATCTTCGGTGAGGGTTCGGAGTAGTCTTGGTGAGAGTTCGGTGTAAATTCGGACAAGGTTCGGGGTTCAGTCAAGGTTCGGAAATAGTTCGGTGCTAGATCGGAGTCTTTTAGGAGTTCGGTCGGTTGATTTTGACTCGGAGCAAGTTCGGACGAAGTTCGGAGGTTGGTTTTAGGTTCGGACAGAGTTCGGTGCTTGGTTATAAGTTCGGAGAGAGTTCAGCCGACATAATCTATTATTTTTTCGAACGATGTCGGAATTTCACGCGTTTGCTGCAATGCAAAGTGCCATGCAAACCATGCTGAATTTTGGCAATGAAATCGGAACAAGTCAGAAAGTTCCCAAATTGTTGAAGCTTGAAGATTACCAAAATAGGAAGAAACGATTTTCTGCTTACATAAGCACGACTGATATCGATTTATGGATCCCGCTCATGAAACTTTATCAACACCCAACTAATGCGGGAGATTTCAAAGAAGTTCATACCTTTGATCTTACTGAAAGAAAATCATATGAGCTTGAACAAAAAGCTTATGGTTATCTTACGATGGCATTACCTACTGAGTTGCTTCATCAATTTAGCACTTGCAAGAAATCTAAGCAATTGTGGGATGCTTTATTAGCGAGATGTGAGGGTAATGATGACTACAAGAAGAGTCGAAAGAAGGTTTTGAACAAAGAGTTTGATAATTTCCAGAATTATGACAATGAAAATATTACTGCTCTTGTTTCAAGGTTGTCACATTTAATTAGTGAGTTAAAGGTTGTTGGAATTGAGAAAACTGATGCGGATTTGAAAGAAAAGATTTTGGAAGCTTTGCTAGAGAAATGGGAAAATTATATTTTGCTACTCACACATGACAAGGACTATTCTACAATGACATTTCACGAGCTTACTGGAAAACTTCATGCTCGAGAAATGGAAATGTTAAATTCAAAGAAGTTAACTGCTACTTTGCAAAATCATGAATTGTATCATGGTGAGAATAGTGCAAGCATGAGTGCAAAGTCTAAGCCAAACCTGAATACAAATCAGAATACAACACTAAGTGTTGCGTTTATAGCTGGAGTTTCAGGAAATTCTGATAATAGTTCTTCAAGGGGTTGCAATTTCACACTTCCAAAATTTTCAAGTCATAATGCTTTTTCAGCTGAATCAACAGATGATTGTGCTAAAATGATTTCTGCATTGATTTCATCATCTTTTGGTTTGATTCTCAAGAATGTTGCTGATGCAAAGTTAACCAGCGAGGATCTTGATGCTCTTGATGATGATCAACTAACTGAATTGGATATATCTTGGCAATATGCTATGTTATGTCAAAGATCTAAGAGATTTTTTAAGAAACATGGAAGGAATCTTTCTGGTGATAAACTGGGATTTGACAAGTCAAAATTAAAGTGTTATAAGTGTTCACAGCTTGGACATTTTGCTAAAGATTGTCAACAAGCACATGCAAATAAGTCTGGTGTTCCTCAATCACCAAAGCCTGGTTTTACTCAACCATCTACTAGTAACACTAGCAAATCTACAGCTTTGACAGCATAACATGATGGTGTTTATGATTGGGGTCAACAATTTGGTTATGATTCATCAGCTTTGATTGTCACTCATGTTCAGTCAGATGATTCATATTCAGATACTAGTTCCGATACTAGTTCAATTCCAAGTTCTTATGAATCTGCTGAGAACTTGGAGAGTCTGATGAAAGAAAATGCTTTGTTGATGAATAAAGTTCAACAACTGACTGAGGCATTTGATGTGATTAATTCAGAGTTGAAGATTTCTAAAGACCATGAAAAGGAGTTGACATTGAAGAATGAGTGTTTGACTACTGAAATCAAAACATTAAATGAAGTTTTAAAAGTTTTGAAACAAGACAAAAAGGATGTTGAAACTGCAAAAGCTATGATTTGTGAAGAAAAAGATGAGTTGGTGTAAGAAGTGAAGAAATGGAAGGATGAAGCAGAGGATACTGCTACTGATTTTCAAAACTTGTTTGATAAGTCTAAAATCAAACTTGATTTGCTTACAAAGAATATTGAAGAATCAAATGCTCAAATCGAAGCCTATCAAATTGACATGGAAAAGTTATTGGATGAAAAGCGAGAGTTGGTTAGTGTTAACAAAGTTCAAGCAGCAAATTTGGAAATTTAGAAGCGCAATGAGAATAAATTGCAGAAGGAGCTACATGAATGGACTTGACAACCTTCGCATGCAAAAGTTTGAAACTCACAAAGTTGCAAAGCGATTGATTGCAAAAGAAAAGGAATTCGCTGAAGCTCAACAGCAAATTTCTGATCTTAAAATTCAAGTTCTTGATGCTAATCGATTACTCAACAATGTTTCAAATTCTCAAGTTTTCACAAGCTTCCTCGCTAATGATGAAAATTTTGAGAAGACGTTTGATAAGACTGCATCACCCCCTGCTCATAATAAAGAAGCTTTCAAAGATGTGAGAGAACAGGTTGATGCATTTGCTTATTCAAAGGTTTCATCATCTACTAGTGAGGATGAGAAAGTTGTGACGAAAAAGACGAACAGGAAGAATAAGAAAAAGAAGGAAAAGAAATCTACAGTTTCTCCTGCACCAAAGTTTGTATCTGGTTCATTTTCTACTGATAATGAGGAGTCAGTTACTTCTAGTGACAAGCTTCAGTCTCAACCTGAGTTTGATGAAAAGATCTTTTATGCTCAAAAGAATGTCACCGAAGTAAAAGCTGAATTTTCTCGATTAGCAAAGAATGGACATTGTTCATCTGAGGAGAAGATTTCTGGAAAGCATGAAGGATTGGGTTTTCACAGGATGCAAAACAAAGCTGAGAAGATTCCAGCATCATCATCTCAAGATTTGAAGAAATTAAAGATGAAGCAAGTGAAGAAGGAAGTTTTTCAAGCTGATAAAATTCAACCCGAGCGGTTTTACAAACTCAAGGGTTCGGATCAATTATTTTCTGACCAAGAATTTCCTCTTCATTGTGTTGATGCTCGGAAGATTGCTGAGGTTTTTGTGAAAGCTACCATTTCTTCTGAAAGTTCTCAATCTCGAAGCCCTACATCCAAATGGGTACATGATCACAGGCATCAGGTATATGATTCTCATTCTGATCATATTCGAGATATTCATGTGTGTTCTTCACAGGTACATCAAAGATGGGATAAAACGAAACGAATCTGTTATATTTGTCGTCGCCCAGGACATATGGCAAAGGATTATTCATCACCTGCTAATTCACCCCCAGGATTTCAAAAGAAATCGATTTTTGGTAAACCTGCCCACACAAAGTTCTTTGATGAACAAGGAAGAGTTTTTGATGACGTTAAACCTACATTCTTCCATAAACAAAAACGTTTTGTTCCAGTGTTTTCAAGGGTTCAAAGTGTAGGTTCATTATCACAGTCACCTGTGATTGTTTCATCAAAAACTGAACTACCAAAACAACAGCAATGGAAACCTAAGATGGTTTCTAAACAAAACAAGGACACTGGTCGACCAGAAGCGATTCGCTTCGGGTCATTTTTGGACTAATTAGTTTGACCAGTGTGCAGGTAATTCTAGAAGACCTATCGACGATTGCAAAGTTGTTGATGAAGGAGTATTTTTCTTAATTTAAATTTTCATGATAAATCTTTCTAACCTGCAAATTTTCTGAATTCTAAATCTGCAAATTATCCGTGTTGATTGATCATTTTTCTTTGTTTACAAGTTTTTCTCAAAAAATACCAAAAATAGAGTCTTGTTTTTGTGTAAAATGAAAATCCAAAAATAGTGTTTTCATTTTAAGGGGGAGAATTGTAAGTAAGGGGGAGTAATTGAGAACGTCACTATGCATGTTATGGGGAGAAAGTGAATACATGCCAAATATATAAAATTGTGAGAAATTGATCAGTGGGAAATGATGGTACATTGGCTTATGTATCTGACTCATGAATAGAGTAGATGAAAGGGCCATAAGATCATTGTTTGATATGCTTGGTAGGCTCGGCAAATCAGGAAGTATTCAGTTGCGATATACACTAAATACTAATGCTTGACCATGTGGATAACATCTTGATGCATATTTGATGACACAAAAAGAAACATAAGTGTGAAAGTCAAAATGAGAAGTCACTGTGTATACATGTGTTCATTTTGCAAAGATTTAAACTTGTTTAATTTTCTTTATTATTTTGTCAAACGATCGGACTTTCTCCGCGTATCGAAAGATCGACCTGATCGTTGTTCGTTTGACGTGCTGCTTTATTTTCTTTGGTGTTTCGTATAACTCATCGGACTTTCTCTGCGTGTACGGGAGTACCGACCTGATTGTTGTTGGGTTATACAATTTCAACTTGTTTGATTTTCTTATTTTGTTAAATCTGAGGCCTTATCTGCGTATCGAAAGATCGACCTTAAGGTAGACGATTTAACGTTCTTATTTCTTTTTGCATGGAACACAGTTGACGATATCATGAAAATATTATGCATTGTGAAAAATCACAAGTGTTATCACACAAGAAGAAAAGGAAAGAAAAACTGAAAATGTCTGATTATGTCTGATAGTGTGGGATACACTGGTCAAAGCAAATTTATTCAATATCTTAACATATCCAGATGTTACGAGTATGATTCTGCCTGAGTTTAAGTTAGACAAATTATACCAGCAATCAGCATGACTTATGTGCTTCGATTAGTTAAAATTGAAGTGTAGTTCAGTGCGTTATGTTCAATATGATCCCATATAGTGATCTTTCTCATACTAGAGATAGTGTTTGATTCTGTATTGCAATTTCATTTCATTTCAGAAAAGATCAAAAGATTTTCGGTGTGTTTTAGCATAAACTTTGAAAAACCAAAAAGATTTTGTTTCTGCTTTTTTTTTATATTTGCGCCAAGATTATTTAAATGTTTGAGCAGGTTACTATGTGCAAGATATCACAACTTCAAGTCTTCTGAAGCTGTTGATAAACGACCAGAGATACACGAGAGATCATCAAAGTATTCAAGATCAAGTTACGATTGAGTTGAGGAGGAGTTTGTTTAAAGACTTATTTCTTTGGACGAACGGATTCTACACTTGAGGGGGAGCTTGGTTGAAGATACAAAGTTGACGATATTGAAGAGATACTGCACACGACGAGGGGGAGTTTGTTGATACCTGATATGTGCGTCATGTGAATTATCAAGCAAGATCAAGATCAAGTCAAACTAGGTCTAGCCGAACTAGGTCCGAACCTGAAGTTCGGACTGGCCGAACCTGAGGTTCGGCCGAAGCTCGGTCAGCTAGTATTTATAGAGGTTTGGTCTTTGTAATTGAGGGAGTTCTGAGCGTGCAAGATCTGTTAAGTGTGTGTTTCTGAGTGTGTATTCTCTGAGTCTATTTCTGAGTGTTTACTGGTTGTAATTGTTCTTCGTTGATCAATAAATCAATTGGTTAATTACGTTTCGATGTCCGACTAGCTAGATCGAGTAGACGATCCGATGCTCACGCATTTTTAGGATATGGAGTTGATGGTGAACAAATCACTTCCTGCACAAGTTCACAATCCTACTGTGTATTTGGGTGATAATGATTCTACCATGAATGCTGGAAAATCTAATATTCTTAATTCTGCACCTTCTACAACATTTATTGCAGGTAAATATGAATCTTCAAGTTTTTATGCTGGTTGTAATGTTTCTGTTCTGAGTTTTTCAACTCAACATGCTTTGTCTGCTTAAACTACCAATGATTATAATGCTTTAATGTCTGCATTGGTATCTTCATATTTCGGAGTTAATACTGGTGCTGTTAATAATGCTGAGTTGACCAATGAAGATTACGATCAGATAGATTATGATCATTTGGAAGAGATGGATTTAAACTGGCAATATGCTATGTAAGTTCGAAGAACGAAGAAAGTTTTCAATAGAACTGGCAAGAAAAGACTGAATCAAGATGGGAAGATTGGTTTGGACAAATCTAAGGTGAAATGTTTTAAGTGTTCGGCATATGGTCACTTTGCAAGAGAATGTCCAAGTTCAACTGAAAGTAAATTGAAATCTGGTCAACATGCTCATGTGGTTTTTCATTCACAAAATGAAGCTTCCAAGGTTGAAGAAAAGAAATCTGTTTCTTTTGCTGACAACTTGCCAAACACATTTTGGCATCCAAATGAATTTGCCTGGAATACAGATTCTGAGGCTACAATGAAACATGCTCAATTTACAATTGCTTTGACTGCTCGTCATGATGATGATGATAGCATTCTAACTGATTGTGATTCCAATTCGACAATATCAATGATTAAAGAAGTTAAAGTCGAAGAATCAAGATGTCTTGAATGTTTAAGGCTGAGTAAGAAGATTGCAAGTTTTGAGAAAAGGTCTAAATTGTCAACTGAAGAGATTGTTGTTCTCAAGCAAGAATTGGATGATTTTAAAAAGAAGTATTATAAATTGGTTCATGTTCATGAAGATATTTTGAAAAAAAAGACTCAAATGGCTGAAGAATGTGAGAAAGCCAAAGCTGAAGCATTAGACATTGCTCAAGATTTTGAGAATTTGTTTGAAAAGAGTTATCCGGTTCAACAAAAGTATGAAAAGGCTAATGCTCTTGTGATTGAGTCAGCGGCTACGATTGAGAAACTTCAAAACAAGATTTCTATGCTTCAAGATGAAAATGTTCTTTATCGAGATAAAAATGAAGTCTTGACAAAAGATGTTGAAATTTACGAGAAGAAAAGAGAAGGTGTTCTTGAAGAATTATTTGCTGAATGTGAGATCAGGAAACTACAAGCTTATGAATATGATGATCTCAATGCAAAATTCATCAAGTCACAAAAGGAGGTGTCTGAGGCTCAAAAGAAAATTAATGAATTACAGTTGGAAATTTTGGAGTTAAAACGGCAAGTAAAGAATTGCAATTTGTCACCAACATTGCTGAATTTCTTATACAAGAAGGATATGAGTGATGATAGTTCTAAAAAGGATGATATTCACTTGGTACCCCAACCAGTGGATTTATCTGAGGTCACATCTGCTCTGCTTGATCCTAAAGATGAATTGCATGTTTATTCGAAATTTGCCACTCCACCCTAGAAGAAGAAATCAAAGTCTAAGATGAAAGAAAAGCCTTTGGGTGATGCTCCAAAATTTACCTCAAAGTCTGTTTTTCTGGAGAATGAAAAGGTGTTTGATAAGGTTGCTTCAAGTTCTTCGTCTGGAACCGAAGAAGAAAAAGTTTTGGTTGAGAAGAACAAGCTGAAAGATATCAAAGCAAAATTCACTAGAGAAGCCAAGGAGAGAGAAGCTTCTGGTTCTTCTTCAAGTTCTTCAAAGACCCCAGGTTCTAAGCACAAAGGCTTGGGTTATGAGGTCAAAGACACACCGGTTCAGGTCAAGAAGCCAGAAAATGCAAAGCAGAATTCAAAATTTAAAATTCCAAAGAAATCACCTCTTAAGAAAGATTCTTATTATTCTGGAAGGTCATCATCTTCAAGGAGTCCATCTCCTAGGTATGATTCTTCTAATGGTTTCTTTGATACTTTTGATTCTGAACATTCATATGGTTTTCAAAACTCAAAGAACTTTTCAAACATTTTTTGAGAACGACTTTGTTATGCATGTCGTCAACCAGGACATCTTGCTGTTGATTGTCCGATGACTGCATATATCCGCAACACTGCCAAATATGTGGATAACAAAGGTCAAACTTTTTATGAACTATGGTCTCCAAAGATCCAATCAACTTGAAAGTCGTCATGGTCTAAACCAACTACGCCGGTTGAATCTGATTCTGGTCTTGATCAAAAATCGAAAATTTTACAAATATGGAAACAAAAGTTGTTTCCAAGGCTAACAATGACTATGTGGAAGACACCGGGCGACCCGACGCTGTTGAATAGGGATGATCCCAAAGTGACTAATTGGGGTCAGCAGGTATTTCAGGAAGTCCTGTCGGTGATTGAGAAATTGCTGATTGTGAAATAATCTGTGATAATTTAAATTGAATTTCCACATCAATTATGTTTTCAAAATGCTACAATGGCAAGTATTCGTGTTGGTTGATCATTTTTTTTTTTGTTTTTCACTTCGTCTCATTTTGAGGGGGAGTTTGTGTTTGCAAAAATACAAAAATAGTGTGTTGTTTTTCAAAATGTTAAAACTGAAAATCAATAAATAGAGTTGTCATTTTTAGGGGGAGAAATTTAAAAAAGACAAAAACATTGAAAAATGCAAAAATCCAAAAACATTGAAAAATGAGAAATTGTATCCGACATGATTGGGAAATGATGGTACATTGGCTTACATCATCTGATTCATGGATAAAATAGATGAAAAAGTCATAAGACCATTTGATCGATGTGTAAGGCAGGCTCGGCAAATCAGAAAGTATTCATATGTGATATATACTAAATCTGATGCTTGACCTAGTGGACAATCTTGATGCATATCTCATGATATATCAAGAACAAGATATGTGAAAAATAAAATGAGAAGTCACTGTGTATACATGTGTTCATTTGCAAAGATTTAAACTTGTTTGATTTTCTTTATTTTGTTAAACGATCGAACTTTCTCTGTGTGCTCACAAGGCCGACCTGATCGTTGTTCGTTTGACGTTCTGCTTTATTTTCATTGGTGTTTCGTATAACTCATTGGACTTTCTCTACGTGTCCACAAGACCGACCTATATGTAGTTGAGTTATACAATTTCAACTTGTTTTATTTTCTTATTTTGTTAAATCTGAGGCCTTATCTGCGTATCGAAAGATCGACCTTAAGGTAGACGATTTAAAGTTCTTATTTCTTTTTGCATGGAACACAGTTGACTATATCATGAATATAATCATTATGTGATAAATCACAAATGAAATCACAAAAATGTGATAAGCAAAGCATATCTATGTCTGATAGTGTGGGGTACACTGGCAATGCAAATATAATCAATACCTTAACATATCCAGATGTTATGAGTATGATTCTGCCTGAGTTCAAAGTTGGACAAATTATATCTGCAATCGATATGGCTTATGTGCTACAATAATCGAAATTTAAGTGTAGTTCAGCATGTTATGTTCAATATGATCCCAAGTCGTGATCTTTCTCACAAAAGACAAAAATAGTGTCTGATTTTGTATTGCATTTACATTTCATATCAGAAAATATTAAAAAGATTTTAGGTGTGTTTTGATATAAAGTTTCTAAAAGCCAAAAATATTTTGTTTCTTATTTGTTTTTGATTGACCAACACGGATTACGAAATCAAATTTCAAAATCAAAATATCTTGGAGTCTCGAAGAGACGTTTTGCGCCAAGATTATATATGTTGGCAGGTTTCTAAGTGGAAAGAGAACATCACAACTTCAAGTGTTCTGAAGATTGTTGATAAAGAGATTACACATGATGTAATATCAAGTATTCAAGATTGAACTCATTGTCAAAGAAGAGGGAGAGTTTGATTGAAGATACAAGATACACGTTTTAAGTGGAAAGATGATACTGCACATGTCGAGGGGGAGTTTGTTGATACATGATTCCTAATCGTCATGTGAAGTATCGAATACAAGACGAAGATATGCAAGATAGCTGTGGTCCAAACTCTTGGCGAACTCCGAGTTCGGACTGGTCCGAACAGGTCCGACCTTGAGGTTCGGAAAACATTGAGTTTCAGCTTTATAAATAGCGTGTCATGTGTTGTATTCTGTAACGGTCTGAATGATCTTAGAGCTTTTTGTCATATCTCATATATGTGTACTCTGTGGTTAATACAAAGCTTCATTGTATTACTCCTCGTGTTTTTTACTCGTTTTACATTGATTTCGATACGACTAAGTAGACGATCTACCGCTCATGCATTTTTAGATTCTCCCTTATTCTTTCTTCTTTCCGGGCATTTTCTTTTCAGATGGTTTTTTTTTTTCAGAACCACACACATAACACTTTCTTTTAAATTTTGTTTTAGACTTTTTTTTGGGTGAAGGATTACCCCGGTGCTTTTGTATATATATACTGCAAAGAAAACCAAGTAGTAAGGAGGATCCCTACTAGTTCATGCACAGGACAGGCCCCATAGCATGGAAAAAACAAAGAACAACCAAACAAGCATCCAAAACAAAACATGACCACCTAGCAAACCACAACTAGGAATAAACAAAACACTCGACAGCTACGTTACTCCAATCAGCCCTCTAGCATGCTTCCCTACATCCCATAGCTCCATAATCTTCATCACTCTAGATGTTATCCAGCAATTTAAACCACTCAGTGTATTTCGGACAACTTCCAAAATCAAAGAAGCCAAAACATCAGGAGGTCTAGTATGATTGTTGAAAATCCTGTTATTCCTCTCCTGCCATGCATAATAAGCAGCAGCATGGACCACCAATTTGTCCATAATAACCTGCATCGATTTAAGTGACTTTCGAATAAAAAAATTAGAGATGTCATCCCACGACTCAGGAACACCAGCCAAGCTAGTATTGGTACGCACCAATCTCCAAACGTTAGCAGCGTAAGTGCATTGAAAGAACAAATGGTCATGCGAGTTACTGTTGGCGTAACACAAGAGGCAACACATCATGTTCATGTTCTTACGTCTCGAAAATTCCCAACCCAGGATTTTATCTTGAGTGAGTAATTTCTTCCTCATAATCAACCAAATAATGAAAGCATGACGAGGGATACATTGAGCAAACCAAAAAAAGTTAACCCACGGGACAACATGATCAGGGTAACGAACCGAGTCCCACACCCTCGTAGAAGAAAACTCCCCCAACCGATCATTAGATTTCCAACACAAGCTGTCCGTAGCAGAATTCAACACCATCTGAGAAATATTATTAAGAATGGGAAACGAATCAAGCCAATCCGGGGGCCAGTTCCACCCATTTGGCCCAAACAAATCCGTAACCTTAGTCGACGAAGAGAAGCCCGCAGCATAGATGGTTCGAGAGGAGATAAACTGACACAATGGACCAGATTCGGTCCATTTGTCAAACTAAGCAGAAGTATATCTACCATAGTCCACCACAGACCAAATAAAATGATGAAGGAGAGGCCGGATTGACATAATCTTCCTCTAACTCCAACAACAAGATGAAGGACACTTGCACACCCAGAAGTTGCCATTTTTAATCCTGTAAGCAAAGACCCTCGAAACCCAAAGAGACCTACGCTTCGAGACCAAACTCCAAGCATGAGACGCCATGAGGGCCTTATTTATATCCGTAATTCTTCTAATTCCAAGGCCTCCTTCAGACTTAGGAAGACAAACCTGTTTCCAGGCAACCTTAGCCATACCCTTTTTGAACGTACCCTGGCACCACAAAAAATCCCTCATCGCCTTATCCAGCTTCTTCACCGTACGAGTAAGGAGAATAAACATAGAGGACCAGTATATATGCATCGAAGACAAAACTGAGATAATAAGTTGGACCCTGCCCGCAAAGGACAGAAACCTATTCTTCCAACTAGCAATCCGATTCCCCAGGCTCTCCACAAGGATGGCACAATCCTTAGATAACAATCTAGAGGAAATCAACGGCACCCCCAGATAGCGGACAGGGAGGACCCCCTCCCCCATATTCATAACAGAAAGAATACCCTCGTTGATAAGGTGAGGCACATTACAGAAGTATACAATACTTTTATGGGGATTAGGGATCAGCCCCGACACCCTAGAGAAGCTAGAAAGCGCTTGATAAATAGTCAATGCAGAGTTAACATCGGCCCTAGCAAAAATAAATAAGTCATCAGCAAAACATAAGTTAATAATCTTCATCTTTTCGCATCTGTTGTGGAATCTAAAGGACGAATCCACCCAAATAGACTGCTGAAAGATACGAGTAAGGACCTCCATAACCAACGTAAACAAATACGGAGACAAGGGATCACCTTGCCAGAGGCCCCTCCTACCACGAAAATACCCATAAAGGTTGCCATTAACACAGATAGAATAAGAAGGAGTGGACACACATAACGTAATTCACTTTACCATCGCATCATGGAAGCCAAACCCCAGCAAAATATCCTCCAGAAATCGCCAATCAACAGTGTCATATGCTTTCTGAATATCAATTTTGAAAGCACTACGAGGAGGACCCCTATCTATGTGATAATTATGCATAAGCTCTTGAGTAAGAAGTATATTGTCAGAGATCCTCATACCCGGAATAAGCGCCGATTGATTAATATCAACAATCTTATCAAGATCTCCCTTCAACCGGTCTGCAATAATCTTACTGATGCATTTGTAGATCACATTACAGCATGAGATGGGCCTATAGTCAGTAACCTTCTGCGGGGTGTCCAGCTTAGGAACAAGAGCAATAATAGTGTGGTTCATTTCAGTAAGCAATTTACCTTTTTCAAAGAAATCTCTAATAGCAAGACAGACATCATTACCAACAACATGCCACACTTTTTTGAAAAAAGCGCTAGTAAAACCATCCGGGCCCGGAGCTTTATTATCATTCATAGAGAACATGGTAGCCTTTATCTCACTATCAAGCACTGGACATATCATCCCATCCGACACATGCTGATCAAGCCGTTTATCAAAGAGGTCAGGTGAGACAACCTGATCTGTGTTGCCCAGCTTCCCAAGGAAATCCACGTAATGCGTAACAAAGGCATGCGGAACAGCCTCATTCTAATGGCGGGACCCTTGGTTGTCACAAATAGTATTTATACGACTTTGATGTGTTCTGGCTTTCAATGAAGCAAGAAAAATGCAGTATTCGAGTCCCCCGTAGCAAGCCAATGCACTTTCGATTTTTGCTTAAGGAATGATTCCTCATCAAGAGAGGCAGAAATGAAATCCTCGAGGCACCTACTTTCCTCTTCCCTCAAACGAGAATCCAAAGGATTGCTATCCATGGCTCTTTGGGCCTCCTCAAGTCATTTTCTAAGAGCCGCAACCTTTTCATGAAGATTCCCTTGTTTGAACAAGAGCTTCCTAAGAGAAGGTTTCATTAGTTTAAGTTTTTTGACAACTTGAAATTGTCGGACCCCATTAACATTCGTGCTCCAAATATGCTCCACCATAGGTAAAAATTCAGATGTAGCCATGAGAAAGT
Organism: Deinandra increscens subsp. villosa; assembly: GCA_039602395.1. NCBI lineage: Eukaryota > Viridiplantae > Streptophyta > Magnoliopsida > Asterales > Asteraceae > Deinandra > Deinandra increscens. The sequence continues at coordinate 40,388,040 of JBCNJP010000025.1, forward strand.
TAGCAAACTTGAAAGGCTTCGGTTTAGCTTTAGTCCGAGACATTAAGTGAAACACACATGGATAATGATCTGAAATCCCATAAGGCTGAAATATAGCAGAGGATGTCGGAAAAAGATCCGTAAAAGCCAAATTACCCATCACTCTATCAATCTTCTTGAGAATTCCCCCACCCGTTTTAGGTTTTTGATTCCAAGTGAAGAGAAGGCTTGAACTGTTGATGTCAAGCAACTCCACCTCATTAATACAATCTTTAAATTCTTGCATCCCAATGTCAACTCCAGACGTGCTCATAACCTTATCCTCCATGTGGAGGGCCGAGTTAAAATCACCCATAACAACCCAAGCCTTATCTTTAACAAACGCTTTATGCAGTTTTAGATCATCCCAAAGCTTCCTCCTTTTCACATAATAGTTGTCAGCATAAATCATAGAATATAAAAAACTCTTGTTGGATTTTTTACAGATAACCTGAACATGCATCACTTGATCAGTTTGGGAAATGACCATAACTTTGAGACTAGCCGAATCCCATCCCAAGATGATTCTCATACCCTTGCTACAAACACTCCCGTTAGACGTCCTATCCCAGCCCATAAAAAAACCTTTACAAACTTTATAAAGCTTACCAACATTAACATGGGACTCAAGAATAGCACACATACTCAACTAATCAGCCTTCACCACCTGACGAACCTCTTTTTGCTTTAAGGGCCGGTTTAACCCCCTAACATTCCAGGAAGCTAGACTATACATTGGTAACCTTTTCGGAAGGAGTGCTTACCCCTTTAGTCATTTTTCTGGTTCCAGCAACCATGAATTCCTCCGTCTCATTATAAACCTCTTCCACCTCATCGTCCTCGTCATTTAAACTCGGATATTCAGTCCTCTTGTACCCCAAAGAAGATGAACTAGCCTCACTTTCCCCTTGATTATTCCTTGTATTATTACCCAGGAGATCCTCCGTTTCCGCCAAAACTTGAAACTGGTTCGAGGTAGTGAAGCCCACCTCCTTGTCATGAGTATTTTTATTAGTAGTTTTCTTAGGAACAGGACGATACTCAAATTTATGTTTCAACTTCGTAGGACCATTAGTAGGTTTACAAGCAACATGTTTTCCTTTTGGTTTAACAAAACCCTCTTCATCCACCTTTTGTGTAGTCGGCATCCGTTTGTGCTTAGGACATTCATTAGCTTTATGCCCAAACACACAACAATGGTGGCACCTAGGGGGTTTCCATTCATACTCAACTTCCACCGTCTCCATAATATATCGATCCTCATCAAGGTCTGGAATAACAATAGTGATCTTCTCTAAGAAGTCCTGGTCCGCCGAGATTTCTATCAATGCCCTCGCATAGCTACTCTTAACAGATGCAACTTTACCCGATCAATGAATGAAACAGATTGGTATACGCTAGGAAAAAGTCGACTATGGAATCCGGAAAACCCTAATCACGATTATACAGTAATCACAAAAAGAAAGGAAACGAACACCAAATCACGCTGTAAATACTTGCTAACAGTACTCGTATCCCACCAATTTCTCAGCCAGTTCGATCACAGGGTGTTACACAATATTCGAAAGAGTTAAGGTTGGAAAATCACAAACCCTAATCCGAAGAATATCGCTAACACAACTCGTACCAAAACCGGCGATTAAAGGTGATGATCACAGGACTGGAAGAATCAATCAGAAAACGATTCTACGAAGGAACACTAGAAATCACCAATGTCGCCCAGAGAAAAACTAATATTTATATGTTTTAACTCATTAGCTATTCGTTCGCCAATCTTCACTAACTCAATCCCTTTAATGATATCTGGTTACTCCTTCCTCTTACAAACAGTCCATTCCCTCCATCATTATTCTCTTCAGTCTTCTTCTTTAGCTCTCTTGATTTTAAGGCAGCCAATACTTCCTCTATGGATAATGTATCCCTTCTGTACACTACAGTGCCAAAAAAGTTTTCATATGCTTGTGGTAATGAAGACAAGAACAGAATGTCTTGATCTTAATATTCAATTACAATAATATTCTCCAAATCAAGAATCAACTTATTGAATTCATCAGACAAATCAGTGATTTATGTACTTGCTGCAATTTGGAATGTGTATAACCTTTTCTTAAGGTATAATCGATTTTTGACGGACTTTCATTCATATATAATGACTCAAGCGTAAACCATATTGCAGCAACCGTTGTCTCCTTCGATACTTCTCTTTGCACCCTGCCACCGAGACTAAGAACGGTTACATTGTGTGCCTTAGCAAGCATAATCTTCCATCTTCATCTTCTACTCTTTCTGGTTTATTGGTTTCTATGAGAAGAACATCAACGACTCCCTGATAGACAAGAAGAGTGCGCATCTTTAATCTCCACAGTCCAAAGTCGTTTATGTCGTTAAGTTTCTCGATGTCAAACTTAGTTGTCACCATGGCTCCACCTCAAACTAAACTCCGATCATTGTCTTCCTCAATTTCTTAAAACGAGCTACCAATTGTGAAACGAATTTGAAAAAATTATAGCCACATGCTTTATTAATCTCAAAAACACTGATTACAATCTATTCGAAAACAAGAATACAATGAACAATGAAAGGAAATTCTAATCTAATCACCTAAATAAAAAATGCCTAATTTCTGTTGATCGAAGCTTATGGTAGTTGCGAGTAATGACCTGAAACAATAAAGTTTCAATTGACCCCCTGAAGTTTGAGCTAACCAACAGAATTAGCCCAAAACTTTGTAACGGCTATAATCCTTCTTTATTTAAGTCACCCGGTTAGACTCACGTTCGAATCTTCTATGCAACATTCTCACTAATATATATAAATGGTCAAATCATAGTTTAACAACCGTTTACAGTCTGCACTTATTTAGCCATTAAATACAAATGTTGAAATATTTTAATAATAACCACTTATATGACTTTTCTTGATCATCTCGGTAAGTTTAACTCTAACAAGTCCAATAATCTTATACCACTTCCGAATCCTTTAATAGTTGTAATACTTCATTCATAACCAAATTAACACTGAGACTTCTTTTTGAACCTTATGTTGTACAATCTAATGTTGGTAAGTCATTATAGACTTTTATCGCATAGTTGACTTTTATCGCATAGTTGACTTTTGATAGATCAACATGACTATGTATACTATGTGATTCATGAGTATAAGCTTATGTACGTTTATTTGTACTTTACAGGAAGAGTTATGACATTATGTATGAAAAAACGACGTGGACGATCAAGTTCGAGCTAAATATGGTGAACAAGAATGGAACTTACAAATTGAGATTGGCTCTAGCATCAGCACAATTATCAGATTTGCAGGTATATTTACAAATAGTTTTTAATCAGTCTAGTTTTTAAAGAAATATAAAAAAATTATTGTACAAAATGAACTTATGAGTCAAATACAAAACCTCTATAAAATTCCGGTGTCCCAACTTAATCCGACAAAACATTTCACTAAGCTGACTCAATTTGGCAAAGAAAATTCAATGACCGGTCTGAAAATAATTTCTCTTGATATATATTCGAACACTAAAATTTTCGACACCAACGTAAAAGTTTTCGGGTCCGCCACTATCATGGAAATGAAATCGACATACAGAAAATGCTGAAATTTCCCACAAATATTTTTTTTCAGGTTAGCAACAAAGCAGAAACCTAATATTAGCGACCCAAATTCAAAAAATATAAATAAACATATCTCCCATAAAATTATCGGAAAATTAAAAAAAACAAAGTAACATAATATAAAAAGTTTTGTCATCCTTGCTAGTCCATTTTTTATAAAATGGCATCCGTTAATTTTTTTTTTTATCTAAAACACTAAAAAATTCACAAATAAAAATTATATATGTCAGACATTCGTCTTGAAGTTGATTTCCAACAAGGACTTTTCCAACAAATTTTATTTTTCAAAAACTTGTCGCAAATTCTCGTTTCAAACAAATTTCGACAAAAAGTTTGTCAAAATCTTTTAGTTTTCTAGATTTTATAAGATTGAATAACGACCTGTTCATAGTCAACCCGCAAAAACCTTTTTCGAAAAAAAGTTAAAAACCCATATGCAATTTCTTTCTGCATAATTTACATCAAGATTCTAACCAGTTTCTTAATTCTTAGGTTCGAGTTAACGATCCAAACACCGATTCTACGTTGTTTTGTACTGGAATAATCGGAGGAGACAATGCAATTGCAAGGCATGGAATACATGGGTTATACTGGTTATTCAACATCGACATACCTACAAAGCTTCTAAACCTTGATGGCGAAAACGCGATTTATTTGACAAAAATAAATGAAGGAATCATATTCCCAGGAGGAATAATGTATGATTATATTCGTTTAGAAGGACCACCTCCTTCTTCTTCTTGATTTAAGTGTGTATTGTCGTTCAAATCTATAACGCCTGAAGATTATAAACCGATAATGTATGCGACAGTGACGAATACCTAAACTTTTCATATAGTTGAAATTATGTCGGGTCAAACTGAGTCTGGTTAGAAAACTTATGGGTCGAGTCCTGCATGGTCCAATTTTAAAGCCTAAACTAATTTCTTTATACATTCAAACATGTTAGAGGTGGTTGGAACATCATGTTTTTTTTTCCTTCATGTAAATAAAATTATAAAGTGACGGATGAATTCAATTATGAGGTATTTTAAAATTATGAAACCGTCTAAACTAGTTATCGGTTGGTTTAACAATCGTAATGACTCTTTGTTTACGATTTCAAACCGTATAAAACCATTCTGGACAATAAGATATAAATATTTTCTATGTAAAAAATATTAATATTACCTAGACTTATTTATTTACATTTTATATTTGGTTTAGTAAAGTAAAACTTGAAGAGGATAGATTCGAATCTGGCCCGTTAAATCCTACGCGGGTCTTCTTGACCCGTAAGACTTCTTATGACCTCATGGTGGTTCCGAGCAAATCCCGTGGGGCCCACAGAACAGTCAGGCATTAATATCCCTATGAAATCTGTTATCGCACGCGTCGCCATCTAGTAGGATCTGAAAACTTCATCTAATCTAGACCCTTTATTCATAACGGTTTCTAGATGACTCACGCGCGCCCACGTGCAGTGTATGTGACATTCTCCAATGCAACCCTAAGTATAAATACTTAGAGTTGCAAATGTATTTATTAATGTTCACGTTTTCACCTGCAATAACTACGACCACTGATTCTCACGTCGGAGGGTCGTCGCATGACACCCTTCTCTGCCCTACATTGGCTCTAACGCGCTGTTACGTGTGCATGCCTTGATTTTGATCACATTACAGTTACTTGTTCGGCCCTATCTAGATATTTGAGTTGAGTTTATTTGATCTAGATCACCTTTTCGGCCCATTTCTAGATTTGGTTCAAACATTGGTGCCATCCTCATCATTTTATGGTGAATACTCTTATTCATCTTCATCAATTCATTCTCTGATGTCTGATCAAGACCCTCGTTCCTCCAATGCTATAGTACCTCGTTCCTCCTCATTCACAAAACACCTCCGGTGATCAGTTGTCTGACTCTGTTTTACCATCCCTCACAGAAAACACAAATCCTTTTCAACCTGATGATTCAAACACTACCGATGATAATGATATCGTACCATCAGTGCCATCCAGTAAACCAGAATTGTTTTGCTATCATTTATGCAGCAAACGCAATATGCTACCTATTTCACACCCACTACATGGGTCTTTGCCTCCATACAGCCATCAACGCCGATACCAACATTTGCAAAATGGGAAGAGAAACAGAAGCAGAAACAAGAGTACGGGAGGTATTATAAGGAGCTCCAACATATGAGCGCTCACTCACATCTAACATATGAGCCTGTTACACCATTAGCGGCACCACGCATGCAACTGCATATTCAATTTGATTTCTCCTAGCCGGAATCACTAGGTACCCATCTCTATCCCATTTTTCTACTGCACAGTTTACAAATTTTGGTGTTGGCGTTGGTTCTAATGCGCGTCAAGGGGGTCGGTAAATTATTCAAAACCTTATCAACCAGCCGCGCTTATCTCAGGGTCTACATTTATTCCGGAGATTGCACAAGTGAATTCCCATCAAAGCTAAAAATGCCCTATGTAGTAGGCAAATATGATGGTCTCTCTGATCCTAATGATCATTTTTATACGTTTTTCAGTGCGGACAGAGTTGGAAGTTGGTCTATACCGGATTGTTGCCATATGTTCATACAGACATTAATTGGCCTAGCCCGCCTCTGGTTCGATAGTCTTCTAGTGGGCCAGATCCGTAGTTTTGAAGAATTATAGGATAGATTCTTCAAACAATTCTCTCAATAGAAGAGCCATACTAAAGATAAGTCTGAAATCATTTATGTTCATTGGCGTGACCAAGAATCTGCTAAGGATTACCTCACACGTTTAGAAAGTGTGCAAATCGAAGCTCTTAGTAAAGAGGGTTATGGGTTTTCTTCAGGGTGTTTGCGATGATCACCTTATCCGCAATTTGCATGGACCGAATGACATACCATAGAAAATGGAAGCTCTCATGACTACTGTGTAAGGAACTTCAATTTTGAAGATTTCCGGCTGAACTCCAGTTTTCACAATTCCGGCTGAAGTTGAAGCGGAACTACAAGTTCAAGCGGAACAACAAGTTCAAGCGGAAAGAAGCAGTTTTGTCACTTAGTGAATATTTCGGGTGAACTCGATTATCCATCAGATAATGAGTTCAACATGACTTTTCCTGAGATGTCTTTTCAGCAGTCCCATCCTGCAAAAGCTTCTCGTATGCTTCTACATCTGCTCAAGCCGCTCTCCAAAAGTATATTGTTGCTGTCAACACGCAAGTCATTTCAAATGTCGAAGTTTATTCTTTTGGTAGCTTAGATTTGACTTTGTAATGTACGATCTAGATTAGATCACATGAGATCAATGGCTGTGATTGATCTCATCTGCACTATATATAGCTTGTTATCTCTTAGTTTACACATCGTGGTTATCACTTGTAATAGTGTAGCTTTGAGTTAATGCAAATAGTGCCGAGTATTTGATACTTTGTTGTTACTACTATTCTGCAAATCAAGCATTTACATTATACAAGAATTCAACATTGCTTAAGAAAAGTAAAATATAACTTAATTCCGCAAGGTTATATTTGCAAGTAAAGGGAATTGTTTAAGTTTAACTCTGACTTTTATCGATCCTACAATTGGCATCAGAGCCATGGTCGAGATAATGCAACCTCACGGTTGATATCTCAACTTTGTGTTCATATGCTCGTTTTTGTAACAAATAGAGATGTTTTTGTTTTTGAAAATCTTCTCCATTTTTAGAAATTTACCTTCTGTTCAAGATTTATTCACTAAATATTTAGTAAATTTGAGCTAACTACATATTTGTCTCATATTAAATATTGGTAGACAATCTTGATAGAAACCTCATACCTTCATATCTTTTCGAAATTGTCTCAAACCATGAGGTATCTTCTATCCTATTTTTCTTACCATATTTAATAATTCATGAAGATTTTGTTTCTTGGTTTGACATAAATCTGTTACTTGATTGATTCTTGAGATTTTGAACTTTAAAAATCATGTGGTGTCCTATCTCTTGTTCGATAGAAGACTTAAATTGTTTTGTTTTCTTTCTGACATGATGGTGCCATGTCCCAACTGACAAAACAAAACAATCTCTCTTCGCATGCATTACTTTTGCAGCAATTGAGAAGAGTTTAGTCTTTCCTTTTTCTTGTCATAAGTCAACTTACTCTCTCTCCTCTAAACTTTGTAGCAGTCGAGAAAAATGCTTTTGTCTCCATCAATCAACTTTATTCCATTCTTACCACACTCTCTCTCCTAACATTCAAACGAAATTCATGACCGACTTTTCACTCTCTTACAAAAAACTATGAGTGAAACCTAGAAAAGAGTGATATACAGGTTATTTTGTGAAAATGATGGTGATGAAAGAATGCAGATAAATTGAGTATGAGACTGCAGCTCGCTTGATTCATTGGTTCTGATTGTTCTAAGTCGAGAATGGTGATAAGGGTAAATGGAACCAGCCAGTTGTAATAATCAACGGTGATGGTAACTGGTCTATGATGCAGTGGTCGACATTAGGGTTTATGGGTGCTCATATGAAGATGTTGACGATGATGGATCTGAGCTTATGTCAAAATACCGAAGAAGGTGACATTGGGTTTCTCGTAAAGTTGATGGTGATGGGTTTCTGCAATAAAGTTGGTGACGGTGAAGGTCGAGGAAGGCGGCGGACCGCTAGGGTTTTTGTGTACCTTGCGTGTGTCGGAAAAAGAAAGGAGAAACAGCGCTGCTACTGTTTGCGTATGTCGGAAAAGATGGCAGAAAAAGCGACGGGAATCGTTTCCTCTCTCTCCACACTTCCATTTCGACCTTCAACCGGAAAATTTGAACTTCGAACGGAAAACTCCCATCAACCGGAAGTCCACGACTCTAACCGGAAATCTCACTTGAACCGGAAAAACGTGGATCAAGTTCAACTTCAACCGGAATCTCTCGAAGTTCAACCGGAAGTTACCTTCAACCGGAAAAACGACTTCAAGCAGAAAAACATCAACCGGAACTATGAAGTTCAACCGGTAAAGCCACTGTTCATTTTCCAGGGAGCCGGAGAAGTCTCTGCTCGAAACTCAGGCCACCGGAATCTCCACTTAGTTCGCTAGAATCTGCTTCTAGCTGCCGGAATTCAGTTCTAATCAGAACATTGATTCAGGTGATAAAAGGTTACACAATTCTGATCGGGAATGGCATATCGGGTCCGGAAAATTATTTTTGTTGTCTAACACAGTAGCAACCAAATTGAAGCCATGAGGATCCACATCAACCATTACATTTTTCCAACACTTTTAGTATTCTCGAGAACCCGATATTCATCAAACATTTCAGGTACACTTAAATTATGCTTTTATATCAAGTTACTTCTTTACAGCAGACGTGCTATGAGGTGAATTGGTTATGAAAGTTGTGCACAAGTTTAGGTTGATATGTTAAAGACGAACTGGGTATACTATTGGTTGGATTATGAAGATTCATCGGTTGATATTGCGAGGCTGATTTTTTTGTGATATGCTACTTGGAAGTGTTTTATTACAACAACATGCTTATTTATTTTGCTACGGGTTGCAAAAGTCTAGGGGGAGAAGATGTGATGATATGATGAGACTTTTTGCAATGTTTTTAGCAAAAGAAAGCAACGTGAATTTTAATCTTCGAAGCGTCCTCAAGCCGTAACAGTTGCGACATTGCCATTATGGTAAAAATCGAGGCAAGGTTAATAGCACAAAAGAAGTGGTTTATCTTTGTTCAAAACATTGATTTGGTATTCGGCCAAGTATTTCAAGATGGTTGAATTTTAGGATTCAGTTTCTAATTTTTCATAAATCCTTTATATTGTTTACTTTCAACAATATTGGTACCTTGAGTTATGACTTAATCCTCAAGTAACTTGCCAGCGTGTTGAAGTTTGTAAACACCCTATGCATTATAGCCTATGGTTTGGGGCTAGAAGAATGTTTATTGTAGGGGAGCTTCACAAAGGAGATTGAAGAACAAAAGACTTGAAACTACATGAAGATTTTCTTGAAGTCAACTTGCAAGAATACAAGAATCAATGTGACAAGTGTTGAGTATTCCATCTACCAAATAGGGGGAGATTGTTGGGAATCGAGATATCGAGCCAACAAGATTTGGATAGATGTGATTAATATTCAACGACCACTTATTATATACCGTCCCTACAACACGGTGAAGACCATGACAACTCAAGACAACACGACTCAACAAAGAAGAGGCTCTAGTGAATATTATCTATTGTTTAAATATTGTCACTAGTTAGTATTTTACTATTATGCCCTTAGTGAGTCTTGTACTATATATAGTGAGTCTTTCCATTGTGAAAGACATGTATGAGTGATAGAGAGAGAGTTAGTCATGGTTCTTTGAAGCTTGTAAGGGTTCATGAACTCACCTAGTAAGTTCATGATACCCGGGATGCGTGGGGTAGGTAAAATGTAATCATTCGGTTATCTTTATTTATCTATCATTCCACCTTGTTTATCATCTATCTATCTTGTTCTTCATATATCCATGTTTTACTAGTTTTGCTCATCATCATCATCACATCTCAAACACCATCGTTGTTCATATCCGGGTGTTCATTTGTTTCTACGAAAACGAGTTACACAAAGACTCAATCCGCTTCCGCAACCAAGGTATTTGGTCACCACCTCGGTTTTTCAATTGGTATCAGAGCCATTGGCTCTCTACTTTGAAGACTTCTAGTGCTTCAAAGCTGATACTTTACTTGCATACTTGATTTCTTTAAGCCTTTTTCTGTTTTACAAAACTGTTTTTCACAATGACTGATTTAACTCTTGGTTCACTTAATGGTAGCTCTAACAAACCACCAATTTTCACTCCTGATGACTTTGATACTTGGAAACTCAGGATGGAAGGTTTTGTTAGAAGCCTAGACAGACGCATTTGGAACAGGTTGACTGTAGGTCCTTACAATCCAACTGTTCAATCTGCTCACGATGCCCAAGTGCAAATACCAAAACCACTAGACAAATATGTTGAAGCTGATTACACTGAACTAGAATATGATCACAAGGCCTACTGGACACTCCAGGCTGCATTATCCAACTCTATACTTGTAGGGTTCAAGGGATATAAGACAGCACATGGCTTATGGATTGCTCTCAGTGAAATGTATGAAGGGTCTAGTGAAGTTAAGCAAAACAAGAAAGATGTTTTGAAACAAAGATATGAAAACTTTACTTACAAAACTGGTGAATCTATGACCAACCAGTATCTTAGATTTGTTTCACTTCTTGATGAATTGCAAAAGGTTGAAGTAAAAACTGAACAGGCTGATGCCAACAGAAAGTTCCTGAGATCATTACCTCCAGCTTGGACTGTCTACACAGTCAGCATCAGGGAGTGCAAAGATCTCAAAAAGCTTAAACTAAGTGAACTCCATGGAATCCTTAGTGCTTATGAAATGGAGCTTAATTTTAAGCAGAACAACCTTCCTGAAGCATCACCACTGTTGCAAACCACTGCTTTGGTTACAACTGATTTTCAAAATATCTCAAATTCATCTCAATATCACTCACCCTCAGTCAGTTTCATTGAGTCACCTAGAGGCTCAGAGAGTTCTTCAACACTGTTTGACAACTCTCACTCTGCCTATGTGGCAACTGACTCATCACAAGGCTTCACACGTGAAGACTTGGAATGCATAGGGGCAGATGATCTAGAAGAGATGGACATTTTAACTCAATTGGCTATGGTTTCTGTAAGGGCCCAAAGATTTTATAAAAGAACTGGAAGAACTTATAAAGGGTCAAAGGGATCATCAATTGGGTTGGATAAATCTAAAGCTAAATGTTATCACTGTCACCAACTTGGTCATTTTGCCAGGGAATGCAAGCAACCAAGGAGAGATGGACAGAATAATAACAACAATGTCCACCAGAGATCAAACCATGGAAGCAACAACAGCAGCACTCAACAAAACAACAACAACAGCAACCAACAGCCAACTCAACCAAAACCACTTGGAAATCAAAATGTGGTGGCAGCTGTAGCTAATCAGACTGAATGCTATGAGTGGGATGACTTTGTCACTGAGTTTGAGCCAATCAACCATGCTTTGATGGCTAAAGAAGATTCAACTGAACAGCTAAATGAAATTCCTGAAAATGTTTTGGAAAATCTGTGCAGCCCTGCCTGCATAGAACAAGTGGCAAAATACAGAAAACACAACACTGATCTGATTGATGAAGTTTTCAACTTGAATGAGTTAAAGAATTGCTTTAAGAAAACTGAAACTGCATACATCACCAAAATTGAAAATTTAAACAAAGAATTTGATGTTTTAAAGCAAACTAACTCCATTTTGGAAACACAATTAGAGGACTTGTTAAATAAGCTAACTATTTCAAGACAAGAAACAAAAGATGCAAAAGCAGAAAATGATGTTCTTGAAATTAAGCTAAAAGATGGCTTGTTCACCTGTGACAAATTCCAAACAGCTAACAAGAAAGCTAAGAAACTTTGGAATGGGGCAATGCATGGGAAAACAGGTATTGGGTACAACAATGTTGAACCACCCAAGGAATACTCACCTGTTATTGCTCCGATCCAGGCACTTCAGAAGGAGTGCAGTGTGAGTCTAATTGTTGATAGCACTGCATCTTCACCTTCTGAATCAAAATCTGTTGAATCATCATCAAACTGTGAAGTCAAAGATGCTAGCACGTCAGCATCTGTTGACCTATCCAAGGTTTTAAAACCAAAAGTTGCTTTTCCACCACCAACTATTTATGAGCCCAAGGACTCAAAAGTTGGAGGTAAACTACCTGAGCAGTCAAAATCAACTGAAACTGAAAGAATGGGTAAACTTATTTACCATCAGGTCACTAATGACCAAATAACCAAAGACACAGATTCTTCCCAAAGAAAAAATGTTTGAATGTGTTTTCTGTGGTGAAAAAGGGCACATGGCTGCTATGTGCAAATTTAATCCTTTGAGCAAAGCTCAAAACTTGTTAAAACCCAAAACTGTTTTTACTCAGAAGAGATCTACAGGTAGGATCTCACCTGTAAGAAGTAACACAATGAAGTATTTTAATACTGAGTCAAACAAAATTTTAATTGGGAACAACAAAAATGGAAGTTTTTCAGTCTTAAAATCAAACAGGGTTCCGACTGAACTTCAACCGGAAAAATTTTCAACCGGAAGAGAAGTTTAACCGGAAATCTCCAAAACACTCAGATCAGTTACTGCACCTAGACAACGACCCAGGGTTCAGTTCACTGATGAGTATGACCATTTTGAAGGTCAAGGAAGGAGAAACCCATCTAGAGGCAAGACCACCTCTAGAGAAAATTTTGTGAAAAACAAACACAACTCTCAACCGGAAATTCCCTCTAGTTCAAGTGGAAATGCCTCTGCTGCATTTCACAGTGAGAGATCTAGCCAGTCAAACAAATTTTCAAAACTTAATGCTAGAATCTCACCAGTGACTAGTATTGATCAGACCTACACCTCACCCTGTGAGTTGCCAAAAGCTTTGACCAACAAACAAAAGAAGTATAGGGAATACAGAGAGAGGAAGATTGCTGAGAGAAGGCTTAGCAAAACAAACAGGCAATGTCAATCAAGTGAACAGTCTGAACACTTGAACATTGATCAAGATGACCTGTTAAATGAGGATCCAATACTAAATACTTTAATACTTAAAGAGTATAAGTATTATGATGCTTCTGGCAAGCCCAAGACCTCAAAGGCTTGGGTTCCCTTTAGAAATTAATCTATTTCCTTTATGTGTAGGTGCATAATAAAGGCCAACAGAGCCTATGGGTAGTTGATAGTGGATGCACTTGCCACATGACAGGAAACAAGCAAGTATTGGAAAATCCCAAAATCATAAATGGAGGTCCTGTAGCCTTTGGAAGTGCAAAAGGACACATTACTGCACAAGGTGCTGTCAATAATGGGATGCTTACCTTTGACAAGGTAAATTTTGTTGACACATTAAATTTCAATTTACTTAGTGTCTCACAAATGTGTGACAAGAATTTGAATTTGATGTTTACTGAGAAAGAGGCCATAGTCTTGAAACCTGGTGTTAAAATCCCTGAGGAACTTATGTTGCTCAGAGCACCTAGGAGAGAAGGACTATATATTTTGGATCTGTCTGCTGCCACTCCAGCCAGTGGAATTGCATGCTTTATATCCAAAGCCTCAGTGGATGAGTCTGATTTGTGGCATAGGAGGTTATGTCATGTTAATTTCAAGAACATGAACAGAATAGTGAATCTCAGCTTGGTTAAGGGTCTTCCTAACAAGCAGTTCAACTGTTCTGAACACTGTGTTTCTTGCCTCAAGGGTAAGCAACACAAGACCTCCTTCAAACCCAAAACTGAGTCTTCTATCACTCAACCTCTAGAACTTTTGCATATGGATCTGTTTGGTCCAACTAGAATGATGAGCATAGGGAAAAGGTCATACTGTTTTGTCATAATTGATGATTTCACTAGATATACATGGGTGTTCTTCTTAAAAACAAAAGATGAAACTGCTGAATTGTTGAAAACACTAATTGTATCTTTAGAAAATCAAGCAAAATTGAAAGTTAGGACAATCAGAAGTGACAATGGCACTGAGTTTAAAAATCATGTTTTGAACTCATTTTGTGAGGAAAAGGGAATCTTTAGGCAATTCAGTGCTCCTAGAACTCCACAGCAAAATGGTGTTGCTAAAAGGAGAAATAGGACATTGATTGAGGCTGCTAGAGCAATGCTAGCAGATTCTAAGTTACCCGTGATATTTTGGGCAGAAGCAGTAAATACTGCCTGCTATGTTCAAAATAGGACTTTGATTGTTAAGGGTAAAAACAAAACTGCTTATGAGCTTTGGAGAGGTAGAAAACCCAACATTTACTTCTTTAAATCTTTCGGTTGTCCTGTTACTATTTTGATAACTAATAGGTTGTTGCCTAAGTTTGTTGAAAAGGCAGATGAAGGATATTTTGTTGGATATTCTGGTGTTTCAAAAGCATTCAGAGTATACAATAAAAGTACTAAAATTGCTGAGGAAACCATTAATGTGACTTTTAATGAGAAATCTCTTAACAATTTTGTATCTCAACCTGACTGGCTATTTGACATAGATGCACTAACCACTGCTTTCAATTTTACCATTGAGAAGCCATTGAGTTCAATAGTGCAGGAACAGGAACATAAGCAAAATCACATAAGATCAGCTGATGATATCTGGAAGACAAGCGCCAAGGAAATCCAAATGCAACCTACCATCTTTTCATCCATTAGCACCAAGCCTTTGAAACCCAACAACTCAAAGAAAACCTCTGAAATTGTTCTTGCTAATACAGAAGTTTATCCGGTTGAACTTCCGGTTGAAGTTCAAGCAGATCCTGTAGCAGTAGAATCTCCGGTGAAGTTCAACCGGAAAACAATTCTTCAGAAAATTCTGAGCACAATGAATCTAATGACTCAACAGATGCTGGTTCAAATGAGTATAGTTTTGAGCATCTGATTTCAGATTCAGTCCCTAGTTCTCATGAAGAAAATTCAGATCCCGTATCACAAACCAACAATATTGAGTTATTACCTCAACTCAATATTCCTCATAATGGAAGAAGCCACGAATTTCCACTATATCCTGATAGAAGGATTGGAAAGAACCATCCAAGGGAGAACATTATAGGAGACTTGTCAGCTCCTGTGCTGACAAGAAGCAAATCTATTGATGCAAACATTTTCCTCCATGCTGCATACTTGTCTCAAGAAGTACCCACAAAGATCAATGATGCATTGGAAGATGAAAGTTGGGTAGAGGCAATGCAAGAGGAATTGTTTCAGATCAATAAACAGAAGGTTTGGGAATTGGTTGACTTACCTGAAGGTGAAGAACCAATTGGAACTAAATGGGTATTCAGAAACAAGAAGGATGATAGGGGAATTGTAATAAAAAACAAGGCCAGACTTGTTGCTCAAGGCTACAAACAAGAAGAACGCATTGACTATGATGAAGTTTTTGCTCCTGTAGCCAGGCTTGAAGCAATCAGAATATTTCTTGCCTATGCTGCATTCAAAAACTTTCTGGTATTTCAAATGGATGTTAAATGTGCTTTTCTGTATGGTCTTTTGGAACAGGATGTGTATGTCAAGCAACCTCCAGGCTTTGAAGACCCTCATTACCCCAACAGGGTGTGCAAGTTGATTAAAGCTTTATATGGTCTCAAGCAAGCTCCTAGGACATGGTATGAGACACTCTCAAACTATCTTCTAGTGAATGGCTATAAAAGGGGAGCTATTGACAAAACACTGTTTGTGAAATCTGATGGCAAAGATACTTTGATGGTACAAATCTATGTTGATGACATCATCTTTGGTTCATCCAGTGCTGCCTTGTGTAAAGAGTTTGAGAGTTTGATGAAATCTAAGTTTGAGATGAGTTCAATGGGAGAACTGAACTTCTTCTTAGGGTTGCAAGTGAAGCAAACTGCAAATGGAATTTTCTTGAATCAATCCAAATACATTCAAGATATGCTAAAAAGGTTTGATATGCAGTCTGTTTCAACCTCAAAAACTCCCATCTCCACTTCTCATAAGTTACACAGTGATTTGAATGGGAAACCAGTAGATGTTCACCTCTACGGGGCAATGATTGGATCACTGCTCTATCTCACAGCAAGCAGACCTGACATCATGTTTAGTGTCTGTTTATGTGCTAGATACCAGTGTCAACCAAAGGAATCACACATGTTAGCTATGAAGAAGATCTTTAGATACCTTAAAGGACAACCAAAGCTTGGGTTGTGGTATCCAAAGAACTCAGATTTCTCCTTCAAAGCTTACACTGATAGTGATTATGCTGGCTGCAACTTGGACAAGAAGTCTACTTCAGGAGGATGTCAATTTTTGGGAGAAAGACTTGTGTCTTGGCAATGCAAGAAGCAAACATGCGTGTCTACTTCTACTGCTGAGGCTGAATACATTGCTGCATCAAGCTGCTGCAGTCAAGTCTTATGGATCCAGAATAAAATGTTGGATTATGGCATCAAATTCATGGAGACTCCTATTCTTGCAGACAACAACAGTGCTATTTCAATCACAAACAACCCTGTTCAACACTCAAAGGCAAAACACATTGATATCAGGTATCATTTTATTAGAGATTGTGCTGAGAAACACTTGATTAGAATGGTCAAAGTTCATACAGATCAACAATTGGCTGATCTGTTTACCAAAGCATTTGATGAAGCTAGATTTTTCTATCTCATTAGTGCCATTGGCATGATGAACTTTGACTAATTTAAACTATTTTTCACAATTCTAATAAAAAGGAGACATGTGCTCAAAGAGCCCGTCTCTTGATACAAAAAGAAAATGAAAATGAAAATCTTTAGTGTTAATCAGACAACATTTCAGTTAATAGTCAGTAATTGCTGATAATACTATGAATAATTAACACAAATTTTCAAAAATCATGTGTTTTGGATTTCCGGTTCAAGTCCAGGCTCCACCTGAGAAGACAACTTTTGAAATTCACTGGGTGAACTTCAACCGGAAAAATGTTTTAAAATGATGTGGAAATTTATTTTTGAAAACAATTCTTTCAAGCGGAAAAATTGTCCGCTTGATGTTCAGACGAAAGAATTTTTGTTTTTAAAATAAAGGAGAAAATGGGTTCCGCTTGATCTCGCAGACCGTGATATATTTGTCTGAACTTGGGTGGATGGAATATCTTGATTTGTGGGCTTCATCAAACACTAGCTTTCTCAAGCCTCCAAAGCTAGGTACCTATAGCCTATCAATAAAATTCATGGTTCCATCAGGCTTTTCAATCAGTTGTTTCTCCATGCCACACAGGCATTCGTTTTCAGGTTCTCAGGATTAAGAGCTTTAATTTGAGCGTCATGAACTTATGACGTGAGATTCAACCGTATGGTCATACTTATTGCTCGAGCACGACGCGGTTTGGCATGTTCCTTCCTGCTTAAAGCATCGGCTACAACGTTAGCCTTGCCCGGGTTATAACGAATCTCACATTCGTAACTGTTAAGCAGTTCAACCATCGTCGTTGTCTCATGTTTAGCTCTTTCTAGTTAAAGATGTGCTGGAGGCTCTTCATCAGTGCATATGACACACCGAGTCTCATAGTGGTAGTGCCTCTAGATCTTGAGGGTAAAGACAACGGCTACAAGTTATAAGTCGTGAGTTGTATAATTCTTCTTGTGGATCTTCAGTTGTCGAGAGGTGTAAGCGTTGACTTTCTCATGCTGCATCGGTACGCAACCTAAGCCTTGATGCGAAGCATCACAGTATACAACGAAATCGTTGATTCCGTTAGGTAGGGATAGGATTGGGTGTTGCAAAGTTTTTTTTTTTTTTTGCTTCAACAACTGGAAAGCAGTTTCAGTTTTATCATCCAAGATGTATTCTTATTTTTTTGGGTCAGGGTGGTAAAAAGCCTGGGCTATCTTGGAAAAAAAATTCTCAATGAATCGGCGATAATAGCTAGCGAGACCTATGAATTTTCGAATCTTAGTTGGGGTCATGGGAGTACTCCAATCTTTGATTGCTTCAATCTTAGCCGGATCAACGTGAATACCTCGGTCGTTGATCACATGACCCAAAAAGTGTACTTCGCGAACCCAAAAGTCACATTTGGAGAATTTCACGTACAACTCTTCTTTCTTTAACAGTTCTAAGATGAGTCTCAAGTGTTCCTCGTGTTCTTTCTTACTACGTGAGTAGATAAGAATATCGCTGATGAACACGATAACAGATTTATCCAAGTATGGTTTGCACACACGATTCATTAAGTCCATGAATACGGTCGGTGCATTAGTTAAACCAAAAGGGCATGACGAGGAACTCGTAATGACCATAGCGTGTTCTAAACGCTGTCTTTGAGACATCTTCATTTCTAACTCGGAGTTGATGGTACCCCGACCGTAGATCGATCTTTGAATATAAGCATGATCTTTGAAGTTGATCAAATAAGTCATCAATCCTAAGAAGAGGGTAACGGTTCTTTATTGTCAGTTTGTTCAAGTCTCGGTAGTCGATACACATTCTGAACGTTCCATCTTTCTTTTTCAGGAATAACACGGGAGCACCCCCGGGGAGTGGCTTGGATGAATAAAGCCCTTATCTAGCAACTCTTGCAGTTGTCTAGATATCTCTTGCATTTCAGGCGGTGCCAGTCGGTAAGGGGACCTGGAAATGGGGCGGCCCTGGGTGTCAGGTCGATGCGAAGCTCTACCTATCGTGCTGGGGGTAAACCTAGCAAGTCTTCTGGAAAGACTTTCAGGTATTTGCAGACAAAAGGAATGTCTTCGATACGCTTCTCTTCCGGTTTCATTTTAGTGACATGAGCTAGAATGGCATGGCATCCTTTGTGGAGGAATTTCTATGCCTTCATACAAGACAAGATATATAGTCGACTCCACTCTTTTCGTCTTGTACATTCAGAGTGTTGCCGTCTGCTAATGGCACTCCAACCATTTTCTCATGACACACAATTTCTGCATGGCTCTTTGCTAACCAATCCATTCCAATGACTACATTGAAACTTCCTCAATCAATGGACATTAAGTCGATGCTGAAAGAATGGTCAGCGGGTAGTCTGGGTAGATTACCCTGGTTTCTATCTAATGTCCATTTGCTAATTCTATTGCAAACTTAGTGTCTAAGGAAACATGGGCGATTTCAAGTAATTGACTAAAATCGGTAGACACAAGGCTTTTATCGGCACATGCACCGAATAAAAAAACAGAGGTATAATTGCTATTTAGCAGAAACATACTCGTCTCCGTGTTGGGGTCACGACGGGCTTCTCCGGAATTGATCACGAAAGTTTTTCCTCTAACATGGTTAGCATCTTGAATCTTCGCCTTCGGGTATTCTTTTGTAATGGTCAATTTCCCCGCAACCGTAGTATGTGCGATTTGGGCAATCACGCGCTACATGTCTCTCAACCTTGCAGATGTTACAATAGACTTTACCACAATCGAGAGTGTGGTGTAGGTTTCATTTGGAGCATAGGGTGTTTTACCGGTGTAACCGGTCCCTCGGACAGGGTGAACAGCTCACGGAACCTCTAAAATGTGTAGGCTTGGTTAATTCGTTCATACCGCGCGCCCCATTGTCTACGTGATGTTGGGTTGCAGTATTAGCGACGGTTTCAGCAATGCGTTGGCCAATCGATTTTTTGATCTCAACAGCGCTCAAGGGCGGAGGAGGTGAAGCGTTTCTGGTGGCTCGGCGTCTAGGCGGCATACTTTCGCTTTAAGTTATTAATGCCAACATAAAGGAAAGTCTAGATTATATGTGAATGGGGTTATTACATGCGCGAGAATAATGGCCACGACATACATCCATGATACCAAAACATGACGCGCGCAAGCACGACCAAGAAACGGGAGGCAGAGGGGAAGAACATGCGTGGATAAATAAACCGATATAACGACAGCAACAGTAATAATATCAATCCTAAACATGGAAATCATAATCATATTACTAGTTTTCATTACCACCATATTAATTGATAGAATATACGATAGTCAAAAGAGGATAAGTCTTCGTCCTGGGCTTACAGTCCCATCACAACAAAATATTTAATCATATCTCATTGCTAATACGGGGGGATCAAATGTTTAGATTCTAGTCAAGCTATTTAGAGTGGTGGCGGTCCAGAGGGCATAGTTAAGGTGGTGGTGACCTGAACAGTGAGGTTCATGTAAGAGAACACTAGTCCAGGGAATTCCTCTAGGTGAGTGACTCTCGCCTGGAGGGATCATTGGCCAACCGCAGATCGGTGTTGGCCATGTTGACACCATTCATGTGAGCGTGCAGTGACTCGATAACACCCAGTGTGGCAGCCTGGTGATGCTCCATGGCGGCTAGACGGGTCTCCAGTGCCGCCAGATCGGTCCAGGTGGGGAGTCTAGTGATCTCATCGTTGATCACCCCAAAGGCTCGCTCGTGACATTGCGGGCATGTCACCAGTAGCAGTGGATGTACCGCCAGTTAGCGGAAGCGGTAGGAATTAGGTGGTTCGAGGTGTCATCTGAGAGACGGGGCCACAATGGTCTCAGAAAACTCGATGGTAATGAGGACTGTCGGACTATACCGACGGTGAGAATGTCCTGTTCTAGGCTGGACGACTCATGGTCCTCAGGGAAAGGCGCGTACTCAGGAACGACTGTGTCTTCTCCAGAGGAATCAGATATGCAGATGACCTCTTCAGAAGTCATCTCTGTGATAGTATTCAAGGAGAGAACATAGTTGGTAACACGATAACAACATCTAGATAAAAGGTATAAATGCACTAGTTGTAGTAATAATAACTCATATATATAAAGTATAAGTTAACATAACCAACATGATAAGGAATTGGTCTTGCATGCAAACGGTAGCTTCGGAGGGAGTTATAGTCCAGGTTTGGTTTTTGTTTATTTGTTTAACCTAGTTCGCTATAACCGCAGCTCTGATACCAATCTGTCACACCCCGGTCAACGGTTTGGGATATGAGCGAGACGGAATCATAGTCGCAGATATACAGAACAACTTCTACTAAATTCAAACCTCATTTAAAACATAATACCATTCATGTTACAGCGGAAAGTTGTGGTGAAATGATATTCTCTTACATTTGAATAAAAGTCTTAGTTTGATATTGAAATCATAAATCAGTTTATTTAAGATAGGTCGGGACTACGACTCCGGTAAGCAGGTCTGAAAGTTACAGTGAAGCCCCATTTGCACGTCTTCCATAATAAGCTTAGTTACATGAGAAATCATGAGTTTAAAAGGTCAACATAAAGTTGGTGAGGTTCAAGGGTTTATGACTCTACGGTAAGTTTGTAAAACAGTTTACAGTATGTTGGTAAAACAGTTTTTGGTATACTTAAATGTTACGTTGGTTTACTGTTGTGGGTGTAAGATCTCACATGAACCTCAAATTCGAATACTAACGGATTACCCACTCATGGCATTCTAACTAACGTGTAGCCCTTAACAATATACGAAGTCAGGATTGGAGCTACCAAACCGGGCATGGTTGTCAACCCAAATAGATCTATTCACTAGTTATCGTTTCGAGCTGAACTATTCGAATTCAATTAATAGTGGGATTCAGTTGTACAAACGTTTATAACGATAGTGTACCAGAGTTTGGGATACATAATGGAACATGTAGTGATACGGCTAACAGGTAAACCATAAGATTAAGTAAAAAATATTTTATCAGTTCATGATTTCTCCCCCGTAAGTGTAAAACAATTGTAAAAAAAAAGGGTCGTGAAACTCACATGATTCAGTGATGATGATGGATTACCGAGTGGCAACTAGCAAGTAAAGTCCTAATAAAACATAAGACACCATGCATAAGGGTCCACATAATCATTTGTGTAACGAACGTTACCCAAATGATACCGGTCAAGTCTTCACGTATAATCCCGTTTGTAGCGTTTGAAAACCCGTTAGTTAATTAGTTTAAAATTAGTAAATGCGAATGTTCACGCATATAGGCATTTAATGTAAATTGAATACAAGTAACAAACAGGTGATCACGTAACATAAATGCCAGTTCAATTAAGTCTTGAACAATGTCTTAAATAATAATATTTATTATTATATTTAAGTTCGCTCGATCGATCGAATTACTCGCGTGAAGTTATAATATATAACTAAGGTTCATAATTATTGTCTAGATAATTATGCTAACTTGCCGGAATAATTTATCAAATTATTACAAGTTAAAGATTAAATAATTAAACACAAGTAGGTAAATATTAAATGTTATTTTTAATATTTAAACTCATGTTAGGAAGATTAGGGTTTCCGTGTTAATACATATATAATATTATTAAAACAATTAATATGAACAAACAGGATGAGTTTTAACTCAATTTAGGGTTTCTAAAATTCGTAAGGATAATTATTTGTTGAAAATAATTATTTACGGTTCGTTACGTCGTAAAACGTTTTTGAAACGTTTAAAGATTTCGTTTCAATTTCAAACTTTTAAAAATAAACATTTGATCCGATTAAAACGTTTTGATTATTTTGATTCATTTAAAATAATAAAAAATGTTAAAAATATGTTTTTCATAATTTCTATAAGTCTTTTGATTTTATTTTAATAAAATCATTTTTAAATAACTTTATTTATTATATAAAGCTAAGGTTCAAAATTTAAAGACTTTTTATAGAATTATTTACCAATATAAAATATTTTCAATTTTTTTTATAAAATCAAAAGTTTTATACTTTTTGTCAATTGTTCAAAAATATGATATTTTATCATTTAAGAACATAAAATATATCTAAATATATTTTATCCGTTTTTATTTTTATAAAATCTAAACAAGTCTTTTAAGTCTTGTTTTCTTAAAAATTATATTTTTATAAAATGTGACCATTTTATATATAAATTCCATGATGTCATCTTATGGTTTAATTTATTCAAGTAATTTTTATAAAATTACTAACTTAAATATTTAACCATAAAATTCAGTTAAATGGTTTAATGTTATCATTTTATCTCTAATTTTTATATAATCTTCCTAATGTCCAACTAGTCCAAATGTGTCACTAAACACTATATTTTGTCCATGGTAATTATCATTAGTTATATATTAGTCCATAAACATGTTGATTAATCACTAAAATTGCAAATATCAATTCTAACAACTACAATATATTAAAACTTAAATCATCCATGCAATTAACATAAAATCATCAAATGATATAATCATGTTATCAACTTAGTATATTTATATATTCATAGGTTCTTACTTTTAAACACTACATTTTAGTGTTTAGAAAACACGTGATGATAATATGTGTTTAACAAATTACAAGTCTTAAGTTCCATAAAATCATTAACCATTTCCACATTTTCAAACCTATAACCTTAAGGTTCATATAAAAATGTAGTTCGGTGTTTATGATCGTTAGAAAACTCGAGTTTTTATCGATTTAGTTGTCAAGACTCGGGGAATCATTCAGGACGTTAATAACGTATAAAAACTTAAACGAAAACGGTTAAAAAGACTCACAACGGTGAGGAGTTTAAAACCAAAAGGAAACGAGAAAGGTGGTGGCTGGGGTTAGTGGTTCTCGGTGGCTGGAAAACGGCTCCCAGCAGCGCAGTAGCAGCAGCTAGCAGCAGTCCATGGCGACGGTGGTGGACTGGTTCAGTGGCGGCAGCAGCAAGACGCACAGCAGCAGCAGCAGTTCCGATCAACAGCGGCAGTAGCAGCTCTCCTCAGCAGCAGTGGCGGTGCCTGTGGTGTTGTGCGGCCGGAAAAAGGAAGGGGGTGGCGGCCTGGTTCGGTGAAAGCAGCAGGAGCGGGTGATGATGGTGCTTGTTGAGCTGCCGAGAGAGAAAAAGATGGAGGAGGTGCGGCTGCTTGGTGGTGGTTAATGGCAGCAGCCAGCGGCAGTAGTGGGGCTGTTTTTGGCCGGAAAAAGAAAGGAGATGGAGGTGGAGTGGCGGTGGTTCAATCACCAACAAGAAAAAGAAGGTAGTGCTTGGGCTTGTTTGTTCACGGCAGGGGAAAAAAGAGAACGAGAATGAGTGTTTTGGTGGTGATTGGTCTTGCTTGTTTTTGAGGAAAAAGTAAGAAAAAGAAGAATGGATGGAGGTGATGGTTGTTGTTGTTTTACGTGGAAGAAGGAAAGAAAAGGAGAAGGGGAATGGTAGGTAGAAGATGTGGTGAAGAAGAGGGTTGGTAGGGTGGTGATGTGGGTAAGTTCTCAACACAACTTTTAAAAGAAAAAAAAATCTCCTACACTTGTATATTATAAAAATTGAGTATGTAGGTGACAAATTTATATAATACTTGTTGAGTTTTATAAAATTGTTTAGGCTTTGAAAATCTTGTGTAAAGTATATAAAAGATTAGAGATAATATAATTCATAACTTTCATAAATAATAAAAGTAGAAATATTATATAGGCTGGTGATTAATTTTTATAAAAATAAAAGGTGGTAACCATTTTATAAAAATTAATGCAAGATTGATGGGCCAATAAATTAAAACTTAACCATTGGGCTTGAGATTTATATTGGGCCTAAATGTTTAAAGAAAATATGATTGCGTCCGTTTTGTGGTGTATGGACCGTACGGGTCCAAACGGGGCACCGGTTTTAGGCCCGGGCCCGTTGTGCATCGGTTGGGTTCACGGATTGCCACGATTTATCGGAACATCAAGTTTGAGTAACGGGTCAAGGTTTCGGGTTTGTTTTAATGTTTTAGGCTTATTGGGCCTTTTGGGCCAAGTCGGGCACAATTGGGTGTTCGGTTGGAGTTTGGCTTAAGTCTTGACAACGATTTCAGTTTGTGATGTCTATATTTTATAAAAACAATTTTTTAGGTCGGTTATATCAGTTTTTCAGAAATCAGATATAGTTTTCAATTTTGTACACGGGTTACGGTTAACGTTTTTGGTTTTGTCAGTTCGTGACAGTTTTAAGCTCGACCGTCCAGATTGTTTAAAACCGAATAGTTTTAAACAAACGATCGCTTATCAGTTCACCGTGTCGGTTATACAAGCGTACGCCACCAGTTCCGGATAAAATATAAAAATATATTTTATATTTAATTTCTTGTTATTGAAATTCCATAATTAATGCATGAAATCTCTATGCATTTTACGGATATACGCTTCTAGTACGAACGTGGGATTAGATTTACGTCATCAGTTAACGGTCAGACACAGTAATTAACATTTTAAACAATAATCAGACCTAGGTTTTTAGACGAGGTGTCACACAACCAGATAGATATCTTGAATATTAGATGGACCAGAAGTACTATTAGTAGAGGATTCATCTGATGAACCTCTTAACTACAAAGCTGCTGTTTTAGATTCTAAATCTGAAAAATGGCTGGAAATCATGAATCCTGAGATGCAATCCATGCATGATAATTAAGTATGGGACTTGATTGAGCTTCCTGTTGGTTCTCGGGCCGTAGCAGCAAATGGATCTTTAAGAAGAAAACCGACATGCTTGGAATTGTGCAAACCTATAAAGCACGTCTTGTTACGAAAGGTTTCACTCAAACCGGGCTTCAGAGGTATTTGGTATATCTATTATGGAAATTCTCTCTGGCCTCCCTGGTGATTTTTTGTTTCTTCTGCAAAACTAGGGTTTCCATTTCGCAATTTCTAGGTTTAACTCGTTCTGTGTAATCGATCTCTAGGGTGTTCATCTCTGGATCACTCTAGTTACTGATTACGATCCAATCATCTTTTTGTGTTGGCATTCGATTAGGGTTTCGGGTCTCTTTCATGAAATTCTACTCGGTTTTTTGGGAGCGTACAATCCGAGGTGGGTGTTGATTTCCTCTTCGTGATTTTGAATTCGATCTACAATACTTCGTAAGTGCTCAGGAATATTTTGCGACAAATTCGTGGGGTGCGAATTAGGGTTTTCCGGTTCCACTCCTACGTTCCTGTGCATGGCAAGTCCTACCAAGTCCGTCGCCTGCTAGGGTTTCGACTGGTTTATTTAGTAAATTAAAAAAAATCGATGGTATGCCTATTCTCAATCGTGGTAGTCATACAAATTATACTGGAACACAGCCTTCTCCCATGGCCAAGAAAGTTGTTTTTCAATGGAATAACGTGTCTGAAACGCAGCAGATTGTTGGGGAGGATGGTCCGACAGTTTCTTCTGGGTCAGCGCTTTCGGATCCTTCTCCGGGAGATGCTCGATGTCCGTCGGCAGGTGTTCACCTGTCGGGGGTGGGGGATCGGAAACCGGAAGGGGATAAATCGGGTTATCCTGATTCGTGCCAAGAAATCGCTAAGATGGTTCCGTCTGGCCCCAATACTACGCAACATACTCCTCCTTCTTATGCAGCGACGTTTTTGGATTCTACTACTAAAAGACAAGTTAATTTTCGCACTCTAATATCTGAGAGTTCTCAAACTGGTGTGGATATTGTTATCCCAAATGAATCGGTACGTATTGTTGATGATAAGTTGTCCTTCACATTATACGGGTATTTCTTGGGAGATATAATTGCTTTTCTAGTTGTTCAATATTTTGTTACTCAATCCTGTAAGAAATTTGGGCTCACTAAAGTAATGATGAATGCTAGTGGCTATTTCTTTTTCAAGTTCTCTGACAGAAAAGGGATAATTGATGCTCTGGAGGGTGGTCCCTGGCTGATAAAAAATAGGCCATTGTTCTTAAATATCTGGACTCCTACTACACAATTAAAGAAAGATGATATAAAAAATGTCTTCGTTTGGGTGAAACTGCATAACGTCCCGCTTGCTGCACGGATGATGGCCTTAGCCTTATTGCCACTAAAGTGGGTATCCCAAAAATGCTGGTTTCACTCATAGCTTCTATTTGTCTGAATACTTGGGGTTGAAGTAGTTATGCTAGAGCCCTTATTGATATTTCCGCGGAACAAGAATTTCTAGATACTGTTATGGTTGTTGTTCCCGATCTTGAGGGTGATTTCTTCTTAAAGGAGAAACTAGTAATAGAGTTTTGGCAAGTGGTCAAGAAGCTTAGGTTATGGTTGTGTGCTACCATGAACCATACCAGGCCGCCTGATTTCTACATATTATTATTTTTGTTGTTGGGTGTTTTTTCCTAGTCTGATGTGCTTTCTTGCGATGTATCAATACAAATCAACGGGGTAACCCTTTACCCAAAAAAAAGGTTTCACTCAAACCCAAGGGATTAACTATGAAGAAACTTTTTCGCCTGTTGCTATGATCAAATTGATCAGGATATTACTTGCCATAGCCGCGTATTATGACTACGAGATATGGCAAATGGATGTCAAAACCGCTTTCCTTAATGGAATCCTCGAAGAGGATGTCTATATGGTATAGCCTAAAGGTTTTATCGGTCCTAAATATCCTAATAGGGTTTGCAAACTGAATAAGTCCATTTATGAATTTAAACAGGCATCTCGGAGCTGGAATCTCCATTTTGATAAGAAAATCAAGGAATTTGGTTTTAGTAAAAATGAAGATGAGTCCTTTGTATATAGAAAGGCAAGTGGGAGGACTATATCATTTCTCATACTGTATGTGGATGATATACTGATCATAGGAAACGATATACCCGTGCTTAACGAATTAAGAAATGACTATCTACTTGTTTTGCTATGAAGGATTTAGGAGAAGCCTCTTACATACTGGGAATAAAGACTAAGTCAAAGTACATACACTAACACGATAATAGCTCGGTTCAAATTGGAGAATTCCAAGAAAGGAAATGTTCCTATGACTAAAGGAAAAGTGTTGAACAAATAACAAGTGCCTTTAATGGACCTTGAAAATAAGCAAATGGAAAGGATTCCATACGCTTCAGCTATTGGGTCAATTATGTATGCTATGCTATGCACAAGACTTGATGTCTCGTATGCACTTAGCTTGACCAGCCGTTACCAACAGACTCCAGGAATTGCTCATTGGACTGCTGTAAAGAACATATTAAAATACCTTAGGAAAACTAAGGATGTGTTCTTGGTATACGGAGGAACGGATGAAGAGCTCACTGTAAGATGTTACACTGACGCGAGTTTTCAGTCTGATCGAGATGATTCTCGATCACAATCCGGATTCGTATTTACTTTGAACGGAGGTGCCAGTTCATGGAAGAGTTCAAAACAGAATGTTGTGGCTGATTCCACAACCGAATCTGAATATATAGCCGCCTCAGAAGCTACAAAGGAGGCTGTTTGGTAAAAATCCTATGGATGATCGATTAAGGGAGGAGGAGTGTAGATGCTTAGCTGATTTTCAGTCGAGATCTCTTGATGAGGAGATGTTTTTGAAGCAAAAGTCCAAGGTGCATTGGTTGGCTACGGGGAATTCTAACACGGCTTTCTTTCATGCTTCTTTAAAAAACTGAATTTATAGGGGTCGCATTAATGTGATCATGGATATGGTGGGAAATAAGCATGAGGGTGATTGGATTCCTAATGCTTTTGTTAGTCACTATGAGGTGTTTTTGGGATGTAAGGGTAATGTTGACATGCATGTTCTTCTGGATTTATTTGACAGAAAATTGAACCCGTTAACAGCTAGTTTTATGGTCCGTCCGGTTGAGGATAAGGAGATTAGGGACACAATATTTTTACCATGAATGATAACAAGGCTCCTGGTCCCGATGGCTTCACTGCTGCTATCTTTAAGAAAGCTTGGTCTATTGTTGGTAAACAAGTTTGCCTTGTTGTTAATGATTTCTTTGTTATTGGTAAATTGTTACAGGAGCTGAATCACACGATCATTGCTCTGGTTCCTAAAGTGTCTACCCCGGGGAAGATAAATGATTATAGACCTATTTCGTGTTGTATTGTTATTTAGAAGAATAATATAAGCCACTACTAAAGTGTCTACCCCGGGGAAGATCAATCATTCTACATTTATTCTGGGGAGGAGAATTTCGGATAACATATTGCTTATGCAGGACCATATGCATAATTACCATCGGAATATTGGCCCGCCTCGTACTGCCTTTAAAATTGACATTCAGAAGGCTTATGGTACGGTCGACTGGGGTTTCCTTAAGACTATTCTGAATGGGTTCGGTTTTCATCCGACAATGATAAAGTGGATTATGGTCTGTGTTTCGTCTCCTTCTTATTTATTTTCTTTTTGGGAAAACCCGGCAAAATGAATAAATAGAAGAAACAAGTACAAGAGCACACACAAAACCATTAGGTTGGACAATTCCCAACCTTAACAGTTAAGTGAGTGAGGGACCACCAAACAACAAGTTTATCACTCAAAATACAACCAAAAAACAAACAGAGGATACTAAAAGACCACCGGTTCCAATAATCCAAGTACAAGAAAGTTGCCTCAAAACCCTTAGCATCCTTATACCACCATCTCGTCTTGTTCATATCAATATGTGCTAAACGAGGCCGATATTTCATACCCCGGCAACCGAAATACCAAAGACCAACATTCATCTCATAGGCCCAGCAAAAATTCCAACCATACAGGCCCAATATCAAAACCAAATGGAAACCAATAAGCACCTGGCAATCCTCCCAACCAGTCTCTAGTTTGAACCTGCTCCACTTCATGTTTCAAATCACCATTGCAACCATCCAAAACCACTAACCCCAGAGACAAAAACCAAAGAATGCATCAAGCATAAGCTTTTAACAGCTATTTTCATGCAACCTTTCCAGCCTATTTTCACACCTTCAACACACCAACAACAACCAATAGTGATGAATAAAAACTTTAACATTACTCTCAAATAATTTAAAGCCCCATAGCAATCAATTTCTGACCAGCTCTTCCCATTTCCCCAATTATATAACTTGAAAACTAAGTCCCAAATTTCATACCACATCTCATTTTGGTTATAACAGCCACTGTAATCATATATCCCAAACAACTCCATTGAAGCTCTACACATAAAACTTTCCAGAATTCCAGAAGAATAATATAAGCCACTACTCATCTTTGAACCATTTAGGGACATAAACTCAATCCCAATCCTCATTTCATGAACCTGCTGCCACCATGAATTGCACATATTGAACTTTACCCGAACTTTTAATTCAACATACCAGAACACCTTCCACCTGATATTCTTACATACAGCTCCCATAAATTGCCTGCACCAAACCGAAACTAATATGATCACCATAAGACTCCCCCCCCCCCCCATCAGAAGGATTCTCAATTCTATAGGCAAAATTCTCCATCCATCTCCTATAATCTGTTAGCTTGAAAACAAGATCAGTGATACACCAGCAGACATAGACATAGGTATTGATATCACAATCAGTAGAAAAAGTATCCCACAACCCAAAACCATTATAGAAGCCCTTATAACTGTCAATTATCTCATAGCAAGTAACAGCAGGTTCACACAGCCCATTTCTATTCATCACATTACCACAGGAATGACTGTCATTCTCCCTCATCCCATTTAGCCCCCACCCCAAATCCTAAAACATCTATCCCCACAGGGCCTCTCAGCTCCTTCCTCAAGAAAATGTCCCATACACTCCCATTCTTCCCCTCTAGATGCCAAGAACGTGGTAGGTAGTGTGTACAGTGTACCATGATCCCCCCATAAACCCACCCCAAACCTTCCCTCAACATATAGAGCCCTTTCTCTCCACCACCTTCCTTCCCACCAAATCCCACCACCCAAAGCCCAAATGGGCATACTCAATATTGTAAACCAAGAAAAGGCCCGAAAAAAACCATTCCAAATAAAGGGGATTGCAGACCAGGGGTTTGTGCTACAAAAGAGAAAATTAAGACCAAGATAGAAGAACCTAGTGCCCCTGATCTGCTTAAGCCACTCATCACCAAGGGAAAAGCAAACACCATGCTTACCAAACCTAAACCACCAAACCATCAAAGCAGATATGCACAGCAATCTTAAGAGACCCAACTGTGCATGAGAATAAATGACACACAACTGCCTTTGCCATAAAGCAAAAGGCACAAAGAACAAAAAATAGAGGAAAATTGATGAAGACACAAAAATGTGCCTGATTACTACCCACAAGAGCTTTTTAGTCCCTGCTTCAACAGAATTTCCCCAAATACCCCCCCCCCAATCCCAGATCCTAAAATATCTATCCCCACAGGGCCTCTCAGCTCCTTCCTCGAAAAAATATCCCATACACTCCCCTCCTTCCCCTCTAGATGTCATGAATGTGCTCTGTAGCGTGTACAGTGTACCAAAAACCCCCCCATAATCCCACTCCAAACCTTCCCTCAATATAAAGAGCCCTTTCTCTCCACCACCTTCCTTCCCACCAAGTCCCACCACCCATAGCCCAAATGGGCAGACTCAATATGAAAAACCAAGAAAAGGCAAGAAAAAAATTATACCATATACCCCCCAGTCCCTAAACCACACAAGCCATTTATTTAACAAACTGACCCAAAAGAAAATCATAACATCCCAAAAATGCCATAACCTTTCACAACTAAACCTCATTGGAAAGGTGGTAAGGAAGAAAATGCCATATACCATCAGCGAATAGAACCTGGTTAGAGAATTTCATCATTGTCCCTTTCAGCTGAGCCTAACAGCTTCAGTGATTAAAAGCTCCACCACATCAACAGTTCTACTTTTATTCTAAAACATCCTCATGTTCCTTTCCTGCCATAAGAAGTAGACAACAGCAGCTATAGTTAGTTTCTTTATAACAACCCAAATAGACCTACCTTTAGGCAACGAACTCATATAGCAAATCATGAAATTCCAACAGTTAGGAGCATCATTCATCCTAGCCTTTTGTTTCATTCTGGCCCAGATCTGGGCAGGGAACCTGCACTCAAAGAAAAGATGGTTATGACTGTCAGGTTTTTCATTACAAAAAACACACTTAAGATCATTTCCCCCAGACCACTTATCCAGCCTATCTTGAGTTAATAATTTGAACTGCATAGCCATCCAAAGGACAAAAGCATGCCTAGGAATCTTATGGGAGAACCAAACACTACCAGTCCAACCCAGAACAGGATGAACACCCATCAAATCATCATAGCAGCATGCAGTGCTAAATTCCACCAACTCCCCATCACTTCTGATCCATCTGACTCTATCCATCTTATCATAGACAAGAGCAGGACATTGGATCCAATTTAACACAGGATACATATTGAACCACTCCTCAGGAAAATTCCACCTACCATTACTAACAATATCATAAACTAAAGAATTATCATTAAATCCAGCCCTCTTAATTTCCCTATTAGTAATATACATATCAAGTGGACCTAACTCATGCCACCTGTCATGCCAAGCATTCAACTCCCTCTCACATCCAACTTCAAACAAGATATGAGGCTTAATAAGCTTTCTACAATGTAAAATATTCCTCCATGACCAACTTAGCCCATCTTTTACCTGCAGACTCCAAAAGTTTCTACCAGCAATCAGATTCACCTTAACCCATTTGACCCATATTGAATTTTTACCTGACACCAAATTCCATATATGCTTAGCAATGAGGGCTTTATTCATTAACCTCAAAGATCTAATCCCAAGCCCCCCAGCCTCCCACTTCCTGCACAGCCTGTCCCACCTCACTCTAGCCTTCCCCCTAGCACTAGTCTCTTAAGCCCACAGGAAATTTCTCATCATTCCCTCAATTTCATCAAGAACCTTAACTGGAAGAATAAACATTGAAGTCCAATAAACCCCTAATGAGAACACCACAGACTTAATAAGCTGCAATATACCAGCAAAAGAAAAGAATTTGTTCTTCCAACTATCCAATCTTTTCCTAATTTTCTCAATTAGCACAATACAGTCAGTATACACAAGCCTACTAGAAAGAAGGGGAACCCCTAGATATCTAACAGGCAGCTTCCCAGGTTTAAAAGGCATGATTAAATTCAAAACCTACTTTGTAGCATCCTTAACATTACCATAGAAAGCTGTACTCTTCAACAAGTTGGGAATAAGGCCTGAAACATTACTGAACTCAGAAAGGGCATCCTTAAGAACTTGAACTGAGTACGTGTCAGCATTACAAAAAAGCATCAAATCATCAGCAAAACACAAATATGTTATTTTGAGATCTTTACACCTCCAATGATATTTGAAACACTCCTCACTTGCCACTTTCCTCTTAATAATCAGATTTAACACCTCCATCACCAAAGTAAAAAGGTAAGGAGACTATGGATCACCCTGCCTTAACCCCCTCATTCCTTTAAAGAATCCTTGAAGCTGACCATTAACATTGATGGAAAATGAGGCTGTTGAAATACACTCCATAATCCAGTTAACCATAGTCAAAGGAAATCCAAATCTACCAAGAATAAACTTGAGAAAATCTAGATCCACTGTGTCATAGGCTTTTTGGATATCAATCTTATAAGCCACCTTGCCACAGCCACTCTTTCTATTATAGTGCCTCACTAATTCCTGAGCTAATAACACATTATAACTAATCTGCCTTCCAGGAATGAAGGCACTCTGATTCTCATCCACAATTAACTCAAGAACACCCTTTATCCTATTACACAAGATTTTGCTAATGCATTTGTAAATGACATTACAACAAGCAATTGGCCTGAAATCTGTAACACATGAAGGATTGTTACATTTAGGAACTAGAGATATAGCAGTGGCATTCACTTCCTTTAACAGCCTTCCATTCTTAAAGAATTCTATTATGGCCTCACAAAAATCATCTTTGACCACTCCCCACGCTGATTTAAAAAACTTTGAAGTATACCCATCCGGCCCAGGGGCCTTATCATCATCAATATCCATTAGGGCCTCTTTGATCTCAAATTTAGTAACAGGAGTTACCATGGCATCATCCATATCAGCAGGAATTACATTAACAAACAGGGACTCTGGATCAGAAATAGCAACAACAGAACCTTTCTTGCCTAAAAAATTACTAACGTGTTTCACAAAGGCATCACCAATTTGATCCCCATAATACTCCTCCCCATCAACATCTCTTACCATAGCAACCTTGCTTCTAGTCCTCCTTTCCTTAACAGATGCATGAAAATATCTAGTATTACTATCACCATCCTTTAACCATTTAATATTAGCTTGCTGTTTATTAAAATGGTATTCATCAATGAGAGCATCTTTATAAGCATTAAGATACACAAATTCCTCATCTCTAAGGGACCCATTCTCAGGGTCATCCACCATTTCTCTCTGAACTCTCTCCAACTCAGTTTTCAGCTTCTTAGTCTTCTCAAACAAGTTACCATTCAAGAAATTCAAATTCCTCAAAGGCCTCTTTAAACCTTTCAATTTAGACACAAGACCAAACATCTTAAAACCCAAGCAGTGTTTATCCTAGCCCCTAGCAACAATCTCATGAAATTCATCCTTTCTAGTTAAGTAATTCAAAAATCTAAAAGCCTTCACTTTCTACTTACATCTATTCCCAAACTTCAAAAGCATAGGAGAATGATCAGATGAGTAGAAAGGTAAGAATTCCAGTACAACTCTATCATAACTGGAACTAAAAACTTGATTAGACATAACTCTGTCCAGTTTCTTAAGAACTCCACCACCAGTTTTAGGTTTACTTGTCCAAGTAAATTTCACACCATATTAACCACAATCACTTAACCCACAAGCATTAAGGCAGTCTCTAAACTGAGAAATGGAAGAATTCATAACAGAATTAGCAAAAGTAGACTCAGCAGGATCCAAAATCGTATTAAAATCACCCAAACAAACCCAGGGATGCTCCCTAATCAACTGGTTATGATAGACCAGATCCAGCCATAATAATTTCCTTTTGGCAGGAGTAATATGTCCATATACAAAAGAACACAAAAATCTTTCCTTACCTTCAAGAGAATTGACAATATAATGTATTGCTTGATCATTCATATCAATGATTTGTACATCAGCTTTGGAGCAATCCCAACCCACTACAACTCTAGCCCAATCCCTACAGCAAACTATATTTGAAACCCAACTCCAATTACTATTAACCTGTTTGGTAACCTCCTCAATTTTATCAGCCCCCAACCTAGATTCCAAAAAACCACAGACCCAAATTCCATTTTCTCTGGGAACTCTCTTAACTAAGACAATCCTATCAAGGTTATTTAAGCCCCTGACGTTCCAAGCCAACACCTTCATTTCAGAGATTGATTCTTAGACCCAGATACATTCATTTCATTCTCCTAGTCCTCAATACTATCATTTAAATCATCTTGCATCTCACATACTTCCTCAGCATTTCTCTCATCCTCTAAGACACATTCCATACCTGCTTCAAACCCATTCTTGTTGCAAAGAATCATGAAAAGCTTCCTTTGAGCAAAGTGATGTGTGTTAAACACATCTATTTTTCTCATCTAATTTGTATAGTAATTGAGTCTAGTTTGAGTCATTTTTGTTTGTTTTTATATATTTTATAGTTATTTGATTCTTAATTGTGTATCGAGTTATTTTTGTATATTTTGGGGTGAGTTTGAGTCTTTTATTTTTAGTTATGTTTAGTTAGTTTAATTGTGATTTAATTGTGCTCAAAGTGGTCAAATATATTTGGTTGTAGGTTAGAATCTGAGGGGATGGTATGACATTATACTAAAGTTTAAGGGACTGGCGTAGAATTATATTAAAGATGAAGGGCTGAATTATAATTATAAGAAAATCCATGATGATTTTATTAGAATTTGGAGAGAGGAACGAAAAAGAGTCTTACAATTTCTATGGTGATATCACTGCGCAAGTGGAACCAGAATTAACAAACAAATTATTTTGTGAGCTTTAATTTAGGCGCAAAGCAAAAAAGAGTGGGCTGACTTTCATTTAAAGAAACGAGATGATGCTATTGGGCTGTTTTTGGATATGGGTTTCGCAGATAACAAATAGAAAAAAGAAGGGACCCTACGTGGATATTTTTTTGAGGAATAGACGCCAACATTTGGAGGAGTCCCATAAAAAGAAAAACCCTACGATGCACGAAGTCTTCTTGGACGACGCAGAAGCAATTTACGGCAACAACAATTCGAGGGTTCTGAGACGGAGCAAAAGGAGGGATGGATACAAGGAGAAAGCATTCGGATTAAGCATTCAACACCAATTTTTACATCGGGGTTCTTTTCTTCTTGTGTTTTCTTGATCAGTTGTTAGTCTCAAAACCATGTTCATGATTAAAGACTTATTTTTTACTCTGTTTTTCAATGTGACAATGATTCTTGGCTAATTTGATTATACCACCTAGACTATATGATGAATTTTTAGTGTTAATTACTTTACTCGGTTTATGACAATTTTCTTGATGGATTGGCACTCTATTAAATTCCACTAATTTTCTACAATTGTATGCATGTGCGTATTAAAATTATAATTTTGATTGTTGGTTAATTCGTATCTAGCTTGCAAATGTCTTTCGGTTTGAGTTAGGTAAGTTGATAGTTAGTTTTGTGCTTGCTATTGATTGTGGTTGCTAGGTTTAGTGATCATACAATTGATTAATTTTCATTATTGTGAGTTTAATATTCTGCCTATCTGGAGACTCAAAAGGTAAAGTATTGTCGGGTAGTTGGATTGGTTAATGAACTAGGATAACATTGTCTCAAAAGGAAGTGCCCTAGGAATTTAGCTAGTCTGTTATTCGTGTCAGTTGCAGTAATTAGAGGTAGCTCCGGCTAGTCTAGGTTGCCTTAGATTGTTTTGAGGGTGGTCTAGGGTAGTTGAAGTGGGAAGGACTCAAAAGGTGAACCACTTGTCCGAGCGTTAGAGTAATCAATTAGGAAGAACTCAAAAGGTGAACTAATCAAACCGGTAAGCGTATTCCAATCTTCAGGTATTCTATCAGTAACATCCAAAGAGTGATTAGGGGGCTCGTAGCGTTTCTATAGGTTGGTTATTAAGATCCCGGTTCCATCAGAGTTGTCATAGCCGAGTGAGGTCGTTAATATTAATTAGGATTCTAGGTCTAGGTGGTACCTTCCTCAATTTCTGAATTCGTCCTAAGTTCTTTCGTGTCGGTTGTTAGCTAGTGTCGGTTGGTAGTTTAAGTAGTTAATTTTAGCTAAGTTAATTTCTCTTTTCACATTAAAATCAAATCACTCAAATTTCCCATTCATAGAGTCCTAGGTTAGAGTCTTGTTCATAGTGTCCTTAGGGTTCGATATCTGGTCTTCCATAGGCTATACCAACACCGATAGGTACACTTGCCTTAGGTTCGGTCTAGTTTTAGGAGTTTCGGTTAAATTATGTGTGTCTATGTCTAGGATTAGGTCTAGGATAAATTAGTTATTTTTAGGTACGTTCCGAGCACATCAAGTTTTTGGCGCCGTTGCCGGGGACACTTGGCAATAGCAAGATTAACTTAGGTCGTGATTAGAAAATTTTGAGTCTTTTTCTTAGGTTTTTCGTGACTAGAGTTCTTAGGATTTCCATTCTCAAGTCTAGAGTTTTAGGTTAGTTTTTTAGTCTATTTTTTTATTTTATTTATTTATTTTGCTGTGTATTTTGTTTTTTCGCCATGGCCACAATTGTTCTACAGAGCTTTATTGTTAACCTCCAACAATTCTTGGATGATATGGCTACATGGAGTAGATATGATCCTAGGTTACCTCGAGGCATCGAGGTTGCACAGGAATCTCTTAGGTTGATTAAACGGCTTCAGGAGGAAAACATGCCACGTTGTTTGAGCTGCGGTGGACCCACACCATTACCATGATATTTGTCTGGTTCGGGTTGGTATTTGTAGAGAAATTTGCCAAAGGATTTTCCGAGAGCGAGAGGAAAGAGAAAGGCGTACAGGGGAGTCATCAAGGTCGGTGTTTGCGGAAATCCGATATCAGGAGACGTTAATGGACATTGAAGTCCCACCTCCGGTTTATCAGGGTATCCAATGGATTTGGGATGACGATGACTGTGATCTAAACCAGTGGACAAATAATAGTTCGATAGACGCCGCTGGGGTCGCTGAAACAGAAGATTCGATAGTAGAGGAGAATGATCCTGAAGATGACATACCAAAGGATAAGGATGAGGAGCTTCCCACGGATGATGATACGGTTGACGAGAATGTATACTCTTCGGATCCAATTTGGGATTGGTCGGAGGAAGAGGACGACATTGTGTGGGATGAGGAGTGTGAGGATGAGATCGCAGCGAGTATAACAACAAATAAGGAAGCTGAGGATGTATTTGAGGAGGTGCTTCACGACATTGATTCAGATGATTTATTTAAAGCGCAAATGGTAGAGATGTTTGGTGAGGAGTGGACGACGATGTCACCAGGAGCGGTAGATGAGGATCGGTTTGACCCGGAGGGTGATTTGCAAAAGCTAGAAGAGATGTTGTACGGGGAGCCGACCATTGAGGGTGAACATGTCCCACACGTGGAAGAATTTTGTGAGGATAGCGAGGTTCAATCGCCGAGGCACGTACCGTACTCAATCTCCATTCGGGACGTGCTGAGGTGTGAAGAACCGGTTGTTGAAAAGGAGGATGAGGTGTTAGAAGACGTCCCACTTGGTAAGTTAGCTAGTAATAATGATGATCTTGTGTTTAGTCCAAGTGTGGGGACGTTAGGGGACGTAGATTGTAAGAATGACCCGAGATTGAGCTTTATTGTAGTTATTAAGTTAATTCCGGGTAGGTTTAAACACCGGTGGGTCGACGAGTTTATAGGTATGATTTTAGGAGGATGGTTAGTTGGGGCCTTAGAAATTTTAAATGATTTGATGTTTATGGCCATGATTATAAAAAATGTTAAAGAGAAGCCCCCAGATGGTTTGGGAGGTGTTTTTACTGTTTTGAACTGAAATGATCAAGTGCCCGGGGTTGTAAAGTTTGTAATCACGTTTCAACTTGCTTTATTTATTTATTTTTATTTATTTTTATTTTTCGTGATTAATCGTGGTTTTCGTCGAGTTGTTTGTTTTGTTTGTTTTTGTTTTGCAGGTTCGATGATGTTTGCGTTGTGATGCTCATGAAGATTCAATGGAGGACCCGCGGTTACAAGCTCGCCTGTCATTCATCCAAATCAGAAATCAGGGGAGTTTGTTCCAATTTTTCTTTTCATTTTTATTTTTCATTTGCACTTTAATTTTTTTATTTTTAGTGTGTTTATTTTATTTTTTTCTATTTTATTTTTATTCTCATCTCACATTGAGGACAATGTGTCGTTTAAGTGTGGGGATGGGAGACTTGCGTCTTGAGTCTTATTTTTATTCATTTTTGTTAGTGTGTTTTGCTTGAGTCGTAAAAATTCAAAAAAAAAAAAAACAAAAATTGAAAAATAAAAAATATGTTCCTGATTTTTGCTGCAATATGATGGGAAATGAAAGTACAACTGGGGGTCAATGTTCTAATTAAATGTGCTTGATTGTTAAATTATAATAATAAGTTGTATTTTAGCTAGTTTTGATGTATTGGTAGGCCCAACTAACTAATTAGGCTTAAAAATCCTTGTGCATCATAAAAGTAATAAATCAATAAAATGTGCTTAATTGATATTTAAATCATGAAACTTTAGTGGGTTCCCGCCTTAGGTTGATTGAGGATTCCGAAACTGTAAATAATAAAAATTGCATCTTTAATATTTTCATATGTGTATATCTTTTTAGTAATTTTGGCACACTTTTATCTTTTTACGAAAGTAAATTCGGTAAGTAGTGGCGCCTCCGCAAAATCCATTCCATTTGAGTTTGCTATAGAAAAAAAATGAAAAAAAATTTGAATAAAATACCGAAGCCTATGTGTTTCCCTTTGGGATAGCGACTTGAAGGATACGCCTCTAGGTTAGGTATGGGCTAAATACCCTATGTGCTACCCATTGGGCTCGCTACTCAGTGGATGCTCCTCTAGGTGAAGTCCAATTCTATTTCAAAAAAATTGCATCTTTAATATTTTCAAAGTGGTCAAATATATTTGGTTGTAGGTTAGAATCTGAGGGGATGGTATGACATTATATTAAAGTTTAAGGGACTGGCGTAGAATTATATTAAAGATGAAGGGCTGAATTATAATTATAAGAAAATCAATGATAATTTAATTAGAATTTGGAGAAAGGAACGAAAAAGAGTCTTACAATTTCTATGGTGATATCACTGCGCAAGTGGAACCAGAATTAACAAACAAATTATTTTGTGAGCTTTAATTTAGGCGCAAAGCAAAAAAGAGTGGGCTGACTTTCATTTAAAGAAACGAGATGATGCTATTGGGCTGTTTTTGGATATGGGTTTCGTAGATAACAAATAGAAAAAAGAAGGGACCCTACGTGGATATTTTTTTTAGGGATAGACGCCAACATTTGGAGAGAGTCCCATAAAAAGAAAAACCCTACGACGCACGAAGTCTTCTTGGACGACGCAGAAGCAATTTACGGCAACAACAATTCGAGGGCTCTGAGACGGAGCAAAAGGAGGGATGGATACAAGGAGAAAGCATTCGGATTAAGCATTCAACACCAATTTTTACATCCGGGTTCTTTTCTTCTTGTGTTTTCTTGATCAATTGTTAGTCTCAAAACCATGTTCATGATTAAAGACTTAGTTTTTACTCTGTTTTTCAATGTGACAATGATTCTTGGCTAATTTGATTATACCACCTAGACTATATGATGAATTTTTAGTGTTAATTACTTTACTCGGTTTATGATAATTTTCTTGATCGATTGGCACTCTATTAAATTCCACTAATTTACCTTATTTAACAATTTACAACTTCTATTATAATAAAACTGAATATTTAATTCTTATTAACTCTTATGTTCACACCGGCCCCTCATCATCTCACTTTAACCTAAACCACCGTCGCCACTTTTAAAACACCGCCTCCATCCATTCCTCCCCCACCGCCTCCTTCGATTCCTCCCTCTCCGCCATGGATTACCACCCACCACCAACCCTTCACCTTCATCACATATACGAACACCAATACCTAATCGGCCCCTACAATTCTTCCCCCCAACCCTGGCGATTTCCATCTCATTCGAACCCTCCTCAAGTGTCATGGATTACCAGCACCGTACGACCCATTTCCG
Source organism: Deinandra increscens subsp. villosa (assembly GCA_039602395.1). Lineage (NCBI taxonomy): Eukaryota > Viridiplantae > Streptophyta > Magnoliopsida > Asterales > Asteraceae > Deinandra > Deinandra increscens. Next base: position 40,429,101 of record JBCNJP010000025.1, read on the forward strand.
TCATCACATCTACGCCGTCCACAATAACTGCCACTTCAACCGTCACGACGTTTGCCCTCAATGTCCATTTATATCTCCCCTACCTCTTTCAATCTCTTAGAATTCCCTACGCCGGTTGTTTTCCCTATTACGGTTCTTCATTTGAATATCAATTGTCAGTTACATTACGGGTATTCTTCTACACTCAATCTTTTCTATATCAAGTAAAAATCACATAAATAACAATTCTCCCTGATGTATGAACTTTTTTGATTCTGTTTCTAATAAATTGTTCTCTTCAATATCTCAGGTGCATCTGTACAATTCGCCATTTTACATCACCAATTCTGAAATTTCCACTAAGGTATTCCATCTTTGATATTACACAATTATCTTCCCTATCTGTTTTACCCAATCGTTTATGTTATGTTGATATATGATATGGCCTTCTTCTTTTCAACACCTGCTTCATATGTTGGTTTCTGTAATTCGTCAAATTTTCAATGTTAATGTACCTTTTATGTTTTACCAATTCGTTTACGTTTATGTTAATATATGTTATGGCCTACCTTTTTTTCAACACTGGCTTCAATTCCAGATCTTTTTATTCATTTCTATTGATTACTTTCTCTGTTTTACCCATTCGTTTATGATTATGTTTATATATGTTATGGCCTTCTTTCTTTCATCACCTGCTTCAATTTCCAGATCTGTTTATTCCATTTTATTGAAAGAAGCATCATTTGTGGTTTTACATCATCATTTATGTACTGTTCTCTGAATTCTCTCAACAGAAAAAAATTATCTTACACTAATAATATTGGATTGCTAACAAACATCCTGTTGATTATTAAATGTACTAAAAGTTATTTTTATATATATTATAACTATTAACACTAATAAGTAAATCTGTCTTCTACATGGAATTAGATATTGTACAGAATTCTACAAATAAAAAAACTCTTATTTAATTTTTTTAAATGTATAAGGTTTCCTGTGTATTAATATTTATTTATCATTATCAATTTAACGTTCTACATCCTTATGTCCATAACGTTCTACTTTTTTTACAATCCATACGTTCAAATCATCAATGGTTTTTAAGAGGATATCCGAATTACACCTTGGTGAAACAAACTGTGAAATTGAAATACGAGTAATCAAAAAATGGAAACCTCATTCGAAAATCCCTGAACTTTGCTTCCTCTTCGTCGATATAAAGGTTAGTCTTTCAATATCTGTAATTTAATTACATATTTGTTAACATCTAATAAAATTTTTACATCTTAAGGGCGATGGAATAGAGGCAATTGCTGATGCCAATCAAGAGGACTATTTCAACACAATTATCAATGTACAATCCTCTTATGTAGTAGAGAACTTTGTGACTGTGCCATCCAGATCATACAAAGCCGTGGTGCCTCATACTACATCTATTAGAGTTGGAAGAAATGCAAAGTTTGTCCCAATCCACAATGAAAAATTACCTACCTTTTATTACAACTTTGTTCCCTTCCATGTTCTACAAGGAAGAAAGACACACACTATACTAACAGGTATTACTATACATCCTTATTAAATATATATTATAAATACTAACACTAGATTCTCAATATGGACAGATTATGTTGGTCGTGTACAACGTATCAGGAGCATCATAACCAAAAATGGAATCCATTTGAAAAAGATATTGATTCAAGACGAAGGGTAAACTAAGCTTTTTTTTATGAATACATATATATTTCATATCCTTTTTTATAAGACAAATACTTACTTTACAAAAATGTTCATAGAGGACATATTCTAGAGATTACTCTTTGGCAAAATATCTTTGAATTTGACAAGGAAAAAGCTATAGGCAAAGTCCTCGCAGTCACATCAACAATGGTCACCGAGTATGAAGGTAATGTCTCAAAAAATTTATATTTTTATTATTTATTATTATTAAATATCACAATAACTAACTTTCACAAAACTCTACAGGCAAACTGCAACTTGAAACGACACCTGCCACAACAATATCAATTAACCCACCATTTGTTGATTTACATGAATATATAGAAAGGTAAGTTTTATTAAATTTTAAGTCTCATTTTTACGATTAGATATGAAAGTGATTATTAATATTCTTGATTTTCTTACCTTCTAGGTTTAAAAGACTAAAAGTTTCATCCTTAAGTGTACGTTTGGAGAAGAAGTTAACCATTGCAGATTTGAAACTTGAACAAGCAAATAATAAGGTAAATAAAATATATATTCATATATACAATGCCGAGGCCCTTCCCTTTTAATTACACATATTAAATGACAACTCTTCCGTTTTGTTACAATCGGGCTTAATCACAGAATCTTTATACACTCTATTTTTTACAACTAATCACATTCTATTGACCTCAGGAGGGACGGTATGAAATTGTTGCAAGTGTAACACATGTCCTCAACGATCGTACTTGGTATTATGCTATATGCTCAGAATGTCCACGACACTTATATCCAAGTAACGGAGGTTATGTATGTGTGGATGATGGAACTATCAACCAACCAAAATACAAGTATGAATTATTAATAAATATTTGCAAATGAAAAAATAAATGTACCTCGATTGCATTATTATACAAAACAGGGTTCTTATTATATGTTTTCATTTATTTTATATTATTTTGTATAGGTATTGTGTCAATGCTACAATTGCCGATGAAACAGGAAGTGTCAGTGTGGTTTTCTTCGATGAATCCATGACTTCCTTTATTCATACATCATGTGTAGAGATGGTCGTCAATAAAGGTTACTGTTTTGGTCAAAAATTGCACAAGTGTAACCTCTGTGTTCAAAACGTTCATCCGAGCTGGAATTTTCAGATAAAAAAAAAATATTCAAAAGTTGCTGAAACACAATTTGAGGCGGTACGCCTAGGATTAGGAAATCCTAGGCGGTACGCCACCCGCTGGGTAAACGGGTCGGGTTGCGGCACCCACCGGATCACCGCATAC